>CM059018.1:1952500-2683172 GCA_030272315.1 Paspalum vaginatum | reverse complement strand
TGGGACTGTGCACGAGTTGTTTGAAGAGTTCGTCAGCGGAGCCCATCTTTGGGGGATGCCCGCTACTTCTGCAGCTTTGGGCCCACGAGAAGTTTCAGATAGGTCGTTCCGCGGTCGTGCACAGCCCGTTACGACGCGTATATACGCGACGCCGTAGACGGTCCTACAATGGGCTCTCTGTGGTGCGACCGACGAGTACGTGGCTTGTTCTTCCTTGACTTATTTGGGTGTGTTTTTACTTTTCCGTACTAACGGTGTAATTGAATGCTTTCGCAGTTCGCGTACGCTCACGTGCAGACTAGGAAGTCTTACCCTGACTTCGTAGGCCAGTTCGACGTCCTCCGTGACGACGACGTTCGGTGGATGCCCTACTCTGATGAGGCAGTGGAGAGTCGTGCACCTGACGGGCTGTCGTCGTTGTGCGTACGCGATTCCGAGTACTGGAGAACGTGCAGCCCACTTGTGTTCGACATCTACGTTGAGGAGCACGCAGTGCACCGCGTGCTCTGTCAGCTAGGCTTGCGGCAGGAGGTGGTCGTCCCTCAGATCTTACTGCCGCCACACGTGCACCGGTTCGTGCCGACCTTGTGTATTACCGCAAAGTTATTTATTTCATATAATTCACATGCTCAGTCCACCGACAAAACTATTTTTATTTTTAGGTTTACGAGACAGGGCCAGAACGTTGGCCAGATCTGAGCACCACGTCTTGCCGAGT
Organism: Paspalum vaginatum; assembly: GCA_030272315.1. Taxonomy (NCBI): domain Eukaryota; kingdom Viridiplantae; phylum Streptophyta; class Magnoliopsida; order Poales; family Poaceae; genus Paspalum; species Paspalum vaginatum. Next base: position 2,682,454 of record CM059018.1, on the reverse strand, counting down.
TCGTGGCGAAGTGGTCCACGGCCTTGGATGACCTCGTCATAGAGGGTAGGCCACATGACGATGCAGCCTGAGGTCACTACCTCTGTTGGTACCTCCCACGGACACGACTTCGTGTCTTGTCGACGCCACAGGAGTTGCCCCGCCGCACACCGTTCATCACGGACAGTTACCCTACACAGCGAGACCAGGTGGCGTATATAGCTGTAAGTTTCTTTCCTGATTGTCGATTCCGCGTTAGAAGACATCTAAGTTCATACTTCATGGCAAACTAATGCAAACTTTTTGAAACAGCATGATGTGTTTCGGCAGATCCATACAGACGTCGGGACGTATAGCCGTACTGCCCTCACCATGGCCCCACAAGATCACAAGGCGGCGTACGATAAGATAGCGGAGCTGTGCAGAAGAGTGATTAGGTCGTTGTCGTGCCGTGACGACGATGTTGGCCATCCACCACCGCAGCCGATGTTTGTTGCCCCTACCCCGACCCCGCCACGACCCCCTCCGGTACCATTGTTTGCGCAGACTCCGCCGATGATCTACCCGCCGCCAGGTATTTCTTGTACAGGTCAATTTTATTAAACACGAGTTCGCCAAATATTTATGCATGTTCCGTGCAACAGGTACGCTGTACGGGACCCATGTTGGGTCATCGTCTCGTCACCCTACCTACCACCACGACGTCTTCGCTGCAGGGACATCACGGACTCTGGACGTTGAGTGGGGTAAGTGACATTGACATACATGCAGCAGACTCGTCATGCCTGTTGCAGTGTTACTTTACAATTTTAATCCATGCGATTGATTTGCAGGATATGAACCTGGCACGACTCCTGACGACAGCTACGGAGCCGGCCACGCTCCACACAGTCCACCAGGCGCAGCAGAGCAGATGGCGCAGTCCTTGTTCGCGTCGCCGTCGCGACATGATGAGATTGGTTACTCACAGCTACAGGAGCCGCCACCCCACGACACTCAGCAGTCACAGGAGCCGCCAGCGCATGATGCAATCCCTGGCCGACGTACTCGACAGGCACCAGACCCCTTTAGTCACGGGTCACGGCACACTTGCACTGCTCAGAGAGCTGCACGCAGGAGCAAGAGGGGTCGTAGCTAGATCATAGTTCAAGAGTTGACTTGCATTAGTTCAGTGTACTTTCGTCAGCATGTATTTTATAACTTTCACCTTTGCAGTAGGCCGTGACAACACGTATGCAATCGTTTCAGATACAGATGCCTCCGTAGCCTTCTTTGTTCGACGTGATAGCGCATCACGTAGCCTTTTCAGTTACAGGTACATGCGTAGCCTTTTCAGTTCAATGTGACAATACCTATGTAGCCTTTTCAGTTTTACATGACAGCGCAAGACGTAGCCTTTTCAGTTACAGGTACATTCGTAGCCTTTTCATTTAGACGTGATAACACCTACGTTGCCTTTTCAATTCGACGTGACAACACCTATGTAGCCTTTTCCGTTCGACGTGACAACACCTGCGTAGCCTTTTCAGTACCATTTCCAGTTTCACCTGACAACTTTTTCGTTTTCAGAAGACCACTCAACCCTCATCTCGACTACAAAAACACAGCACACCTTCAAAGAACACACACAACGCACTACCAGAGCGAGAGAGCAATGGCCGAGCCGGGAGGAAGGGGTCGTGGCCGCGGCCGAGGCCGAGGAGGGAGGGGTGGAGGACGTCGTGGCCACCACTTCCTCTGGGGAGGTCCTCAAGGCCCAGACATGTTTCCACATCCACCGGAGGACTTCCCGCTAGAGGGACAAGACGCCTTTGTTAGTGAACGCAAGCTTAGGCCTTACGATGATCGCACGGAGGTGTGGCCTAAGTGCCGTTGTGGTGAGTATTGTGTCGTGCAGGTGTTCGATGGGTTCATCGATGGAGGTCGTCGCTTCTACAGATGCCCTTTTGGCTATGTGTGTGCTCAAACTCGCTCTCTACATTTTATTCTGACATAACTCAAATTGTTTCTAAAAAGAGATATATATGCTTGCAGGATTCCACTGACACGGCATGCCGCTTCATCAAGTGGGTAGATCTTCCACACCATGCCTACGTCGAAGACTATATCAACCACCTGAAGACTAAGATCCACGACCTTGAGTGTCGCGTCAACTCTCTGGAAGACGAGGCTGACGCTAACGCGATAGTGGTTGGACTTGAAGATGATCCCCTATGCCCTGACCCCTTCTGCAAATGCCCATACCACCCGCGACAGGGTATGCCCCCCAAGTCTCCACCATTCGGAGGTTACGGCTACTATGATCTCGGAGGCCCATCGCAGTACTATCCGAACCAATTCGGTTAAACGAACTTGCTACTATTATTACATTTCAAATTACCAACTCGCGCTACAACGACAAGGCATCGCAAGTGTGTCCAACTTTATTTATGTCGTTAATCCACGCTGTCAACATTGAGAATTATGTATCCGAGTTCAATCTATGTTGCGTTTTAAATTCTGCATCAATTGTTCATGTCGTACTCAATGTAACGCTAGGATTTCAATTTAATGTAACGTGTACTCTCATAATTTGTTTTTGTCTGACGCCCATAGTAAAAAAAAGAAAACAAATATTTTATGTCATAAAATAAATAAATACAAATTTAACAGTAAAAATTACAATAGTTTCCATGCCCACATTAAAATAGTTTTGTAATTGCCATTTTGCTTACGTATAGTCATGTTGGTTATTTAACAAATTACCATGCTCTTGTTTTTTAAAAATACACATGGAGCAAAATAACGCCGGATGGGCCGGCATTACTGCCATGGGGAACTAAAAAAACGTCGACCCATTCGGCGTTTTTTAAATATCGCCGGATGGCTTGGCGTATTTTATTTTTCGCCGCTCCAGCTGGCGGTTTGATGACAGGGGTTCAAATCCGGTGGCAGACAGGATGCCACGTCACTAAACCACCGGATACGGCGGCGTTATTTAAATACCGCCGGATGGTCTGACGGTATTGGTATATATTTGCAATTTTTTGAATCGTGTATTTATTTCTGCAAAAAATAAATTAAATAAATATAAAAAAAAATTCAGCACGGTTCATCTTTTGGGCCACGCGCTAAGCTGGGCCTGGTGCTCATCATTTTTGTTAGTGGTGGGTTTGACTCATCTCTACCATTCTCAAAGCTTACAATCAAATAAAATTTTTACTGCGCTATTTTTATCATACTAGTAAAAATACACGTGCATCCTGTACATGAGAATAAAAAAGATATCATATAATTATTTTAAAAATCATATGTATATTTATTAGGTGTGTTAATTTTCAAATACATATTTTGTAATATAATAAATGTTTTAACTATAATATTAGTTTTATAACATGAAAAATATTTGTATAATTTAGATTACTTCATTTAGTGACTGATTTATTTTGAAAGTTTCTCAGAGCTTGAGCAACTTGTTTATAACATTCCAAAAACCTTATATTATTATGAGAATATTTGCTTTGGCTAATTAATTTTTTATTGTTTACTCTCTATGTTACTACATGTCCAATTTTTATTATAGTTTATTCTAGCCAAGTGTTTGAGTCATAGTTATCATTTATTCAACGTAATCTATGTCCATTGCTGTGCTAGTCCCGTATGGCCGTATTAATCAACATTATTAATATGATTCATGGACCAAATATGCAGAGTCAGAGTAGGTTTTATATAATCTTATGGAGAAACTTAAAAAAACTCATGCGTTTGCACGTGACAAAAAGATAATTTATTTAGTATATAGGTTTTTATTTTTGTTTATTTTTAAACTAAATTGAAACATTTGTCGTAATTTTTTGATTTGTTTTAATGTCTATTAAATGTTTGGAGTGATACGATACGTTTTGTAACAAAAAATCATATAACTTGTAAAATAAGTTTTGTTAAAAAAATCATATAATTTGTAAAATGTATATTGAACCATTTAATTGATTCATTCATGTTTGTCCCATTACATAAATATAATCTTATACTTCATATAGACAACTAATCTTGTAAAGTATTTACATCATATCTCTCCACTAAGTTCAATTAATGTATTAATCAAAACATGTAAGATATCCATGTTATCCACAACTAACATCATTTGCAATACTTTAGAAAAATCTTGAAATCTTTTTAGAAAAATCTTGAGACAATGTCTTTTCTTAAGACATCCCTCGAAGTAGGCTTAAAATAGCTTAAAAACAGTGAATAAATATTTCATGAAGTAAAATAGAACTCAGAGAAATTAATTAATTATTAGTGCAGACACCAAAAAATGATGCAATGATATAAAATAATTTTCAGAATTTTGGAATCAATGTTTGTCAGACGGTCAAGCCCAGTTGCGGCTTGAACTCACACGCGTTCCCACGCGCGGCCTAGCTTGTGTGCCCCGTATGCTACACAGTGGGAGTGCTTACGTCAATAGGTTCTGTGGGTCCAGATTTGTGGCCCTGAGAAATAAATCGATGGCTAGAATTAAAATAGTAGATGATCTAACGGATGAGTATATTTTTGGTAGATAAGAATCAGGTATAAATTAGATTAAGAAAAACTGGTTCTTTTATATAGGGTAGATAGATAGATAGATAGATTTCCAATGAGATTTTTAAAATAAAATCAACTTGAATATTTTTATATAAATATATTACATTTTATTTATAAAACTAGATTTTTTTTTATTGAGCGGCAGATTAATGTTTCAACTTGCAAGGAATGTGTTCTATCTTGAGGAGAAATCGCTTCACCATCATGACAAAATGTTCCTCGACCAGGCCGCCGCGGCGTACGACGTGCACGCCGCCCGACTTGTTCTCCGTGCTGGGCCTGCAGAACCCCCGCCACCCGCCGCCGCGGAAATCTCGGGCCGGCCCTGGCGCGGCATCGGCGCTCACCCTCGACGACATCAAGAAGCAGCACCGGAGGCTGTGCCTCCTGGTGCACCCCGACAAGAACCCCTCCGCGGCGGCCGACGGCGCGTTCAAGTTCATCCAGGCCGCCTGGGAGCGGCTGTCCGTCACTCACCAACCACCGACGGCGAATGCCGCTACGCCGCCGCCCGCGCCCGCGCCAGCGCCTCCGCGGCAGGCGACGAGACCGCCGGACCCTCCGCCTGGCGCGCGTCCGCCACCGCCGCCGCCCAGGCCACAGCCTCTGCCGCCCAGGCCGCAGAACCAACCACCGCCGAAGCCACAGCAGAAGCGGCGGACCCCTCGGACGCCGCCTCAGCCGCAGCCGCAGCAGGGGCGGGGGCCGAGCTACTACCACAAGGACGTGTCGCCGCCTCGAACCGCACGGGTGCCGCCTTCGCAGGGCTGCACGTACTGCGGCGCCAGCACGCCCTCCGGCAAGAGGAACCAGCGCTGCATGGTGTGCCATCAGAGCCCAATGGACAGTTCTTGTTTCGACGACCGCTACTACGACATAGACGGTTATTATTAGCTTTTTGCTTCTTGCGCAGATGGTTTGTTGGTCCATTGTCAAAACTAGGGTTTGGCAACGCGAGTTTAAGTTTTGATGATATTACATCACATCACATGCATGGTGAGATGAACCTTGATGAGAGATTTGGGTATACGCGTTCTGTGGCTTGAGAGAGTTTTTTTTATCCGGGATCATGCGTGTTCTTCGGTCACACCCAGTGGCGGAACTAGAATTTGCATAAGCCCCGGGCCAAGTTCAATGTCAAAAAATGATGAAAAGTAACATAGTGCGTACGGCAAACATAAAGACGGTCTTCATTCAACGTAGGAGATGTTTGGGTTTCTTCAATAGGCCATCAGTTCGCACATTATCACTGGTTTCAACCATTTGTTGCACATTTAGGTTGGTATTTTCTTGTGATTGTGGTAGTATAACCGTTGTTACTGCTGGAGGAAAAAGAATCTAATTGTTCTGGGTACTTCCCTCCTCTAATCTAAATAATTAATTTTGCACAATTTCAGTTCAATTACTTGATGATTTGAGTGTAGTGCGGATAAGAAATATACTAGTGGGCAGTTGGACTCACCATCAAGGACTCAAGGGCCGTGCGCAACAGTTAGCGACAGCGCACGACGGCCTCACGGGATTGGCTTTAGGCAGCCTGCGCAGTGCAGCTACGCCTTGCGCGGCCGCGCACACTGTGTGGTGCCCCCTGCCCCGGCGGCCGGCACTGCGACGCGCTCTGTCCACGTGCGGCGTGCCCCATGGGCGAGTGGCTGGGGAAGCATAGTGGGATGGGCGTGAGCAGGCAGGGAGACACGGAGGGCCTGGCGGCGTGGTGGCGCAGGAGCGCCACGGGCGGCATGGAATGGCAAGGAGCTGGGGATGGTTTGGCGGCGCGGGGCGGCGGGGGCGTGGCCGCGGCCTCCGGGAGAGGCAAAACGAGGACGGAAAGGTTGGGGGCGGTCGCCAAGGGGCTGGGCAGCCGATCGGCGTGGGGCAACCGGCGTCTGTGGGGCGCTGGCCAGGCGCCGGGCCATGACCCGGGTGGCCATGGGCTTGTTTCCGCCCCTGGTCACACTGATGTGCATTCTCTGAAGGGCAAATAAATCACAAAAGCTATCCCATACGTTTTGATATAGTCATATAGATATAGGTGCGTCTGTTTTCCTAGAATCCTAGTCGATACTATTTGCCATAAAAAAAACGCTGGAAACCGTATCTGTCTCGAGGTCACCAAGGCTCACACGAAATTGATCGATCTTCCTAGACCACCCTTTATGGTTGATTCCGTGGAAGCAGGCTTCGCATGATATTGTTTCATATCTCGACAAGGTTCATGAATGCACATGCGGTTTTTAAAATTAGCAAGCTGTCACATATGTCTCTGAACTCGCAAAACCAGAAATCTAAGTCCTTAAACTTGGCTATTGTGTCATGTGGCTCCTAAAACCGCTACCCTCCCTTTCCAAAAGTGGTTTTAGAGTTAGATACAAGTGAAACGCGTATGTTTCCACATTTATGACACGTGTGACCTATTTGTACATGAAAACTATTTACTATTATTTTCCCCTTTCTCGTCGCCGCTCGCGCCCAGAGTAGAAAGCATGAGTGGTGAACAAAAATTTAGAAAATTATTTCTCACAAATCGGTCTGACATGTCAGAGCCGGCGAAAAAAGGATTTTGGACCTAGCAAGTGGACCCTACTAATAAAAACTATAGTCAATGTACAATCATCATGTGGATAGTTCGTGGTTTTGTGACCCGGGTGACACTCAAGACAACTCAAATTTCTAGTTCTTACTTAAAAAATAATGGTCGATGCATAGTCAATGAGTGTATTGGTGGTTTTGGGACGGATTGTCACTTAAACCAACCTTAGGGACCCAAATGGCATGGTTTTCCAAGTTTGGGACCCGTGTTCCTGGTTTTCTGAGTTCAAGAGACTTAGGGTAAGTTTGGTCGTTGGGCTTAGCCCAGCCACCCTGCCTCCCCTAGCCAGCCCAGCTTTACTTAGACTTTGGTAGTGCAATCTGTTGTGTTTGGTTGCATTCCCTTCCTGGCCCATCATAGTTTGGCACTTGTTTGGTTTGCCCTCGCTTCCAACCAGCCCCAAGGCCCTTCCTCCACGAGATTCACCCGCGCTTCCTCCACCTCACATTTGCCGTCGTCGCGCCTACTCTCCCACCTCATGCCCGCTGTCGCCGCACCTCCCCCACCTCACGGCTGCCTCCTCTGCCGCTGATTTGGTGGCGCTGCGGCCGCCGTTTGCCTCTCCTCCACCAGATCCACCATGGCCAGCGGCGGCCGCGGCCTCGGTGCCTCGGCGGAACGGACAACCTCCGCACGGCACGGCGACGAAGGATGAGGAGGAGGCGACCGCGGGCCGTGGCGACGCAGCGAGGAGCGCGGGCGGTGGTGACACGGCTGGTCGGGCTCCTCCCGGCGGCGACGTGGCTAGTCGACCTCCTCCCGGCGGCGCGATGACGACGGATGAGGAGGAGACGATCGCGGGCGGTGGCAACGTAGCAGGGTGGCCACGCAGGGCTCTCGGCGGAGCGCATGCAGGGTGGCCATGCTTGGCGGACCAAATTGGTGATCCCTGCGGAGCCAGCCTCTAGAGCACCCGATGGTTCCGCGGGGACGGGCTAGGCGACTGGCCGGCGCGCCCAAACACAGGCCTCGGCCTACCGTGGCCCACGCGATGCCAAGTTTAAAGACCGCTCGTGCATTTTATTCTGGGAAATAATACACAAAGCACATAATGGAGGATAGTTGGGGTAGGACACGTACCCGTGATACATTGGTGTTAAACTAAGATTCTCGACAGTTACCACAACAACTTACATCTCAAATTCGTTGTTATTGGGGGAATGCACAATTCTTAACCCCAATTTGCATCTAAATGGATTTTCTAGAACTTTTCTTTGTCCATAACAAAAATTTAAGGTTTTTAGCTGTTTTCAATTTTTCTAAAAAAAGTTTAAATGACCTTATTTAATATAGTCCATCTCATCCCTTGAAATATCAACATAGCACGATTTACCCCCACCCACCGCTGCCGCATAGGGTGGTTGATATGACGCCGGGGAGAGATTTTTCATTTCCCTTCCAAATCCACCACTTCCAGCCATAGGCTCATAAGTCATAACCAGACCGGGTGTCATCTAGTCCAAACCTCCAAGACCTAGCAAGCTTGGAGATTTTGAATCACGGAGCGAGGAGACGGAAGGATCAAGTGTGTCACCGTTAACTATCGGTGGAGAAGATAGAAGTACAAAGTGACCATGAAATATATGAAGAAAATAAATGCCAATAAATGCTACCTTAGGGTACAAGAGTAATAAAATGCGGTCCTTAAATTTGGTAAAGTGTACGTGCCACCTATAGGTGCTTAAATTTCTCTCTGGTACTCTCATGATGATGAGGAGGAGGAGAACAAATTAAAGGATCAAGTGTATCACTGTTAACTATCGTGGAGAAGACAGAGGTACAAATAAGTGACCAGGAAATACAGCAAGAAAATAAATGCTAAACTTTACAATCTATCTGACCTTGCCGCATCCGACGATATGTATAAGCTTAACTGAACCCCAGAATCGGAGCATGCATGAGGTCGGGCAGGACAAGGAACGGTGGTCGGTACGGTGTAGGTCACCGATGACTGTACTGCTATTATATTACCAAGACAAGATGATGTTATTGGCGCTGGCTTGGCCGCGGCCTGCCTCCCTGCAGATGCAGTGTGCATAGGGATACCATGAATCTATACATGCATGGATCGGATGGCAGGATGGGTACGGAGGCAGAAATCGATCGCATGCTTGCGTCGGTTGCGCTTGTCGTCTTCTCTCGCTTGACGCATGGCGTGTGCCTCTACGTACATGTACATGCGCTTGGGACGGCACGCATAAGGGGGCGATCCACGTGCTTCCACGCGGCCGGCCGGCCGGGGATCACATTGCGTGCTCGTCAGAACTGGGGACTAGTTGCTGGGAGCAGATGCTGAAACGCACAGAAGAAGCTGCACTCCTACAGGAGCATCCGAGGAGGAGGAGAGAGAGATGGATCGGAGCCTCGGAGGAGCCCGTGTGAAGAAACGAGCCGGCCGGTCGATAGATGCATGTTCTCGATCGAAGAGGCGATTGCTGAAATTTCGGCAAGCTTCGTTCGTCGGATTATTAATTACATACCGTGATCGATCGATTATATTTCAGCAACACGTCGAGGGGCTCCAGCAACCAAGATTGTTGCCAACTACTACTACAGTCTACAGGCTTAATTAGCACGTAGTAGTACTTCGCGGGAGGTCGTCGTCGACGCCGGCGAGCCTGCTGCTGGCGGCGACGCGGTACATGGACACGAGGCAGGCAAGGTAGAGGACGGCCGCGTCGCCCCGGTCGCCGGCGGCGGCGTAGTAGGGGCGCTTGAACCGCCGCTGCCCGGCGTGCCTGTCGCCCGGCCTGCTGCAGCACCGCAGCAGCTGCGTCTTGATCGCCACGATCGCCGCGTCGCGCCGCCTCCTCCTGCTCCTCGCCATGATCCCGTCCCCTGACGACGCGCGACAGCACTCTCCCCCGCTGGCCCGCTGCTGCACCATATCGTCGATGAGCTAGGGAGAGGGACGACCCGGCCCCTTGTCGTCGTCGCTGTGTACGTACGTGCTGATTGCTGAATGCCTCGCTAGATCTGTGGCTGGATAGATTTGCTCGACGAGATTGGTTTGGGTGGCGCCGTGCGTGGAACGCGGGAAGACGCTTCTTATATACAGGGTCATGGAATATGATGGACAGGATCGGTAGGGTCATGGCAACCGTTATGGGATCAGTGCTGCTATTAATTATCGTCTGTACTGCTGCATTATTGTCTGGAGGGCCGTCTGAATTTGAGCGGACAACAAGTACACATAAGCTCTTTTGGCGGCAAAACTCATTTTCCTTTAGAAATTGAAAAGGATCGGAGGGAACTGAAAGAAAAATAATTTTTTTTTTCGAATCCCATCGGTTCTCATCTAATTAATTCGGATCGAAAACGATGGATCTAAACAAACCATAAAAGATACTAGTAAAGAATAGGAATTAAGTAATGCTCTACCTAACGAAAGGTCGTTGACCCAGTCATTACGGAGATGCACGGGAGGAGAAGCAGGGGGGATCGATGGTCGGTGCTCCTGGCGATTATTTATAGTTATCCCGCATTATTATCGACCGTAATAAGTATCAAAAATTGTATGAAACTACGCACGAGAATCGATTCACTACGTACTTTATACTCCATATATATATAGCAATAAAAAATTGAGGTGGTACGGTGCTATGGCTAATTGCAGTGGCGTCACTCCACGTTCAATTCACGTGCAATGTCACCAGATTAATCAATCAAGTCCGGGCCGGCATTAACGTGTCGGCATCACATTGCTGCAGCGGCGGAGACGCATGCATGCACGACGTGCGGTGCGGTGCAGGCCCCTTGGCTGCTTTCGCCTCTCGCCGGCCGGTGCCCTGAACCTACACTACACACTGCACACATGGAGAGTATGGACCACGCTCCACGCATGGATGGGTAACATATGGAGGAGCTTGAGGCCGCCGGCCGGCCGGCCGTTACAGAATGCCCTGTACTTATGCTAAGATAAATACATATATAGCGTGCATGCTTTTGTTGCGTTGCGTACGTGCAGTGGGACGGGATCGTACGTGCAGGGAATTAGCATGGAGCTCCATGCATCCACGCATGTGGACCTGTCATCGTCTGTGAGCTGTGTTTATCAAAACATTGTGGTTAATTTGTCTTGGCATCTGTTCATGCATATGGCAGATTCCATGTGCGTATATATGCTTGGCGATATACATGCATGCCCACAGGGTAGGAACGATTTACATTTATCGTCAGGTCCGCCTGCATATATTTACACTCATTATCCTACTCGCCTCCAGATAATAAAATAATTAAGAAGAAAAATGTCTAATTAAAACATACATATTGCTACCACCAATCACTGAGTACTTAGGATGAAGAGTAGGAATCAGTACGTAGCACTACTGCTTAGTACTGGATGGCCAACACAGCTATAATATATAGTTACCGACATGGAAGCTAGCATGTGCATTGAGAACTCCTAATCTCAGTCCAAATGACTGAATGAGACCACTTGGACACTACACCGACGACTCTTGAGTTCCATATATAGTCAAAATACGAACCAAACCTTCCTTCCGACAAAAAAGAACCAATAAACCCATACAGTTTTCCGCCAATATTTGTAAATCATTGGCAGCTTCAGAGCCCCTTGCATACTTTTTTTTTTCCTCAGATCGTGCTGCACTGCTGCTCATCAAACATTGGCCAGAGCTTCATAGTATTCTTTCCTTGCCTCACGCACGAAATGGGACAAGACTCTTAGCGCCCTATTCCTAAGTTGGCGGGCGCTCACCACTTCATCAAATGCCATCCTGCACGGCCCCTTTAGTAGTTTATCTTGAGTCATCAACTTGTCATACTCATCTTGGGAGAAAATCTGAAAGAATAAATGAACTTTGTTCACTTGAATAAATAACACGCTTCCTTTCTTTTTTTTTTTTAAAAAAGGAGTGCACACGAAGAAGCCAGGAATACATTTGGTGAAACATCATAATTTACCTTGAGGGGATTGCCAAGAAGTTTTTGACGAGGGAAAAACAGTAACGTGAGAGCAGTCGCAAGTTTAACTAAACCCCAATGCTGAGTGTCAATGCGTGATATCTCCTTAATGTGCCGGCCAGCAGCCTGCAAGGATTCAGCATATACCATATATGTTCACGCGAAGATCACAACAGTACACCGTGGTTGTAACCCCAAAAAATTTTCTCATTAACATGTAAATAATAAGAAACATTTATACACCACCAATAGGGGAAAAACTCAAAAGAAAAAAATACTATGGTGGCTGAAAATTAAGCACACTCTGCTGGGTGAACAGAACGTAACAATACATGGCGGCGAGCAATAAAGCAGCAGCAGAACGCACTGAGCACATGGTGATCTATGGAGGCGACGATGATGAACTCACCATCTCTGGCTCAACTTCGAGTTTATAACGATCCAGGACGATTTTCATCCCTTGACTCATGTGCCGGCGATCCTCCTTGCTCAGCTCTGCCTTTCAGGCAGTAGATGATGCATGCAGTTCTTCAGGCCCCACATCAACTCCACGACAATATCGTCTAACAGGCATGCTATTTGCTGATGAAAGCCACATAGCAGAATTGGTATACTAGGGATGAAAGGCGCGCTAACGCCGCACCCGTTTTTAACATAGTAGACATATATGTTCCTTGTGTCATGCTTGCTTTAGGTTAGGAACACGACCGTGTATTCAATACTTTTCAGTTGCTGTACAGGTTTCTAAGTGCTGTGACAACGACAACAAAAAAATGCATAATTTTCAAATATCATAACAAAGCCTACATATAATCTTTCATGAAGTACAATCATACAAAAAGGAGCAGCAAGTATTAGCACGTGTGAGCTATGCCCAGGATAGAACGAACAATCGGATGGGAAAACAACATCAGCTTTAGGCCTTTTCACTTTGAAAATCACTGTATGTTCAGACCATCAAAAGCAAGATTTTAGTAATCGTAGTAGTATGTAAACTGCACATAGAATTGTAGACCTTGATCACAAGCTAATTTCATGGTCAGTTATCTGTAACAATCTTAGAAAAAAATCAATGGCCAAATATCCTTGACTGCCAATCTTTCGGAATGCCCATTGTTTGTTGAGAGGTCAATGAAACTGAGATCTAACCGATCTGTTTACTGCAAAAGAGAAGTTGAAAGTAGCCAAAAAAAGGGTTGATCATTATATATCAGTAGTAGTCATGCCACAGGTAGAATTGATACTTACTGCATACTTAGTGAAAGGATGCTATGAATTGCACATACATTATGTGAATTCCAGGCCGAAATATACTCACATGAAGATAACGAAGGAAATCTATTTTCGTATAAATAAAAATGGCATATTATTCAGTCACTAAATTCATCTTATTTTAGACTTTTTGTGCAGTCCATCAAAGTAAACATCAAAGAGCAAACAACCATTATATTCTCAAGAAGCTAGGAAGGTAGTGTTTGAGTTTTTTAGAAAGAAGCTTTTCAATGTGTGATATAAATATATGAATGCAACTGGAGAGCATAACCAAGCTGCATATATAGCAGACTGCTGGTCTTGAATTGGGAAACTAATGTTCACGCAGACTCACTGAAACCTCTTTGTGAGAGTTTCCTGTGGGTTGGGGTCCGTAGATGAACCTAACATAAATCTAGAATGTAGTCTCTCTTGTCATAACAATAATTCGGGAAAAGGAAAGCCATACATTCACTATACTTTTGAGGTTTGGAAAGCTGAACTGATCAAACTAAAACCGTATAGCAAAACCAACTATTTAGTAATCAGCAAGCGAGGCCTCATTGGATTAATTAGTGTAACCAACATTCCTGTGATGGTAAAGGTTTAATTTTACTACCTGTGTATTTTGGGGTACAAAATAAAAACTATCACCTCTGTAGCACTATCAGTACCACGATGGTTGAAGATGATATGTCAAAAAGGCAAATGTTAATGCTGGTGTGGAAACAAAAGGATGAAACAATAACAGAGTTCAAAAGCTGAGCACTATCACAAACCTTAATTAAATTAGCTGGAAGTCTGAAAAGATGTGAATTTGGACAGGATAGTAATAGAGTAGAGTATATGACACAGCAGGATCGTATGATGCCTGCAATGAACACATTAACTTTACCCTGCCTACTGAGGAACCTGTATGTAAGGCATATAAACGAAGTACCAATGTAATTTGTATCGCTGAAGTATCTTTAGCACCACAAACAAATGCACAAATTGTAATTCGTCCAGTGCTATCCTGAATCATGAGAGGCTAAATAGGACGATAGTCCATTTCTGAAAACAACCAGGCTAGTTAATATCGAGCATGAACATACCTAAACAAACATAGAGATGCATATAGGAAGGCAAAGGCAAAATTATGGAAACAATCAACCAGCCATGGTAATGATATTGAAGGAAATAATTTTTTAATATGATAGTGGATGTAAAGCAACATAACCTTTGAGCACGCGAAATTGGCAGACAAAATAAGGTTGATGTGGCATATCTATTTTTAAATATGAATTTGACAGGTGATGACATTCCCATATTACTAAGTATAAACAGAACATTTCTATATATGCTTCTAACATAGAAAAGGCCATTTAGTCTCTTAGAAAACATACTATCTACCTGGTTACATGGGCTAAAGATTCTACGTAAAACATTGAATATAGAAAATGCAAGCAGTGATGGTGCCGAACTGATGAAATGCAGCAACAGATTCAGAGGCCAAAACCATGGCGACTGCAGGGCAATGTGGGCACTGGGCAGAACCTGATACGGCTTCTAAAAACTTTGAAGGCCGGAGTTGTTATGTACAAAAAGGCCAATTAATTGTGCACGTGAGAGTTCGTGCAAGGTGAACACTAATGCAAAATTCTGTATGTTATGTGATATAACTTTAAAGTGACTAATCACCTTATGGAAGCAGTAAGTCATATATTGAAGATTAGGTGTACCTATGATGAAATTGCCATCCAAATTGTGAAATTGTTCACCAAAGTACGTAAACAGGAATTAGAAGAGCATTCGTACCTCAAAATATAAAGGGAAAAGGGGGTAGAAAATAATTAAATGGTTGCGGTTGGTTTGATTAGATCAATCAGTACCAGCAATTAGTTTGTCATTCTCTCCATTTTTTCGTTTGCCTTCAAGAACGGGATCCTATATTTTATGGAATATGGAATAGGCTACACATGAACTCTATGGACCCTGAACATTCGAAAATTTATAGGTGTAATCAGAATTCAGAAGCAAGATTCGGATCCTGGGCAGATGCAGACCTGTGACCGAAGTTCACATGATTATTCTGTGCAGATTAAAGAGCAAATAAAAGGATCCTGGGGAGTGGGGGCGAGGGTCAGAGCGAGCGGAGGTCCATGGCAGTCGTGATGGGTGGCAAGGGAGCACACAGGAGAAGGTCGAGTAGGTACGCGCAGCGAAGGAGACGACACGGAAGCTTAGCGTCTGATTGGTTGCCCGCATTAGGCTGCGCCAGACCCGCGGGATGCAAATTTCACATGATTGGTAGCCTGTATTTCCTTCTAGGCCTGGCTGGGCACGTTCACGAGGCGGCCTCGGGCCTGGCTCGATGGATGTGGCGAAATCGGACGTATCCCAAGGGCTAGGCTCGCGGAAGTGGTCGCGCGGGACGGGGCAATTGGCCGAACGGGAGCACGCGGGAAAACTTAGGGTTACCACCCGTCTTCGCGCCATCCCCCAGCTATATACTCTCACCGCCGCCGCCAGTTCCATCCCCATCGCCATTCACGCCTTGGTCACAGGTGGAGTCTCCTGTCCCTCTCTTCTCCTCTCCTTCCTCCTCCCCCGTTCCTTCTCTCCTCTCTAGTTTCCTTCTCCTCTCATCCCTCGTCGTGCCTTCTCTTCTATCTCGTTTATTCAGCAGCGATTTCTCCCATCCCGGTTCTAATCCCTATTTTATTTGTTTGGATTTACAGTGGTGTGCACAGATCCACCGTCTCCTAGGCAAGTGAATCTTCGATTTACCCTCAGCACCCTTTTTCCCCATCTTGATATATGCACGTTACTCATAGATCTTGATGCGAATCACTGACTATTCATGTCGATTTGTGCAGCTGGACCCTGGATCTGATTGATTCACTCGTTTCTTGGTAAGTGAGCGAGTTTTTGGTTTTGTTTGTGTGGTTCTAGACGGCTCTGCTAGCATCAAATGATTAAAAATGCTAAATAGTTTTTCTTCCTTGCAGATCTGCCCCCCCCCCCAGTTCGTTTCTCGTCTCTTTGCTCACGTGCGCTTCAGCTGCTTGCGGTATATGAAACCCACCCCTTCTCTGCCTCCCCTATGGCTCCTTAAGCATTTGCGATATGTGCTATTTCTGTGATGTTCATGTTGCGCTATGTGCTATACTTGCTGTTGCTGTTATGACAAATGCTATAACTGCTCTGTTTATTTTGCGATCTGTATTATACTCGTTCTGTTGATATTGTTTACTTGTGACACTTTCTTGATAATCAGTACATGGATGCCTGAGTATATGCCGAAGTTAATGATTTTTTTCGCATATATTTTTACATACAGTTGTCCATGGCAATGACAGATGTTTATCCGACCTTTTTCGATGTTGCTATTTTTTTTTGAGAAAGTGCTAGGTTGTCTCTGTTTCTATTTCTACAGTCCCGGTTTATTTTCATTTGTGGATCTAAATAAACTTTTAAACTCTCTTATGTTCTTTAGATGGATTTAAAAGATAAAAGACAACAGCTTTTTGTCCAGGCTTCTACACTTGTCACTGCCCTGTATGCATTGCTTTGGAGTAGGATTAGGCTTGTTACATCTGAACCACCACAAATAGCATATGGTCCAATGAGCAAAAGAGATGAAGAACATCAGGCAAATTTGCATATGATATACAACTGTAATGATGTTGAGTGTGTCAACATGCTTAGAATGAGGAGAGCCCTTTTTTCCAGTTGTGCAGTTTGTTAAGGTCTAAGAATTTATTGAAGGACAACATACATAGCAGCGTTGAAGAACAAGTTGCTATGTTACTTCATGTCGTAGGCCATAACCAACGGTTTAGAGTTATACACCAAAACTGGAAGAGGTCTGTAGAGACCGTGAGCCGATATTTTAAGGAGGTGTTTTATGCTATTAGAGAGCTTAGGAATGATATGATTAAACCTCCATCTAGTGAGACACCTCTTAAGATCAGAAACAGTCAGAGATGATTTTCATATTTTAAGGTAAAATAATATGCCTATGACGTCTTTCCCAAAAAATGATGAGTAGGGTGCACATCAAGTGACAACATGTGTTGGGTTTCATATAGGACTGTGTCGGTGCAATAGATAGAACTCATATCCATGATAGGGTGCCAAGCAAGAGCAAGATGCAAGCTGCACTTAGGGGAAGAAAACACTACAGCACACAAAATGTCCTAGCAGCAGTGGATTTTGATTTGAAATTCACTTATGTGTTGGCTGGATGGGAGGGCCCAGCCCTTGATGCACTCATTCTCTGATGCTCTTGAGCGGGATGATGGTTTAATTGTCCCACAAGGTACATGTTGTGTACTAAAACTAATTCACTACCTAGTAATAAATTCATGTGTAATAAATTCACTATAACTAATTCATGTGTACAAATTTTATAGAGAAGTTCTACCTAGTACATGCTGGGTATGCTTGCCGCCTTGGTTTCCTTCCACCTTACTGAGGAACTAGATACCATTTTAAGGAGTATGGTGGGAGAAATTACCCTACAAATCCTAGGGAGCTATTTAACTGAGACATTCAAGTTTGAGGGTAACCGTTAAGATGGCATTTGGGGCTTTGAAGAACCGCTTTCGAATTATTGACAACAAGCCCTTTCATCCTTTCAAGACACAAGTGAAATTAGTACTTATTGCTTGCTGCATTTTACATAACTGGATACTCCAGCATGGTGTAGATGAAATAGTGCCTCCTGAGGCTTTTTGGGTACCAAACAACAATGGTCCTCATGGCCATGGGGTTGCTGTTGATGACAACACGGTATGGGAAAACATTAGAGATGAATGGGCCAACCAAATGTGGAGCAATAGGGGCCACACCCATATCTAGACATTGTGATCTATACCCTTTGATTATGTACTCTTTCATGCATTGACTTGTGATTTGTACCATTTCATACTGTACTCTTTTATGTATTGAGCTGTACCCATGAAACTTCATGAGATTTGTTCTCAAATTTTGCATTGACATGTTGCTTCTTTTCTGTTGCCTTTATGATTCTTTTGGATCAGCTCTCTGTTTAATTTGACCTGGGCATGTGTAATGATGATAATAGTTGTACTTGCACTGAGGCTTGAGACATATGCCATGATGTTACTATCTATTTTTTGATGCTATACTTGCACTGATGCTTGAGACATATGCTATGACGTTACTATCTATTTTTTTATGCTACACTTGAACTAAAGCTTGAGACACATGCTATGATGTTAAAATCCTTTTGGCCCTTGACACTAGGGCATGGCTAAGGACCTAGTGATTCTGTTGGATGCTGGCCTTGAGGAGGTTGTGGCTCCTGTTGTTGCTGGGTAGCAACAGAGGGTTGCTATGAGGTGGACTAGTGTGATGTCATCCTTCATGCTTAGGCGACTGTGCCTACTCATAGCCACTGGAGTTAGGACTGACAAGGGCTTCAAGGAAGTGTACTTGAACCAGGTTGCTAAGGCTGTTCATGAGTTCAGTGGTGTTAAGGTGAGTGGCAACCAAGTGTACAACCATCTGCGTAAGTGAAGGCTGAAGTGGATTAGGGTGAACAAGCTTAAAGAGCTTAGTGGGGCCCTGTGGGATGAGGAAAACTCAATGGTCACTTTAGAGGATGAGCACTACAAGGGTCACATCCAGGTGTGTGTGGTGACTAGATTCATTCA
This sequence comes from Paspalum vaginatum, assembly GCA_030272315.1. Taxonomy (NCBI): domain Eukaryota; kingdom Viridiplantae; phylum Streptophyta; class Magnoliopsida; order Poales; family Poaceae; genus Paspalum; species Paspalum vaginatum. The sequence continues at coordinate 2,663,476 of CM059018.1, read as the reverse complement.
TTAGTATTTTGCCAGTGCCATGCCTATTCTCCTTTCTTACCTTTGTATGTTGAATTATAGGCACAACCTAAGATGCTGTGAAGCGCCCCAATTTCTATAATGGGATTAAAATGTGCTTTATTACCATTCAGGGTTTGGTAATCACATTCTTACATCAGAGTGATACAGATCCGCCCTAAACGGGTCAGACAACAAGTGGCGTAGTCCTGAAAAATCTAAGCAGCGGAATATAAAACGTAGGCCCATCTTCCTCACGCCACAGTTGGGAAGCAGGTCATAATCCTTAGTCGTTCTCGGACTAATATATGTCCATAGCACTGAGAAAAAAAACAACAAAGCAAGGGTGAGTATATACGTACTCAGCAGCCCACCTTCCTCCAAAGGAATTTGGTGAAGGCTAACACTGTATGCAAGGATATATCTGGAGCATAGGATAATTTTGCAGAAAAATACTTGTACGTAGGGTTTGTGATAGTTGTCACGTTTTAATCTTTCTGAAAACTGAGTTTTTTTCAAAAAGGTTTGCCACTGGACTTTCCGGTTTAAAGTGGCCAATAACTTTCCAGCCAACACATTTTCCATACATCCAGCATCCTCTGCTGAACCAAAATCCATTTTTATCCAATCCTAAACCAATTCCATTTTATTTTATGAAAACCGCTAACTGAAGAACCATGCCGTAACTCATCCATACTAGTGGACACGGACTATTCGAATATGTTTTACTCTGATAAGAGATTGTACTAATTCCCACAAGTTGGACTCAACGCCACGTTACCGTCGTAACTGCCCGAATTCCAAACCAAACCATTGCCTTTGTTTTATCACCTATCAGAACTTTAGGGGTTCGGGCATCCGAGCCACTCCGGTACCCCGCGGTACTCCCGTTGGCACACCACCCATCTCCTAGCCACTTGTGCTCCAGCATAGAAGCTACTAGGCTATGCATTCTGGCTCGGGTCTGGCCAATGCCTCATACAGAGCGAGTGGTTATACTAAAAGAGTTAGGTAAGATGAAAATCATAACGGTCCTTACGGAGAGCTCAGATAGAACCATTCTAACTTTTCAATACTCGACAGTGCGAGCAATCCACCTACCCGGTATTCTTCACGAATCCCGGGACAATGGGGTAACCGCAGGTAGCTAAATTACACGTTCATACCTTGCCATTATGGCTGTTTCGGCTCGTAGCCGTATTCCGACAAGGTCGGTTGCCGGGGTTTTTCTCCATTTTATTTCAAAACTACACACACATCCACTTTCTCATACCTTTCATATTCCACGTTATTAGCATCAAAGATTATGATAGATAATTAAATGAGCGATCCCACCTATGCGCTCTATATCTAAAATAGGTTTAGGTGGCTGTATATTTTGCTGGGTTACCTTAGCAAGCAAAACATGCTAAGTTTTATGTGATTAACAGGCCAAGGGTTGTGTTTGCAAAATATAGAAAATTTATGCATCAAGTGGGAATTCTAGTGGGCTTTCCTTTCACTTTGTTGAGGCGGTTGATATGACGGTTGCTGGACGTATTGGGCGCAGACCATCACGTAGCATACCGTGAGGGGTAGGCCGAACGGACTCTCCGGTAAGGCCTAGTGCACAAACAAAGAAAACACAAAAATCGAAGCATAATATGAGCTCAACGGGTTCGGTGGTGTAGAGCTTGGATTGCGGAGATGAGAGTCTGCTGGGTTCTTACTGGTGGAATTGCTGTAAGTGGTTGGGGTGTAGCGAGTTTTCGGATGAGTTGGTGGGCTCGGTAACGACAGTTACAGAGACGCCAAGGTAGGGGTGGTGGACACGAGATGCGGGGTCGACAACGCCGAAGGGCTGGCGGTCGCATGTTGGTGTTTTGGAGAAGATCTCTTTGTGGAGTGGTGGGGAGAGCAGTGATGTTCAGATAATTTTCGGTATCGTCATCATCTGAATTCAGGGCTCGAACGGACTAAGATAGGAACCTTTAGGATTTATGTAGAGTAGGTGGATAAGGGCATCAATCACGAGGCACACAAAAATTGTGGGACCGGTGTGAAGCACTGACTGGGCGTAGGACGGCGTCACGGCTTTCGGCCAGAACAAAAGATTATGTAGAGTGTATGGGTAGGTAAAGCTTGATTTTAGATGAATTTAGGCGAAAGAATCACCCAAATCGGAAATCGGAGTTGGAACGGAAAAGATATGAATTTTGTATATTCGGGAAAAGAAAAGGAAAAGAGAAAGGAATATTCCTAGAATATTCTAAAATCCGAATATTTGGAAACTGGAGAATAAAATAGTATTTTTGGATTCTGTAGGAACAGAAATTATTTCTAGACTGCTTGCGAGCAGAGTATGAGGCTGGTGTCAACTGTCCACGCCTACAGTGGCGAATGTGGCACCGGCTTGTAGGTGGATCTGAAAACTCCTAAAATCATGAAATTAATGTGGATGTTAGATATTGATTTTTGATGAATTTAGAAAGAAGAATCGATAGAATCGGAGCTCGTATGGTCGGGAGATTAATTCGGGGATAAATGAATAGAAGAATAGAATGGTACAAGATTGGATCTGCTAGCTCAAATGACACGTGATTAGTCATGGGTTAATCACCGGTGGCTGGTGGTTGGCGTGGGAAAAATAATGGATGGATCCACCTGTCATTCACAGGAAAGGAGGGGCTGTTATAACAGACAGAGGGGCACGAGCAGGCCCGAGCAGCGCCTCTGCTCGACTGCTTGCCTCGCGCCGCCGGGAGCAATGTGCAGGGGTTCACCAGCGTGCAGCTCTGGTGGTTGTTGGCGTGGTGGAGGTGGTGGACGCAGAGGTGCTTGCCGCGGGCAGCCATTGGTGGCGGCCTAGGAACTCGTGGAGAGCTCGATACAGGAAGGAGAAGGGGGAGCGCGGCTTGGGGATGGTGGACGGATGTGGCGAGGTGCTCACAGTCGGAGCAATAGAGCTATGGTGGCCTCTCGACAAAGAACGCAGAGGCACCCTGCTCCCGTGCATGAACACAGCAAGTAAGGAGAAGGGGTATGGCGTTCGCGGCGCACAACGCCCGGGTTGAACTAGAGGTTGATATTGCGGCGGTGGTGAGCTTGGTGTGGATGGATTCAAGATGGTGGGAGGCTATTTATTGTCGATGGAGTAGGAGACCGATGATATGTCACGGAGATAGGAGGTCCACATGGCGCGGAGATGGGGTCCAAGTGGAACAAAGGAGTAGTATTTGGTATTCTTATATAAATAAATTTACACACATGGCTACTATTTAATGAAAATCTTCATTTGTATATCTAGGAATAAATACTTTAATACACAAAATAAATTTGTAGCGATATTTTTTGCTCCGGTAAAGATGTGAGTGCCGCGTGTGCGTGACACCGTGACATGCACAATTCCTTCTTACGATACACCTTTGTTTTCTAAATAAATAAACATTTTAATAAATAAAATTTAATAATATTTCTATTTTATTAGTTATGTGCAGGACACACGTGTATTTTGACTAGTAAAAAATAAACAGGAGGGAGGGTTAACACTAACCAACTTTGTCTTCAATGATATGTTTATACTTGAGCTTTCCGACGGCTAATTTCAGGTCAGGAACAATGTGATTCCGGATCATCGTAGCATGCTGTTCGTTAACGCCGCGCCGGTGACAGGGCTAATGGCGCTGGCCTTGTCCTCGAAAGTCTGAAACTCTTTCAGCCAAACAGCCTGATATATATGGAAATGAATCGTGTGGTGAACATGAATTGTGTGGCCGCTGGCTGCGCATCAGTTTATAACAAATTGGTTGAGAATCCGCCATCTCGCCGTCGATGAAGTCTGCCCAGATATTCCGCAAGGCACAAACGACAGAAGAAAGAAGAAAAAATCAGGCCAACGACGAATGCAGTGTCAGATCAGCCATGTTAGGGGCCATTGTATGTGCAAATGTGACAAGAAGTCAAGAACAGACAATATTCACAGGAGTAAGCACAGCAAAGGCATTCATTATCACCTCAATTGCCTGTGCCTGGTTGGCGGAACCTCTTGGATGCGAGAGTATTAAAAGAGATTAGAATGGATTTAATTTTTTACTATTCATATTTAAATATAAAAAAATCTAATTCACTTAAATCTCCTCCAAAACTCTTCCATCCAATGGAAACCTCGTCGGAGACGGGCGGGCGGCCGATGCGAGCTCGAGTTTGGAATTTGCCGAGCGGACCCATTTGTCATGAACTCGTGCGGGTTTGTGAGTGCCAGGAACCGATGCTATGCGGCGAGCTGGGCCGGCCAGGAGACATGTGGGCCGGACTTGGGCCAAGGGAAGGCATGGATGGGCAGATCAGTAGGCCAGGAGGAAGGAATCCAGGACAAAAGGAGAGCAACCTTCACCGGCCAAGGCGTCGAGGACCAGATGAACAAGGCGGCAAGCTTCGGCTTGAGGCGAGCATGTGCTCGAGGCTAGCTTAGGCTAGATCACTATCCCCTACACCCTACTTTCTCTCCCCAAACTTGTATCCACAAACTCATTTTATGCATCGGTGATTCCGTTGTTAGAATCGAACAACTAGGTTCGTAAAAGTGAGAGCATTCAATTCGCGTACTGGGCTGGGCGGGCTTTGTTGTTCGACCACTGGTCGTAAATTACATGTTGGGCTAATGTGTATGGATTTCAGGATTTGCAATTAATGATATCAACATGATAGGGAGCCGCATCTGGATGGACGTGACGTTGACCATGTTGCGATGGCCAGTGGACTTGTCATGCCACGGTCTGTCGCGCGCGTGTGATGTACCAAATGTCACGCGGCGTTGTGCGTGGTGTAGACGGCCCGGGCAAAACCTTAAAGACGTACAGGCATCAGGCATGCATAACAATGGTTGCGTCATTGTGTGCGTAGCGCAGCGCGTGTGCGTGTGACGCTTGACGGCGGCGTCTCGACTTTAGGGCGCGCGGCGCCGGCCGCGATTGTGTGCTGGCATATGCATGCCACAGAAAGCGTGGGCCGCAATGCTCCTGCTTGCCGTTGCCGACTGCATACGAAACAGTACCACTATTTTTAAGTTTTTAAAAGCCTTTACGCTCTTTGTATAATTAAAAATAAAAAATGGTATATGTCTCACTATTTTTGGCACCGGACGCTCCTATTTGGTACCGTCTGGTACCGGTACCATGGTACCGCCTTCTTCTGATGGACGGCTCCTATTTTTTTAACCACCGTACCGTATAATTTGTATTATTTTAATGTAGTTTACCATGTAATAACTATGGCACGGTGGTTGAAAAAAACGAGAATCATTTATCGAGCGCAATCCAATGATTTAGAAATAGGCGGTACAACAGTACCGGTACCAGGCGATACCAAATAGATAGATTCGGTACTCAGAATGATGGGACCGGTACCAATACCATTTTCCTTATTTATTTTTATTTATCCAGAAACTTATTTATCCCAGCCTCATAAATTTCTTTTTTTGAGGTGTTCCCATCCAAACACTCATCACTGATTCTATCATCCACTAAGCCCTTCCATGACTTTCTTGGTGCCATATAGGTTTTTTAGGATTTCCAATTAAAATACCTTTCCAACGGACACAGAAGCAAAACAGGGTTGCCTATAATTAAAACATTTAGAATCAGTACGGTCCAATATTTTGAGAGCCTAAATCCATTACGCCAACCCAAGATACTTCACTTGTCAAATAGAATTAGAATAGGTTCATAAAAATAAGAGATCAAATTAGATATGTTTACAAACAATGCATTGTTAAATTAATTGTGAATCAGGATGGAGGCGGTTTAAACATGTACATGAACAAACCCAACATTAAAAATCCAGGGTGTCATCTATCACGGAAGACTTCAAAACATGAAATTGGGATGCGGGTCCTAAATACTAAGATGCCTGATTCAGATGTAGTTACTAGTCAGGGGATGAGATTGGCGAGATGGGATTTCAAACCTGAAACGGCAAAAGGGAACGTCGTGGTTGCCGTACTGTCACTCAGTAGTCGGGCTATGCAGACGATGGGAGCAGCGGCGGACGGCCCTGCTCACGACGGCAGCTGCAGCGGTTTCCCGAGCCGGAGACGATGGGCGAGGAGCGGAGGAAAGATGTGGAGGTGGAAAAGGGCCTCGGGGGGCCAGAACTGCTGTTGCGGATCCGAGCTAAGCGGCGGTGTGGATATATAGGGCATATATTCCGTGTCTTTTAGTCTAGATATATAAAAAAAATCTGTGCTGGGCTGGGCTGATCCCGCCAATTCTTTTTTTTTAACACTATCCCACCAATTCTTGGTGCTGGGCTGCTGGCGAATGACACAATTGCGACGACATCAGGCATGGGATAGCGGCGGGCCCTTCTCCTGGTCGTCGGGGTTGTGGGTGCAGGCCTGGATCGGCTGGAAAGGCCACCAGACGACCACAAATTTTGTGCGGTCGTTGTGTTCTGGTCGTAGAAGGCTAGGATTCTAGTAGTGCTCGGTCGATGATTTCATATTTTTGTTTCTAAATTGCCACGTAAGATCGATGAGATTGAAATCATGGTTGAAACAACTATTGAGAATACATAGTTTAATTTATTGGTGCAGCTTCATCGGAAACATGTATGACACAACATATCTAGGCAACAGCAGTGTACACAGAGTTTCCATCTCTCTTTTATTAACTCACCGCTACATCATCAGATTTGCTTACATGGCACATCATTTAATAAGAATAAAACTCCCACTAAGGACTAGTTTGGCAACCACATTTTTTCAATGGATTTTTATTTGAGAATTCTTTGAGAAAATGAGGTTCCCAAACTGGCCATAAGAATGGTCTTAGTAGCTTAGTTAGTTCTTTTCTATGTGATTCCGCTTCCGCTCGCATATATATGTATGCAAAGAGATCAAAATGTGGTTAAGCAAATCATGAAGTAATTAAACAGCTATAACTATTGTCCGCTGTGGCTTATGTGTGTGTGTGTGTGTGTGTGTGTGTGTGTGTGTGTGTGTGTGTGTGTGTGTGTGTGTGTGTGTGTGTGTGTGTGTGTGTGGAGATAGCGTGAAGCAATATACCATCATTAGTTTATGTTAGTAGATGCTATGTCTCGCCAATGTGATGTTATATATAGTGGATGGCATAGCTTGGATGATGATAGACTATCATAAATGTTTGGTAGCGGAGTTTGCCCTTATAATAAGAGTACTAGAAAGATGACCCGTCGCGGTTAACGTTGCTACAGGGATCTATAGAGATTGCTAGAGGTGTTGTACAATATTAGAATTTTCGTAAGGTAGAGTATTATTAATACATCTTAGTGGGTGATATAGATCACTTATAAGGGCATTTACGATGGATGCTTAGAGGAAATACTTAGCAAAAAAAAAAACGGTTTATTTTCACCATGCAATTGGCACCTGGTCCTTAAAAGGTGCTTATGAAAAATGTATTTTCATAAGATATTGAAATATATAGTGGTCGCTTTTTGCAATTTTACACGGTGTTCTTTAGAGTATCTTACAATGAATGAGTATACTAAATATGTGCAAGTACGCATGTGGGTTTATTAAAAGTAAAAAAGTATAGCTAAAATACTCTTGCTGCTTAATTCTTCAAATCAGTTGGTGGTCGTGGATGCGGCCGTGTCTTTGGCTTTCACCAGTTATTAGCAATATATAATGAAGCGAACCAATGCTGCGTACGTCGTCTGTTGAGATGACAAATTATTTGACCTCATTGCTCATTAGGCACCGGTCGGTACCGCATGGAGGAAGACTTGGCCTCTGCCCCTCCGGTGCACAAGCAGCTACTCCTTGCCAGCTAGCTAGCATGAGCTAGTAGTCGCCGTCGTCGTAATCCCTGTGTGCCACCATGCTAGCCAATGCAAGACGACCTACCGGCGGTTCAGTAGGCAAACTTGCTGGCTGCATAGATAGAACATGACCATATGCATGGATAAAATGGTGCACCCCATCCGGGTCAAAGTCAACTTTGTATGGGGATATGATGGTGGATGCGATTTATTCAATTATTCTGATAGAGGAGGCTATATATATTCCGAGGCAACGAGGAGCACAAGGAGCATCGCAGCCACACATGGAGGAAGGACAGCAGGCTCACGGGTAAGTTTCTAGTTTCCTTTTCCCTTTGTTTCTTATGCGATGCAATGACTAATTGCATAGCGCAAAGAAAGAATGTTAGGCAGTGCATGCGGCTGTGCTTCAACAATTACTTGTATCTCAAAATATGAATGAATCCTTGCTAAATGTATATATGTCATCGTTTACTACTTACACTGATTGTTGGTTAAATATTACTCCCTCCATTTTGCAAATACTTTGATGTTTTAGATAAGATTTGAGTCAAACTTTAAAATCGTTTTTAGAAACTTAAATGTTGTACAAGTAGATTTAGTTTTAAAAGCATTTTTTATAAAATGTAGATCTATTAGGAAGTTCATTTAAAAATCTAACAGAAAATAGTGAAAAAGGCTATGTTTCAAAGGTTGTGACATTGTCTAGAACATCAATTATTTGTAAACTGCAGGGTGCAAAGAAGTTCGAGTCAAAAAAGAAGAGGAAGAAATAGAGGAAGTACTCGTATAAAAATTAGATGCGGCCATGCGGGTGCCCTAAGTCAGCTTTTAGAACCATTTTTAATCGCATGATCGAGTATATATAGAAGATAAATTTAATAACTATATGTGTATCTATATATATGAACACGTAGAAAGAAATTTTCATATATATATATATATATGCGCGCTGCGCGTTGAATAGTCAGCCCAGCCTCTCGGCCCTCAAACGTAAAGGATTCTTCCACAATAGTAAAAATCTAGGCCGCAATCGTAAAACATTCTCTCCCTCCCCCGACAACTTGTTACCGTGAAAAAAACTTCCGCAACCATAAATATTCAAGTCGTAATCGTAAAACGCCCACCAACACATTAAAAGATACCTCTCTGAACATGTGACAATGTGACAGTAAAAAGTTGCAACCGTAAAATGATTTGATACGTTTAACCGTAAAACTATGTGTCTCAGTATGTCAGGACAACCTCCTCTCCCACAAAAATCTGAGTATAAATTTGTGATCCATATTGTAAAATTATTATTTGGCCATACAAAAACCACTCCATCACCATGCAAGGAGTAAAAATTCTAGTGACATAACAATTTCACGTTTGCAATAGAAAAAAATTAAAATCTGAGTAGTAATTATCTCGTATTCGCTCACTATGAAACAATAAATTAAAAAATATACATGTAATTTGCAACCGTATACAGAGATTGCAACTTGTCTTGAGACATACATTCACTCATCAATTTTATGCCACATCGTCACACAATTTATTCAAATTTTACCTGCTTTTCGAATCAAATATACAATATTTTTACACACAGATTGCATTCAACTCTAGTACAATTTGCAACCATTTTTACAGAAAATATAAAAAAATGAACTGCATAACACTGATCGGTTGTTGTAGTGCAATCTGTTTCTGACAAAGCAAACTGAGACATAAAAAATATCCTATTGCTACAAATCACAAACGTATACACATAAAAACGAGAGGAAAAGTGTACGAATTAATTAAAATCCAAAGGGCATCAAATCTTCAACTGGATGGAGAAAGGAAGATGCGTCTAGATTTGTTGCTGCCCTCCATCCCATCTGCGACGTTGAAAAGAGATTCACAAGATTTCGCTGCACATTGGAGGCCGGGAGCAACCACCAGGGAAGGGCACCACGCAGCCGCAGATCGAGCGTGGATGTCGTCGCTGTTGCCGTGGACGTGAAGGGGGTACCTGCGTGGTGAGCGTCGCCGCTGGGGAGAGTTGTCGAGGCCGTGGACGGTGGTGCTACCGCTGGAGGAGAGGTGTCGTGGCTTGGGGGGCGCCGCCGCCGGGGAGAGCTGCCATGGCCGATCTGGATCTAGGTGGATAGATGAGAGAGAAACGTGGGAAAGAAATGAGTAGGAGATGGTACAACAGATGTTTATATTGCAGTTTAAGGATTTACTACTATAGCCGATAACATTTTAGCATTGGACGCTGCTTTATGGTCGCGGACTAATTTTTTACTGCTTAATACGTTGTTTGTATTTTAACGCTAGGAATTGTTTCATGGTTGTATGATAATTTTATGATTGCGGCGTTGGTTTTACGATTACGGGTTTGGTTTTATTCTTACGAGACTTGGGTCTAACTACGTGGCGTTGAATAGCTATTCAACGCGCTATGAGTTGAATAACAGTATATATATATATATATATAGGAAGAGTTTTATCTATATGCGCATGTAGCTACACTCATCTTCAATAAACCAATAAGGGTATGTCCGCATACTCATTTATCAGTTTGAATATGTTCACATACTTATTTAAAGATACCTTAAATGTCACCGCCCAAAAAAAATTACAAAACAGCCCATGTTTTTAATATATTTTGATAATACCTTCATATTAGTACATATAACGGTATATGTCCACATACCTCAGGTATACTCGCATACCTCGTGCACATACCACCATAGATGGTCTAGTATCATTGCATACTCCGTGTACATACCTTCCGTTTGGCCAGATACGCCCTCAATCATGAGATACATAGACGAATGTAGCTACATGCGCATTCCTTTCTACATGCGCATGTAGCTACACTCATATGTGTGTCTCAACATTTTGAGGGTATCTGTTCGAACCAAATGTATGTACACAGAGTATGTAATGATACTATGCCATCTGTGGTGGTATGTGCATGAGGTATGTGGACATACCACATTATATGTATTAATATAAATGTATTATCATAATAAATTAAAATCAGTGGCTGATTGGTATTTTTTTCGTGTGGTGACATTTGAGGTATCTTATAATAAGTATGTGAACATACTCAAAATGATAAATGAGTATGCGAACATACCCTTATTGGTATTTTAAAGATGAGTGTAGGTACATGCGCATGTGTATAAAACTCTTCATATATATATATATATATATATATATATCGACATACAACCTATATTGAAGATAAGATATTACCCGCTGTCAAAAGATATATATATATATATAGCGACATACAACCTATATTGAAGATAAGATATTACTCGCTGTCAAAAGATATATATATATATAGGAAAATTCCTTTCTACATGCGCATGTAGCTACACTCACCTGTGTATCTCATGATTTTGAGGGTATCTAGTCGAACGAAAGTTATGTACACGAAGCATGTGATAATACTAGACTATCTATGGTGGTATATATGTGAAGTATGCGGGTATATCTGAGATATGTGGACATACCTCATTATATGTACTAATATAAAAGTATTATAATAATAAATTAAAATCAGGGGCTGTTTTGTAATTTTTCGCGTGGTGACGTTTGAGGTGTCTTAAAAATAAGTATGGGAACATACTCAGACAGATAAAGGAGTATGTGAACATACCCTTATTGGTTTATTAAAGGTGAATGTAGATACATGCGCATGTAGATAAACTATTCCTCTATATATATATATATATATATATATATATATATATATATATATATATAAGAAAATTCCTTTCTACATGCGCATGTAGCTACACTCACCTGTGGATCTCATGGTTTTGAGAGTATCTGGTCGAACGAAAGGTATGTACACGGAGTACGTGATCATACTAGACCATCTGTGGTGGTATATACGTGAGGTATGAGAGTATACTTGAGGTATGTGGACATACCACATTATATGTAATAATATAAATGTATTATTATAATAAATTAAAATCAATGACTGTTTTGTAATTTTTTCGTGTGGTGACCTATAAGGTATCTTAAAATAAGTATATAAACATATTGAAACTGGATGCGAACATACCTTTATTGGTTTATTGAATGTGAGTGTAGCTACAAGCGCATGTAGATAAAACTCTTCATATATATATATATATATATATATATATATATATATATATATATATAGCTATCTTTTGACAGCAGGTAATATCTTATCTGCAATATAGGTTGTATGGCGCTATCTCCTTGGGACAGAGCAATGCTGCTCAAATGATTGGAGCGGCCCAGGATAACGAGCTCTTATATTGTGGACCAAATGGACAAAATGCGCTACACGTCGCAGCTCTTCGTAGCAAAGGTGGTGACACGCATATCGCATATATAACGCAAAAATCAACGCCGTTGATCGATCGGCTCACATACTTTTTGGAAAAATGATTCATATAAACGATACGTACAACCACACTGATATATAACCTGTCTAGATAAATCATCTCGTGCATCATGATCTCTCATCCAATTAATTTTTTGAACTATTCTCTCCATCATGATTTACAGTTGTACATGAGTTATACATGTAGCAGTACTTGTCACTTCTGACGATAATATATTTTTGGGCCAATTTTTGTGGGTCTTCTAAGATAATTCGAAAATACAGTAGTAATTGGAATGGGCCTGAACCCCATGCCTATTGTCATGCGATGATATAATGACCAGGTTTTTTTTTCCTTTTTTGTTTATTTATGAAGTTGAAACTCCATTGATATTTTTCATTTATTCAAAAATGTCTTTTTTTGTTTTATTAAAAATATAGATCCTAGACTACACTCACTATAGTTTCATAAAAATATTTTCAACCCACATCCGAATGCCTAAGATATGTTCAATTTAATTTATTAATGAAATGTGTTTGTAGTAGCATTTTTAATGAAAATAACTAGTAACAATGTAAAAGTTTAGATATACATTGTATGTTCAAGTGAAGATATCATAATGTTTTTGTCATATGTATCAGTCTAAAATAGAAGCTTACATAATTCATTATCTTAGAGTATTAATATAATTTAAATTTCATTTTAGTGTTATTGGTATTTAATTATTAATGAAACGGTTTCTGTGATTAAACCATAGAAATACATAAATTACAACTCATGCACGATGTTTGATAGTTCATCTGCATGATGACGTGGCAATATGGCATGTGTGCTACTTTGAGTTAGTTTTCATATATAAAATGCGGTAATTTAGAAATGTCCAAAGGGTTGTTTACGATGAGTCGATGACACTTTAGTTGTTTTTTAATGTTAGAGGTAGGTAGTTCTGCACAGCCACGCTGCCATACGGGAGATGGCTAGATAAAGGGGGCATCAAACTAGTACAATGATTTATCTTCGTTGGCTTATTTTCACAACTTTGACTATTCGTGTTATTCAAAATATCAAAAAACTATCAATTATTATTATTATTTATTTTATATTAAAGACAATTTAAGCATCACTTACATTTTTCAATTTTCACATATATTTTTTTAATAAGATGAATGATTAAACTTGTGAAGAAAAAAGATGTCATCTTATTTTTTTCACAACTGACTTTTAAATAACCTATCTCCCTGCTGGCCAATCAAGAGATGGCCTGGTCGAGGGGAACCAAATTAAAAATCTTTTCCCTTTTGGCCTGCTTTACTAAAAATCTGTATCCATAAAAGTCAGCATTTCTAAGGCAAAAAAAAAAAAAAAACGGCCGCTACTAAACATGATGATACCGCCGGCAAGGCACAAAACGGGCTGCTACTCCCTTGATTTTCATCCATTTCCAAAGAAACCAAACTCTCGATAATTGTCTCAATTGCTATTCACCCCTTACCCTCCCACTGCCAACCTCCAATTTCTATCCTCAGTGTGAACTGCCTTTAGAAGCCAGGCAATCTGATTCTTTGAACATGTGCATCAATACTTTTTATGACACGTACACTTTGTAATTTTGTCTTACACAGGTCGGTATCAAAACTACTACTGATCATTACAGTTCCAAAAAAAACTACTACTGATCATATAAACACTAGAAACCCAGGCATTTGATTGTATGGACATGCATCAGTACTGAATACTGATGGCAGTTTGTAGTCTTGGTTTACACACAGTGTTGTATCAAAACTACTACTGATGATAACAACGCCTGGTCGCAGATCTTACACGAGAGGTTCTAAGGAAGCAGCAGGAGAACGATCTCGATCTGATAAATTTACCTGATGGTTCTGGCAGTACACCTCTGCACTATGCAGCCTCGGTAGGAGTTCAGGGTGTAACAAGCATTCTGGTTGATGGAGGATGCGCCGTCCATTCTCAAACTGACGACGTCAATCAGATGTGCCCCATACACATAGCAGCTTCCGTGGGTGCAATGGATGCAATACGTGCATTAGCCTACTCGTATGCCACTCTAACTGATGCTAGGAACAGGACATTTCTTCATGTCGCCGTTGAGAACAGCCAGACAGAGGTAGTCAAGTTCGTATGCAGGCAACCTTGGCCGGCGTTCCAAGACATTGTTCGTAGTCTGTTCTCATGCGGAGAACCGAGGCCGGCATTCAAGGAGATGAAGCATTACATAGCCGAGTTCTTTGGCGGAGAGCCGAGAGCAAGGTTCAACGACATTCTAAACATGAAGGACAATAACGGAAACACTGCGCTGCATCTGGCAGTGCAAAATAGGGATGAGTCTAGTTTCAAATATCTCGTGGGGAACAGGAATGTGGAGCTCAATGAAGTCAACACGTATGGATACACACCGATCGATCTCGCAAACAAGATAAAGATGGAAAACTCTTTCGCCTCTCTCCAGGTATGTACAAACCCATCCAAGTTCGATATCATCTTAGCAATTGGAACCGCGTGGTTGCAGGAAGGAAGACGACGATGGCAGAGGCCCTGACAATTCAATTCATTTCGATCTTGTGTGTAGAACCCGACAGAATGGATGATCAGGGTATTGGCTTACTCTGGCGCCTACTTCAGTGCCCGCAGACGTGACCTGAAATTTGGAATAGCAGCACCACGAAACAACCAAGAACCCACGGCTCCGACTCCGACGACTGACAGCGTCTTGGTCGCGTCGGCGCTGATCGCGACGGTGACGTTCGCCGCAGCGTTCACCGTGCCGGGGTCCTACAAATCAGGCGGCAGCCCCAACGCAGGCACGCCGGAATTGGGCAGCCATTACGGCTTCAAGGTCTTCCTCGTCGCCGACATACTGGCCTGCTATTGCTCTGTGGCGGCCACCTTCAGCCTCGCGGCGTTCGGGAGCCAACCCCATGTGGACCCTCTCGTCCGTCGCCGCTACGCAAAACGTGCGCTGTGGCTCTTCCACGTCGCCCTCAAGAGCGTCATCGTCGCCTTCGCGCTAGGGATCACCATAGTGATGTGGGACATCTCCGTCGCCACCACCATCATCGTCGCCGTCGCCGCCACGGCTTTTATAATGTACGGGAACGAAGCGCTCGCCCACGACATAAAGCTCATGAAGGTGATGCGTCGAAGGTTCGGCTTGAAATGGTCGTGGAACCTGAATCCCTCGACGAGCTCTCATCTGGACTGGAACACACGGCGGCTCAGGAGCTTTGCCGCGACACTCGTCGTGAACATTTTCACCCTTTGCTGGGCGTATGCCTTAATATTCGGGCTTGCTGCCTTTGCTCAAAAGGTGCTAAATAAGCAGGAGTTCCACGCACCTCCATGATCTCAAAATAGTCGCCGTCCCTTCCACATCCGCGAGCGGATGATATATCACTGCATGTGTGCATGTGTTCCTCTCAAGGGGCATAGAGCTGGCCCTCGTAATGTGTCTCTGAGCTCATGTATGTTGTCTTGTCAACAATGTTAAGTGCGTTTCGTTTTAATGTGTTGTTGTAGTTTATTATGTGCACATATTGTCTCTGATCCGTTCTAAATTCTTCAGATTTTCTGAAACCTTCAAGGCATAGCAAGGCATTTGGTAAACCTTCAACTTCAAATATTACAATTTTTTTAGAAAACAACTTCAAATATTGCATTGCTAGCTGTGGCACTGAAATTGCAAATGGCAACTTATAAGCGCTAAACTGAAACATGTAATTAGCCAACAAATTAAATGAGAAAGGGTCTGAAGTCTGATCAAGGTCGATCGTCCTATGCAGTTAGGACACCATTGCTGGCTTCAGGATCATCTTGAGCCTGGACTCTGGAGCATTCCGAACCTCCCATAGTCTTCAACTAAAGAAGAGGGGAGAAAATTTTATGCAGACGTAACGTGCGGTGGCCATGCCGCAACAAGCAACTGCCCGGCCGGATGCCCTCCCAGTGGTCACAAATTCAGCTGCTACTCCTACTTACCTTTAAAATCTGCCAAAATATAATGCCAATCTTCGTATCAAAATTATAGACAAAGGTAAAATCACAAACAAAAAAAGTTAACGAAGCAGAGGTAAATTGTGCCTTAGATTTGAAAACACAGAGACAAATGCATAAAGTTACACAAACAAGGACAAAATCACTATTAGACACCAAAGTGAGGGCCCTTGATTTAAATTTAAATTATCCATTGCGTCATTATGAAGAATTATTTAAAATAATATTCTAAATTTGCATTTATTTAATCACATATGCCACTATGAAATATAATTTAATATAATATTCTAAATTTAGATCTAAATTATCCATATTTGTCATTATAATAGCTTATTGCTTTAATACAATATTCTAAATTTAAATCTCAATTTCCTATATCTGTCATTATAATAGCTTATTTGATAATATCTTATTGGATATTAGATACACTAGAAAAGAAAAGATACATCCTAAAATTTCTCTGAAGATAAAAAAAATACAACCACGTATTTGGTAGAATCTAATCATAATAATAATTGCTATTCACTTTACTAAACATTATTCACATCTACCGTTATAAAATACAACTAAAACGACCATCCTATTTCTACATCTAAATTGCACATCTTTACTATTGTGAAAGATAATATAAAATAACACCCTAAATTTGCATCTAAATTACTCACTTCAACCACTAATCTAAAGTAACCCAAATTTTCATCCAACCTCTACAATTATTAAAGTAATATAAAATTACCAACATAGGTTATTATTATAAAAATCTTATGGGTATCATTGTAAACAAAGAATGAAATTCATTGAAACTATCGCTCATATCAATAAAATTGTAGTTGTGCATAATAAGTAGTAATACGACACCAAAAATGTTTTTATTTCAACCTAATGAAATAAAAAATGAAAATAAATTGGAAAATAGCTCCTTGTGTTTGTAATGAACAATCTAGTTAATAAAGTACGTGGCATTTTAATTTAAGAAAATCTTGAAAATTATGAAGGAACATCCTACACCTATAATTTGTTACACAAAGAAACACATTTTCCAATTCTTGTTAACAAAGAAAAAAACAATGGGGAAAAGTGGAACATGCACATGACTTAACTAAGAATTTATTACTTTCTATTGTTTTTCTTATTTACCATTAACCAATATTTTACCATTTTTTACATTTTTGCTTCAACATTATCATTTTTTTAACTGCCCCACCCTGTCGGCACATCCGCCCCAATCTCTATGCCTTCTTCTCACCACTCTCTAGTCTCTCCCTTCTCCATTGCCGGCATGCTTGCCCGAGCTAGCCGAGCTGGAGGGCTCCTCCATGAGTGTGGCCCTGTTGACTCAACCCCTAGCATCGTCGCCCATCATCCCCATCCTTGGCTACCGCCATGTCTCGAGGCACAACTCACCAAGCTCCCTCTTATGCCCCTGTCGTCTTAACATATTGTGGCCTGGTTGTCATGGCCTTCTTCCTATATTGCTCGCCGCCAGTGAACTTGAGCCGGCCACATTGCTGTTGGTATCCATGAGCATGGAAACTTGGGCTAGGGATCCCATGGTGATGACCCTATCCTAGCCGCTGCACAAGAGCTGGTCCATGAGGACGACGAGGTACATGTGCCCCCCTCTTCGTTTTTGAATAAAACGAATAAATCAAACTTGGCTTACAAAAGGGACTATATTAAAAAAACACCCTCCCCCTCCCACACATATAGCGAGGGGCCCACTGCTTGTCTCCTCGCTGTTGGGGGCCGGGAGAGAGGAGGAGGTCACTTCCGGTCGTTTCTTCCTCCACTGCTGGTGCTATCTGTTTGCCCCGTCTCTGGCCCATGGCATCATGTCCTTGACCATCACTGTACCGTCCCTCCACATATGGCGTACGAGGAGGCTTTGTGGAATTTTTTCGCGAACGTACAAAGGACGTTTTTCATTAAGAGGAAAGCGGAACAAATACAACAATCTTAGTAAGTCTAAGCTAACCAAGACACCACACCCAACAACAAAGATTTAAACTAATGTACACCCTATACTTGCGACTCTAGCGACGACAGCCGATGCTGAACAACAAACTCACGCACAGCGAAGCAACATGTGTGGCCACCAAAACCATATATTATAACGTATATATATGGTTTGTAGTATGATCGTGGCGTGATTGGTTTTTTTCCATAATCAGAATGGTATATATGGATAGCATTACTGTTGTTAAAAAGGAAACAAACCGGAAGATACACAGGATCGGATGCATTTATTCAGCAAATTAGCAAACCAGGAAACGTCGATCGTGGTGTGATTGATTGATTGGCTTTCCATACTTAAACCAGAGCGTGGCATATATAGCTCGCATTAGTGTTGTTAAAAAAAAAGGAAATGAACCACGCACCAAACAAAAGCACTAAAGCACGCGGTGTTGTTATCTTGCGCGTTCCGCAGATTGCGCCGTAGCGCGTATATAGCTAGCCGTACGTCGCCCATCCACCCGGTGTTTGTGCAGTCCAGGCAGGTCCAGCCGCCGTGCAACTGCGGATCGTCAAGGGCGGCCGGCGGTGTGGAAGTCGGCCGGCCGGCCGGCCGGGCACTCGATCTGTACTCACGGCGTGCCGGTGACTGGTGGTGTCCGGCTGCAGTCCACCAGGCGCCAACGGCCACCACCACCAACGAGAAAGCTAGCTAGGTGAACCCTGTCCGGCTGTGTGATATGATGCCTTTCCCTTCCTAATTCCAATCAATCGGCCCCTTTTCCAGGCGAAGAAGGTGATGAGGCGGCCAGATCGATCAGGGGCGGCGGGGAAGGACAGGAGCCAGGACCAGCAGGAGCAGGTGACCAGCAGGCCGGCCGCCGGCGCCGGGGACGGAGGAGACCCCGGAGACGATACGCCGCTTCGACCATCTCCCGGTCCCCGTCGAAGCCCTATCGTCTTTTGACCGAGCCACCTCGGCCCTGCAGTGCGACGACCTGGTCTGCCGCCTCTCGCAGGAGCCATTGGAGGCCCTCATCGCGCGCTCCTCTGCTCTGAGCTGGCAGGTCAGCGCATAATAATCCGTCGCTGTCTATTTTCTCAGTGATTGTGCAGCCTGACACACACACAAAAACATCCACTGTTCTGTTCTTTGCATGCAGCAACTTATCGTGTCGCGGGCTCTGGAGGCCTCCCACGCCGGTGCTATGGCGACGGAGGCGCGCAAGATGGAGCTTGTCCGAGCCGAGGAGAAGACGGCGGAGGCTACCACTCGGTGTGCCCTTGAGGACCTAGCCGCCGTGAAGGAAAAACTGCTTCAAATGGCGCGGGCTCTGGAGGCCATCAGCGTCCGTTCTGTGGCAGACAAGGAGAAGGCAGAGGCTATCACTCGGCGTGCCCTCGAGGACATGGACGCCGTGAACGAAGAACTGCTTCGGACGAAGCGGGTGCTGGCGGCCTCGGAGGCGACCCGTGCCTGGGCCTCGAAGGTTCTACAGGAGAGGCGTGCGGGGCGAGCTCCGATCCCCTCGTAGAGGACGACGTACAGCTCTAGGACCAACGAGGCATAAGTGAAACTAGTCACGATAATAATAGACAAAAGCTAAAGAGTAACCGGTTGTTTTGAGCCATGTGAGCACGCGATTTTTCTGTCGTCCATTTATTTTGATGAAGGTGTTTGTGCCGTCTAATTCTGTAGCTGTCACACGCTATAGATCATAGACCGACAAGAGTCATGCTTGCCAGCCAGTACTATTTGATATTTCGGAAACCACGGCTGACTTTTCACATCTCCTTCATTTCAGATTGGTCTATCGTCTATGCATCACATGAGTTCGTTCTATTCTACAACCCGTTTTATATGTGGTTACAGTGTGTTCGTCACTATAAAACATAGTATGTTTTTTTGCCGGTGTAACTAAATGCATTTGACACAGTAGTTATAGTTTTTTACCAATGTAATTACAATGTAATCAACTATAATTACACTGTAATTGTAATTACTATGTTGTCATTATATTCACATTGAGTTCCAACTATATTTACACCATTTTTCTATATTGTGTATTTACTGTGTGCTTTGTTCTATGATTATGGTGTTTGCAACTACATTGACAACGTTGTGACTGTAATTACAGCGCATTTTTACAGCCGTAACTTTTGCCACTGCGATTTTTAGGCATATGGACATATTTTTTGTTTGCGATTTTTCTAGTGTGATTTATAGGTAGACACTTCTTATGTGAGATGCCATAAAAATATCAGATATATCTATTGGGCTCAAAACCAAGCGCATAGAAATCAACCGTTCGTCAGCAGCCATCTGATCTGATTTGGATGGCTACGGATTTCGAGTGCCAAGTGCCATCAAAACACACGAAACAGTTTTGAGTTGAAAACCGTGTGTTTTGAAGACCAGAAACAACCGTGTGTCAGAAAGTCTCAAAACACACGCATGCCAAGTAGACACACTCCAATAATAAATCCCGTTCCATCCCTCTTTTTTTATATTTATTCCACTTGTTTTCATACTTTTAGGAAAAAATAAAACTAGGACAAGAAGGATTCTAGTGTTTTGCGTCAATTATCTTCGTATTTCCTGCCTTTTGTCTCGGGGATATCCTGGTTTTTAATATATTGCTAATATTTCTTGGTTTGTTTGGTGAGATGGATGCTAAATTGTTCCTTTGTGAATGTGTGCTTGCATATGGTAATTTGTTTTACACTTATATTTGCTAAATGGGATGAATATGGGCCGCCTGGAAAATTCAATCAAGCAGCCCTCCCTAAATCCACACAGCCGTTGATAGACGAGGCATCGCGGCAACGGTGTCTGCTAGGCGCAAAAAGTACTAGGTTACATAGAAAAGAAAGACATAATACTAGCCTTGTAATTTGTGTATCAGCTCTATACTCCCATAATTTCACCGACGACGCGCTCCAAGGCGTGAGCATCAGAGACAACGCCGGCGTGAGACGTGCCGGCGAGCTTGATGGACCTGTAGTCCTCTTGCCTCGGGTCATCGCCGATCACCGTGTCGAGGGCCAGTATGCTCGCCAGGGACAACAGGCCATCGCCGCCGTCGTCGCCGTACACAACCCCCGGCGTCTCGCTGAAGTTGCCGTCCCAGTAAACGAGCTGATCCGTCGTGGGCACGCCGACGCCGTTGACGCAGGTCGTGGGCACCACGGGCGCGCGGAAGCCCAGCTTCAGCGGCAGCGCCCGCGTCTCGTACAGAGCCGCGGCGAGCGGCGGCAGGCCGAGCGCCGCGAGGAACTCGGGGATGTCGTGCGCCGAGTAGTTCCTGGCGCGCGTGACCACCAGCGGCGTATCGGGCCCGAACACCGTGGGCGACGGCAGCGCCATGAACAGGCTGGGGTCGCTCAGCGCGGTGCTCGGATCGGCGGCGAGCGTCTGCACCGACAGCAGGAACCCGCCGGGGCCGGTGGACGCCATGACGTAGCGCTTCACGTACCTCCTCCGCCACGCCAGCGGGCTCCGGTTCAGGAACTCGAGCGCGAAGTAGCCGCCCTGGCTGTGCGACACGACGACCACCGGCCTGCCGCCGTTCCCGGCGCTCGCGCGCTCGACGAGCGCCCTGAGCCGCCGGCTGAACCGCGAGAACGCGCGGCACGGCTGGCCCCGCGCGGCGGGGGCTTGCCGGAAGTCGTACGGCGCGCCGAATAGCGTCGCGCCGTCGCGGTACCCGGCGCGCTCCAGCGCCCCGACGAGCGCGCCCATGCAGAGGTCTCGGTCCGCGGGCGTGTCGGCGAGGAAGGCGCGGGTGGAGCCGAAGCCGACGACGCGCGTCTCCACGCCGGGCGCGTCGCGGAAGTCGCGCGCGGCGGGGTCGTAGACGAGCCGGAGCTGGTCGGCGACGCACGCCGCGGCGCCCGGGTCCCGCATCGCCGTCGCGTTCTTCCACAGCAGGAACCACCGCCCGGTGCCCTTCTCTGCGCCGCATTGCGGGGACGGTGGCTGGTAGGAGGCCGTGAGGCGGGCCTCCAGCTGGCTGCAGGAGTTGCCTGGTAGAAGCACGACCGGGTAGAGGTCGGCGGCAGGGTCGTCGTCTCCGGCGGTGGTGGCGGCGAGCTGCGGCGATGTGCCGCGGTGGAAGATGAGGGAGGGGAGGGAGAGCAGGAGTGGTAGAAGCCGGTGGAGTTGTGTGGCCATGGCGATGGACAGCGCGGCTGCTACTGGCCTACTGCTAGCGAACAGAAGAGATCTGGGGGCCGGAATTGACACCAGTATGTTTGTGGCAACTCGGGCTAAGCTGCAACAAGTGCAATGAGATAAAGGCTCTTCTATTTGTGTGGTGTGGACATGCCGGGTCCGTGCGGGTGCGGCACACGGCGGGGCATCTACGCCACATCAACAATAACCATGTAATTGATTTGTTTCAATGTATTCCTTGATTAAATGGGTGTTGTTACTCTAGCACTCCAGCAGCTCCAATAGATTAGTCTTCGTTACCCCAGCATCAACACTAGCTAGTAGCTAAGTGATTGATTGTCCCATGTCTGCTAATGCGCTTGACTGTTCATTGAAATGGTGAAAATAAGCACGAGACGTATACTCCATTGTTTGTGTTTTGCTCAAGATATCTAGAAGGCTTGAATAAGCACCATGGCCAAGATGGAAATATTTCCATCTACAAAAGCCATGTGTGAAACCAATCATCACACCAAAAGCAGTAATGTGACTTCGAACTGCTGATAGCCTGGCACTTTTGGACCTTGGGAGCATCAAATGAAGATGAATGGGCTATCTACTACTCGTACAACACAACTACTGCAATCAGATCAAGGCTCTTGTATTTGTGTGGTGGACATGCACGGTTACTGGCGTCTATCTCAACTTCTGAATAACGCAATTCTTGCTCAGGTTAATACGCTTATTACGAAAATTTTGGCTTCGCTCGTCAGCTCGCCCGTTCGGGTGCAGCACACACGGCGGGCGCCTGGGACGAGCCGGAGCTGGTCGGCACGGCGCGGTGCCACGCGCCCACGCGGCCCAGGGTTTAACTTATAGCGGTATTAAAAATCTACCGATCCTCAGTCCTCGCTTGGAAAATTAGTTTTCAGAAATCTCAGAGATATCTAGAATTCCGCATAATTTCTATAAGCTCGAACATCGGGTTTCCTACCAACTAGAACCACTATTTGACTCAGATGTAAAATCCAACATCTAGGTTTTTAAATTTTTCTGACTAACGTGGTAATTTATAGATACTTTGGCGGACGGGGCGGTTTTTTTAACACTTCTATATCTTATCTTAATATCTCTAATTACGTTAATCCTCACGAGACGCGCTAAGAAAAAAAGATAAAATCCTAGAAATTTTCACAATAATCAGAAACATCCGACCATCCATTGGCAGATTGGAATATTAATAGCCATTAGATTTGTTTTCAAAGTAATTACCCGCATCTGCCATTATGAAAGGTTTTGAGTTCAATTCTCACCGAAAGCAATTTTTTTGCAGATTTTTTTTCTATTTTTCAAGCCATTAGATCTGTTTTCAAAGTAATTACCCACTCTGCCATTATGAAATGTTTTGAGTTTAATTCTCACTGAAAGCAAATTTCTTCTTTTTTATAGATTTTTTCCCATTTACAAATTTATCCTACTAAACGATCCCGTAACTTTTTTGATAAACATGCTAGAAACCTTTTTATAAAATAGATATATTGTGCATAATCTTACTATTACTAATTAGATACTCTTTTTGGAGCCTCTATATTTATCCTCACAAGATGCGCTAAAAAAGATAAAATCATAAAAATTCTCCATATTAATCCTCACAAGATGCGCTAAAAAGGTAAAATCATAGAAATTCTCACAATAATCAGAAACATCCGATCCTCAATTGGTATATTGGAATCTTAATAGCCATCAGATCTATTTTCTATGTAATTACCCACATCTGCTATTATGAAAATAATATTAAGTAACACCCAAAACTACATATTAGTTACCCATTTTGTCATTATGAAAGAAAATATGAAATAACACCCTAAATTTATACCTAATTCCTCACATTTGCTATTACGATGGATAATACCAAATGTTCACCTTTGTTATTATGACAGATTGTATAATAAAAATAAACCCTCAAATTTATATTAAAATTACCTACTTTTGCAATCATATAAAAGATTATATAATAATCAATCATACATCTAAAATAGAAAGATATGCTATTATAAAAATCTAAGTATAAAAATAGATCTATATATATTGTGCTGTAGCATATCTCGCACAGGTTGATCGACTAGTTAACATAATAGCTAGGTGGATTAGACGAAGGGACCATAATGATCCGGGTAGGTAAAATGACTAATACGAAAAAAAAACAGGGGATGCAGGATGTTAAGAGGCACACATATATAGTTTCCATTCATGAGGAGAGTTGGTCATCAACGTACAAACATCTCATCGTATGGTCATCACTCATCACATATAGAGTACATTTCAACTTATACAACAACAGAAATGAAGAGAGCATCGTTGAGAAACCGGCCTATCCGGCCGATAGAATGAATAGCAGTGGAGTCTAAGGGTGGGTACACCAGGAGGAGTAGAGTAATGTTGTATAGAGACGCTCGGCCTTCCATGCATAAGCTGCTACACCTACACGTCGTAGTATTCGTTGTACTCTCTCTTGGAATAGTCACGGATTTTGCTCTTGACGTGTGCCATTTGCTCAGAAGACAGCTTACTGCATGTGGGCATGGCCAGAGCATATCTCGCCAGCCGCGCCACGTTGGGGTACTCGAGTCTGTGAACCTTCCACCAGCTGAGAGCATCAAAGTCTTCTTGTGTCGTCGTTTGAGGGTGGAGGCGATCTTCCAGGTACCGAATAAGCTCCGCCGCCTCTTCTCCGTTCCCCATACCACCATCATCCAGCTGTGACTGTGAGCAGCAGTACTCATTCCATGCTTGCTCCAATGGAACATCATCGCCCTTACTATTAGCGGCCATCCTAGTACTACTATCTGAATAACAAATATATGTACCGTACATCTTCTTGATCATCGTCTTCACCTGGGAGATGTATTTTTCGGCTTCTGAAGCACCATACGCTCTCTCGAAACAGAACTTGATGTACCTGAGTTTGTACCGAGGGTCCAGCACAAGTGGCACAGACCAGATGAGGCACGAATCCTGTATCGCCTCGTCTAAAGTCTCTAGTGCCTGTCTAAAGAAACCTGCCACATCCTTGCCGTCTTCTAGACAGTGACGGCTTGCTTCACTGTAGATATCAGCATGGTCAAGTTCGGACCGCAAGACATCCCTCAGATTAAACAGCTCTACAAGGCAGAGGTTCGAAGTGGAGCGGCCGGGTGCAGAGACCGCTCGAATGGCACGGTGCACTCGCCCCCAGAGCCTCCACAGCAGTTCTCTGAACGGCCTGGACGCCCGCGGAGAAGAGCCTTTGCTGCTGTTCTGAATCGCCTCCAAGAACAGTAGCACAGATACCACTCTTGATCAGCATACGCCCATTGGTAATCCGGGCCAAGACGCGAGAGGAGTCGCTGGCGCTCTTGCCTGGTTAGCTGCAACTCCTCCAAGTCCTCGGACAGCGTCGGCATAAACGATGTACTCGGTATAAGGCATCGAGCAACGGAGTGAAGCACAAGGTCCACGAAGGTGGCAGCATGCAGTTCTGTTCCCGTTATCCCTCCCCTTATTGTGCGCCTTTTCAGCATGGCCTGAATATCACTGTCCGCTACCATTACGGACACCATGTTGGGCATGGATGAATCGAACAGGACGTAGTTCACATCACCACGAAGCACGTGGACTCCCAGTATCGGGCCAGCATATGCTAGGACGTCTGATTCATCCAGGAGAGCGCTCACGATGACCCTGTGAAGTTTCCACTCATCGTCGATGAAGTGCTGCGCTACGTACAGGAAATGTTTGTCCATGGCCTTGGCTCTACCCACCGCTAGACTGTACGTCGCAGCGGCGACCCAGCAGTCCATGTTTCTCGAGAAGAAATCCCGCTTCGCGTCGTCGACGATGGCGTCGCACATCTCCTCGATGGCGCCGCGTGAGGGCACCGTGAACCGAGGGTTGAGGATCCCCACAAACCTCCTGAAGATGTCGTCCTCGACCAGTGACGGGTCGTATCCATGTAACGCGATCATCCGGGCCAGCTGAGTCCTTGCTTCTTCTTCCTCTTCCTCTCCGAGGGCAGCAGGATCGTCCAGTGCTGACTGGTTTGGGCCTTGGGTCACCTCTGCCATCTGCCGCCGTGGTGCTTGCCTTGCTGCCCGCACCTGCTACCTGACCAACACAGAAGCGACGACCAAATGAACCGACCGGCCTGCCTTTTCTAGTGCCACATGGCAGATCATGTCCTAACGCCGAGAATGTAGAAGGGTAATCGAATCAGGAAGAACCCAGGGAGCATATACCATCAGAGGCTAGCTAGTGTTACCTTACTGTCAGTTCAACAAGAAGCACGCTTTTCTTCAGTTCCTGTTTTTTTGTCACAAGCCACATTCAGTGAAGCTAACACCACAATCCCTGAAAATTAAACCATAGTTTCCCAACGGCCAAAGTACGGGGCTTGATGATTTTTTGTTTTTAGTGACATGTAATCCAGATACTCCCATCATTAATTAAGACCCTACCCTGCCTTAACAATGCTGAACTTCAGAGCACTGTTAGACAAGACGCACTCTCAACACAGAACACTCCCGAACAACATAATATCTCCACACCTAAGACAGCTCTAGGTGAATCAAGCCAACGGAAGCGGAAAAGTGCTGGACTAGCATCTAAGGTTAAATCGAGGACTGGTCTAGAGAAAAAATTCACTCCAACTAGCACAAGAGTTGTTAGTAACAAAGCTGGGAGATTCGTCACCTCAGGCTGCCAGCTCTAACTCTCAATCTGATTTTATTTGAACAACTAGCATCACACTTTGTGATGCCGATGAGTAAGGGGAAGATAGAAGCAATTATGGAGCTTGCAAACCAAGGTGTGAACAAGTCAAAGGGCAAGAAAAGAAGTAACAAGGGAAAGGCAAACAAGGCTGTTGGAGGTCAGGCCCTGGTCGGTGCCTGAAGCTAGGAAGATGGAAGTACTCAAGGATTATGGTGGAACTTTTGGGGTTATGTGGCTTGTGTTGACTACCCAGTCCAACGGAGCAAAAGTGGTTGAGTTGCTTCGATGCAAAGTGTTGTGCGAGGCAAGTTAATGTCCCAATATACGGTCGTTTATGACTTGTGGTTTGTGATTTAGCTATAGCGGAGTGACGAGTGGTTTCAAAGCGTGGTTGTAACCCTTAGTGGTGAAGTCAGTGGACCGAATGTATGCAAGGTTGGTCTGTGTTTCCCTCTAGTTGTACGGTTCAACAACCGGAGGGGCCAAGGACCACAGTTGTTCGGTATGCCGTCCTAGTTATATGGTCTATGGACCAAATTGTGCGGGGTTATCTTCACTGGTGGTGCGATCTAAGGACCGGAGTTGTTTGGGGGTGAACTCTGGCTGTATTGTTGTTTGGCCTAGTTTTTCCTTTAAAAACTGAACTGATTTAATTTTATCTTACTATTACTAATTAGAAGTCACAAAAGTTGCATGAATTGCGATGTGCGCTAAAAAAAAAGATAAATCCTAAATTTTTTTACAAAAATCAGAAATATCTGGCCATCCATCAAGTAGTAACCAATAATAGATCTATTATATTTTCTAAAAAATTACCCACCATGCCATTATTAAAGACCGTTAAAGTAAAACCCCCTAAATTTTCATATAAATTACCCACCATGCCATTATGAAATAAAATTAAAATAACCCCTTAAATTTGCATATAAATAACCATCATGCCATTATAAACAATGAATTAAAATAACCCTTATGTCTACATATAAATTATCCACCATGTCATTATAAAATATGAATTAAATAACTCCCTAAATTTTACTATAAATTACCCACCATGCCACTATATAAAAAATGAATTAAATCCATCATGACATTATAAAATATGATTTAAAAGCTCTAATATACTTTAAAGTAAACACCTCATATATACTACAAATAAAATAAAATAACATCTAAACTCTAAACAGCAAAAATATGTTGTTATAAAAAATAAATAACAAAAATAGACATATATATATATATATATATATATATATATATATATATATATATATATATAGACACACACATATACTTCTAAAAATCTAACCCGTGCGCGACTATAGGTTGATGAACTAGTAAAATATTTAAGGCTAAGCAAAAGCTTTGACCGTCCTCTAGCAAAAAAATTTTACTACTATTAGATTAAAGTGGTTTGGAAGGGATTAAGATGATTAAAATCTACACTATTTCAAAATCTTGGTCAATTTCTTCTAATCTGCTCCCATCCCTATCACCAACTAACGAAAGCACAAACGCAGCCTCGCCGGCTCGGAGCACCGCATAAGCCTGCCACAGCGACTCAGGCAGGTTCCAGGCGGTGCTCCGAGGGAGATCTGGCCAGCAGCAAGAAACGGATCGACGTGGCTCTGATCCTCTGCCAAATTAGAGAGAGAGAGAGGGGGGGGGGGGGGAGGGAGAGGTCCAAGGTCCTTGATGCAAACAAAATCAGTTTCAATAAATATTCAAGCAAGGCCAAGAACAACACCCTGATAATCCGATCGATCCATAGTCGACTTTCGTATATATCTCGAGAGAGAAAGCCGGACTAGCATGCTGTGCATATGATTTCACTGCCAGGGGAGACGGATTTTGGTTTTCTTCCTTGTATCAAAACCACAAGCCAAGAAGAAGATAATATATGCACGGAATCAAACTAGCCAGGCGAAGAGACAGAGAATTGCAAAACAAGAGATGGTTCGGGGAGAACACGTACGGAGCTTACAACTTGCGAGGTGGTCGCCCAGCGCACGCTCTCTCTCTCTCTCTCTGGTCTGCCTACTATCTTGTTATTAGCGCTATTAAAAAGCACGATGCGCTATAGTTATACATGTCCAAACGGGTGGGCATTGCAACCGGCCTTGGCATGGATCCGTTAAGCTTGACCCATATCATCGGCCTGGCGGCCAAGCATCAAGCATCAAGCATGTTTTCCAAACAGCCATGGTGAGATGCTGCTGCACTGCATGGGTAGGGCAGATTCCCAGTCTTCCAACTTACAGCCACACTACTTTATCCAGCGTCCACACTTTTTCCTTCCATAATAGAGGGTGACTGGGTGAGGATGAGAAGGAAAGGGTGGGCAATGAGCAGCAAGAATTAATGCCGAAAGAAAGAAATCACGGCGATATGATGCACGACACTGCGAGGACATATACGAGATAAAGGGTGAGGGAAGGGAACGGGGTACGCAAGCAGAGTCAGCTTAGTTAGAGACCGATAAACACACAGCGAGCAAGAGATGTGACGAAGATGAACACATCTATTTTTCTTTTCTATTTTTGCGAGGAAGTGACAAACGCACCCTGAATTCAATTTCTCGGTCCAAAGAACTCCATTAATTTCTCAAGATTTTGCCGGACAGGATTTGTTTGGCGTAACTCCTCACAAAAACAAAAAGAAAAAAGAAAAAGAAAAGAAAAAAGTGTCGGATAATGAACGAATGCCGAATAATGGTGAAAAAGTGGTGGAAAGTGGTAAGCTAAGATGCCTCTGCTGTCACTTTCTTTCTTTTTTTTTTTTTTTGATAAAGCCTCTGCTGTCACTTTTAGGCCTGGAAGCGATGCAAAGGGAGAAAGAGAGGTGCATTCAGCATTAGCTCCTGGGAATCACCTAATCCACCCACTATACTCTAGCAAATTTCGCTCCAACCAGGTCATTGGGAATTGAAACAATACTCTAGCAAATTTCGCTCCAACCAGGTCATTGGGAATTGAAACAAAGGCGTCGGGGAAAATGAACGGCAGAGAAAGTTGCTCCATCCGTTCTAATTTTGTTTGATTTTTTTACATCAAATTTGACTAACTCTTATCTTATTTTAAAATTAGTAAAAAATAAAAAAAATAAATCATAGTTAAAGTATATTATATGCTAAACAAAGAGGGGTCACATGTACTTCCTCGCCCTCATGGACCACAGCTCTAGTGTCGTGACTAGGACGGGGTCATCACCATGGGATCCCTCGCCAAGTTTCCATGCTCATGGATAGCGCTGTGGCTAGCTCAAGTTCACTGGTGGCGGCCAATAGAAGGAATGCAAGCACCACGAAGCCACAATATGTCAAGCTGGAAGGGGCATAAGATGGAGCTTGGTGAGTCGTGCTCGTGCCTCGAGAGATGGCGGCAACCAAGGATGGGGATGATGGGCGACGCCACAACGGCGCTAGTGAACAAGTCAACGGGACCACACACATGAAGGAGCCCTCTAGCTCGGCTCAGGCGACCATGCCAACAACGAAGAGGGGAGAGAGCAGTGGGAAGAAGGCATAAAGATGGGGTGGCTGATGTGTCGATGGGGTAGGGCAGCTAAAACAAAAATGATAATGTTGAAGCAAAAAATATAGAAAATGATAAAATATTGGTTAATGATAAATAAGGACAAAATTGAATGTAATAAATTCTTAATCACGCGCTCTACTTCCCCCCAATTGTTTTTTCTTTGTTAACAAAAATTGGAAAATGTGTTTCTTTATGTAACAAATAATAGGTGCAGGATATTCCTCCACAATTTTCAAGTTTGTTAACTAGATTGCTCATTACAGACACAAGAAGCTATTTTTCATTTTTATTTTATCAGATTGAAATAAAAAACAATTTGGGTATCGTATTACTAATTATTTTACATAACTACAATTTTATTCATAAGGGCAATAATTCCATGAATTTCATTCTTTATTTAAAATGATGCTTATAAGATTTTTGTAATAATAGCCTATATTGGTAATTTAGATGTAAATTTGATGGTTTTTTAAATTTGATGGTTATTTATATTACTTTAATAATTGTAGAGGAATGTGGTTTGGATGCAAATTTGGGTTACTTTAGATTAATGGTTGAAGTGGGTAATTTAGATGCATATGTAGAGTGCTATTTTATATTATCTTTCACAAGAGTAAAGATGGGTAATTTAGATGCAGAAATTGGATGGTCATTTTAGTTGTATTTTATAATAGTGGATGTGAATAATGTTTTAGTAAACCGAATAGCAATCATTATTATGATTAGATTCTACAAAATTCATGGGTACATTTTCCTTAGGAGATTTTACGATTTATCTTTTTCTTTTCTAGTGTATCTAATGTCCAATAGGAGATTATGCAAATAAGCTATTACAATGACAAATATGGACAATTTAGATTTAAATTTTGAATATTATATTAAAGTAATAAGCTAATAATAACAAATATGGGTAATTTAGATTTAAATTTAGAATATTATATTAAACTATCTTTCATAGTGGCATAGTGATTAAATAAATGCAAATTCAGAATTTTATTTTAAATCATTCTTAATAATGACACAATGGCTAATTTAAAATTAAATTTAGGGCCCTCGCTTTGGTGCTAACAGTGATTTTATTCTTTCTTCTTTGTGTAACTTTATGCATCTGTTCTTTGTTTTCAAATCAAAGGCACAATTTACCTCTGCTTCATTAAGTTCTACTAGTCAAAATGTACTTGCGTCCCGCACGTGCTAAATACAAGAAATACATATTTTTAAAAATTAAAATACTTATTAACAAACAAAAGAATAGTGTGAAAAGGATTGTGCCGCTGAATATTACTCCTATATTTGAAGGGAAAATTCTTTATTTGGTCCTAAAACAAAATTTACTTTCTTTTTAGCCTAAAATTTTAATTTTTTCTTATTTTGACATCAACGCTTGTTTATGTGTAATACGGGCCCGAATCGGAATGATTAGTCAGGCTTGACTCTTGAGCTTTGTTTCAATGACAAGGCAGTGCGTATCAAAACCGATCTCAATCTCAGGCGGCTAGACAATGTTTTGGTGTCATAAAACTAACGTTCATAAATCATAAATAAGTTTAGCACAAATATTACCAGCTATACCTAAAGATAACTTAAAATTCACTAAATAAAATTTGGTCACAACAGGAATAGAACTCATGAAAAATGATTAACTCTATGCTTAATTGTGCCATCTTAGCGTTACTTAACTCAAAATAATACATAGAACAATGTAAAATATTCTTTATATATATAAATAAAATCCTAAAGTCAAATGCACCTAAGAGAAACGACACAGCCGAGTTAACCTGATCATTGCCGTGCATTGCGCGCTGTAGCCAGGCCCAACCCACCCTCACGCGGGCGGGGATCAGCCGTCGGATGGCATTGGGCAGTTGAGATCCTAAAAATGAGTCAGCACGAGTAAACCCTAAAAAAAGTGAAGCCCCCCCTCCCTCGTGACCCCCGTCGCTCTCTCCAGTCCTTCCCCCTATCCCTCTTCTCTCGGCAAACCATCACGGGAAATGGTGGCGCCGCCGGCCGGGCCCCTAGCCGGCTTGCGCGTCCATTCGTGGGTGAGCGCGCGGCCGTCGAGTGTCCTAGCGGCGGCGCCCTCAGACGGCCGGCGGCCCTTCCCTATCCGCCCCACGCGCCTCCTCGTCCTCGATGCCGACGGCCCTTCCCTGTCCGCCCCTCGGCCGGCCTCCTCCCGCCGCCAGGATCCTCCGCCGCCGCGCGACCAGGCCTTCTCCGCCCCCACGACCAGCCACCCCTCCGCCGAGCATGGATGTGGGATCCAGGCCCACCACTGGCGGCCGGCTCGGAGGTGCTCACCTGCGGGTCGCCTCCTCCCTGCGCCGCCCCCATCGATCCGCCGTCCGATCCCCTCTGTGCCATCACGGATTCGTGCGTGGCTATCTCCTCCTCAGGTTAGATTCATCCCATTAGTAGCTTGGGTATTGCACTGTAGACTTCTGGTCAGTTCTTGCTTGCTTGTCTCTACCTATAATCTCTACCCTGAACTTGTTGGAGACTTGGACTTGGATTCTTTTGTGCAGGTTTCTTCGAAGATCAGAGCCGATTTGGGACTATATTTTTTGATGTGATGAATTTGTGATGTACTTTTTTATGATTTTGGACCTTTATGGACCTAAACGAGTAAGAAAATTGGGCTCAAAGTTATTTACAGATTAGTTTTTTTTTCAAATTCACGGGATAGGCGGGGGGCTGCGGGCTCAGCGTGCAGGCAGGTAAACAAATTTTCGGTGAAAAAAACCAGGTTGAATCGGCAGGAACGCGTAAGAGTCCTTGTAAGAATTTGCGAATTTGTTAGGTGGACTATGTCGACGCTGGGTATAAACATCTAGAGATTAATTAATTTGGAAAAATTGTGGGCCCATATGAACACCACGGTCCGTCAGATCAAAGGGTTGAAGGCAATCGAACCCAGGGGTATACTTTTGGCTGTATAACAAGAATGTGAAAATTAATTTTTAATTAACTCGCTCTTTTGTAGGATAGATAGATTAACAGCGATGATTCTCATAAAAATACTATCATTTACGGATGTGGATTTGCCCCCGTTTTTAGTTTTGGTTTGTAATTTTACCCTTGCTTATAATTTTGACATGGAGATTGGCACTATATTTTGCTAGATTTTAAAGGTAAGTTAGTAGGAGTACGTAGGAGTAGCAGCTGAGTTTGTGACCACTGTCCACTGGGAGGGTATCCGCCGGGCAGTTGCTGGTACACATTGAATTTTCTCCCCGGCCTTTGGAAGGTTAATCACTTAATTGTCGTCCATTAAAATTCAAGACACGCAGCTACCGAGCTGCGAGTAACTACAGCCTACAGGCAACAGCTAAAGTACCTTCCGCCGCCGTTTCCGCGCCCTCCACCCGGCGTCCCTCCTCGGCGTCTTCGCCGACAGTCATGGCGACCTCCCATCCTTCGCCGCCGCCCACCGCCAGGCCGACCAGGACGCGCTCGCGGCCCTCCGCGGCGGCGACTTCGTCCTCGCCTCCCTCATGGACGAGGCCGACGCCCACTTGCCGCTCAGTTGGCTCACCGCCGACTGCCGCGACGGCTACCTCCTCTTCTCGAACTCCGACACCTACCTATTCGCCGCCGTCAACCCCATGGCCCGGCACCGCCCAGATTACATCCATGGACCCACCTTGGCGGGCTCGGATACCGGAGACGACGCCGACGCGGCGGAGCACCACTGTGGGCGAGTTGTCGCGGTCGACGTGCACTTGCTTTCCTCCGACGAGGACCCCATGTCGTTCCGGCCAGTCCAGCTTTTCCACGACGAGCCCAGGACCAAGGTGCGCGCGGCCGTCTTCTCGTCGGAGACTTGGGACTGGCGCGTATTCCCATGGCCGGAGGTCGCCGTGCCGTACGAGTTCGGAGACGAAGAGTGGCTCGAGTTGGGGTCGCAGGCCATCGGGCTCGTGTGCTGGAAATTCCGGAGGCAGGAGCGCATGCTGACGCTGGACACCAACACGATGGAGTTCGCCGTCGTGGACCTCCCACCGTGCCCGGTTCCCGCCGGCGATGACTGGTTCTCTGCCTTGCGCCGCACCCTGCACGTCGGCGAGACCATGGATGGCGCGCTGTGCTTGGTTCGTGTCACGTTGCCTGGCATCTACGTCTGGACGCGTGGTGGTGGTGACGACGACAAATGGGCACTGGACGACAATCTCCTTTACACTGACGAAGCCGCACTGCTCCACAATATCGTCGGTTTACCGGATCTCAAGCCTGCTGTTACTGATCTCATGGCCATCAAGGATGGGTTCGTGTACCTGGCGTCCTGGCCACGACGGAGATGGTCCTGTCGCTCTGCCTGGAAACATGGAAGCTGGAGAAGCTGCTTCCGAGGAGCTTCGTCTTCCGCCGCTGTTGCTGTCCTTACTTTATGGCGTGGCCCTCTTCTTTAGTGGGAGACTATGGGAGGTTTGCGGTGCTCCAGACTCAAGATGATCCCACTCTCCCAGCAGCAATGGTGCAGTAACTGCATAGGCCAATAGACCTTGTTCAGACTCTTTCTCATTTGTTTGCTAATTACATGTTTGAATTCAGCGCTTGAAAGGTGGCATTTGTGATTTCGGATTTTCGGCGCCACAGCTAGTAATGTAATATTCGAAGATTTTTTTTTCTAAAAAAATGTAATATTTGAAGTTGAAGGTTTACCAAATGCCTTGCTATGATTTAGGTTTTAGAAAATCTGAAGAATCTAAAACACATCAAAGGCAGTAGAGGCCGGTCTGCTGCAGGGTCGTCCCCAGCGTCGGTGCCGGCGTGCTGGGTGAGCTGCGGCAACGTGCCGCGGCGGAAGAGGAGGGAGGGGAGGAAGAGCAGCAGCCGTTGGGGGTGTGTGGCCATGGCGATGGACAGCGCCGCTGCTACTTAGCAAACAGGACATGTCTGGTGGTACATATGATAGGGACAGAGATTGAATGGTTGGCGCCGGAATTGACACGAGTGTTTGTGGCAACTTGGGCTTGCCACAACTGTAAAGAGATCATGGCTCTTCTATTTGTGTGGTGTGGACATGCACGATTACTGGCGCAATCTCATCTTCTGAACAACGCAATTCTGTCTGGACCGGCCCCAAGAATTCTTGCTACGGTTAATATGCATACGAAAATTATTGCTTCACTCGTCACGTCGCCCTCCGGCTCAACTTCACGGCGGAACGGAGAAAATTATCATGAACGATTGAACTTTGCTCTTCTGACTGGTTAACAAGTAGCTACGCCACATACATCAACAATAACTATGTTAAATGGGTGTTGCTGCTCTAGCACCCCAGCAACAACACTAGCTAGTTGATTGATTTGCACATGTCTGATAATGCGCTTGATTGCTCATTGAAATGGCGAAAATAAGCAGGAGACGTATAATCAATTGTTTGTGTTTTGCCTAAGATATCTAGAAGGCTTGAATAAGCCCAAGATCAAAATATTCCAATCTACAAGAGCCATGTGTGAAACCATCACCGTCATCGCACCAAAAGCAGTAACATGATTTAGAACTGCTGATAGCCAAGTACTTTTGGACCTTGGGAGCTTCAAATGAAGACGAATAGGAAATTGGGAACTTGGCGGTGCTGTGTAAACGGTCACCTTCAGCCTTCATTACCGAGGTAGAGCAAAATCTATTGCATTGTTTGCAGACAAAAGAACAAAGCTCAATCAGGAGACGCGCCGCGGAAGAGGGAGGGGAGGAAGAGCAGCAGTGGTAGCAGCCGGTGGAGGTGTGTGGCCATGGCGATGGACAGCGCGGCTGCTACTGCTAGCAAACAGGACGGGGCCTGGTGGTACATATGGTACGGTAGGGACAGAGATTGAATGGTTGGCGCCCGAATTGACACGAGTGTTTTGTGGCAACTTGGGCCAAGCTACAAAACAAATGCCATGAGCCCATGAAGTCAAGTTGGGTGGTGTGGACACGCGCAATTCCTATATATCTTCTGAAAGATAAAAAATCCACGAAATTTTTAGTGTTTGAGATTCGTGCAATCCATCACCACCGTCCACCGGCTATCCATACCGCCACGCCGCCCGCTGCCTCCGAGCGCCGCCCCCACGCTGCCTCGGTGCCGACGGCAGCATGACACCACCCCGGATGCCGCCAGGCCCCGCAGCCAGCGTTATGCAGCACGGGATGCCGCTCGCCTTCAGCACCATGGCATCGCCGGTGGCCTCGTCGCCCATGAAGCCCGCAGAGATGCCGCAGGCGCCGGCGCTGTAGGGGCCCATGGCGAAGTTGGAAAACAGTGTCATCTGAGTCTCAAAACCATCAATCCACGTGTTGACTGGCTTTGACCATGGTTTTTACGAGTGAAAACTAAAAATTATAGTCTCAAAAGTTAGTTTGAGTGTCACGTAGGTTCCAAAACTACTAATCCGTGCATTAACTATACGCCGACTATAGTAGGACCCACATGCCAGATCCATGTAGCTTTCTTTTTCTTCAGCTATGACACATGGACCCATTTGTGGGTGAACTAATTTTTTAAAATCTTTGTCCACCACACCATCTCTCCCCTCAATGTTATTTCACTTACAATGTTAGGTGCATATCTCTTTTCTCTTCGGCATGTTAGGTGCATATCTCTTTTCTCTTCGGCATATCTAACACGTGCATCCTATTGTAAGTGAAATATATTTTTTTTTCACCACACCCTCTCTCTTCCATGTCGTCTCTCCCGCCACCAGCCGTCCTCCTCCACCGTCGCCCATGCTATCCTCATCGGCCACTTCACATGATGTCGTCTGTCTTGCGACTTTCACTACCGTTTGCTGCCACTTCTACTGTCATTGTCCCCGGCGGCGGACCTAGGATTCGTCAGAGATTAAGGCCAAGTTCAAAGTCTAACCTGACTCGATGCATGTTACATATACCACTTGTATATATGGTACACAACACGCCATTTTTTTAAAACACAAACTATATGATAGTATACTTATTTTTTGAAATCTATGAAAATTACACGAGCGTTGGTCAGTTCTAAAAATCTAGTTTGTAGCATGTAAACCACATGTGACCAGTTAAGTGATCCAATTGAGGATATCCTTGGTCATGGAAGAGAGAGGAATGCTAAGAACATGTTGAGTGTGATATATGTGCATGATATGTGTCTTCTAGTAAAAAGTACAAGGAAATATCACAACATAATTGTTGATTATGATTGTAACAAAATAAGACAATAAATTATCTTATATTCCCAACGTCACAAATTATAAAAGATTCTAAATCTCTAGTAAATTCATTCATTACTCTATGTATGTATGTTTAATATGTGTCTAGATTCATCAACACTCACGTGGATATGGAGGGAAAAAAAGAGAGTTAGAACCTCTTATAATTGGGATGGAGGAAGTACATGGTTTAGAATTTTGACACATAATTTACATATGTTACTATGTTAGCATACTACAGCGATCATGACTAGAGCCATGACCATAGTGGCCCTAGTGGTAGGTCCGCCCTTGATTGTCCACATCTTGCTCACCTCCACTCACTTCTTCTCACCATCACTGTTGGTAGAGGAGGGGCGACAGCAGTAGGAGAGAGGAGTTGTGAATAAAAAATTTAAAAAATTACTCACAAATGGGTCCCACTTGTCATATATAAAGAAAAAGAAAATATACGTGGACGTGAGTTCTACTAATACAAACTATACTTAACACGAGGATTATTGGTTTTGGGACTCGATGCCACTGAAGCCATCTTTAGGACCAGGTCAACACATATTCAACGAATGGATAGGTAGTTTTTGGCCTCAGCTCTCAGGTGACACTAAAACCAATTTTAAAAACCTAGACGACACCGTTTTTCAAGTTTTGAGACTTGGATAACGTACTAGCTTCTGGTTTGCACCTTGATGACGCAGCGTGAAACGTACTAGCTTCTGGTTTGCACCTAGATGACACATCGAGAAGCGTGCTAGCATCTGGTTTGCATGCAGGCTCCGGAAAGTGTCCACAGATTGCTCGTGTTTTTGCCGCAAAGCCTTGTGGGAGATTGCGGCAGCTAGAAACATACATGGCAGGCCCTGCAGGATTTGCGATTTCTCCTAGCGGCTGGTGCGGCGCCCTGTGCGCAGCTTGCAGACATGTCCGCTTACATCTTTAGACCAAATGCACCAAAGAAGGCCAAATAGAGATGCAGTGCATTTTGAGCCGTGATAGAAGAGGGTGCAAAATTAATACTTAAGGACGCGTAGAAAACGAGGTGCATCTAAATCATTTGGTGCCCTCGGTTTTAAAGCAAGTATCTGCAAAGAGTGCCACGTCAACTTTATGGGTGACATGGTAGAAAAAAATGAAGAGAGAAGAAAAACGGGCTGCTCACTTTTAGAGAGTTCAAAGTGGCGTACTCACGGACCTCCAAGATACTTTGTGAGAGAAATTTGTAAGTCAAGTATTAAATGTATAGCTTGCACAAAAAAACTTGACCGGCAGGGGTAAGACCGCCCTCACGGCATTGGTTTAAGAAGAAGAAAACTTTCTCACACCGGTTAAGAAAATCTCCGAACCCCTGCCCCACTCTTATATAGCGGCACAGCACCCTGTGAGAAAGGAGCGTCCTTAGACCTATGCTTTGGCGTGTGACAGACGAGAGGATTTTTTTGTAATCACAGTCTGAAAAATCGCTCCCACCGGGAATCGAACTCAGGACCTGTGGAATGCCTCAGGGTTTCCCTAAACAACTGGGCTGGGACCCCTTGGCAATGTACAGCTTGCACAAAAAAGGACCACTGTACAAACAGATTTTTAGTTGATTATATATGACATAGTAACACCATAACACTTATAACGGACTCTAGTATTAACCTTGCTCTTAGTCCCACTCATGGTTTTAAATAGCGGGCTACAGACAATAGCGGCAACTTTTTTTAGAAGCTATGAGGCCTATAGCAGATAGCGGTTTCAAAAAAATGTTAGGAATATATGGATAATTGATACAAAACCATAGTTTGATGAGCGGAAAAAATGTTGAACACAAATATTAAAATATCCAAAATATCAAATTGGTACACACTACAGAACTGTAAGCAAATAAATAATATGACCCTTAACTCCATCACAAATTCACCATCACATATCGTACATAAATACATGATAAATATGGTTCGTGTCCATAACAATAGTCCATGGCAGGATAGATATAGCACAAGTCCATAATATTAAAATTCTAGACTTTAGTTTAGCTTATTTTAGTATTTGTCTAACTATTTTGGGTTTCCTACAATAAATAGGAATAGCGGAAGCTATAGCGGCAATTATAGCGCTATAGCTATGCCAAATGACGTGGTTAAATCGGACTATAGCGGTCATAGCTTCCATAGCGTTAAAAATCACAATAGCATAGCTTTTGATCTCTTAAAAAAACTATAGCGCAGCTATAGCGAGGCTATAGCCCGCTATTTAAAACTATGGTCCCACTTTAGGGTGAACGAGTTGGGGGCGCCGCCGCTCCCGTAGACAGGCAAGGGCACAATGCCCTTCTCTATCTTGACGCTGTCTGACTCAAGGTCCCTGAAGTGGCGGAGCACCTCAACGAGCGACCTGCCAGGGATGGCCCGCGCCACCTTCTCCCAGTCAGGATGGCAGACGTCGAGCCTGGCGAGCGCCCGCTCGAATATTTTGTTCTCACACGGCGTCCAGGGGCGCTCCGCCACCGCGAACCAGTTGATCCGTGAGACCATGTGGTCCACTGGCGGCGGCACTTCCATATACTTCTCCCGCATCATCCCCGGCGCACCTCTTCTGGGCGCGGCGCAGCTCAGATCACTGTAGGGATCACAACACTCGGAGGTGAGATTTCCTATTGCTCTTTTGGGAATCTCGGAACAAGAAAAAGATTCCAAGAGCACTGTAACAATTAAAAACGAGTTTTCCTGAACAGGAATTCCTGTCGATGCAAATCAAATAAAATAAGATGAGCATGGGATTGGAGGAGATATTGTAACCAATTGCAGATAGTTATATATATACACAGTTAGTGACGGACCAAAGCAACTATGGGTGGCGTGTTACCTGTCAAAAGGATCGAGGCGTATTTCCGATGTCTCCGTCTCCGGCCTCTGCAGCCTGGTCACCTCTTGGCCACGGTCCTCCCACTCTCCCGCCTCCGGTCGGAGTCGGACCTCTTGATTGTAGGGCCGCTTGCCGCGGTGGTAATCCTCGTTGAGGACCACCGGTGAGTCGGAGCCCAAGAGAGAGACCGGCACCGCTGACTGCAGTACTGCACGTCGGGAAGAGGCAACCTCCACGACACAACGGCCTCCGGTGGCCGATCGTTTGCCTGCAGTCCACCATGTAGGCACGCCAAAGGCGCCAGCCTCCTCGTCGCTGCCGACGGAGACCGCGACCTCCGGCAGCGGGGGCGGTAGCGGTGGCGACGCCCCCACAGCAGCAGTTTCCTGGGCAGGGGCACTGCAGATGGGTGCGGCCTCAATACTCTGCACCTCCTCTTTGCTGGATAGACACTGGATCATCTGCAATTTTTCTTGAATGTGCGACAGCAATTTACATTGAACCTGTCAAAAAGAAAAAAAAACAAATGAAGTTTAGGCTCGCATTTGAATTTAAGCATGCGCGCGGTGCATCATGTCAAGAGTTAAGCGAGCAATTGTGGTGCTGTTTAGAAATAAATCTTTAACCAGCTAGCACCTCAAATTGTTTATGAAGACGCTCACGCTCCTGATGAGCATCCAAGATACCATCGCACATCACCTCAACGTCACAGCGCGAGGGCACCTTGAATCCAGGGTTGAGACGGCGCACAAAGCTCCTGAAGTGGTCGTCCTCCACGATCGAGGGATCGAATCCGTGCAACGCGATCATCCGAGCCAGGTCTCGGCTTGCTTCTTCGTCTTCTCGCAGGCCTGTCTCCCGTTCTGAAGATTCACAACATGAGCGTGATGGAGGGCAGGGCGGCGGCAGCTGTTTTGGTCGTTTTGGAGACCTCACAGCTCCGTGGCACAACTCAGCGTGCTTCCACAAGCTGCTCGTGCCATGGTCTCCGACCAACTTAGCTTTACACTCCTTGCACTCCGCTGTGACATTCCCATCGCCATCTCTGGTTTCGTTGAAGTGGACCCACACTCCGGCCCGCCGTTTCACCGGCGCTCCCGTTCGCCGTTGGGTGGTCGCCTGTTCCGCCATGTTCCTGAATCCTGGAGAAGAAATGGCTAAAAGAAAGGGGCAAGTTTTGCTGTGCATGAGAAAAGATACGACTGCTCTAGATGCGGCAGGACGAAGCAAAGATTTACCATTTGGAGATGCAGAAATCAGCGAAGCTTATAAACTAAGAAAGCCGTACAAATTCTAATCCAATCCGTATTATAGCCGATCTGTCACCAAGACAATTTCAACTAGTACTAGCTAGCTAGCTAGCTAGGATCTGTAATATGCATGAATCTTATCGCATAGAAGAGATATTACCAGTGAACAAATCAAAGAAGAAGCTGCAGGCGACCGGAATCAAAGGAGGGGGGAAATTACGGAAGAGGAGATGATTTGGGGGAACTTACCAATTGAGCAGCCGCGATTAGAGTCGTAGGCTGTGAGGTGCGCCGAAGCGGTCCAAGTCTAAAGTCTTCACTCGGTGCCAAAGTCCTTCGCCGCCTTCTTGCAACCTGCTCTATAGTATATATACACAGGTGCCGAGAAAGAGTATCTTTGGTTCACACATCACGCCTAGTGAAACCATACCCAGACCCAGACCCAGACCCAGAACTGAATTAATGGAGCAGTGCACATTATTCAGGCGCTGCATGACGCTGTTTAGACTTGTAGTAGTTTTTTTTTTTGGGAATCACATAGGCTTGTAGTAGTCAAACGTGGTGAGAGTGAAACATAGCAGAGACAAATGATAAGCTATGGTGACACAATTAGTAAGTCGTGGGATTTGGATCTGTATTTTCAAAGTTGAAGGACATGATGACATAGCAGGATAAGTTTAGGGGACATAGCAGGATAAGTTTAGGGATCGCAGGTGAATTGATATAGCAGGATAAGTTTAGGAACCGCCGATAAATTTTACTCTAGTATTACATAAGTTCAACAAGCTAAATACAAAGCGAAAGCAAAGGAGCACTACTTCCATACACTTACACATGATATTTGTGGATTTAGGCGTCAATATACACGGCCTTAATATGCAATTTCATATCGCTAGTTTCTAGTGTGGGTGGTGTTAGGAGAAGTACAGCTACGAGGCCAACTCCTTGCACGGAATGTGTGGTGATTGCCACTTTTCAGTCTGCGCGAAGGTTCCACTGATGAATGAGCAAAGCATATGCCTTTATGAAAAGGAGCATGGACCCAAACCCCACACCCTGAACCGACGGATCGGAGAAGTGCTCCTTGTTCAAAAGAAAAAGGAGACGAATTACTGACTAATGCCTTTATGAAAAATATTAACACAAAATATGCATAAGCATGCTTTTATATTTTTTCCACATGTATACTTGTGACAGCAGGAGGTACTTTGGCAAAATTTGCTCCGTCATCGGTGACGGTGAGCAAGCATCAACAGATGGTCCAAATGAAAGCGACTCATGCAGAGACCCAGACCTGAACCGGAGGTAAATTAAGCGCACGTACTGCCTTGGAGGTTTTTTTTAAACGCAGGATACCTGCCTATTATATTAATATAAAAGAAGAAATTCAAACTAGGCAACAAACAAATAGCGCACTACTCAAACACAACTCACCACACAACTCAACTGGCCGGTTGAATTGGGAGTTCAACACGGCACAACACTCACTGACAAGACAAAAACTCAGACCCAGCCTAGCCAAGACGCAAGCTTCCAAAGCAACACCTCCAACGAGGAGCGCAACGCCATAGGCGCCGCCGCCGCCTGACCCTACGTTTAGGGTTTTCACCCCGGAACACGATGCACAAAGGAAAAATGGATGGAACAACGATGCTTCTAAGGAAGTAAACGGCGCCCGAAGGTGTCGCCATCGTAAGCCCGGAGAATGGGCAATGCTTTTGCAACCACCACCAAATCCATTGCACACCGAAAGCTGCAAACAAACCCCAGGTCCTGTGCTGAGATGATGAAGCTCCCGCCCCATCTCAAGACTGCCAGTGAAACAGAGGCGCAGACCGCACTAAACCTAAGAATGGCCACCGCCATGCGAGACCTCCCGCCACAAGCCGCTGCAGCCTAGCACCCAAACCGATGGAGTAAACACACCAGATTCAGGGTCCTGCAAGCCACCTCACCACACGCAGGAGCCTCGCTGCTTCTGCCGCTAGACTCCATGTTAGTATTTCTTAGCCTACTGAAATAAATCCGCAAGTGCACGGAAATACGTTGTAGCTTTTCATCTAAGAATATTCCAGGTTATCAAACTCCACGAGTAACGAGGAGTAACTCAATGTAGAACAGGCAGAACCGAACAGTAAAACCAGTAGTTGTAAAGATAATTAATAGAGCATAGCAGGATCACTGCTTCAAATAAAACAACTTAACTTTACTAAACAAACCAGTGTTCTACTCAACAAGTTTAATTGGACACTGAGGCTATAGAACCACTTCCGGGCACCAGAGTGCTGATAACCCAGACAAGAAAGGCGGGCACTATAGAACTTAGCTATGCATCGATGACTACTTATCCGAACGACGGGGTTAGACTACACAGGACACACACCCGCTGTCACCAGGTGGGACTACCAACCAAAATGGGACAAGACACTTTCCAAGACAAACTCTAGTCTAGACACCACGTCTACACAACTGAGTTTACTACTACACTGGTTCGAAGCTAGAGAGCAAGCACAACTATATAGCTACACTACACAGAGCACACTTGGCACCCGTAAACTGCTAAGCAGAGAACTGAGGATGTAAATAAAGTAAGTATGAATTAAAAAAAGAAAGGAGCAAGGAACTTTACTATATCTTGGAAATAGAGTAATAATTCCTCTGAGAATAAGAGCTCAGGAATAGAATACCAAAGAGAAATCCAACTCCTTCACTCTACAACTCACTACTCATTCTTGATACACTTGGCTCTCTCTACAATGCCAAGGGTGGCTTCACTACTATACTCTACACTCAACTACACAACCACACTATTGTTCTATTGATCCACCACACCTTGCAAGTGACCACCTCCCGGGGGGTATTTATAGCATTTGAGGCTGAGGAGGGTACTTGTACGTGTGTGAGGTCGGTAGTTGGGTAGGTCGGTGGCCGGGCGACCACTGTGCATGGCTAGGCGGCCATGAGGGGTGGTCGGGCGGCCACTCGATTAACCGACTTAGTGTATCCAATGGTTGATCTTTACTCCTTGGGTCGGTTGGCGGTTGAAGTAGTTGATGCACGTGCAAAACGGAGTCGGTGCATGGCCGGGCGGCC
Organism: Paspalum vaginatum; assembly: GCA_030272315.1. Lineage (NCBI taxonomy): Eukaryota > Viridiplantae > Streptophyta > Magnoliopsida > Poales > Poaceae > Paspalum > Paspalum vaginatum. Next base: position 2,618,587 of record CM059018.1, on the reverse strand, counting down.
ACTCTCATTGGCCAGGCAGCCATCCCCTGGATCGCTGAGGATCTGCCTCCTTTGTATCCGCCTCCTTTGTATGATGGCCTTCCGATGCTTGGATGCATTAGATACTTGATCCAACGGTTGCATTTGACTTAACTTGTGCTTCTTTGCATGCAGGTCGAAAGACGGGATACGTGACATGGCCGAGTGACCGCGTGTATGGGTCGGGCGGCCACCACACTTGGGCTGAACTATGCTGAAAGCTGCCTGGGCTCCCCTGGTGGCCGGGCGGCCAAGGTGGGTGGCCGGCCGGCCATGGTTGATGGGAGATGGCCGGCCGGCCATGCTCCTTTGCCTGGTTGCTCTCTCATTGCCTCATTGCCTATATTTTGTTCGATGTTTTGGACATGACATACTCTTGCATCCAACTTTTGTACACAACTCGTGGAACTGGTTAGTAACACATGAAAACATGATAAACTATGCCCTCAAACATGAAATATTGGTGGTCGAAATGGGTTTTATCGACCGCCAACACTCCACACTCTCACAGGGCCTCGCCACATCCGTCTCAAGCCACCAGGAAGAGGATCTATTTCTCGAATTGCCGCCAGAAAGAAGAGCAAGGTCGCCCTATCCCCATGAACACCGCACAACCAATCTTCCACCATAACTCCAAACCACCACAATGCATCCACCAGAAGGTCACCCAAACACTGCCGCCAACCTCAATGTCGTCTGCGCCATCTTCGACGTTGTCCTACACCGGAATAGCCATTGCTAAGCAGCACTAACCGCCGCAGTCCGCTGCAAGCAATGCTGCCACTCTTGTCGCCACCACAAGCGCCGTCTTCCGAAGCAGTCCCTCACCGCACTCGTAACTACCAAGCAGGGCAAGGCGCCAAGGTCCGCTGCGAGCAGTCACCGCGATGAGCATGCAGCGACCTTGAAGCCAACCGCCGATGCCACCAACTTGTCGCAGCCAACCGCGCCTTGCCTCGTCTAGAACTGGTCTCTGGTCGTCACGCCCGATGAGTCGTCTGTCCAACCACAGCCAAACACGCCGAAGCCGCCGATACAGCCTAAATGGGGAGCCACCACCACAACCACGAGGCACCACTGCGTCGCGCCACTGCATCACCGCACGAGGACGTCGTAGGGGCCCGACAGCCACGCTGTTGTCAACCTTGTCGCGCCCCATGCTCGCGCCACCGAAGCACCACCAGCGCGAGCTGTCGGCCAGCGGCCACGCCGCCAAACCCCGCAACACCTCACCACCGCCGTCCCGGACCAAAATGGAGCTATGCACCGTGTGAGGAACATGGCCCATAGAGGTAATGGTTTCGATGATTAATGACAACTTAACTATGTTACTAATGAGTTCATGATATAAAGGGATTATATTCTATAATTATGCCCATTGGTTGACCGAAGGAGATCCCTCAATCCTTTATTTATAGAAGGACGACCATTGGATGGATTATCTAGCGAGAAAACCAAGGATCGATAGCTCTAAGTGCCGTAAAGTCGAAAGAAAGGCATTTAGAGATTCATTTGCTAGTTTCTAGTTAAGTTGTACAATCAAAGTGGGTCGAGGTGAGTAGCTTGATAGACCTCTTTCAATTAGTTCTATTAAATTTTGAGTCTATCTTGGTCCTAAAGCTCATACATTTAAAATGTGCTAAAATTTACTCACCTCACCTTATAAATGTTAAAAGATTCGCCCTCGATCAAGTCCATATCTTTCCTGATTCAAAACAGCGAAGAAACTCTATTTTTGCACGCACTGGACCGTCCGGTGCGTTATATTGCGAAAGCTATAGCCCAGACTTAGTCCAAGCGTGTAATGTGCACCGGATCGTCCGGTGGTTCCACCACTGGATGTTTTGGGCCGAGGGCTCATCCAAGGCATCCCTGAGCGTGTTGCACGCACCGAACCATCCGGTGGTACACCACCGGACATTCTGGACCGAGGGACACGCTAGAATATGTTTCGAGGTGTCTGCACGCACCGGACCGAGGGACACGCTAGAACCTCCCAACAGCTAGTTTTTGAGCTTTGCCTATTTAAAGGCTCCCCCTCTCACCTTTGCTACCAGGCAACACACACACACACCCAAAGGTCACTTGAGCAACAAATTTCATACACTCTAAGAGCTTTAGGTCAAGAGACTTTAGAGGAAGAGAACTTCTTGAGTGAAGTTGAATTCAAGTGAAGACCAAGACTTGTTACTCTTGGTGATCGTGATCACCTAGATGGCTTGCGAGTCGTGCCTTCCGTGAGCTTCTGGAAGATTGTGGAAAAAGTGGGAGATGGTCCTTGCATGGGCATTGTTTGTGGCTTGGAGTCAGCCACTACGGAGCGGAGAAGGACAACCCAAAGAGAGCACATGATCTTTGCGAAGGTCAAGGGGTTGTTTGACTCTTGCGAGAGTCACCTTGTCATCCTCTTTCCTTGCGAGGGAGAGGTCATAGACCTTCATGAGCTACGCGTGAGCAAGGCCTTCCGAGGGGTGCCAAACAAGGACTAGGGGGAGTCGCGACTCCTCGATACCTAGGGAAAAAGATCGCCATGTCATCTCTTCATCTTTACATTCCGCATTTAGTTTTCATGCAATTTACTTTCCAAAATTTCCATTCCTAGAATTGCATGCTTGGCTATAGGTTGCAAAACTTCCGTTAACGTGTAGAACTCTAGACACACTTGATGGGTACCCATACCAGGGGTACCCCAAAGGCCCACTTGCTCCCAGTGGGCCAAACTAGATTAAGCTAACGAGACCAAGGAGACAGGTACATGGAATTAACCACAAGGCTCCAGGGTCACGTGACCCCCGACCGACCCGAGCGGACGGTCGGTCGAGGGTCGAGGCTCCTTCACCGTTCAACCCCGCGGAGGGGATGACCCGACCGCCAAAGGGTGGGTCGCCCTCTCTGACACCTCGGTCGTTTTGGGTTCCTTCAAAGGGAAGCCAGACGGCCGGAGAGCAGGCTCAAGGACCGAGGGCGTGTCAGGCATGACAGAGGGATGGTAGGCGCGTGGCCCGTCCCTAAGCCTGCATGCCAGACGCATGGCACCACCATACCGAGCGGTGCGGCTTGCTACCGCACGACGCAGGCCATCATTACGCTGTGCAGGGAGCAGGCGTGACCCGTCACATCCCTATCGCACCGTTGTCACATCACCATCGCCTTAGACGTCAGGGCGATGCAACACGACGACCGCAGCACCCTGGCGAGGGAACGCGACGACTGCAGCGCCCTCAATCGGACTCAGTCGGCGATCGACCGAGGCCGGCGAGACCCCCGACCGATGGGGCTAGAGCCTTCCTCGGTCGGTCGGGGAGCAGCGATCGTCATAATGAGGGTCCACGCATCATCCCTTATAGTGTTGTACCCCTTCCTTTTCTTTCTTTGTCTCTGTAACCTCCTGAGGATAGACTAGAACTCTCTTTAGAGTGGAGAGATAGGTGTTTGGAGGTGAGCAGCCCACCGCCTGAGGGTGGCAACCGACCTTTGGAAGGCTAGCTCTCACCAATTGAGGACCGAGTAGGAGTAACAGTCACCTAGAATCTGACTCGCGCATACCATACGTTGCATGGGTAACTGCCCAGGACGTGACCCTCCCGGAAGGCACCAGGACTGTAGGCGTAAGGCGATAGTGTTATGGGCGATGACGGTTGCATTGTAATCTCTCGTCCCCGACAGACTCGATCCTTGGGCCCCCGGACAATCGAGCTCACACTTCTGAGAGTGCGGTGGTAGTGTATCCGCACAGTTTCTTGCTTAGGAAAGCAGGTTGGTGCCCAGAAGGGGTGAATCATTGATCGGTGTTGTGGGCCAGGGGCGGTTGGCCACTGCCCCCGTTCCACTTCATATGGGTACATGTGTGCAACATCCTCTGCAGAGTGCAAAATCTATATATATAGCCGACGTCCACGGACATGGATGAACCTTGTGACCCTTACTCTAATTAGCATGGGATTTCTTCTCTTCTCCCTCGAGTGTTTGGAATCCGGCTGCGGTCGTTGAGGCTTGGACGGTTGTGGGTTGTCCTTGCCGCAGATGTAGAATGATGAGTAGATGTATGGAAGAGGTGTTTGGTGATGAGGTGTATATGTGTTGGTAAGAGTGATGAGCGCAGGAACTAGTCGTGTGGCCGAACTCCCGAATGGAACAATGGTATAATAATCTGAATAATATTTATATATTGTGTTCGCATTGAAAGTCTGGAGCCTTCCATTTGAGCTAGCCCTTTACTTTTTATGATGCCGCTTAGGAGAGTGTCTCAGGGTGGCCTGCATTCCTATCGATGTAGGTTTTGGAGTCGAGTTGGATGACGATCAGGCTTACGATGTGTGGTGGAACCCCCGATTTAATCCGAGCTAAACACACATGCCACCACATGGCTCGCAGTGCATTTAGATCAAATTAAACCTGGTAGTCTGTCGAGCTATCCCAAAGGGCACTCGATGTAACCATCGCTCAAAGATACCGATATTACACACATCCAGACCTCGATAGAGCCACAACAGTTACATCATCGCATGCAGTTAATAGAAAAAAAAAGATAACCAAATATATGTAGTCAAATACATGTTCAAAAGATAGCAAAACCAATTTCGAAATCATCTCCTCACAGCAGAAACAAAATACTTAAGTAGTCTTCATGCAATGATAAACGAGGCGAGCAACACCGAGTCCACCGGTACTACCTTACTCTAAGCAACTATCCAGATATCATCGGTACATGTGCTCAAAATGTGAGGGCAAACTCTGAGTACTAATTACTCAGATAGATCTTAATGGAATGGCTTACGGCTGACGCAAAACTTGCTTACTAGTATTGAATCCTTAGCCATTGATTTAAAACAAATAATAATTTGACATAAAGTAAACAGTTTCATCATTAACATATATCTCTACAATTTAAAAGTTTCTATTGTTTTCCACTCTCCCCACCCATGGTCCGTCGCCCGCCCACCCACCCCACGCCCCTCGCTTCCCAGCTCCCTCCGCACTACATCGCCGCCCACCCGCAGGCCACAGCTACCTGCCCCCTCCCTCTCCCTTCGCCCGGCCTAGCCTCCCGCGTCCCCCGACCGCCATGGCTGACCTCCCTACCGCGCGCGGACCTTTCCCTCTTTCTCCCTTTCCCCTCGCCTGCGCCCAACCTCCCGCGTCCCGCCCGGCCACCATGGCGTGGATCCGGCCGACGAGCCACCGGCGGCGGCCATGGCGGGGCCGACTGTGAGGAAGCGGGAGAGGAGGAGGTGGCCGCGATGGAAAGGAGGCGGCGCGCCGGCCGCGACGTGGAAGGGAACGGAGCGGCACGTCGACCAGGGCAGGGAGGAGGCCAGCGCAGTGGCCGCGGCGGGGAGGAGGCTCCACACGAATCACACTCAGAGGCGCACAGCCCACGTAGTCGCCCGCCCCCGTGACCCATGCGCCGCCATCGGCTAACACCCAACGCCCACCGCTTGTGCGCCCGTCACCTCGCCTGGAGCTGCTCGCTGCCAAGTGCCGAACGGCCGGACCAAGCATCGGCATGATGGACATCTAGGTGGCTGCCGCCAAAAGCACGCCTGCCAGGACCGAAGAGGACAGCCTGCTCGTCATATGGCTGCCCGTGGCGAAGGACGACAGCCTCGACACACCTCGTCGTCAGGCCTTTGGATATAGGCATCGCTGTTCAGGTGAGTTAACTGCAGATCTCAATGTTCCTGTATGACTATGAGATGGTAGCTTTTAGTAAGCATGTCTGCATGTGTTTGTTGACACTGAAACACTCTGGGATTGGTTGTTTCATGATATATATACTCAGCAGATGATTCAACCGACAAAATTTTTTCTCACGCATGCTTGAAGATTAAAGCGCTGATCACCAATCGGATGTGAAATCCTTTGTGCCATACCATACCTGTGCAAAGTAGTGACATACGTGTATATATAATTTAATTTTGATGAGTAAAATCGATTGTTTCCATAATATTTGTCCCGACATGTTTGTCCTGAATGTTCTTTTCAAAAACAGCACCAATTTTTCCCCTATGAAACCAAAGAACATTCTTGCTCTTTATGCATCTACCTCTTGTAGAAAATAGCAGCTTTGACTTTTTTGGTCAGAGTTCCAGACTAAGGATGTTTTCAAAAGGAAAGGAAATATTGCAACCAGGATTAAATTTTGATAAAATGCATCGACTAATAGGTTAATATTAGCTTTTAGTCAACTGATGTGTTGTAGTCAATGTGCAAAAAGCACATATCATTAGCTTAGTAATTCAAAAGGGAAAAAGCTGTAGTAATAGATCTTTTGGCTTAATTCTTCTGTTGGTTATTGAGTTACATCATGTAATTTCAGGTTTAGGTGTTGTAGTAATTATTCGTTGAACCAAAAAATATGAAAAATGGTAAAATATTGGTTAATGATAAATAAAGAAAAAAATTAGAAAGTAATAAGTTCTTATTTAGTCACGCGTTCCACTTTTCCCCATTGTTTTTTTTTGTTAACAAAAATTGGAAAATGTGTTGGTCAAGAAGCTATTTTCCATTTGTTTTCATTTTTATTTCATCAGATTGAAATAACAAAACCTTTTTGGTATCGTATTACTAATTATTTTGCATAACTACAATTTTATTGATAAGAGCGATAATTTCAATGAATTTCATTCTTTATTTACAATGATGCTTATAATATTTTTATAATAATAACCTATGTTGGTAATTTAGATGTAAATTTGATGGTTGTTTATATTACTTAATAATTGTAGAGGAAAATGATTTGGATGCAAATTTGGGTTACTTTAGATTAATGGTTGAAGCGGGTAATTTAGATGCAAATGTAGGGTGCTATTTTATATTATCTTACACAATAGTAAAGACGGGTAATTTAGATGCATAAATAGGATGGTCATTTTGGTTATATTTTATAATAGTAGATGTAAATAATGTTTTAGCAAACAGAATTGCGATGATTATTATGATTCGATTTTACCAAATTCATGGCTGTATTTTTCTTATCTTCTGAAAAATTTTAGGATTTATCTTTTCTTTTCTAGTGTATCTAGTATCCAATAAGAGATTATGCAAATAAGCTAATATAATGACAAATAAGGGCAATTTAGATTTAAATTTAGAATACTATATTAAAGCAATAAGCTATTGTAATAACAAATATGGATAATTTAGATTTAAATTTATAATATTATATTAAATTATCTTTCATAGTGGCATAGGGGATTAAATAAATGCAAATTCAGAACTTTATTTTAAATCATTCTTAATAATGACACAATGGCTAATTTAAAATCAAATTCATGGCCCTCACTTTGGTGTCTAAGGCCATTCTCATTGGGAGTTTTATGAGAGTTTAATTCTCATTAAATGTTGTGACACATCAGCAGCTTTGGTGACATAGCAATGCATTTATGAAGAAAGAGACATATAGAGTTTCATGGAAGGAGAGTGTTTTATCTAGATGAAACTCATGATGCATCAGTACCTAGACAAAATCTGATTTGATACTATTGATAAGTGTGCAATAAAACCCTCCACTAGTAATGGCCTAACAGTGATTTTATTCTTCTTTGTGTAACTTTATGCATTTGTTCTTTGGTTTCAAATCGAAGGCACAATTTACCTCTGCTTCATTAAATTCTATTAACGGTAACAATTCTCATAAAAATACTATCATTTTCCGGTGCGGATTTGCCCCTTGTTTTTAGTTTTGGTTTGTGATTTTACCCTTGCTTTTAATTTTGATATGCAGATTGTCATTATATTTTGGTAGAATTTCAAGGTAAGTTAGTAAGTAGGAGTAGCAGCTGAGTTTGTGAGTTGTGACCACGTACTGGGAGAGTGGGAGGGTATCCACCGGGCTGCTGCTGGTTGCTGCATGGCCGCCGCTATACGTTACGTCTACTGTCTACATAGAATTTTCTCCCCGGCGTTTGGAAGGTTAATCGTCGTCCATCAAAATTCAAGACATGCATGCAGCTATCGAGCTGCGAGTAACTTGGCCGTCCGTGCATGCATGGTGATTTGGTGAACTCCTCGGTCCTCGCCGAATGGCAGAAGTCGCGACGCTCCGACTGCATCAAGCCATCTGCCATCTTTATAAAACCCATCAGAACGTTCTTGTGTTCTATGCCTATGCCATCCGAGGCACTCCCCTCTCTGAGACCAGCCACCCAACCATGACCGGAGGCGGTCGCCAGCGCCCGAAGAACCGGCGTCAGCGCAATGCTCGCCAGGCCACCGCCGCCGCCGCCGTCGCCGCGGCGAGTACTACACACATATCTTCCCTCCCCGACGACATCGTGGCATCGTGCTGCAGATCTTCCTGAGCCTCCCGTCCCTCGCGACGCTCGTCCGCGCCGCCTGCGCCTGCCGGGCGTGGCGTCCTCCCCGGCCTTCCGCAGCCGCTTCCACGCCCTCCACCGGTTGTCCCTCCTCGGCGTCTTCGCCGACTGTCATGGCGACCTCCCATCCTTCGCCGCCGCCCACCGCCGGGCCGACCAGGACGCGCTCGCGGCCCTCCGCGGCGGCGACTTCGTCCTCGCCTCCCTCGTGGACGAGGTCGACGCCCACTTGCCGCTCAGATGGCTCACCGCGGACTGCCGCGACGGCTACCTCCTCTCGAACTCGGACGCCTACCTATTCGCCGCCGTCAACCCCATGGCCCGGCACCGCCCAGATTACATCGATGGACCCACCTTGGGCTCGGATACCGGAGGCGACGGCGACGGCGACGCCGACGCGGCGGAGCACTGTGGGCAAGTTGTCGCGGTCGACGTGCACTTGCTTTCATCCGACGAGGACCCCATGTCGTTCCGCATAGTCCAGCTTTTCCACGACGAGTCCAGGACCAGTGTGCGCGCGGCCGTCTTCTCGTCGGGGATCTGGGACTGGCGCGTTCTCCCATGGGTGGAGGTCGCAGTGCCGCACGACGGCTGAGTCGGAGACGAAGAGTGGCTCGAGTTCGGGTCGCAGGCCAGCGGGCTCGTGTGCTGGAAATTCAGGAGGCAGGAGCGCATGCTGACGCTGGACACCAAGACGCTGGAGTTCGCCGTCTGGGACCTCCCGCCGTGCCCGGTTCCCGCCGGCGACGACTGGTTCTGTGTCTTGCACCGTACCCTGCTCGTCGGCGAGACCAAGGATGGCGCGCTGTGCATGGTTCGTGTCACGTTGCCTGGCATCTACGTCTGGACGCGCGGTGGTGCTGACGACAAATGGGCACTGGACGGCTTTCTCCTTTACAGTTTACACTAACGAAGCCGCGCGCTCCTCCGCAACATCGTCGATGATCCCAAGCCCGCTATTACCGATCTGATGGCCATCAAGGATGGGTTTGTGTACCTGGCCACGTCGGAGATGGTCCTGTCGCTCTGCCTGCAAACATGGAAGCTGGAGAAGCTGCTTCCGTGGAGCCTGTTCTTCCGTTTCTGTCCTTACTTTATGGCGTGGCCCACTTCTTTAGTGGGAGACTATGGGAGGTTTGCAGTGCTCCAGGCTCAAGATGATCCCACTCACAGCAGCAATGGTGCAGTAACTGCATAGGACGATCGACCTTGTTCAGACCCTTTCTCATTTGTTGGCTAATTACATGTTTCAATTCAGCGCTTATAAGGTGGCATTTGTGCTTTCGGCGCCACAGCTAGTAATGTAACATTCCAAGTTTTTTCCTAAAAAAAAATGTAATATTTGACGTTGAAGGTTTACCAAATGCCTTGCTATGCCTTAGGTTTCAGAAAATCTGAAGAATTTAAAACACATCAAAGGCAGTAGAGATTTTCTGAAAAAAAAAAAAAAGGCAGTAGAGGTCAGCTGCAGGGTCGTCTCCAGCGCCGGTGCCGGCGTGCTGGGTGAGCTGCGGCGGAAGAGGAGGGAAGGGAGGGAGAGCAGCAGCAGTGGTAGCAGCCGGTGGAGGTGTGTGGCCTTGCCGATGGACAGCGCGGCTGCTAGCAAGCAGGACAGGTCGGTGGTACATATGGACATATGGTATGGTAGGGTCTGAGATGGTTGGCGCCGGAATTGACACGAGCGTGTTTGTGGCAACTTGGGCTTGCCACAGCAACTCTAAAGAGATCATGGCTCTTTTGTTTGTGTGGTGTGGACATGCACGATTACTGGCGTCAATCTCATCTTCTGAACAACGCAATTCTGTCTGGACCGGCCCCAAGAATTCTTGCTCAAGTTAATATGCATACGAAAATTTTGGCTGCTCTCGTCAGCTCGCGCTCCGGCTCAACTTCACGACGGAACGGAGAAAATTATCACGAACGATTGAACTCTGCTCTTCTTACTGGGTAACAAGCAGCTACGCCACATACATCAACAATAACTATGTTAAATTGGTGTTGCTGCACTAGCACCCCAGAAGCCACAATAGATTAGTCTTCGTTACCCCAGCATCAACACTAGCTAAGTGATTGATTGTCCCATGTCTGATAATGCGCTTGATTGTTTATTGAAATGGCGAAAATAAGCAGGGAGACGTATACTCAATTGTTTGTGTTTTGCCTAAGATATCTATAAGGCTTGAATAAGCCCAAGATCAAAGTATTTCAATCTACAAGAGCCATGTGTGAAAACATCATCATCATCGCACCAAAAGCAGTAACATGATTTATAACTTCTGATAGCCAAGTACTTTTGGACAATGGGGGCATCAAATGGAGATGAGCGGGAACTTGGGGGTGCTGTGCAAACTGGTCACCTTCAGCCTTCATTACCGAGGTAGAGCAAAATCTGTTGCATTGTTTCCAGACAAAAGAACAAAGCTCAATCAGGAGAGGTGCAAGATTAGGCAGCCTTGGACATAATCAGAAACTGGCAAAAGATATTTATAGCATCAGATATCTGACAATATAAGAAGATCATTGGACAAAAAATATGTGCAAAACAGGCAGCTGCTCATGGATGTCTCAACTTAAGCATACAGCAGAGCAGAACATAATAAGCACATTGATATGATGGGCAACATCAAGTTAAAAACATCCCACGTAAAAAATCAATGACATACTGGCCAGATTGCAACAAAGGTAACTAATACATAATCACCAAAAATCGAAGGGTCTAAAAGAACAGTTCTGTTACTCCATTGTATGATGGAACCAAAAGTAAGCAACAATCAACAGTTGACAATAGTTTTTTTTTTTCGAACACATTGCCTAGTGGTTAACAGTGATTTTGCTTCTGAGTGCTCGAATTTCCTGACCAAAATGTAAATTTGGCTAAGACACATTGTCAGTCCTAACCCTTACAGAATAAAATGAAGGTAATCGAAACATTAAATCATGACGCGGTAGTACATGGGCCATTCTCTTCAGCAATTTGTCCCTAGCCATGATCAGATGCGCTTGGTCAAACCTACCAGGGCGATTACCAAAACAGTAATGAGAATGATGTTTATTTGTTGACTATACAAGAGCACAACTACTTGATAATTCAGAAACTAAATTTAAAACTGACATGATTCAAACAATATAGTTCTACAGTCTACACCCACAGTCCTTACATTCAAATGTCCAACCTAACTAGTCCATATCAATGCAGGAATGATCTACCTAAAGTTGAGTCGAAACCATTGAGTTTAGATAGCACTTGAGAATTTACAAAGAGGAAAAGAGTGCACATAATCGGAGAATGGCAATAGGCATCACAAAATATATCCATTCTTCATTTTGCTCGTAGCAGATGAACAGTAGCTCACGTTAATAAATTAGGCACACAATCACACATAGTTATTGTTCTGAACTTTTAATCTACTGCCAACAGGTAACATAATGCTCTCCAAGGCTAATAAAGTAAAATATACTGGTACACTTGAATCTTGCCTACCAAATCTCACCCTCTCTTATGTGCAAAACATGCACAAACTCATGGAAAGGATTTGCACAAGATCAAGGATGCTCAATGGAAGGCCAAAAGTCACTCTAAGTCGCAGGAAACCTGGATCTGGTAACTTCTCAACGGCCCGGAATATTTTGGTCCAACTCTATCAATCCCGTGTGATCAGGGGCTTAACAGGCCGCGTTTCCTCTCAACCTCTGAAGGAGGAAGCAAGCAGCGCGCCCTGCTGGGCCACCGGCGCCCTCCAGAATTGGGCTCTTTCTTGCCACGCCCACGCCACACCACATGTGCCCGCAAATCTTACGGCCCGTTTGGACAGAAAAGGAAAAAGAATTCCGCATTTCAAATGGACCTTATCCATCTTCCGGAACGTGAAGGTGGGAAGTTCAAGCTAACCTTCTACTGTTTGAGATTTGTGCAACGAATCAAAAATAGCCAACCGAGCAAGTGAGAAGGGCACGGCCCGTAGCAGCCGAACAGGGGGTGTGGAGCGCCCACACTTTTTTCCGTTGCTGAGACACGTGTCATCCATGGATTGGCGGGGCGGGAGTTTTGAATGTGGTTGCAATTTTAATTTTCAAACGAGATTTTTCTCGTCAGCCGTATATCCAATTTAAAATCCGTTTGAACTATGACGTTGTTTAGAATTAATGCAATAGAACAAGATATAATAGGTATATACAGTATTCTATTTATTTTTTATTTTTAAACCAATATCTAGAGTGCACTACTTCAACAATTTAGACACATTATTTCAACTATTGCACATAAAAATATTGAATTAGTTTGTGAAAATTGTTGAATAAGGTTTCATAGATTATTGAATCTAGTTGGGAAAAATGTTGAGGCATGTATAGATAGAAAAATCAGTTATTAGATATACATATTAGTATAATGAAACACATAAGAATAAAAAAATTGTTGCATCTATGTGGTAGGATCTATTATATTGGTGGGTTTAATTAAATAGATTAAGTGGGTTTATTGAGCTAGGAACATCTATAGCTTAACCATTTTGAAGAAGATGGAGAGGGACCGGTGCCTGGGGTTCACTAATTAGCGACCGATCGCCGGATTTGGGTGTGGAGCGACCGATCTCAGACAAAGCCCGCACGTACGACACTCTCCACACGTTCCCCTCCGGCTCCCCCACCCCCCCCCCCTTTTCTTTTGCCAATAGCTCCTCCGTGCTCCTCCATGTCCTGCACTCACACGGACATGGTGGGTTTTTTTTTCTTTCCCTTTTTTTTTTCTCCTATAAATATAAAATATATACGCATTGTGTTATAAGTTATATGTGAAAGGCATAAGTTATATCACATAAGTATAAGTTGTGCATGGGTACCATAAGTTATATAATGGTAGGCATAAGTTTTGTGCTGAAGAAGTTATATCTAAGAAAGTTTAAATTTGGTTTCAGACAGAGACATATATAATTTATATCATAGGTACAAGTTATACATGGAAGACATAAATTATACCATAAAAAGTATAAGTTATACAAGCAGAAAAGCAAGTTATACGCATACATTATAAGTTATACATGTTGTCATAATTAATAGTAATAACTTATGTATGTTATTGATACGTTTTGATATAACTCTTGATATCTATTTTTTCTAGACAAATTATGATAATGACTTTTTATCATAGTTTTTTGATATAAAGTTTCGCTTGTATCATAATAACTTTTGATCATAATTTTTTGGTACACATAGTATTGTGTCCTTTGGTGTCTTCAAAATATAGACACATAGTTATTATTATATTTTTTTTATATAAGTTTTTGTTCTACGACCTCTACTTTGAAATGTATGCACATAATTTTTCTAGTGCAAAGTTATATGTAAAATGTGTAGGTTAAAATATAAGCTAGAAGAAGAAATTCTATTTATTTCATATATAATAGATAGATATTTTTGAAATGAAGAAAAAAAACATAGGCTGGTGTGGAACGAGAATTTAAAAGGAAGCGCGAGCCCGCTGCTTACATACAGTGGGACGTACGGGAGCGCTCTCGCACCGAACTAGCGCTCGGGCGATTGCGATACGATGCCGGGGCGGGCGCTGTGTTGGACCGATTGCGACATTATAATCCCATGCACCTCCTGCCAAATGCAAGCCTCTTTCAACAAGGCAACGAGGCAGTGCATGCATGCGATTCCCTGTCTGGGTTTGGGTCTGGGTCTAGGTGTGGGTCTGGGTCTGGGTCTGTCCATGCTATCACTCACCGTGTCACCGGGCAAACGTGCATAAATATTCGTGTTCCTCAGTCCTCACCATCGATCTCTCTCCACAACGAACTCAGCACCTTCCAGTTCTACCTTCACACTTTCCGCAGCTTGCTCTCTCCTCGCCAGCGCCGCCCAGCTACATCCTCGCCGCCGGCGCCGACGACCTGCAGACACCCCAGCTGCGCCAAGGCGCGGAGTGCGTCGATCAGTACAAGCTTTACAACGTCCGCGCGCGCCGGAGGTCATGGAGAACACTCGGAAGAGTGCAAGTGTGGGGGGCGTCTTCGGCCGCCTGCTTCAGCACAAGCTGGCGCGGCATGTGACCGGCGGCAGCTTGTGCGGCGCGCGGGCACGGCTGATGAGGCCTTCTTCAATAGAGGTTAGTTCGATCCATCAATTATTTCTCCTTTCCTTAATAGAACGAGATCTCTCTTCTCGCTGTTCTAGATTGATTATTTTCTGCCGCCTGCCGGCTGCTTCTCTGCCATTTCACTTGTCACAGCTTCTTATTGATCAAGCTCATCGATCAGCTAACTAGCTTCCAGAGATGGTTGCATGCATGCCCACCACATGCAGTGTGGTAGATCGACTAGCTAGCTGCTTACCATCGATGGCTTCGAATTTCGATAGATAGACGGGCGCATTCACGTACGCGCATCCCATTCATAACTAGACCCAGACCCAGACCCAAAAGGCCAAAACCCAATCCTGAACAAGATCCTCGATGTACTCGATGATCTAGATTCTTATTACGTGCCTTCTGCCTTCTCTGCCATTCCACCTCCCACAGATCCTTGATCAAAGCCCATCGATCGATCGATCACCTAGCTTTCGAGATGGTTGCATGCATGCAACATGCAGTCATTGAGCCCCGCGCGATCTCGACTAGTTAAGGTTCCATCGATCATCATCACTTGGACAGAGGCAGCGGGAACGTCACAGTGTCACACATGTCGCAAACCCAGACCCAGACCCAGACCCAAACCTAAAGGTCCCAAACCCGAACAAGATCCTCTGATCAGTGTTCTAGATTGTTTTTTTTTTCATCTACTGCTTTCTCTGCAGTTCCACCTCCCATAGCTAGCTCCTTGATCAAGCTCATCGATCTCCTAGCTTCAAGATGGTTGCATCCCAGCATGCAGTAGTAGAGCCCGTCGATCTAGACTAGCGAGGCTCCATGCATATATAGCTACATCGCTTTGGATGGATATATATGGGCGCACGCGTGTAGAAACCACGAGTCCACGACACTGATGACGAGCAGTAGGCACATCGCAAACCCAGACCCAGACCCAAACCCAAACCTTGAACCTTTATTAGACCTTTTTTTTCTTATTACTGGATGGGCTAGCAATTAATCTATATCTCCCAATCAGCTTCCACGCTTCTTAACGGTGACACGTCACACCAGAACACAAACCGATCGATCGATCGATGCTTCTGTGAGCCTTTGACCGTGCGACTTGCAACACACGGTGACATATTTTGCCAAGGCACGTACGGTCCGCCGGCGAGAGGATCAGAGGAGGCGACAGATGTAGGCACGCCACATAGAGTCGTCGAGACCTGCAGCGTGCAGGGTGCAGACAGACGTGCTGGTCTACCGAGTTGAGCAGCCCTGCAGGCCAAGGCTGCACTGCACGGGCACCAGCGATCGATCATCCAGAGCCGAATCTGATCCACAGCTCGTCGATTGGTTCCTTGGTTATTGCAGTATATGCAGACTTTGCAGACCGCAGATTAGTCAGTTCGCATCTGTTCTTGGAGAAACCCTGTTGCTCTGCACTCATCGTATTCTCCAAGAGCATGCGTATGTGCGTTTCGGAGAGGGAGAGACGGCTTTGTCATGCATGGGACAGCAGAATGGAGGAGCAATGGAGTCTGGTTGGAGCGCCATAGGCAGCGTTAGGCAGTAGGCAACTCGCAACAAGATGCAGAAGCTGCCCAGGCTCTAGGACGGTTTCCGTTTACCCAAACCCAAGCCGCGGCGCCATTCGTGACGTGACGAGTTGCTTTCCTTATGACCTCTTCGTCAGGTTCAGGCAGACGCGTCTTCCTTCCAGGCAGCAAGTTTGACGGAGACCCAGAGGAGCACAGGGCTGCCCATCAGGACAGTGACACGGGCCAACAGCCACGAAGCCTGTCTGGGCCGGCCCATGAAGCAGATTGTGTCGGGTGAACCCTTCCTGTGCTTTTTGTTGTCTGTTCCGTATATTTTTTTAGGAAAAAGAATTTTATTCCGATCTTTTATGCACTTAACCAGTACAGAAATAAGTTTAGAGCAATGTCTTTAACAAACAAAGACCACACAAAACAAAAAGATCTTCTCAAGCGCAAAGCCTTATAGATGATAGATAACTAGTAGAGAACTACGATGGGATGGATTCCCGCTCATGAAATTGTTTGGCATGCAGCTACCTGTGCTCTTGCCGCCTGCATCGTATGCGTGGAGGCCGTCCACCGGTTCGAATTCGAGAAGGTCCACCAGGGCCAGCGGACGTTCCCCTACACCCTCATGCCTGACGCGGCGTTTTGGGAGCTGTTCACCAAGTGCCGTGGAGACGGCACCTGGGTGCAGGGCAGGGGTGCCAATGTGTGCAGAGTCTTGACCAAGATACAAGAGATGGGAGGCGTCCCGGCCAGGACCACCACCGATGTGTCAGCAGCTCCGGCGGCACAGCGCACTCTCTTGCCACTGTCCTGGTGGCAGGAGCACAGGTGGAACGGCGGCGCCGGGCTTTCGCCCGAGCACGTTGCGGCGCTGCTGGACAGCCATGGCCCCTGTGTCGGGGTGCTGTGAGTAGTGCTCCCTAAGTACGCCGGCGTCGTTGCCAGCGGCGACGGCAACCAGCTGGTGTACCGGGAGTGTATTGGCCGCCTGGACGCTCGTGCAAGGCAGGAGAGCAACAGTAGTCGCGGGGGATGGCATGCCGTCGTCTGCTTCGCTTATCGATTCTACGGTGAGGAGATGCATGTGCTCGTGCTAGACAACCACGAGGTGACCGGCCCACACCGTTGGATCCATGTTGATGAGCTGGTCAGGCTCTATACCCTGAGTGTCGTTGTCTAGGTGTGGAACCAGAGATGCTCGGTGGTCCGGTCGTCTTTACTTACTCTAGAGGTTGTTTGTTGTTTTGTCCTAGAGGCTAGAGTAGTGAAATTGTCTGTGTGGGTCAGTCTAAATTATTTGTAGTCACGACCACGATTGTAAAGGCCAGGACTCCGTCCTCCTTTAGGATAGGTTCAGAGTTCAAAATCAGTCTTTCTGTTATTCTGTTGAGTGTATATGCTTTGGATCGTGACCCACGATCCTCCCTCTTTTATTCTACAGTATACAACACAGTGCATTGGATTGAGTGGATACACCGGCTGCTGCAAACATCCAAGACTGCAATTTTGTTGAACGGTGATCCTGGGCCGTGGTTCGACTACAAACATGGTCCAGGACTCTGAGACAAGGGGACCCACCTACCTCCCTACTTTTTCCTGTTGGTCGCACTACCAAGGATTTTGTTGATACATGACGGTTTGCTTTCGTCATAGGATGGTGAAAAAATGTCACAGCAAAGCATCTATGACATATCAAATTTTAGTTAGCAATTTAATTATACTAAGTGTGGTTGGAGGTAATTCAGTTAGCAAGGACTATCAGATTGTCAGAAGGGGAGGATGAGATGATTTGACAATTTAATTCTTCTGGAGTTTACTCTTCTCAATCCCTCTATAAAGTGATTAATTTTAGGGGCATTCATCAGGTCCATTTCTCTGGACTCTGGGGTCTGGAAATCCCACCTAGGGTACACTTCTTTTTGTGGTCGTTGATCCATAACAGAGTGCTGACAAGAGTTAATCTAGATAAGAGGAAACATTTAGACAATATTTCCTGTTTATTTTGTTTGGAGGATTAAACCTATCACCATCTTTTCTTTGAGTGTGTAGTGGCCAAACAGATGTGGAGGACTGTTTCAGAAGTGATTGGAATAGATGTTGGTAGTGATTTTAATTCAGTTGGAAAGCTGTGGCTTAGTAATAAGAGATTTTTAGTGCATAGTATCATTTGCTCGGCTGCCCTTTGGGGGCTTTGAAAACTAAGAAATGAAATGTGTTTTCAGAATCTAGCTTGGAGGAGCATAGACCACCTGTTGAGGCGAATTTGGAGACTTGGGGAGAATTGGACGCTGCTCTATCCAGAAATGAAGAGGCAAGAGTTGTCTGAAGCTCTGACGAAGCTGAAAAGAAGTTCAACTTCTGGAGTCATACTGCTTGAGTGGCTTCGAGAAGAAGGTTGCTGGTGTTCGTATCTAGTGCTATGCTTTGCAGTTGTGAGGCTATCATCAACCCTATTGTGCAAATGCAATGCCTATCACTATTCATCCATTATTCCAATTACTTTCCTCTCTATCTACAGTATCGAACAGTCCTGCACACATCCAATTTTACTCTCCCATCGGGAATAGTCTAAGTTGCGTTTGCTGGAGTCTCAGCTTGTCTTGCTCACGACGGTTCTGGTACCTAAACTGTCGCTGGTGACTGCTTATTTGGTGGTTGGGTCAGGCCTGGAAAGGATTTGTGTGTGGCGTGTTTTGGGTTGTAAACTCGAATGTTGTTTTGGTCTTTGCTAATTGAAAGGCCGGGGTGAAGCCCTTTAACTCTAAAAAAACATACTAAAATTTAGTCGTGTATTGAGCATCATAGATTATTTGGCCTATAGAAATCATCATAGATCAACAAAATCAATCAATCATAGATCAATCCATCATAGATCAATTGCACAGCCGTTACCACACTGCCGTTAAATATAGCCGGTGACGAAAAATAGAATGTCACATATGCAAAATAAATCACAAATTATTTCCGCTTACTGTTTTGCACCCATGCATTAACATTCATCACAAGATACAACAATTATATATATATAGGGGTTCTACCGTGCGCAGGTGCGCACATGTAGCTGTCGCTGCGGCAGCTGTTGCGACTCCGCTCGCTTCGCTAGTCGCAACAGCTCACGGCGCTGCGGCATCGCAACGCGGAGTCGCAACAGCACAGTCGCAACGCGGAGTCGCAACAGCACAGTAGCTGTTGCGACTCCGTCATGCTGCGGCAGTCGCAACAGCAGCAGTTGCGTCTTCTTCCTCCGCGCCTCCTCCTCCGCCGCCAGCTCGCCGGGGACGAAGGGGAAGACCTCACCGGCGACGCTGTCTTCTCTTCCGGTTCGGGGTTAGGGTTGGGGGTTCGCCGCCAGGTTTTCTTCTCCACCTCCGGCCTTAGAGGGGAAGGCCGGGGACGGCCGGCTGGCCAGACGGAGGTGGCGGGCGGCAGGCGGCTGAGACCGGCGGCGATGGCGCCGACGGTCGGGTGGAGGAGGACGGCGGTTGGGAAGGGTCGGCGGCGGGGGCGCGAGGGGCGGCGGCTCCGGGCGCGTCCTTGTTGGGGGAAGGAAGAAGAAAGGGTCTGTGCATCCATCTGTGGTGGTATATACGTAAGGGTATGCGAGTATACCTGAGATATGTAGACATGCCTCATAATATGTAATAATATAAATGTATTATCATAATAAATTAAAATTAGAGGCTATTTTGTAATTTTTTTCGCGTGGTGACATTTGAAATATCTTAAAATAAGTATGTGAACATACTCAAACTGATAAGTGAGTATGCGAACATACCCTTATTAGTTTACTGAAGGTGAGGATAGCTACATGCGCATATAGATAAAACTCTTTATATAGACACACAACCATTGTCACATAAATCATATTACAAATCGGCCTAAGTATGAGCAAACTCAAAACTTCAATCAGTTCAAAACTATAACTACCAAAAAAAACATATCTAGGGATCCAACTAGAGAGGAATCAAATTATATGAACTACATATATGCATCTAGCTGCTTTCTATCCTTGTACATGGTGGTCACTTTACCAAATCCAAGATCAGCGATCTTCACACCCTTCTCCCTGTCAAAAAACAGCTACTTCGGTAAGAATTGACATCAGAAGTTCTCTTTTAGGAATAACACGGACTAGTTTGCTCTTAGCACGAGTATTTGCATAGGTTAACAAAGAAAAAAAAAGATCAACTCCAACAAAACTAGAGCCAACATCGCAGGAAAGGAATGCTTAACCATGAAAGTTGACACTTATTCTATCACTAAGTGCTTAACCATGAAAGTTGACACTTATTCTATCACTTATCCAACAAAACTAGAGCCAACATCTAGAGTGTGTCGTTTTTCTCTCACTTATCCAACAAAACTAGAGCCAACATCTAGAGTGTGTTGTTTTTCTTAGGCAGTCATTCTGATAGATGTAACCATTCATCGGTACTGTCATCTCGAACTTTTTTGGCCATACATCAGCTAATGGCCATCTAATCCATTTAAAGGCTGCCGAAGATAACATCTTGGATGATTTAGCCTATGTCAATTTGATATCAGTTGTGCATAGGGAATATACAAGTGAGATACAAATTGATACAGCTCAGAGGTTAATGAATTATAAAAGCATATTAATGAATTATAAAAGCATTCCTATGCACAGAGGTTAATGAACTGTCGAGTGGGTTGTTTCCAGCATCTGTTTTAGCTTCAGAATTTTTTGGTTGCTTTCTTCAAATATAAGACATACAGTAAGTCAGTAAAACTATCATTTTTCTGTATCAAGTACGTGTAGTGATTAGAAGAATCATAAGGTGCTTCAATTTCATTCTTCAAATGTTTCTAAAAACCGTTTACAGTTATCAGATTAGTGTCTTGAGATCTGCACATTGCAGATTTAATGTTTGAGGGAATTAGAAAGCAAAGGTGGTCGGCACATAAATCTCATGTAATTTGCATCTGCCAGCGAAATTATAGAACTGACCCTTCACCATTGCACATACATACCGTGTCCGTACTGACTGAAATAAAACAAACAACATGTAGCGCAATAGGCAAACATGTATGCACCTTCAGCAAGGAAGCCCAGGCCGGCAGGCCGTCGTCAACAAGAACACTACCAAGCAGTAGCCATCATGGGATGGGAGGAATCACAAACACCAATCATCAGGCCGGCGGCCATCCTCCTGTTGTCAACAATGCACAACACTATCAAGCAAAGAGAAAAACGAAACTAAAAAGATGGCCAGGAAAGGGAAATCGAGGGAGAAACCAAACAGAAGAGAGTGAAACCATACCTTTCGTGGATCCGGCCGCGCTGGGGCAGGAGGAGGTGGCCTAGCCGCCGTGGGCCGTAAGGCGGCGCCGGGGCGGGAGGAGGCGGCCCGGCTGTGACCGGCCATGGTCGGCCACGCTATTCCGTGACTCATCGAGCAGTGTTTCACAATTGCTCGAGGATCCCTGTGGCGCTAGAGGGGTGTGGAATGGTGGCGACCATGGGCAGGTGGTGGCATGACGCACACATGGCGTGGGATAGTGCAGCAGGCTGAGCGCTGCACACGACTGGGAGGTAGGCGAAAGAGGAAAAAGGGGCAGGAGTGGAGAGTTTAGGGAGGAGTGTGGCCAAGTGGGATGGAAGGGTAACGAGCCGGCGGGGAAATACAAGCCACCTGTGGGAGGAGTAGGCCGAGCTATGGGGAGGGAAGGGGTGGAGTGGGCCGAGCCTTGAGGAGACAGATCGTCTGGGACGCAATAAGGGAAATGGAGACGAAAAGAAGAGAAAATAGGGAGGAATAAAAGGATTTTTGGGAGATTTTCGGAATTTTCTCGGTATGATCTTTAATTATTTCGCTATGAATTTTTAGGGTGTTACACTGGAGCCCATGATGCGGTGACCGGTAACCTTCCCCCATTGCTATCGATGACGAGGTGAGACTCTTAACCCTCCATGTGCATTCTAAGGGTCTTTCTCGGGGTTAAGGTGAGGGTTAGTGTTAGGGATTTTCTTTTCCCTTCCTTTTTCTTCTTCTTCTCATTGTCCCTCATTGTCCGCAATAGACAATCTAAGCCTAGATCCTGTGCCAAACCGGCTCTGATTCCATTATTAGAGTTGACCTTGGCCGAGGTCTAGGTTTAGGGTTTCTCTTCTTAATGTATATGGTGTTGGAGTTGGGTTCTTGAGGGAGATAGGAGGTAGAGGGAGGTGAGATGTACCTTCGGGGCCAACGGTGATGGCAGCAACGCCTTGGGTAGTATTTGTGGTGCTTGGCTGTGGTGGTGGGTCGCCACCCTACGTGTGCCCTTGGGTGTGCTATACGTGGGGTGCCGCAACCATTGCTATCGTCGGTGGTGTCACATGGCCTTGACGGCAGCGTGTAGACCATGGCGGCGGTGGCGGCGGGGGGGTGGAGCCTTCCAGTCACTTCTCGTATACCCTAACCGGAGGGTTGTTCTGTGGGGCAGGGCGGTGCACGTCGAACATTGGTTTGCATGCCTAGCCGTCTACCCTTGTTTTATATGCACGTGAGGGGGGGCACAACCCAGGTGAAGGGATTGGTGCCCCAGATGAGGGCGCCACTTTGATCCCGCTCGGTCTCTTGACTAAGCCCAAGATCAATCCCATCAATATTGATGACTAAGTCTAGAAATATGATTTTGTAACTAGGTGATACCCATCTGTTGGTACGTGAATTTTCTAAACAAAATTTTAAAGTGATATTTGTAAAGTAGAAACGGTGATGTGATTGTATGAATTTTTTTTCTAGAATTCATAGAAAGTTTACATGGTCACATATTCACATTGGTTAAGAGAAATTGACCCATCAATAATTGATCCTCCACACATTGTTGCGTAAAAAAGGTACGTGATAAGGAGAAACAGAAAGGGAGAAAACATTGATGCGGGATAATTAAATTCTAATGGCGAAGTAAAGTAGATGATAAGACAAATATATAGATAGGGAGAAAAGATTGATGAGGCAGAATTAGACCTTGCATATACAAAGTTTGGTGCTGATGTGGCTCAACATGGAGCAAGAAAAGAAGCAATCAAGGATCCAGAGTAGAATCAATGGCTCTTAGTGGGTGATGGTGTGGCGCAACGTGATATGAGAAATAGTTACCACTTATATAGATTAAGTAGGTAAGCATATGGAAGTAGTGATTTGCCGCTTTCACTCTGTATTTAGCTTCCTGAAACCTGAATCACTGTAATATAAGAGTATAACTAGCAAGATGGCCCGCACAAATTGCGCGGGTAGCTAGATTTTTTATATTTTAACTTTATCTAAATTTAATTTTTTTGTGAATATATTTATTTAGTCTTATGTTTAAAGGTTTTTTATTGGTCCTGAACAATAGAACATCTTTCCACTTCGATTTTTTTATTATTTTTAGAACATATTTCATAATTCAATATTAAAGTGCATCCATATTTTAAAAATAAATAAATAAATATTTATAGTGATGTATAGGATAGGAATATAAATATATTTCATATCTAGCTGCTATATACATCATCATTATTTGTATGATATTAAAAATAATCAAGGGCATAGTGTTTTATAATTTAATAACCACTTAGATAGTGTGCACCCATTCGAATTATAATTCACTTCAAATTTGTCTTAAGTGAAACTTCCATAACATTGAACAAACTTTGGAAAAGAGTTTTACCATCAATGATGTTGAATCAAATTAGTTTCATTAGTTCCACCATAAATCTGTTCTGCTAGTGCATTTATTAATTATATTGTAAAACTTGTTTTCATAAATGTATAACACGGTAAACCTACAATCATTCGTTTTTATTAAAAAGATCTAAGTTATTATTTATTTGATGTAATTTATTTTGTCAAAAAGGTGGTTTGAGTATGACTTATACTTTTAGTGGTTCAATAATATTTTTTGATAAGATGAATGATTAAAGTTGTGGAAGAAAAATTAACCACCGCATACATTTATGAATATAGGGAGTAGATGTTAATATTTTGACTTGACAAATTTTCATGGCAATTTCTAGGTCATCTCGGTGAATATGATATCTTATTTTATCAATTATTTTTTAAAACAATGTATACTGGAGATCATTGTCTTTTATTAAATTTAATGTTTAATTTGTATTTGATACAAAAAATTAGTTTAATTTAGATCATTGGATTATGCTAACAACTAATGTGTTTTTTTTACTTTTTAAATTTTTGATATAACCTTTGATTCAATATAGATGGTTATTAAATATTTATAGATCTAGGTGGTGTCGATTTTCTTGATTATAAATTTATTGTATTGAGTACTATTAATAGCTTAATAACTTAGATCATCTCTAGCATAACAGATATGTAGGTGTTGACACCAATTTTGCACATTAGGTCTCCAGCATTACTATTGATGGACGAACCCCCTCCGTCATGGAAGACGATAGCGAATGGGTTGTAAGTTTCATCTTGCATCCCGCAATAGACAGTGGGGCAAGGGAAGAGTAGAATAGGTGAAGGCGAGGGAGTCAATCCTATCAAATCTAGGGTTGATCCACATAATGCCATGCTAGTCAAGGCAAGGACAGACAGGGTGAAAGCAAGGGGGTCAACCCAATCGGTCTTAAGATTGACGATCCATTATGCTGATACACATCAAGCCATATTTTTATTTTAGTCCCTTTTTATTAAAACAATCAGTACTTTGACTTTGTATGCAACATTTGCATCTAATGTTAGGTAGAAAACATTGCATTAATCTAGACCATTTTATTATTATAACAAACAAATGTGTCGATCTTTCTCTATTTTTTCGCTTGACATATGATTTAATATAGACCATTACATGTTCATAAAATCCAATGATGGAGGGTTTTCTTTTTTTATTATATGATAACTTATTAGCCCCCTTGGGAACATTGTGGCTTGTTTTAACACTTCTATATTATAATAATATTTGTATTTGGTACAAAATATTTAGTTTTCTAGATTTGGATGAAAATTATAATTAAAGCTAAATATATTTATCATCTTTAGTTATATTTGATATATGATTTAATATAGACCGTTACATTTTCATAAATACTCCGATGGTGGAGAGCTTTTTTTTATTAATATGGTAGTCTTGTTGAACGTGGTGGTTTCTTCTAACGCTCCCATATTATGATGGATTTTTTTAAAAAAACTCACTTATTATGATAATGTATATAGACATGGAGATATCTTTATCTCTCTCTCTCTTTAAAAATAGCTCTTTTGTGATGCATATGCTTTGTTAAATTTGTGCTGATAATAGCATATTGTCAAAATATGATTACTATTCATATATAAGAAATCATTAGATAATTTATTTATCCATGCTTTCATTAAAAAATGGTGTAACATTATTTCATACAGATTGTTACATATATTTTAAAAAATATTTGAAAAGCAACTTGTATTGTATTTGGACAACACATCTGGCACTGCCACGTAGAATCTATGTTGAGTTAATCTGGTTAAGACCATCGGATTTGTATTAACTGGATTAATCCATAGTGCTATTGGCTATTGCCGTGCACATCTTGTATATTATAATTACCTTCTTTTTTTTGTCTCAACTACTAACGCAATTGCGGAATGGAGAGATGGTCGGATTTCTATCTCAAATTACTGTGAGAATTTGTTTAGAGTTGATTTGTGTCCTTTATTGCACTGCATAGCTTTTTTTAAGTTAGAATCCTACTCCTAATCAGCACTGGTCATCTTTTTCCCGTAGCACACTCGGTTTAGAGAGTCCTACTACTACACGCGGGCCTCTTGTTTGGCGAGCGCGCGCTGCAGCGCGCGGTGTTCAAAGGTAACGACGCGCATGACAAGCACATGCACGGTACCTATCTGCTGTGCCAGCAGTGAGGCCGGCGGAAGTGTGCGCCCACGAGGCGCGCGCATCAATTAAGAATTGGGTACTACACGTGAGCGGGAGAGCTATGTTTAGTATAAAACAATATCGTTTTATTTGATATATAGACTATTAAATTAATTTGGACCGTTGGATGATCATGACAATCAATGGTGCAGATGATCTTCATAAAATCCGACGGTAAAGGGTTTTTCTTTTTTCCGATTAACGTGGTAATAATGTGGTAATTTTTTGGTCCTCTCGGCGAACCTGGTGGCTTGTTTTAACACTCTTATATGTATACTAGCAATCATGCACGTGTGTAAAAATATTTTATAATAAGGACATCAAATACTACATGGTATTTGAGACTACTCTCCTTAAAAAAACAACTCCAATGGAAATTCCGTGAATTTTACAAAAAATGGAGGAGTAAAATATTAGAAACTAATGTCCCAAATGTTGTTTTAATATCATAAATATTTCTAAGCGTACTTAAAATTTAGAACAATTTAAAATTCATTTCTGTGAAAATTTACCCACTAAATGCCTCATGAAAAATAATTACTCCCTCTAGGTCCAAATTAGTTGTAATTTTAGAAAAGCTAGAAGTCAAACTTTTAAAACTTTGACTACATATAACTTCTATATTATTTAGTTTTGAATCTTGAAAGTTATATGTATAGATTTATCTTAACAAGTACTTTCATAAAAGTATACATTTTTACGATATTTATTTATATTTTAATAAAAAAATCGGTCAAACTTACGTTTTGGAGACCGCGTTGATATTCAAAACGACGACTAATTCGGACCTGGTGGGAGTAATTCTTAGATATTATGCTCAAAATATGCAGTTGGTTAATCCAAATCCGTCCATGAAAAACTCGGCCCAACACCCATAGCGGGCCCAGCTTCTGGCCCAATACACTCTGGTTGATCTTGGCCGTTGGCTTGTGATGAATGGCCAACATTCGTTCTCGTTGAGATATAAAAATTGTTTCCCTAAGTCACAACCTCTCTCCCCTTCCCGCTCCTGACGGCGGCGCCTCACTCTCGCTTCGCTTCCTACTCCCCTCGCTCCTCAGTCCCTCCTCTCTCGGTAAGCGGAACGAGATCCTCTGCAGTCACTCAAATTAACGTGCCTCTGCAGCTATCCATCGCCACCGTCCGTTGTGATCCAACGGCACAGCTCTCGTTAGGCTCCAACGCCTTCTTCCTGCCCGTTCCAGCGAGCGGCCGCAGCTCAGGCCCAACTAGAGATGGCAATGGGTACCCGAAACCCGAATACCCGACGGGTTTTACCCGATATAAAGGCGGGTATGGGATGACTTCTCCACCCGCGGGTACGTTAATGGGCGCAATCTTATACCCGTCGGGTACGCGGGTGCGGGTATGGGTGCATACTACCCATACCCGCGTACCCATGGGTAATTTATACCCGGTTCAACCATACATTTATTCTACATAATTAAGCATACATAAGTGTATATTAGGCAAAAATATGGTTAACTTGCGTGTTTCAATACCATTTATTGTTGTCTTCAATTTATTTACTCATATTTAGTGTTTTATATTTTTAATTATGCCATTTTTAATTATATTTGTGCTATTTAAATATGTGCATAGTGGGTATTTAATCGGGTATGGGTTACCCGATGGGTTTTTTTACCCACGCGGGTACGGGTACGGGTAAAAATTCATACCCGCGACCGGGTATGGGTATTGTAGCGGGTAAGTTTTTTGCTCGCGGGTACGGGTATGGAACTGTAATACCCGACGGGTACGTACCCGTTGCCATCCCTAGGCCCAACCACACCCTCCGCCACCTCATCCACGCCTAGCTCACCTCCCTCTCCCCTGAGGCGGAGGTCGACGACGACGTGGCCGCGCTCTTGTCCGAGCCGTCGCGGTACGGGTCGAGGCGCTCAGGAGGCTACAGGAGCTGGTGGCCGAGTGCGTGGACAGTCGGGCAGCCCTCGAGTCACGGATGCTAGCACAGGAATGGGTGCCGTAGCAGCTGCTCGCAGCTTCACTAACCTGCCGGCGGAGCTTGTCGAGGAAGTCTTAGCACGCGGGGATCGGCATATCTTGTGGCGCTTCCCGCTGGAACAGACGAGGAGCAGCTCCAGCGCGGCTTCTGGGCAGGAAGAAGGCGTCGGACCTTGGCGAGAGCTGCGCCGTTGGATGACAACGGACGGTGGGGATGGATAACTGCAGAGGCACGTTAATTTGAGTGACTGCAGAGGATCTCGTTCCTAGGTAAGCCTGGCTGCTGGCGCGTCTTCTCTGGCCACCGGCAGCAGGGTTCTTCTGTCCAATTTTTCTTGTGCTCCCTCTTCTCCGCACCCATAGGTTATGGCGGGCACCGCACGCCCGTCGTGCGGGCTCCCCTCCTTTTCTTCTTCCCCCACACGGGAGATCTGCTTGGGGAAAACACCATCGCCGGACGGACAGGAAGACTGTTGTAGGCTTCTCCTGCTAGATGTTCTAGCGTTTCTTTGTTTTTATATTCCGATATTTGCTTCTAAGATTAGCCTCTTTGTCCTATATGAGCATGCATATATAGATTTTGACGAACGATGTGGTATATAATAGCAAGATACATGTAACATGTACCGTATTTTTCATGTATGTTTTATGTTGGGCCGGCGTGTGTATTTGGCTATTGCGTTGTTAAGGTTCACGGAACTGCAATTTGGGTGCCTGTCTTTCTCTCTCTTTTTACCCTTGGCTTGCTTCGGATCAGTATTGCGCCGGCGAATTCCATCGGAGCGGGTATATAATTTTTAGGTGGAAAAAAACCAGGCAAAAGGCCTGGGGTGTTACGCGATGCTAAGGGGCGTTCTGCTGTAGTTCTGTTTGTGGGGTGATTTTAGATTAACTCGCTCTTTATAGTATTGATCGATGATTGATAATAGATAGATAGATTTATCCCTGCTATGCGTGTCACTCCCTCCGTGTTTGACAACTACAAGTCTATACAACGGCTCATGCAGCGCCAGAATAGCGTGGACTGCTCCATTGGTTCAGGTCTGGGTCTGGGTCTGGGTCTGGGTCTGGGACTCTGGGTCTGGGTCATTTGTAACAGTTTAGTGCCGCTCCAAGTGCATCCTCTGATTCATGTCTGGGCACATGTTGAACATCATTAAGCCCGAAAAATAAACAAAGTGAAATGTGAAAACATAAAGCTAGGGTAGGACAGTGTTTTTTTAATGCCATGAAAAAACCACATGATATCATTAAGCCAGGGTAGAGGTCAAAGCATCGAAAGGTCGATGTTCATGCTAGGGACCACACACACGACACATCCCGTGTCACTACGCACCAAGGCAACAAAACCAAGAGTACATTTTTTCTTCAAAGCTCTGGCCTCTGGTGGGACCTCTAATTGTTGCCAACTTTGCCGTCGGCCTTTTGCCGTGTTTTGCGGGAACTTAACTGCAAAGGAATTGGAGCTACAGCTTACGACGAGCATATGCAGCCAACAAAATACAGTAGACTAGTATTGCAGGTCAGTCGTCTACCCCCTAAACCGACAACCTTCTTCTGCATAGGGTTTTGCCATCGACCGGACTCCTAATAATAAGTTGCGCGTCGCCAATCGATCTGCTCCGTTCCAACCTTAGGACGCACGACGGCGGCGAGCTGGGCGCCCGATCACCTTGTAAGTTGCCCAAATCATCCCAAGCAAGCTTCCGTGTAGTTTCTCTTATCTTGTTTGTCTAGATAGTTTGATCTCATGCATTTGATTTGGTTAGAAACCGACGTTCAAAAAAAAAAATTCGGTTAGAAACCGATCATTAATTAATTGAATTAGCAAGGTTTTCTTCTTCTCGAGACATTGATGTAGATGGATTCGTCCCTGCACTCTGAATCTCTGATTACAAAATGGATGCATGTTGAAAACCATTTGGATGCCAATGAAGTATTAATTGCGGTGCGTGGTTAGCAAATCTCATGTGGTGCCCAATATATAGTGTTTATCCGTCAGCACTACTCTTACTGCATCTGCGAGAGAGAGAGAGAGAGAGCAAATCAATTTCATATACAACTTGTGTTCGTCAGAGGCAGATGGCAGAATCGAGCACCCTTGGGCGGCGAAACCAAAGACGAGGCAAGAAGTTGCCGAAGCGGTCCGGTGTATGGAAGGACTTCACCCTCATCACGGATGAGGACGGGAACGTTACCAACCAAGTGAAGTGCAACCGTTGCGGTGACCCATTCAGCGCAATATATGGCACAAGCAGCCTTAGAAGGCACATCGATAGACAACACAAGACGCACGAAGAGGAGGAAGATGAAGAGGAAGAGGATGAGTACGAGGAGGAGGAACAAGAACAGGAGGACGAGGAGGAGGAAGAAAGACAAGAACAGGAACAGGAGGAGGACGAGGAGGAAGAAGCAGCAGCCGGTGGCGTGAGGGCTGAACGACTGCCACAGCCGCCGCCTCAGCAGCCAGAGGCAGCGGACACCGACGACAGCGACGAGGGGGCTGGAGCTGGTACGGTGCCTCCATGCCGGGTTGGGGGCAAACGGTCAGCCCCCGCACCCGCAGGCAGTATCGTGGGTGTTGCCTCCACGCGGGGAGTCCGGCCGTCGGCGACGCCTCCCTGGAGCTGGAGCCCCGACTCGGTGGTGGTCCGCGACAAGGATGACCACCGCGGCAAGCGGGCGTGCCTTGAGGTGAGCGGATCAGAGGGGTTGGTGCGGGAGGACTGGATGCAGGAGGTGACCAGGTCGCAGACGCCGGAGACAGAGACCTCCTCCGACTTCGAGACAAGCTTGTACCTTAGGGACGACGACTTGTGTACGTACCATACCAACCACGCCCGCTCCCTTCTTATTGGGTACGTTGAGGTGTTTTTTTTTTTTTACTGTCTCCCCGATCGACATGCAGCTATGCCAGACGCGGTCGATGACGCTGCGGCGAGAATGCCCGAGCCGCCCCCCACTTCCCACAAGGTTTCGGCAGTCGTCAACAACCCACAGGGCGTGGCCGGGGCATCGGAGGAGGAGGATTTCGGCCTTTCGTCACGTGCGATCCGCGCACTCGATCAGGTGGTCACCTCGGCCCTACCATTCACAGAGGTGGTCTTGCGCCTCTCGCAGGAGCCCTTGGAGACCCTGAGCGCGCGGGCCACCGCTCTAAGCTTGCAGGTCACTAGTCCACACGCCCCGGCTAAACTTCTGGCTAGCTCTTGGTGCAACGGAGCGGGCTTCGCGTAACCTGACCTGTGTTCTGTTCCTTTTTATTTGTAGCAACTCATTATGTCACGGGCTCTGGACGCGTGCCACAGCCGTGCTCTGGCGACAGAGGCGAGCAAGGCGGAGGCCCGTGGTCAGATGATGCTGGCCCGGGCCAAGGAGGAGAAAGATGCACTGCTGGCCGAGCTGGCTCAGACAAAGCAAGCCCTGGCAGCCTCCGAGGAGGCCCTCACTCGGGCGGCGGGGGATCTGAAGGAGAGCCGGCGAGCACAAGCGCTGCAGCTGCAGAGTCAAGGTGCCCAGATTCAGGCGATGTGGGAAAGGCAGTGTACATCCAACAAAGAGAAGGATGAGCAGATTGAGCGCTTGGCCTCCGGGAATAACCTCCTGCGTGCGGAGCTGGCTAAGACGAAGCGGGCCTTGATGAGATCCCTTGTTGGTCGAGGATGACTATTTCAGGAGATTCGTGGCAAGTCTCAGTCTCCAGACTTCCAGGTGCCCCTCCATCGTGCCTCCACATTCAAGCAGTTTGTGATGGTATCTTGGACAAAGAAAGGAGTCATCGTCATCGCTTGCACATTCTGGACTCGAGGGAGGGGCTTTATTTTATTGATGGCGGTGCATGGAAGCCTCACAAATCGGTCCTAGATGCTTTTACGTGGCTACCTGCCTGCTACGGTTGATTTTGTCCGTGATTTCTTATGCGTTACTGAAGAGCATGGTACTCAGAATAGGCTGTCTGTGGTGGCACATGACAATGAATCTCTACTCTACCTTTTGTTGCATGGCTTTATTGACAGATAATTAAGGTGCCGTCTGGTTCAAGTGGATTTTAAGAATCTCATATGCCACTTTATGAAACCATCCTAATTTTTTAATGAAATAACTCTGCTTTTATAGAAAGCAATAAGAGTTGATACAAATCATCCCAAAATTCACAGTTATTTTTCTGAATAAGTGCTTGCTTTTGATGGGGATCCTCAGATAGACAAGGCTGCTGCCAATAATATGACAAGATCGTCACCTTTATTCATTTCTATGGGAGTAATAAGGAGACAACTTTGTAAATATCAGATTATCAGGTAAACCTTCTCTTTAGTTTTGTCATACGTGTACAAGATCTATGAGCACCTGCAATCAGTTCTTTATGCTTAACTTCACACTGCCTTGATGATGTCGTTTCCACTTTTCCTTTTGAACATGGTTCACACTATATAGATATTTCTTTTTCTAGACTTCACTCTTTGTGTTACCACCAACAACATCTATTATGCAGAATCCGTGTATGACCTCAAGTAGAAATTCTTATTGGGTCTGTGTTGCATATCACTGCATGTGTTACTTGCATTAGCTCTATGGTTGTCACAACTATTATTCTATTATACCTTTTGATGCCAAACAACCATGAATTCATCTTTTGTGTAGTTTTTTGGGGGAGACCTTGATCTCCAGCAAGAAAACTTGATTCTTTCTAAATAATTTTTAATGTTATCTTGTTTTCATGTGCAGACCAGGGTTGGACACGGATGCTATGGTTGTCACCATGTGCCTCTCGGTGTTGGGCATCACTTAGGGACCCTGGATTAGATTTGTTCATCAAGTTCTCTTAGGTCATGGTGCCTGAGCATTTCTGGTGCAAAGATAATGTGCACGCAGCCATGAGTAAAGACAATAGACCTAAGCAAAGATGCTTTGCAAGCTCTAGCTATGCCGGAATGTGTCTATAAGCTCTTGGTTGGGCTCACAAATATGTGTATTTGGCTCTATGGATGGATCAAGGATGTGCCTCAACAATCTAGCAAGATCAGGA
Source organism: Paspalum vaginatum (assembly GCA_030272315.1). Classification (NCBI taxonomy): domain Eukaryota; kingdom Viridiplantae; phylum Streptophyta; class Magnoliopsida; order Poales; family Poaceae; genus Paspalum; species Paspalum vaginatum. The sequence continues at coordinate 2,585,776 of CM059018.1, read as the reverse complement.
GTCACCGACCACATTATAGAGGCCGGCCATGGGGTATAAATAGCCAAAGCCTCAAAACTAGCCAATAGGAGCTTTCTACGCATTTCTGCGAGACCACCGGACCGTCCGGTGGTAGCACCATCAGACCGTCCGGTGCGTGGACTCTGCTTGCCGTTGAGTCGTCTGTTGGACTTGGAATCCGACCGTTAGAACCACCGGACCGTTCCATGCGTGTTGTCGTCTGGGTCTTCAAGTTGATGTAGCCTCGGTGCAGAACGTCCGGTGTATATCACCGGACCGTCCGACCGTCCGATGCGTTATGCGCGAGACGCGGTCGCTCCTTCTCTTCGGCCCAGAATGTTCGGTGGTGGACCACAAGACCGTTCGGTGCGTATAAATCGCACCGGGTCTTGGATTTTCAACTGGACCTTTTTCTCCTCGCCGGACCACCGTGTCGTGCACACGCTTCTGACTTTGGAAAAGTCTTGATCTTCTCTTGTGATCTTTTAGACCTTTGAGGTGTTTGTTCCCCAAATTCATCTCTTGCACCCTAAGACTCAATCAAAAATATTTGAACAACCATTAGTCTCAAGTGGTACGTATTGTCACTTCAACTACTAAAATCACATTAGGAAAATAAGCATAAGGTTTATGACCCATTTTCCTTACACCAGCGTGGAGTTCTTTGTTGCAGAAGAGAGGATTGAAGTTGCCATATTATTCAGTTGTTTCTGCGAGCAATATCCCCACTTAATCCTTCAGAAACCTCAAGAGTTAAGGGGCAACTGTCTCGTGCTACCATGTACAAGGGTCGAAGGCTGACCAGCAAAGCCAGGAAGAAATTGTTCTTTGCGTTTCTTTAGTGATGAAAAAACTGGCCTTTAATCTATTAAGCTAAAGGTTGCTCCAGGAAGAGAAAGAGCACGGTGGTAGTAAAAAGAAGACACAAAATAAGCTGGGCATCGTGACATCCATGAGGCCTGGAAACTTACACGTCGGAGTCACACCATTAGCAAATAACCACCTTAAATGGAGATTTTTATGTACCCAATTTATTTGTTGAAGTTACCTTTATTCCTAATTTATTTGTGAATTCTCTGTCCCTGGGGCAACAACAAGCACCGCAAAAAATATAACATAGCTTGCTGCACTAAGCATCTCTGATCACAACATATTTATCTATTATAATACTAAGTGAAAGTGTTTAAAAAGTCATCACATTAACCAAAAGGGTCTAGAAATTACCACATCAATTTAAAAAAGCAATATAGATTGTTAGATGTTATAAACGGTTAACAAACTATATTAAAACAAAGATTTTATATGGAATGTAACTGAAAAAGGACAAATATCTACACCATTATGTAATATGGAGTATTTTCAAGGAATTTCAAAGAGTGATCTTCTGAGTTTCCCTGACGTCGTAATGTCCTATGTTGTTTGGATTGGAGGATCGAAAGCAAAAAATTCTATAGAAATATTTCATGGACTTTGAAAAAATCTAGGAACTTTTACATCTACTCGAATCCAATAGTTTTGATTGAATACTAAGCCACAAAAAAAAGGTATTCCTCTACTACGTGACGGTCGTTGTGTCCCAACTTGTGCTGTTGTTCTAAGCCCACACAGTGCCTTGCCTCCACAAATTTCTAGATCCCCACAATGGTCACCCAGCTCATGTAACTCTCCACTACCTTGGCCATGTGAACATCAGGGTTATTATATGCTATAGATTTATGTGTTCCAAAAAACTTTTGATTATGCCCCCATGTTTTTTCTTTTCAAATTTCATAGTGAAATTAACAAAACTAATTTGATGTTATAGATGTTGGTACCCTTTTGTAAAGTTTTGATTAAAATTGTAAAAGTTTGATTTTGGACAAAGCTAAAGTAAGCTATATTTAGAATGGATAAACTACATTAAACATTATTTTAAAATATCAAATCACACTACCTAAGTGCCCGTTCAATTAACAAACACCATGCCCTAGGTCATGTTGAATATTACATAAATTATGATAACCTAGATAGTAGATGTAAACACGTAAATAAATTTAAAATACAATGATATTTGTACCATATACATCAATATAAAAAATATACATATATGTTAACTCTTCCAAAGAATAATACGTTAAAAAAATTTTATGGAAAAAAGGATGTATTACCCAAGTCCAATAAAAAGTACAAATATAAAGCTAAACAAGAATATTGAAGATTAAATTCCAGCAAAGCTAAAATATTAAAAATAATACTAGCAGCTGCGCTATTCACGGGGCCATCTTGCTAGCTAATTAAATAGATTAAGTAGGTTTGAGATAGTTTAAGACCATCTCCAGCATCTTGTTTATTCACTATTTCAACTATTTTTTAAGACAATTTATTTATCCATTCCGCCGAAGATGGTCTAATCATCTTAGAGTAGATGGAGAAGGATGACCGGGGCTGGCGCGATTGCGATATGATGCCAGGCGCTGCGTTTGAACAAGAACCCCATGCACCTCCAGTCCAGTGCAAGCCTTTAATTTCAAAACAAGGGAGTGCATGTGCGCGCGCTTCCCTGTCTGGGTCTATTCATCATGCAGCTTACTCAAATGCGTATAAGAAGGCTACATCCTCGCCGCCGGCGCCCCACCCCAGCTGCGCCGGCCAACAGGCGTGGACTAGTGCGTGTAAGTGACCACAATTACATGCGTATTTGATACAATCCTCGAAGAATCGGAGAGGAAATAGAATGGAATCAGGGTAGCAGCAAGAACAGAGAGAAGGTTTCTATGCAGAGGTACACGGCGAGGTTTGTTAGGTTCTATTCGATGCCCTCCTCTTCTGGTTCTGCTTCCTTTTGTAGTCCAACCATAGTTGTTTAGGTTGACAGCCCATTGATGGCCCATGTGTGCAGCGTCTCGGCAAACCCGTCGGCCAACCAAGCTCAGTCCATGACATTCCTCCCCGCTTGAAATGCGGTTTGCCCTCAAGCCACTGCAAGCCTCAACATACCCCAGCTCCAGAAGTTCAGATTGCACAGCTTGTCGTGGTTGCTTTCTGCTGATCTTTAGGACACATGACTTGTAGCCCTTGAAACAACTCAGCACCTTGTTCAGTTCTGTTAGTGCTGCTATAATCAGAAAACTTGTACCATGTAACTAGATGAGTAGCAGCAGCCTTGTCATAGGAGTGGTGACTTCGACCAGTACTAGCAGCTCTAGAAAATGCCGACACACATCTACTTTTGTCCATGGAAGAAAGTTTCTTGTGCTGGCACATCACTGAACATAATAGTGCTCCAATCAATAATCGTTGATCAGGTTCTCCATCTGAGTCAAAGATAACTTGTGGTGCTTTAATATCAATATGTAGTGGCCAACCAAGCACCCATCTAGCACCAACTTGCAGAATCAACATTATGATCGGAGATAATGGCCATGAAAGCATCGGCTGTACTATAGTACCCATGATCAAAGTCAACAAAGCTGTTGAAAAGTGTGAAGGTGCCCAAACAACTTCTAAATGAGTAGGTGTACTTTCTATACAGCTGACTTGGTTGTAGGGTGGCTTCCTGAACTGACTTGAGCACCATTGCTTAGAACTCATCCACATTACAGGTAGTAGCATCTTAGTAATGTTCTGGTAAAGCACCACTACACAATTACCTTCACAGAAGAGACCTTTCACTGACCTCCCAATGCAACAGCTTTTGGAGTCGTCAGATTATAAGTGGCCAGCTACTGTAGCTAATTTAGAATAATTTCGTTGATCTCCAGAAGTAGTAGTACTGTACTGCCATGATCCCACCACCCTGTTCAGTACCCATGTACTGTATTGATCTTGCCATTATTGCCTTATATAACTCCAAAGATAGATCATTGTGTTGTACTCAACTGAATTTGTTTGCACAGATTTCAGAACTGCAATGCGGATAGCAGCAAGCCATATTGGTGTAAAGATATTCAGATTAAGGTACAAGGGCTTAGTCTAGACAAACTCATGTATATGGCTGAAATTGTTATGCATGGGTTCCTCATTCTCCATCCAGCCCAAGATAAAGCGCACTAGAAAAACGACTATGTTGGAGAACTTGCCACTAAGCTTGTATGATCTTCCTTTTTGACATGGATCAAATAAGCTGAGCACGATTTTATTTCCCTAAGGTGGTGGCCATGGGTTGAAATCCAATAAGAAACACTCTGATTTCTTGTTACCAATTCCTTGTAGTATCCAAGACCATGAATGTATGTCCTTCCCTCTATCAAACACTTCGTGATCAGTAACATTACTACTTTGGGTTTGAATCTGTAATGAAATGGGAGGTGACCATGGCTGCCAGATCTCTGCACCGTACGAGAAAACCTCACCAATGCCTGGAAACAACAGTTCATGTGTCAATGCACAAGGCAAAGCAATCCTTTGATCTAGTGGTGTCTCTAGTGAACCCTCCACAGGTAATTGAACCACTGAGAAAACTTGCAGCTCAGGTTGGAGCAACATACCAACATTATTAGCACTGCCATTGATGCCCTGCTCTAGTGTTGAACATGCATTAGGGACGGGTGCATGCACATATTGAATGTCCAATCTGCAACAATTATCCCAGATGCAACAGCCATTCATAGCATTACGAGCTCACATGGCGTCATGGTACCAAGGGAATGAGATGAGGGCCTCAACTTGAGTTTCAGCCAAGAACAGTTGCACATCTTCTGCGCCATATGGGTCAAACAACTAATGCATCACCTCCTCAGACACATGATACAACAAGTGACTCACAGTGACATGAAGGACACTGGACATCTTCTGAGCACTGCCAAAGGGAGTCGTCTGCACCCTTGGACATGTGGTGGGCGCGTCAAATTCAGGGTGGTGCTCTGTGCTTGGGGTAACAGGGAACATCATCAGGGAATTGGTGACGACCGCGGCCGGCGAAGTAGACGACGCAACGGTGGTGACGACTGGCGAGGTCGACGTCGACGTCCATGTTGTTGACGGCAAGCTAGTCGGCGCAGTGGTTGGGGATGACGAAGTCGTTGTGGCCTGCTGTGGGGTAGTAGCTGTGACAGCCGATGTCGCAGTGGAGGACAGCCGCGCGGTGGTGGGCGTCGCCATGGAGGAGTCCGAGAGCGCCATCTGGACGGCGGTGCTATCGTGGTGGTGGCTGGTGTAGGCGAAGTAGCAGATACCGCTGTGGTGTCCCCTGATGCCGGCAGCGGCAGTGACAGTGACGCGGCATCGTCCTTGACGCCCTCCGCGGAAAAGAACGCCGCGGTGCTCACAGCCCCCGTGCTTGCTCTGGTGCTTGCGAACTCCATGGAGGTCGATGACTTGCCCCTTGGTTCAGCAATCGTGGTGGTGGTGGATGCCGATGATGACGAATTGATTGCCGAGGCGGACGTCGGCGAGGTGGTCGACGCCGTAAACGCTGATGACAGCGCGGACGTAGCTTGAGGGACACGGTTCAGCTTCGCTAGCCTCTCCTCCAGCATCTGCATCATCCTGTCCAGACTCTGAGATAGTGCATGGATGGCGGCCGCGTCAGGATCGGCGACGGTGGTCAGGGTGAATATTGGTGAAGAAGCCATGGAATCGAACCGGAGTAGAGGCTCAATTTGGGGAAAAATTTTGGGTTCCCAAATCGAAGCCTCTGATAACCAAATGCCACGTTCCTTGACAACCAAAACCACAATTACATGCGTATTTAATACAATCCTTGAAGAATCAGAGGGGAAATAGAATGGAATCAAGGTAACAGCAAAAACAGAGAAAAGGTTTCTAGGCAGAGGTAGACGACGAGGTTTGTTCAGGTTCTGTTCGATGCCCTCATCTTTCGGTTCTGCTTCCCTTTGTAGTCTAACCATAGTTGTTTGGGCTGACGGTCCATGTGTGCAGCGCCTCGGCAAACCTGTCGGCCAACTAAGCCCGGTCCATGATGATCGGCCGGTCAAAGCTTTACAACGCGCCGGAGATGGAGAACTCTCGGAGGAGTGCAAGAGCTGGGGGCGTCTTCGGCCGCTTGCTTCAGCATCATCAGCTGGCGCCGCATGCGACGACCGCCGGCAGCTGCTTGTACGAGCGGGCACGGCTGATGAGGCCTTCTTCAATAGAGGTTAGTTCCATACTTGCATTAATTTCTCCTTTATGAAACAAGCTGATATCTCTTGCATCAATCTATCCTAGCTTTCAAGATGGTCGCATGCTAACGTGCAGTAATTCGTAGAGCCACCCGATCTAGACTAGCTAGGCAGTAGGCTCCATGCATCGATCGGTTGGATGGAAGATGGGCGCATGCATGTAGAAACGAAACTGATGACGAGGAGGCATAGGCACATCGAAACCCACAGAGTAGCAAATCGATGCTGCTGTGAGCCTTTAATTTGACCGTGCGACTTGCAACAACACACGGTGACATTGCGGCGTCCGCTGGCGAGGAGGCGACAGATGTTGGCACGCCACATATATAGAGTCGTCGATGCAGTACTACAGGGGTGCGTGCAGACGTGCTGGTCTACCGAGTTCAGCAGCCCTGCAGGCTGCACAAACATACAGCCACAGCAGCCCACAGGCCACATGGCACCACCAGCGATCGATCGATCATCCAGCGCGCGCCGAATCTGATCCTGAGCTCGTCAATTGGTTCCTGCTTAGTTATTGCTGTATATATATGCAGACTTGCAGACCGCAGATTATTAGTCACTTCACATTTAATTTGTTCTTGTGAAGTGACGGTTCTGTCATGGGACAGCAGAATGGAGGAGTTTGGTTGGAGCGCCATATATAGGCAGCGTACGTTAGAGGAGGCACACAAGAGAATCAAACTCGCAACATAATGCAGAACGAAGCTGCGTAGGCTCTAGGGACGGTTTCCGTTACCCAAACCCAGACCCATACGCATACCCAAACCCAAACCGGCGCCATTCGTGGCGTGACGAGTTGCTTTATTTTCTTCTGACCTCTTCCGCTCTTCGTCAGGTTCAGGCAGACGCGCCTGGATCCTTCCAGCTCCAGGCACCAGCAAGTTTGACGGAGACCCAGAGGAGCACAGGGCAGTCCATGAGGACAGTGACACGGGCCAACAGCCGCGAAGCCTGTCTGGGCCGGCCCATGAAGCAGATTGTGTCGGGTGAGAGCCTGGCTGTGCTTTTCGGTGTCGGATGGATTCCCGCTCATGAAATGAAATTGTTTGGCATCGTACGCGTGCATGCATGTACCTGTGCGCTGCGTCGTATGCGTGGAGGCGGTCCACCAGGGCCAGCGGACGTTCCCCTGCGCCCTCACGCCTGACGCGGCGTTTCGCGAGCTCTTCATCGAGTGCCATGGAGACGGCACCTGGGTGCGGGGCAGGGGTGCCAATGTGGATAGAGTCCTGATCAAGATACAGGAGATGGGAGGCGTCCCGGCCGCGACCACCGTCGACGTGTCAACAGCTCCCGCGGCACAGCGTATCCTGCTGACACTCTCCTCGTAGCAGGAGCGCGTCGCGGCGCTCCTGGACCACCGTGGCCCCTGTGTCGGGTTGCTGTGGGTAATCCTCCCAAAGTACGCCGGCGTCGATGCCAGCCGCGACGGCAACCAGGTGTACCGGGAGTTTGGCCAAGACGCTCGTGCCTGGCCGGGGTGAGAGCAAGGTCACCTACGGTGATCGCGCGGGATGGCACGCCGTCGTCTGCATCGAATACAGATTCTACGGTGAGGACATGCATGTGCTCGTGCTAGACAACCACGATGAGACCGGCCCACGCCGTTGGATCCACGTTGACGAGCTCGTCAGGCTCTATACCCTGAGTGTCGTTGTCTAGGTGGAGCCAGATAGAGATGCTCGATGCGGTCGTCTTTATTTACTCTACTTGTCCCAGAGTACTACTACGTACACCAAGTGTGAAAGTGTTGTTGTTTGTGTGGGTCAGTCTAAATTGTTAGAGATGCTGAGTCCCTAACAGTGTAGTTATAGTAGCATTTTCATACCATAGACGATCTGCATGCGCTGCACTTGGCCTTAGTAGTCACGACCGTCCGATTGTAAAGCCCAGGACTCTGTCCTCCTGTAGAATAGGTTCAGACTCACTCTTTCTGTTGTTCTGTTTAGTGTATGCTAGAGTCAGAGTCACACAGAAGAGCAGAAGAACAACTCATTTATGAAAGAGTACGGAGTACTTGGCAAAAGCACACCATATCAATGAAGGAAAGCACGTGCAGGAGAGCGGAGGAACAACTCATTTATGAAAGAGGTACAGTTGTTCCTCTGCTCTTCTGTTTTTGAGTCTGACTACCCACGATCCTCCCTCTTGTATATCAATGAATGAAAAGGTATGCTTTTGCAAGTACTCTATCCGGAAGGGAGGAACAGCAGCAGTGGGGTGTGGCCATGGCGATGGACAAGGCGGCTGCTAGCAAGCACGAGACTGCTGGAGTGCTGGTACACAAGTATGGTACGGTAAGACAGATTGAATGGTTGGCGCCGGAATTGACACGAGTATGTTTGTGGCAACTTTTTTTTTTTGAAAAATAGGTCAACTCGATTAAGCATCATTACAAAGCAAATCGCCACATACAAGGTCTCTTGCAAACGGAAGGGCTTCGGACAAGTACATAATATCAGTACCAGCGGCCAAGCTTGTTCCAAAAGTCGCTAAGCAATCAACAACCTTATTACAAAATCTATTACAAAGTGAGACAATACATAAAGAAAACTCAGTTCTCATAAGAACTTGAATTTGGCGCACTAAGTACTCCCTCCGTATTTAAATATAAGTCGCGTTGACTTTTTTTTCAAAATTTTGACCCTTCGTCTTTTTCAAAAAATTTTATAATTTGTCATTTATTTTATTGTGATATGTTTTACCATTGTAAATAGTTTGAGCATGACTAATTTTTTTATAGGGTTACATAAATTTTTTGAATAAGACGAATGGTCAAAATTTTGAAAAAAAAATCAACCGCGTCTTATATTTAAATACGGAGGGAGTATCCAATATGGTTCCTGTCAATACCTTTTGACTTGAGAAAAGAAACCAACACAGAAGCATCCGTCTCAAGGATGATATGAGTCATTCCAAGTTGAGCAGCTTGCTGGATAGCCTTGAACGCCGCAACAGCTTCAGTATGTATAACTGATGTTGTCCGAGTGATATAAAGGCTCTTCTATTTGTGTGGTGTGGACATGCCGGGTCCGTGCTGGTGCGGCACACGGCGTGCAGCTACGCCACAATAACCATGTAATTGATTTGTTCCAATATATTGATTAAATGGGTGTTGTAACTCTAGCACTCCAGTAGCTCCAATAGATTAGGACCCGTTACCCCAGCATCAACACTAGCTAAGTGATTGATTGTTCCAAGTCTTATAATGCGCTTGATTGTTCATTGAAATGGTGAAAATAAGCAGGAGACGTATACTCAATTGTTTGTTTTTGCCTAAGATATCTAGAAGGCTTCAATAAGCCCAAGATCAAAATATTTCAATCTACAAGAGCAATGTGTGAAACCATCATCGTCAGCGCACCAAAAGCAGTAACATGATTTAGAACTGCTGATAACCAAGTACTTTTGGACCTTGAGAGCGTCAAATGGAGATGAGTGGGAACTTGGTGGTGCTGTGCAAACTGGTCATCTTCAGCCTTCATTACCGAGGAAGAGCAAAATCTATTGTGTTGTTTGCAAACAAAAGAACAAATATCAATCAAGAAAGGTGCAATTTGATGCGACCTTGGTCATAATCAGAAATGATAATTTTAGCATCAAATATTTGACAATATAAGTAGAACGTTGGAAAAAGTGATGTGCAAACCAGACTGTTCATTGTTAAATGCCTCAACTTAAGCAATAAGCATACAGAAGGGCAGAGCATAACAAGCACATTGATATGATGGGCAACAGCAACAGATAACAATCTCCAACCTACAGTATAGAGCCTTCCTTCAAAAAATGGAAATAGGATCACCATCAAATTTTCGAGAGCATCAATCCCTCAAATGCCATTTATGCCATATCCATTTGACAGGTTGATTTGGTACTGATAGCACAGTTAAGAACATCCCACGTAAAAAAACAATGACATACTGGCCACATAGCAACAAAGATAACCAATACATAATCACCAAAATTTGAAGGATCTAAAAAAAAAAGCTCTGTTACTCTCCATGGAATGATGGAACCAAAGGTAACCAACAATCAATAGTTTGATTTTGCTTCTGAGGGCTCAAATTTCTTGAACAAACAGTAAAATTGGCTAAGATGCATTGTCAGATCCTAATCCTAACAGAATAACATGAAGGTATTGAAACATTAAATCATGATGAAGTAGTACATGGGCCATTCTCTTAATCTCTTCAGCAATTTGTCCCTAGCCATGATCAGATGCGCTTGGTCAAACCTACCAGGGTGATTACCAAAACAGTAATGAGAATGATGTTTATTTGTTGACTATACAAGAGCACAACTACTTGATAGTTCAGAAACTCAATTTAAAACTTCCATGATTCAAACAATATAGTTCTACACCCACAGTCCTTACATTTAAATGCCCAACCTAACTAGTTCATATAAATACAGGAATGCGCTACCTAAAGTTGAGTCGAATCCACTGAGTTCAGATACACTTGAGAATTTTAGAATAACAACAGAATTATAGGGGGGAAGAACATCTTACAAAGAGGAAAAGAGTGGGCATAATCAGAGAATGGCAATAGGCATCACAAAATATATTCATGCTTCATTTTGCTACTAACAGATAAACAGTAGGGCCGTTGTTTCAATGAGTAAATTAGGCACACAATCACACATAGTTAAGTACTGGTTGTTCTGAACTTTTAATCTATTGTTAACAAGTAACATATGCTCTCCCAGGCTAATAAAGTAAATTATACTGATACACTTAAAATATTGCCTCTCAAATCTCACCCTCTCTTATGTGCAATACATGCACAAACTCATGAAAAGGATTTGCACAAGATCAAGGATGCCCAATGGAACGCCAAATGTCACTCTAAGTCATAGGAAACCTGGATTATATATAGGTCGCACGTCCAAACTAGCCATTACAAAGCCACTCACGCAAAAACAGGGTTTTTGTGGAACATCCTCAGTTCAATTTTGGAGTGCCCGCGACTTAACCCAGGAATAATAAGGAACATAATCAGACATTCAGACAATGGCAATAGGCATCACATTATATATCCATTATTCAAAACACTATTCCTAATTGCCATTGTTTCAGTGAGTACTTCAGGCATACAATCATGCATAGATGAGCACTGGTTGTTCTAAACTTTTAATTTACTGCCAACAAGCAACATCATGCTCTCCAAGGATAACAAAACAAATTAGACTGACACACTAAATCCATTGCTTTCATTCATATATAACGCTTGGAGTCCAGACCAAAGTGATGTATGAATTAAATCCCTAGATATATGAGATGTATAAATTGGGAAACGGGTGCTGAAATGCAGCTGCACACCCATCCTAACGAACATGTCAGGCAACAGATGCAACAAACACACTTGTATTATCACGCGAACAATCAGCGACGTAAATGTTATCAAGCAACCAGGATTTCGTCGTCCAAAAAAAAAAAAGGGGGGGGGGGGGGGGGGGGGGGGGGGGGGGGGAAAGAAAAGAGATGCTAAGGTTCACCTTGGGAGAGGCAGCTCCAGCACGCCGAGTCAGTGGCGATGCAGGACCGCAGCCGAGCGGCCACCACCGCGCTGTGCAGCGGCAGGAGCGACTCGAAACTCGGCAGCGCCGCCGCTACAACGGGTCTGAGGCAGGAAGGATCAGCAAAATCGCACATTTTCAGGCTCCCAGGGTCGCTTGGAGAGAGCTACCTGCGAATGCGTGGCGGCGCGACAGGAGACCTCACCGCCTGGAACGTCCGAGGAATCGGGGATCTCGACCGGAGCGCCGCTGAAATCACAGCGGCGGCGGCGGAGCGGCACAGGGACACCATGGTTGTTGGCTAGGTCGTCGTAATGGAGCACGGTAACGGCAAAAGGGAAAACAAGGAAACGCCAATTGGGCTGGAACTCGAACACAAAAGCGAAGGTTAACTTCTCAACGGCCCATGGTATTTCGGTCCAACTCTATCAATGCAATCCCGTGGGGTCAGGGGCTTAGCAGGCCGCGTTTCCTCTCAACTTCTGCCGGGGCACCGGCGCCCTCCAGAATTGGGCTCTTTTCCTCAAGTCCACCCACGCGCGCACCAACTGCCCGCAAATTTTCTCAAAAAAAAAAAAAACTGCCCGCAAATCCTTTCTACTATCTTCCAGAAGGTGGAAAGTTCAGCTGCTTTCTATTGTTTGAGATTTGTGCAGAATGTCGACTGAAGTTCCATTAATCATTGAATCAAGTTAAATAAACAGTTGAAGCATGTATAGATAAGAGGAAAAAAATAGAATCTACTAAGAATCATTAGTTACTACATATCCATGTTAGAATATAATAAACACATAACAATGAAATAAATTAATAGTTCGTTGCATCTGTGCGCATGCGCTAGGATCTATTATTGGTGGGTTTAATTAAATAGATTAAGTAGGCTTATTAAGTTGGAAGATACATAGCTTAGCCATCTTGTACAATATGGAGAGGGGCCGTTTCCCGCGCAGCAGTATGATGCCAGCGGGCAGCGGCTCCACCAACCCGTGCACCTCCAGTCAAATGCATGCAAGTGCAATGCTGCGTACGCTTCCCTTGTCTGGGTCTGGGTCTGTCGATGCTGCTCACTCACGGTCACCGGGAAAATGTGCATATATAGGAGTATATAATAGGAAGGGGGCTTCTACTTCCACACTCTCCGCACTGCTTGCTCTCCTCACCTCTCCCATCATCATCGGGGTTACCTCGCCCCTCGCCGGCGCCGCGGCCGATCACTCTCTGCTCCCGCGGCAACGAACGAACCTCTCCGCCCCAGCGCCGCCCAGGCCCACCAGCTACATCCTCGCCGCCGGCCGGATCGGATCATGGAGAAAACTCGGAAGAGTGCAAGATCAGTCGTCGGGGGCGTCTTGGGCCGCTTGCTTCAGTATCATCAGCTGGCGCCGCATGCGACGACGACCGCCGGCAGCTTGTGCGGCGCGCGGGCACGGCTGATGAGGCCTTCTTCGATAGAGGTCAGTTCCATTAAATTTTCTCCTTTCCTTGATTAATGGAACAAGATCTCTCTTCTCGGTATGTTCTAGGTTAATTATTTTCTGCCTGCTGCTGCCTGCTTCTCTGCCATTTCACTTCTCACCGCTTCTTAATCAATCTCATCACCGAGCTAGCTTATTCCAGAGATGGTTGCATGCCAACATGCAGTAGTAGAGCCCTCCGATCTTAGACCAGCTAGGCTCCATGCATCGATCGCATGGATGCATCGCAAACCCAGACCCAAACTCTTAATGCATGGCATGGGCTAGCAAAAGTAGCAATATAACCCTATCACTATATCAGCTTCCTCTTTTTAACGGTGACACACCAGAACACAAATCGATCGAGATGCTGCTGCTGTGAGCCTGTGAGTCTGTGACCGTGCGACTTGCAAGTTGCAATAACACACGGTGAAACATGTAGGCACGTCGCATACACAGTCGTTGAGAGAGAACCTGCAGTGCAGGGGGTGCAGACAACGTGCGATCTACCGATCAAGTTGAGCAGGAGCAGCCCAGGCTGCACTGCACAGGAACACAAATGTACAGCCACAGCCCGCATGCCACCACCAGCGATCCATAATCCAGAAGAGCCGAACCTGATCGGCTGATCCACAGCTCGTCGATTGGTTCCTTGGTTATTGCTGCATGTATATGCAGACTTGCAGACCCGCAGATTAGTCAGTTTACATTAATTTGTTCTTGGAGAGACCCTGTTGCTCAGCACCCATTGTATTCTCCAAGAGCATGCATCAAACCCAAACCTTACCCAGACCCAGATCCAAACCCAAACCGACGCCATTCGTCACGACTTGCTTTCCTTTTTTTTTTTTTTTTTTTTTTTTGAGCTCACTTGCTTTCCTTCTGACCTCGTCAGGTTCAGGCAAACAAGCCTTCCTTCCAGTTCCAGGTCGCAAGTTTCACGGAGACCCAGAGGAGCACAGGGCAGCCCATCAGGATAGTGACACGGGCCAACAGCCATGAAGCTTTTCTGGGCCGGCCCATCAAGCAGATTGTGGCATGTGAGACTTACCTGCCTGTGCTTTTTGTTGCTTGGATTCCCTCATGAAATTGTTTGGCATGACGGCCAGTGGACGTTCCCCTACGCCCTCATGCGTGACGCGGCGTTTGACGAGCTGCTCATCAAGTGCCATGGAGGCGGCACCTGGGTGCAGGGCAGGGGTGCCAATGTGGGCAGAGTGCTGACCAAGATACAGGAGATGGGAGGCGTCCCGGCCACGACCACCACCGACGCGTCAGCAGCTCCGGCGGCCCAGCGCACTACTGTCTTGTTTCCACTGTCCTCGTGGCAGGACCATAGGTGGGACGACGGCGACGGGCTTTCCCCGGAGCGCTTCGCGACGCTGCTGGACATCCATGGCCCCTGCGTCGGGGTGCTGTCGGTAGTGCTCCCTAAGTACGTCCACGTCGATGCCAGCGGCGACAGCAACCAGCTGGTGTACCGGGAGTGTATTGGCCGCCGGGACGCTCATGCAAGGGAGGAGAGCAAGGACACCCATGGTGATCATCGCGCGGGATGGCACGCCGTCATCTGCTTCGCCTACCGGTTCTACGGTGAGGAGATGCATGTGCTCGTGCTAGATAACCACGATGTGACCGGACCACGGCGTTGGATCCATGTGCTCTATACCATTTGTGTCGTTGTCTAGGTGGAGCCAGAGATGCCTGGTGCGGTCGTCTTTATTTACTCCGGAAGTTCTTTTGTCCCAAAGTACATACACCAAGTGTGAAAGTGTTGTTTGTGTGGGTCAGTCTGGATTGTTAGTGGTCACGACTAGGGATGGTAACGGGTAAAAACCCGTCGAATATTACAATTCTATATCTGCACCTACGGAAAAAAAACGTACCCGCTACAATGCCCATACCCGCTCGTGGGTATGAACTTTTACCCATACATGTACCCGCGTGGATAAAAAAACCCGTCGGGTAACCCATACCCAATTAAATACCCACTAAAGACATATTTAAATAGCACAAATACAATAAATAATATCACAATTAAAATAATAAATCACTAAATATGAGTAAATAAATTGAAGGCAATAATAAATAATATTGAAACATGCAAGTTGATCATATTTTTGTCCAATATACACTTATATTTACTTAATTATGTAGAATAAATGTATAGATGAGGCGGGTATAAATTATCTATGGATACGCGGATATGGATAGTCTGCACCCGTACCCACACCCACGTACCCGACGGGTACAAGATTGTGCCTATTAATATACCCGTGGATGGAGAAATTATCCCATATCCGTTTTTATATCGGGTAAAACCCGTCGGGTACCCGGATTTCAGGTACCATTGCCATCTCTAGTAATGACCAGCCGATTGTAAAGCCCATGACTCTGTCCTCCTGTAGGATAGGTTCAGACTCGTCTTTCTGTTATTCTGTTGAGTGTATGCATCGGATCGTGACCTACGATCCTCCCTCTTTGTATCCTACAGTGTATATATACACACACGCGCGCGTATCAATGAATGGAAAGGTGCGCTTTTGCCAAATACTCTGTACTCTTTCGTAATTGAGTTGTTCCGCTGCTCTGGTGTATTCGTGTACGAGGCCGACTCCAACAGATCGTCTGTCTATCTATATTCAAACTTTACTCTGTCTGCATATCTGCAGAGAGTTATAATATCATTTTCATACTGTGGACGACTATATAAACGGTCTACTAGACTTGTCTAAGGCATGAACTGTGTAACTATGGTTGTGGCACTTCCTTTTTATGTTTTAACCAACACATTGTAAGAACAGTCTCTCTCAAAATTATATTATATTGCAAATGTAACTGTTTTGGTGCCACGGGGCCGGTGCCACGATATAACATTGCGCCACCAACATATTTAGTCTAAACTATCAATTTAGTAAATTAATACTAATTTATCAAATTTTTATGTTAACAAAGCCACCAACCCAAATCCTATTCAATTATGATTTAGAAAAGAGGGATAGTAGGAAATATAATTCTGCTATATTAACTTCAGCTGCCGTATTTATGGAAAGAAAAATTGAGTGTGCATCCAACACAAGTGTGATTCAACCTTGATCAAGGTAGTGAACCTAATCCATATTATCTTCGCGCGGTTTTGGTTTGGACACTGTAGGATGGGATGGTTCCATCGCCCTCAATTTTGGAACAGGATTATCCTTTTTCATGTTTGGTTGAGGGGATGAGACCATCTTTTTTTTTAAAAAAAATTGTAAGGATAGAATTTGTGGGATGAGGCATCTAATGCATGGGGCCTGTTTGTCATCCTCTTCTTCCTTTTTCTAGACTTATCCACTAGCATATACTAAAAATCTCGTAACATGACTATAAATTAAAAACATCCCCAACACCATTGCGCACACAGAAGCCTACAAAAGGCAATCACATGTATTCTTTTTATATAATAAAATATTTGAATTCTTATTTTAAGGACAATCAAAATGAAAATAGATTTTTTATTAGAATCCATAAGTATATACCAGCTTCAATCATGTTTAAATCTGATTAAGTGTTTGTTACTTTCTCCGTTTCAAATTATAGATACTATTGAATTTTTTTTTTTTTGCGAGGAATACTATTGAATTTTGGATAAAGTTTTTATTAGAAAAGTGCAAATACTTATAATTAGAGAGCAAATTATAGGTGTGAAACCAAAGAAGGTACTCTTGCTCTGCACACCTGTATATAGAGAACAAGTTGCAGGAAGGCGCCAAGGTGCCACGGACTTTGGCTAACGAGCGAAGACTTAACTCCACACAACGACTCTAATTGCGGTCGCGGCTGCTGAAGTGGTAAGTTCCCCCAAATCATCCCCGCCCCCGCAGCTTCCCCTTCTTCTTCGATTCCGTTCGCCTGCGGCTTCTCTGATTTGATCCATCGGTATCTTTTATCTGCGCTAAGATTTATGTATATATATTACGATCCTCGCTAGTACTAGTTGAAATTGTTTATTCTGGAGGCAGATCTGCTAGCTACGGATTGGATTAGGATGCAGGGGTTTCCTTGAAACGCTTCTCTTTGCTTGCTCATCATCCTGCCGCATCTTGTGTAGTCTCAACGTCTTTTCTTGTTCAGGAACACGGCGGAAGAGGGGAGAAAGGGAAAGCCGATGAAACAGCGGTCCGAAGCGTGGCTCCACTTCACCGAAACCAGAGATGGCCATGGGAATGTCAAAGCGGAGTGCAACAAGTGCAAAGCTCTGTTGGCTTGCGACCAAGGCACCAGCAGCATGTGGAAACACGCCGAGCTGTGCCAAGGAGTTGTGAGGCCGTCGAAACGACCAAGACAGCGGTCGCCGCCCTGCCCTCCGTTGTCGCGCTCTGGTGGTGGATCTCCTTCAGAACGAGAGCCCGGCCTGGAAGAAGACGAGGAAGCCAGCCGAGACCTTGCTCGGATGATCGCGCTGCGTGGATACGATCCCTCGATCGTGGAGGACGACCACTTCCGGAGCTTTGTGCGCCGCCTCAACCCTGGGTTCAAGGTGCCCTCGCGCTGTGACATTGAGACGATTTGTGACGGCATCATGGAAGTTCACAAGCGTCTTGATAAACAGTTTGAGGTACGTAGTACAATTGAAGATTTACTATTTCAGAAGCGCCCCATAAATTTCTGACATGCTGCAGCGCATGCTCATCTGATTTGTTGCAGCGGATCCAAGAAGAAATGCGGATGGTCTATGAAAACAGGTGTAAATCCAGTTCAGATAGGATGCAGGAAATGGGGCCAGAGCAGCAGCTGCTGCCACCGGCCCTGCCTCTGCCTTGTGCTCCACGCCCTAGTGGATTGTCGGATATGCATGAGTCTAAGCAGGAAGAAGCCAGTAAACACCTCGCCCGGATGATTGCGTTGCGCGGATACGATCCCTTGCTCGTGGAGGATGAATGTTTCAGGATCTTTGTGGCAAGCCTCAATCCAGGATTCCGAGTGCCCTCGTGCCTTGACATTCAGATGGTTCGTGATGATATCTTGGACAAAGCGAGGACTAGTCGCTGGGACATGCTATGGCGCGCTCCTGGAAAGGTCAATTTGGCGATAGGTAAAACTAAATTACCTGAGGCAGAGGAAGTCATCTATACAGTTTGCCACTTCATTGACGATGAATGGAAGACTCGCAAATTGGTCCTGGACGCTCACGTGCATACCGCTGCGGATGATATTAGTTTTTTTCACTGCACGTCAATCAGGAGAATCATAGAGGAGGAGGACGTTAATGGAGAGCATTGTATTGTGGATAGGCTATGGGTGGTGGCATGTGACACGACGGACGACGATATTCACATGGAGACGAGTGGTACCACTGCCGCCCTTTTTGTGGACAATGTGCTTCTCACCATTGCTCGATGCCTTGTCCCGCCTTACCGTGACCCAATATACGACTGCATGTATAATGAGCCAACTTTCCACTGGAAACAAGAGCATCAGCAACATCTTTCAATTCTTGGTCTAGATAACACATTTCTGTACCATGAACTCTGGTATGCACTCTATTGTAGTTTGAAAATCCTCCACAACAAAGATTCTTCAATTTTTGTTGAGCTCCCAGTTACGGGACTATTGTGCGACGTTTGGGACAATATATACAGTGCCATTCAAAGATTTTCTGACTTGAGGCATCCCACTTCAAATCTTTGTCTTATTGAGTTGCTTAATATGCGGAAATATTTGCTATCTCAGCTAGCAAATGCTGCCGGAGACGATGCAGATGATTACGAGGACTATGAAGAATGGTTTACTCGCAAAAATTTAGCAGGTGTCCTTAAAGAGGCAATAGATTATCTAGACAAGGCAATACAAGAGTCATACAGAACCTGGTCTATACCACTTGTGCTAGACCCCCGGTACAAGCTCCAGCACACAGAGGAGCTTTTCAGATGTGCGTTTGACACCGACAAAGCTGACAGCATGCTCTCCGAGGTAACCAAATACCTTAAGGAGCTTTATACTAATATCAATGAGCATGGTGGTAGAGATTCAAACGGCATCGACCAACTAGGACGCCAATTGGATTTGGAATACTATCATTACGTGGGCGATGGTCCTGTCGATGATCCACCACAAGATTTTGACATTCTCGACTGGTGGAAGAATTACGGCTCGAATCACTATCCAACATTGGCTCGAATGGCAAGGGATGTCCTGGCCCTGCCTACATGTAGTAAGCTTTCTTTTGACGAGATCACACAGGCTAGAAGTATTATTCATGGTAATTCCAAGGCACGAAGGCATGATTAAGTAGCCAATAAGGCTTGCTTTTTCTTTATTTTTTTTGTGATAATAATGTCTGCTACTTTTGTATGGCCGCTCGTTCGTTGCAATGCATTCCATTCCCTGCCTCCTGCTTTTTTCCCCTGGTGAGTTGACTCTGAAAATTATGTGGTGCGGTGCAAAATGACTCCCAAGCTCGCCAGCGCCGCTGCTACAAGAAGGGTCAACAAAACCGCACATTTTCGGGCTTGGAGCAAAGACCTAGTTTAATGGCGAGAGTAGAGAAGGGATTCAGGGGGCGGCGACACAGGAGATCTCATGGACTGGAAGGGCCTAGCCTTCGGGGATTCCGACCGGAGCGCCGCTGACTGACCTCACGGCGGCGGCGGCGGCGGCGGCGGCTGAGCGGCACAAGGACGGCATGTTCTGCTCGCGATTGAGGACTGGAACCTGGACACAAAAGCGAAGCCCAATTTCTCAAAGGCTAAGAATATTTCAGTCCAACTCTGTCAAGCCTGCGGTCCATGGTGGCCCATTTGGCCTAATGCGTCCGAAGAGTACTTTTATTACAAGACCGACAAAGGAAAAAAAAACATTAAAAAAGAAGACCCGGCGAGATGAAGTATTATTATCTTTTGCCGCAGTTGATTTTTTTCAGAACCGTTGGCATTTGTTTTATTTAAAAAATTGTATAAACATATAAAAATACAAGTTATGCTCAAACTATCTTTGATGCTAAAATAAATAATAAATCATGAATTTTTTTAATAGAACAAATGGTGAAAATTGTAGGAAAAAAATCAAACGTGAAAATATTTGATAACGGATGAAGTGCTAAGTATTTGTCGTTTTTTATTTACTTGAGTTTAGCTATAAAATTTGGTGAAGATATAGCATTTGTCCACCAACCAGTAGCCAAGTTTTTTTTTAAATATTGACAGCATCTAGGGTAGGTAAAATTAGATTTTTGCAATAATTAGCTGTTTCACTTGATACTTTCCTTATCTAATATAATTGGTCTCATGCCGCTAATTTCAAAGGAAAATCTTTACTTTGCAATTGACCTTGACCGATTACATGCACTCTTCTGATCACCACGTGTTCAGAGCTACTACTCACTTGGACCATACTTTGTTGTGCCAGATATTGTTTATCAGAGTACTAATACTGCGTCGGAGCATCGCATCTCTTTTCATTCGGCCTCAACCACACAGGGCAGAGATCACCCTAGGGTGACGAACGCGGGCACTACGCTACATGGCAGAGGTCACTGAAGGCCAAAAACAGTCAGCGGATCCATCCCTAGAAGAAGCAAGGAATCAACTCGCCTGGATGATCGCGTTGCATGGATATATGATTCATCGCTCGTCGAGGATGATATCTTCAGGAGGTTTGTGGGAATCCTCAACCCTCGATTCGCGGTGCCCTCACGCAGCGCCATTGAGGAGATGTGCGACGGCATCGTTGATGATGCGAGGAGGGATCTCGCCTCCAGAATGTCAATAGGCTTCTACAACCGTAGGCGGATCAGTTTATCGATGGGTTAGAGCTAAAACCATGGAAAAACAAGTCCTATACGCAATGGCGCACTATATCGATGATGAATGGAATCTTCTCTGGTTCATCAATTATGCTCTCATGGATTCACATGAGTCAGGTGCTGGCCCAATACTGGGAGTGCATGGGTTTCGTGTTCATGTTGCCCGTGTCGTTTTCAGTCATTATAGTCCCGACGATGTTGATAAAGTGGCCATGGTGGCTACGGACAATGATATCCAACCTAAGCTGAAGGAGTCCGTAGCTGAAATGAAGAGAGACGTACATGTCACCACCTTTGTTGACCATGTGCTTCACTCCATTGCTCGATGCCTTATTCCACATTCATGTTTCCTCTACTTCATGTCAGAGGACTTAGATTGTCTACAGCTAACTAGACAAGAGCGCCAGCATCTTCTTTAACATCTTGGACCAGATTACCAATGGGCATATGATGAATATTGGTATTTATGCTACTGTTCTTTGGAAGTTATCCAAAACAAAGGTTCATTGGGATCCTGCAGCCCATCGACAGAGCTGCTGTGGAAGCTTTGGGGACGAATATACCGTGCCATCCAAGCAATTTCTGCCCCCAGCTGCCCCACTTCAAACCTCTATCTTGCAGAGTTTTTAAAGCTGAGGGATGTTTTGCAATCCGAATTGGACCGTGCAGATATTTATGCTAAATCAGGACCTTATCTTCTTAGAGAGGCACTAGAGACTTTAGATAAGGTGATACAAGATTCATACCTGACCTGGTCTGTACCACTTGTACTGGACCCCCGGTACAAACTCAGGTACATAAAATTCAATTTTGAAAGAGCGTATGGTTCAAAAGCTGAAAAACACATCTCTGAGGCGATGGCAATGATCAAGAAGCTGTATAGTAAGTGTGTTCATTCAGGGAGTAGTGACACTGCAGTGGCCGCTAGTGGTGATCCATTGGAACAAGCATGGAATGAGTACCGCTGTTCACAGGACAAAGGCATGGTGACTGAAGATGAGGCGGAGCTCGTTCGTTGTCTGGAAGACAGTCTTTCCCCTCAAACACAAGGCTTTGATATTATGAGGTGGTGGAAGGCTCACAGCTTGGAGTACCCAAAGGTAGTATGCTCTGGCCATGCCCACATCAAGTAAGCTATCTTCTGAGCAAATGGCATATATCAAGAGTGAAATTCATGGCTATTCCAAAAGAGGGTACCGAGATTACGAGCACATTTAGTAGTTCATAAAAGGTCGAGTGTCTGTAGAACATTATTTTTTAGCGCAACATATGTTTTTTTGTACAACATTATTCCTTGTGTAGTGTGTACCCACCCTTAAACTCCAGTGCTCTTCTGTGTTGGTATGGCTCTTCAGCTCTGCTGTTGTGTAAGATACTTCGTTATCTCAACGATATGAGATGGACGGACGGTGAGATGTTAGTACGTGATGACGAATTCTCCACCTGTTAAAGAAAAGGGGAAGTGGAAACTATTTGTGGCCACAACCTGAGATCCGGTATCCCCTGGTTTTTTTTATATGTTTCCAAAAGTTTTTTTTACCTGTTTAGGCCCTAGTTTAGTAACTCTTGGATTGATGCGGTTGAAGTTGATTGGGACTGATTGGAGGAAGGCAGTGACGAGAGTTGAAAAAAGATTTAGCTGATGTTTTTCAAAAGCCAATAGATTATCTAGACAAGGCAATACAAGAGTGGTACCTAATGTAGTCTATACCACTTGTACAGGATCCCTGATACAAGCTCCAGCAGATAGGGAACCTTTTTCAAATGTGTGTTTGACACCGACAAAGAAGCGTTATACTGATCTCAATAAAGAAGGTGATAGAGATTCAAATGACATCGACCAACTAGGACAACAATGGGATGAATACTGTCAAGATGGCCCAGTTCATGATCCAACACAAGATTTCGACATTCTCAACTGGTGGAAGAATCACGGCTCTAATAACTATCCGACATTCTCGATTGGTAAGTTATGTTCTGGCCACGCCTACATGGAGTAAGTAATCTTCATGGTAATTCCAAGGCTTGCTTTCATTTTTTTTAATAATAATGTCTGCTACTTTTGCATGGCCGCTCGTTCGTTGCAATGCATTTCACCCCCTGCCTCTCTGAAAATTATGTCGTGCGGTGCAAAAAGAATAGCAAGAGCTTTTCATATCATATGCAGGAATGTCAGCACTACTGAACATCTGACTCTGCTCTTTTGAATGGTGGTTCCGTGTGGCGCATTCAATGGCTACTTTTTTTTTTGGCAGCTCCAACAGATTCGTCTTTGTTACCCAAAGCATCAGTGCTAGCTCTGTGATTGATTGTTCCTTGTCTGACAATGCGCTTGATTGTTCATTGAAATGGTAAAAATGAGCAAGAGATATATACCCCCAATATTTTTTTGCAGCTCCAACAGATTCGTCTTTGTTACCCAAAGCATCAATGCTAGCTCTGTGATTGATTACTCACTGAAATGGTAAAAATGAGCAAGAGATATATACCCCCAATATTTTTTTGCAGCTCCAACAGATTCGTCTTTGTTACCCAAAGCATCAATGCTAGCTCTGTGATTGATTGCTCACTGAAATGGTAAAAATGAGCAAGAGATATATACCCCCAATTTTTTTTAGTTTTGCCCAAGATATATACGTAGTAGAATGCTTGTAATAGCACCATAAGATTTAAAAAAATTCAAATCTATAAGAACAATGGGTAAAAGCAGTAACATGATTCAGAACTGCTGGCAGCAAAGTACTTTGAACTTGTGAGCATCGAACATAGATGAATGGGAACTTGGCGATGCTGTTCAAAGTTGACTGGTCACCATCATCCTTCATTACCGAGGTAGAGCAAAATCTATTGTATTGTTTGCAAACAAAAGAACAAAGCTCAATCAGAAAAGCACAAGATGATGGAGGCCTTGCTACTAATCAGAAACTGGCAAAGGATATTTTTAGTTTCAAATATCAGACAATATAAGCAGAACAATGGGCAAAAATGATACGCTCACAAGCAGCTGCACATGGTTAAATGCCTGCACTTAAAGCATAGAGCAGGGCAGAACACGATAAGAACACAGATATGATGGGCAGAAATACAAGAATCAAGATTCTAGACGTCATAAACAACTAAACAGCAGCAGGCGACAATCTCTAACCTAAAATATACCACCTTCTTCAAAAACTGGAAACAGGATCACCACCAAATTTTCATGGGCATCAGTTCTTCAAATGCAATTTATGTCATCTTCATTTGACAAATGGATTTGATACTGATAGTATAGTTGAGAGAACCCCACGTAAAAAATGAAATGTCATACTGGTCTAACAGTGGCTCCGATTGTGATTGTCAAATTTCCTGACCAAAAATGTAAACATGACTTTGACTAAGACAAACTGTCAAAGCCTTTTAGTTCCAAGCAATTTGAGGTAGTCTAGAGTTGAAACCTAACAAGAGTCAGCATAGAAGGAGAAATAGGGAGAAGTGAGATGAAAAGGGCTTTAAAGGATACTAAAAGAGGTAAAAAAAGCCTAATTACAGTCCAGGCACGTGAATAGTTTCTTTCCAAGCACTTCTATCTAAACACGACTCCCTCGGAACATGAAGACATTGAAACATTAAATCATGCCGCAGTAGCACATGGGACATTATCTTTAGCAATTTGTCCCTAGCCATGCTCAGATGCGCTTGGTCAAACCTATCAGGGCGATTACCAAAACAGTAAACAGTAATGAGAATGATATTGATTTGTTGACCTAAAGGAGAACAACTGCTTGGTAATTGAAAAACTCAAATGAAAACGTACATGGTTTAAACAATATTGTTTTATTTATACATCAGTTCTTACATTTAAATGACCAACCAAACTATTCTATATCAATGCAGGAATGCGCTACCTAAAGTACAGTTGAAGCCGTTGATTTTTAAAAATGACACTTCGAGAATTTTAGAATAAGCACAGGAAACAGTACAAAGAGGAAATTAATAAACATGATCAGATAATGTCAGTAGGCATCACAACATATATCATTTTTCAATTCTTTACTAGCAGATAAACACTAGTTTCCATTTTCTCGTAGTAAATTAGGCATACAATCACACATAGATAAGCACTGGTTTTTATAAAATTCTAATTTACTGCCAAAGAAGCAACATTAATGTGATGCACTAAATCCATCGATTTCATTCATAACCCTCTGATACACAGACATAGATAATGCCCTCCAAGGCTGAAAAATTAAATTAGGCGGATACACTAAATCCATTGATTTCATTCATAACCCTCTGACGCAGATTAATGTGATGCCTAGACATTTACATCATACGAAATGTATGCATTACGAAATGTGTGCTGATGTGCAGCACCCCCATCTCATGAACATGTCAGACAACATATGCAGCACACTTGAATTCTCATGCGGACAAAGCAGGACAATTTCAGCACCAGGAAGCACAGAATCAACGCCGGAAATGTTACCAACCAGCCAGGATTTTTGATCGAATCGCAAAAGAGAAAAAAGATGCTAAGGTTCACCTTGCGAGAGGCAGCTCCAGCATGCCGAGTCAGTGGCGATGCACGACCGCAGCCGAGAGGCCGCCACTGCGCTGTGCAGCGGCAAGAGCGACTCCAAGCTCGCCAGCGCCGCCGCTACAACGTTCCTGAGACAAGAAGGATCAACAAAACCGCACATTTTCAGGCTACCAGGATGGCTGGGAGCAAGGACGCATTGGGGAGAATGGACAAGAGATTCAGGGGGGTGATGAGCGCGACCTGCGGATGAGTGGATGAGCGACAGGAGACTTCGCCGCCTGGAACGACCTAGCCATCGGGGATCCCGACCGGAGCGCGGCTGACCTCACGGCGGCGGCGGCGGCGGCGGAGCGGCACAAGGACGCCATGGTTTCCTCGCGATTGAGGACGGTGATGGACTGATGGTAAAAAAACAGCGAAATGCTAGTTGGACTGGACCGAACACAAAAGAGAGGCCCAACTTCTTAAAGGCCCAGAATATTTCTTTTTTAATAAAACTAGCCGAGAATATTTCGGAATTTCTAAATAACTCGCGGATGATAACATGGTCTATTTTTTCCAGTTTGGTATAGCCCTAATTTACTTAAGATTCGCGCATTGTTTTGTGGAGATGATGGGAACGCGGCACAACGTTGCACGTGCTACTATTTTTTTTTTCTTCCTAGGAGGAACACGTAGTTCTGTATTCATCATCCAATTTTGTTTCTCTTCAATACTTAGTTCAGTTTTTTCCGTTTATTCTTTCGGCTCTATCTAGTTAGTTTCCTTATTTTATTTTCTGTTCTTCCGTTGTATTTTTATTTAATCTGGTTTCTTGTTCATTCTCTTTTCTTTATTTTTCTAGTTTCTGCATTTATATTTCTTTTCTCTCTTTCCCATTTTCAAAGAAACTTTATTATTATAATATTTATACTTTCTGGGTATAAAACAGATGTAGTCTTTTTCTATTAATAGTGACGTGTTACATTGGGTCTGCTTAGTGACAAAACTGGTCACGCCAACTTTTGGACTTGCCAAATTGCCTTGCCAAAAACTTGGTACGGGCAACTTTGGCACTGAAAAAGTGAAAATCAAGCATGTCCATTGTAACCAAACGTGGTTGATTAAAGGAAAACAAATCTAGGCATCGTGTGGCGCTATCTTATTGGCTAGTACAGTGGAAGGTAGCAAATAGTATAATCTGGCGGATAGGCATCAGGCATTGTTTTCTACTCAACCACGTGGTATTTTGTTACAGGTAACTAAAGTGGAAGAGAATAAATTAACATAGTTTCTTGATGAGTCTCTCTCAAAGAGAACCAGATTATTTAGGCCCAACGCATCAGGCCCACGTTCTATGCTGTGCCAAATATCCAAGGAGCATTCTGCGAAGATTTTTTTTTCTGGTTTGAACTTTGCACACCATACATGCAAAAGCAGTCATTGTGGCATCATCATAACAATACAAGCTCCGAAGAAATATACTGCTACTACATCTGAGAGAGAGAGAGAGGGAGAAGAAACACTGATGCGTGTTCCCTAGCGACCTTTTCTGTTGTTTCACTATCTCCTAACACCTTTGTGTTCGATTCCCAGTGAGGTAGTTCGAATGAAACTCCCTACAGTAAAGTGGATGGATTAGGTAAATGTTGCTTGCATGAGCAGGTGGGCACCGGACACGGAGGCAGCCCAGGCAACAACAGCAGGGTCAGCAGCTGAGCTGAGGGAGGCCTCTGCTTTTATCGCATAGCATTGCCCTGAGCCCGAAGCTGAATGCGACGTCCCTGTCTCCGTTTGCATTCGCTACTCGCTTCTGGGCTCACAACACTGACAGCAGAGTCAGCTTCGCTAACCACTTTGCGCCACCTTTTTTTTATCGGCACTCACTGTCTGTGTCTCGCCGTGCCAATCGCTGTTCACCATCCGTCCATTATCCAATACTACATTTCTCTATTTTATTTGTTAGTAGCAGTATCTTTTTTACATGGATTCTGTCAAACAAAGGCCTGCCCGGCAAATCTTCAGAAACAGACTGCGATCCTGCGGAAAGGATTTCATTTTTATTAAAAAGGACAAATCAGAAAACAGAAGCGGTCTTTTGAGTTTTGACCGGTGATTTGAATTCAGAATGTTAGTCTGCTGCTCGTGGTGGAGAACGAGGAATTTGATTTGGGGATTTTGACAAAATCCTGTGAACGGTGGTGACCCGGTGCAGGAGGAGTACGCGTGTGCGGTGTGACCGCCTCTGGTCAATTCTCTCTGCCAGTGCTTCGTTGTTGGACCTGCTACGAGTCTACAAGCCGGGTCAGTGGGGCACCACTGTCTTCTCTCTTTTTGTTTATTTTATTTTTAATGTAATGCACCAATGATTCTCCACATGTGTTCCATTATCATTTGGATTGGGGGGGGGGGGGGGGTCCTACTATTTCCTATTCCTTTGGGTACCCACTGAGGCTACCACAAATAAAAACGGTGGTGGCGTGGTGCTCGTTGTGAAACCTTGGTGTGCACGTGTCGTCTAGTCATCTCAGAAACCATTTCGATGCTATTCCGCTAGTACAAGGCATCTATGTTTCTATCCAAAGCAAAAGGAGGCATCTGACAAAAAGAACTATCCCTTCGTCCTGATAATTGTACTCCTTCCGTTAAAAAAGTATGACGTGGTTGCTCTTTTTTCTAAAATTTCGATCATTCGTTTTGCTCAAAAAAATACAGGTTATCTTTATTTTGTTGTGACTTGTTTTTGTGAATAATGATAGTCTGAGTATAAGTTGTGCTTTTACATGTGTTGAACAAAATTTTTGAATAAAATAAATCATCGAAGTTGTAGAAAAAAAATCAACCGTGTCATATATTTCTGAACGAGGGTATTACCATGTTGAGTTTTAAATAGATTTATATGGTATTCTATATATGTGGATTGATCCATCCATATGGATATGCGTGGAAAGAGGAAGTGCCTAAACCCTTGCAATTTAGGATGGACAAAGTATAAATAATGCAATTTTAGCATTCAAAATGTGTTTAAATTTGTTTCAGAAAAGATGTAAGTGTAGAATATAAAGTAGGAGTAGCGTTTTTAAGGTGCATGCATATTTAATAATTTGTGTATTTGTAAGGCGCATGCCTTTTTATTATTTGTTTTTTTTCAAAATGCATACCCATGGTTACAATAAGACTACTATATGAGTCTTAGCCATTTCTATAACTACTAATATGTTGAAGAAAAATCTGGGATTGTAGTCTTTGTGGAACACACATAGTGTAGATAATTATTCTGGTTTTGGCTAGAAAAACATCGTTGATAGTGACAAAGCATAAAAAGAAGATACGAAAAATTATGTAGAAGAATATATCTTGGAGCACAATCAATGTGGAGGGGATTTTAAGAAGCATGCTATTTAATTGTTTGTGTTTTTTCCTAAACACCCATGGTTTTCTATCACAATAACACGACTAAATAAGCCCGAATCATTTCTCATAACTACTAATATATTAGGAAAAAAATCTAGGATCGTACTCTTTGCTGAACACACATAGTAGATCACTATTCTGATTTTGTCAAGAAGCATGGTATATAAAAAGTCACAAAGAATAAAAAGAAGATACGAAAAATCATGTGGAGAATATATCTTGGAGCACAATCCACGTGGAGGGAACTCGCAGTCGTCGGAGCTGGGTGCATCACAAAACGTACGCCAAGAATATTTACGGCCTGACTAAGGCTATCCATTCTCACGGATTTGGATTTGGTCCAAAAAAGACTCGCCGTCGTCTTTAATTTCCTCGCCCAATTCGGCTCTCGCCCACCTACTGTCTCCCTCCTCCCCCCACTGCGCGTGCGCCGGCCCTCAGGAAGAGACCCGAACGAGCGCGCAGGCGCCTCCGCGAATTCCACCCAAAATCCCCACAGCTTCCCGCACCAATCCGTCCGATTCGCAGCCTTTCGCGTCTCCCCCGGGCCAATCCCGGCGGAATTTCGTGATAAAGCCGCGATTTTTCTCCGCCTTTTGCTTTTGCTCCCCAGCCCTCCTTTGCCTTTTTGACTCCGCCGTCTGCCCTTTAATTGTTGTTCCTGATTGTGTTTTGTCGTCGAAAGGCGCGGTCTTGGGACGGCGGCGATCGGATTCCGCTCAGGAGGCGTCGATTTGATCCCGAGGTGCAGTTTTTCCCCCAATTTTCGCGCTTCACAGTTTTTGTGGAAGTTTAGGTTGTAGTTTCTGACAATTGCTTAATAGTTTGATCAGGCGAAGAGATTATGGATTTGGGGAGACTTCATTAGCGCGGCTTTGATCGGAGACTTGGTCGGACGATCCGTCATGATTAAGCAAATCCTCGGCCGGCTTCCCAAGAAGCCGGCCAAGTCTGGCGAGAAGGAGGTGGCCGGGGCGGGCTCATCTCTGCCCAGCCCGACGGCCGATGCAAGAACCACAACGGATTTGACCATGTCTAGCAGGCTTGTCAATCCCAACAATTATGCATCCACGGTCACAAATCCTGGGCAAAACTATGCGGCCAGGAACGCCCTAGCTGGTGCTGGTCTCAGCAATGGATTCACGGCATCAGCCGGGTACGAGGCGCTCCCGAGCTTCCGGGACGTGCCGGCGTCCGAGAAGCCCGCCTTGTTCCTCAGGAAGCTGGCTATGTCCTGCGTGGTGTTTGACTTCACTGACCCGACAAAGGATGTGAAGGAGAAGGAGGTCAAGAGACAGACGTTGCTTGAGCTGGTGGATTATATCGCCTCTGCCACTGGGAAGTTTCCAGAGCCTGTCGTGCAGGAGGTCATCAAGATGGTTTCTATAAATTTGTTCAGGGTCCCGGCTCCTTCTCCGAGAGAAAATAAGGTGCTTGAGTCGTTCGATTTGGAGGAGGAAGAGCCTGTCATGGAGCCAGCATGGCCACACTTGCAGATTGTGTACGAACTCTTCTTGAGATTTATTCAGTCTCCTGAAACGGATGCGAAGATGGCCAAGAGATACATTGATCACGGCTTCATCGTCAGGCTTCTTGATCTCTTTGACTCAGAGGATCCTAGGGAGAGGGAGTACTTGAAGACAATACTTCACAGGATATATGGCAAGTTCATGGTGCACCGTCCATTCATCAGGAAGGCAATTAATAATATCTTCTACAGATTTATATTTGAGACGGAGAAGCACAATGGTATTGCAGAGCTGTTAGAGATTTTGGGGAGTATAATTAATGGTTTTGCTTTGCCACTCAAGGAAGAGCACAAATTGTTTTTAGTTCGAGCTCTGATTCCACTGCACAAACCAAAATGTGTTGCCATGTACCATCAGCAACTATCATACTGTGTCACCCAATTTGTTGAGAAAGATTGCAAGCTTGCCGATACTGTCATAAGGGGTTTACTGAAGTATTGGCCCATCACAAATAGCTCAAAGGAGGTGATGTTTTTGGGTGAGTTAGAGGAGGTACTAGAAGCTACGCAGCCAGCAGAATTCCAGAGGTGTATGGTGCCACTTTTTCGTCAGATTGGCCGCTGTTTAAGCAGTTCTCACTTTCAGGTAAGAAGGGCCAACTATACCATGAACATAGAGTATTTACTTGTTAATAGCTCATGGAAGTCTCATCTTGAAAATTATTGTTGATTTCTGGCTTATTGCTTCGGACATGACTATATTTATATGTGAAGTCAACTAAGGGTCCGATTGGTTGCTCGCATGACCTTAGCCTGGCTCGTATCAGTGAGCTAGGCTAGGCCGGACCAGGCTGAATTTATGCAATGAGTCTTTGTTTGGTTGCTTGTATCATTGCATGCAGGCCAAATAGAGACACTGTTTGGTAGCCTGTATTGGAATGGACACGTTGTAAGAATAAACAATAAAATAATTTTTTATTAGAATTTTATATGGTAAATGTGGTCTTATTTTGTTCATAAAAATATCACGAACACAACAGCGAAATCCGTCCGGTGATTAAACTTTCTATTTAAGAGATATGCCACAAATTCAAAAAGAAACCCCATCTCGATTCTCGTGCCTTGCATCCACGCAGCCTGCATGCCCTCATGCGGCCAAAATCTGCGTTCCTGTGCATGCAGCTTGTTGGGGTGCTTTTGCATGAGTGGAGACTGGCCCAGATTGCAAAACAGGCTACCAAACTAGTGTATTCTGCATCTCACGGGCCTGGTTGAGGCTCATGCACCCAACCAATCACGCCCTAAGCTGTAGCAAGCAATAAGTCTAAAGTGCATACTAGTTCTGCTCATGTTGATCATGAATCGTCATATATTGACCTTAAACCTCTTTCTACCTGAGTATCTGACACTTCCACATGATGGAATATTTTTACTTTTGTAGTACTGAAAGTCTGTGCAGTGTCCAAACACAGTCTTCAATACAGAATTTTGACTAACAATATCTATAAAAATGTAATATCTTAAATGAAAAGGATTACATATTATGCATGTATTGTTCATAGTGAACCTAGTAATGCCAATCTTTTGTTGTCAATCTATATAGAGTCTTATATGTTCATTGTGAAAGATAAAAAAGTTTGACTTAGGACAAACCTAGATGGAATTAGATATTTGATAAAAGGAACAGACGTCTTTTGTTCTTCAAACCAAATTGTTATTGGACCTATTTATTCTTCTAATAATTCCTTATTGAATTAGGCTGATAATCCTAGCTGGTATCTGTAAATTCCTTTGTACTTCAATTCTATACCATAACCACAAAAATAGTCTCACAGCAAGTATCTCGAGAACTGATTTAAGGAAGCTTAGGAAATGATTTGTGATGGGAAAATACTGTAAAAAATGGGGCTTGCTGAATCAAGTCCAGTTTGCTATATGAAAACCAATCTTTCTGTGAAGTCATGATTCAATTTCATCCATTGGGTGCATCTCTGTAAGACTAATTCTATCAAACAATTTGCTCAGTCAATTTTAAATGATGATTCACCAAAGTGCCCATTTTTACTATTAAGTGGCATTTTATCCTTTCCGAATAGGATGTCAAAACACAGAACGTAGACAGGTTCAGTTTCATCCGATACCACCCCGGTGAACCCACATTTTTAGAATGATAAAATCCTATGGCTCTTATGGAGCATGCCAAATTGCCAATTCATGTCTTCCTAATAGCTGACTTCTCATACCTGAGACAGTTGAGGAAATAAATTGTCATGGTCCAGTTTTCTCTGTTTCAAGTGTTTCTAGAAGGCACAAACATCGATTCCTTGACCACAAACAATAACTTTTTTGTGCTTCCTTCAAAAAATAACTTTTTTGTGCTTCCTTCAAAAAATAACTTTTTTGTGCTTCCTTTTTTGTCTTACTTTTCTATAATAAGAAAAGACACAAGAGAGCTGTGTATCTTATATATTAAGAATAGAAAAAAGGGTCAAGAATCCGTGGAAAACACTCACACACACCCATATCACCAGGTTTCAAAAATATTTTCATGCCTTGAGTCTAGCAGAAGTTGAACTGATATTCTGCATCTGTTTGAACTCCCGGATCATTAATATCTAACTCTTTTACCTGATGATTTCGTATTGAGCTCTTTCCTATAATCAGTTATAAAACAAGCTGCCTTCTAGCGATCCTGATTTCATCCAACTGTTTGCTATAGAAGCT
Organism: Paspalum vaginatum; assembly: GCA_030272315.1. Lineage (NCBI taxonomy): Eukaryota > Viridiplantae > Streptophyta > Magnoliopsida > Poales > Poaceae > Paspalum > Paspalum vaginatum. The sequence continues at coordinate 2,552,814 of CM059018.1, read as the reverse complement.
AATATTGTATATTTTTTTCTTTTGTTTCTTAGGTGGCAGAGAGAGCTCTCTTTCTATGGAACAATGATCATATTGAGGGTCTGATCAAACAGAACAGTAAGGTGATATTGCCCATAATCTTTCCTGCGTTAGAACGAAACACAAAAGGTCACTGGAACCAGGCAGTTCAAAGCTTGAGTCTAAATGTTCGGAAAATATTCATGGACCATGACCCCACACTGTTTGAGGAGTGCCTCAAGAAGTTTGAGGAAGAGGAAGCTCAAGAAGCTAGCATGAGGTCAAATCGTGAAGCTATATGGAAGCGCCTAGAAGAAATTGGCTCATCAAAGCCTCCTCAGTGAAGCGGTGCATCTTCCTGAGGCTTATAGTTCATCAGCAGAGTTCCTCTATCTAATCCTGTCGACTGCATACAAGCAGCTCTTTCTGGGGGGAAACAAGTTAAATCGCTGATGTAAGTGCTCATGGATGGCTGCTTGCCTCGTGTTACTTGTTACGAACATTTTACAGGCTGACATGTATATACGAGGTTGATGATGCGCTGCAAAGCTTCAACAGTGCCTCGGGTTCTGTCACTTGTGTGATCCGCTGATGAGAATGTCCATCTCATCATCATCAGAGTACAAAGGAAACGAGGTAGACGGTCCGGCTTTCCTGAGATGCTCACGCTGCATGTTAATGTGTAGTCTGCAGGTCAGTATCCTGGCCCCAGGATGGTTAGGACTTGAAAGGCCAGCAAGTTGGTTAGCACTTGCTTGCCGACGGTGGTTTTGCTGAAATGTAATATGCTCTATGTATGAATGGTAACTTGAAGCCATGCCTTGTGATACTGTGTAATCCGGGTGTACATGTGTTTTGCTTCCTTCGTTGTATACAGAAATTTGGAATGAAGGCCGATTGATGTCTGTTTTTATTGAATCCTGGTACTCCAATCGTCTTAATTTATAGCTAGTTTGACTTTTTTTAACGTTAAATTTGACTTGCCATTCTTATTAAAAAAATTTCATAATTATTATTTATTTTTATTATGATTTAGTTTAACATATAATGTATAATTTAAATATGAATTTAAATTTTATTATATTTTCGCAAATATGTTGAATAAAACGAGTTGGTCAAATTTAGTGTTAAAAAAATCAAACGAGCTATAGATTAGAACGGATGGATGGAGTATCATGAATTGAATGCTGAGCTTGCATCATGATATATATTGTTGCCTAACCTCCACCCACCACCACCACGAAGATCGTGGTATACAGAAATTTGAAATGCAGGCCGATTGATGTCTGTTTTTATCGAAACTTTGTATCATGAAATGAATGCCGAGCTTGCATCATGATCTGTAACGTTGCATAACTCCCACCCACCACCACGGCACCACCACCAAGAAAAAGGTAAATACATTTTCATTTGATACTCCCTAACAATTATTTATATAGATTACCATAACATCTGACCATTAACATGGTCCCCTCTTATCATACAGTACACAGTCAGTACTGCAGGCCTAGCAATTTCCCGACCACGTAAGCCCCCAGGGTAGTATCGTAGTTCGCCTGAAGCAATTTGAGCAGCGACGACGACGGCAACCTGAGCACGCGGTCCCTGCACCCCGTCATCTCGTGCAGCGCCTTCTTGTACTCGGCGGCGAGGTCGGGGCGGCAGTGAGAGGTCACCGTGTTGCGGATCCTCTCCATGGCCGCCAGGGTCCGCGTGTAGCTGCCGACGACGAACTGGTACGTCGCCCTCTCGTCGGCGGTGAGCGTCGGCTTCTCGAGCAGGTACTCCGCCCAGCCCCTGCTGCCTGGGAACTCCAGCAGGGCCCTGTCCGTGGTGGCGTACGCGTACTCGCTGGCCTTCTGGACCGACCCGTCGCGGAAATCGCGTCGCAGCGCGGCCATGCAGGCGTGGTGGAGGTTCTCCGCCGCGCTCCCCGTGCCGGCCGCCTCGCGGCAGGCTGCCTCCATAGTCATTTCCCTCTGGGCACCGGGGCAGCCGTCGCCGGCGACGGTGGTGAAACTCAGGGAGAGAGCCACGGCGATGATTGGGACGAGGAGTCGGAGAGACATGTTGGTCATAGGCTATGTGCGAGATACTCTCGGTCTCTGCTCTGCACACAACCGTTTGAGACGTGTGTGTATATATAGATAGTAAGTGTGATCTTTTGGATACTACAGATAAATGATATGATCTTGCAACCAACCCAGTCACATATTGGAGATATGCAAATTAATGTTAATTGTATTTTGTAGTATATGACATTTATTGCACATTGACTCGAATATAAATAAATGAATGCCCATGGACCGACCGCTGGTATCCAAACGTTTAGATATATTGCCAAAAGATACCGAAAAAAAAAGGAATTTTGCTACATTATACCGTTTCTTTCAAGCACTATATACCAGGAACCAGGCTATGAAAATGAGGGCGACCACTGAATTGCATATCAGAGGTTCAGTCCTGTCTGAGATGTTGCTTAACTGAAATGAACTCCATTATCTAAAAAAAACTGAAATGAGTGGCAGATGATCTCCAGTTATTCTACTTCCAAACGGATGATAAGAGTTCACTCATTGGCTCCTCTCTTTATTGAAAGTGTGTGTGGTTACTCGTGAACCAAAACCCTGAAAATGCCTCCAAAGTTGCATATGGGACAGTTGAAATTGAGGCATTGCAAATAAGTGTGCAGTTGGAGATTTGGTCCCTTCTGTTAGTGAAGGCTGTACATGTAACCATATTGACTTGCTCACCCTTGTTTGTAGCTCGGTTAAGCCATTCAGTTAGTCAGTTACATCATGGGCTTCATGCCCGGGCTGCACGCCCATGTATAGTTGTATTCATATAAAGAGTAAATTGCATGCCAGGTTCTTAAACTTATTCCGTGGTACCATCTAGGTCCATGATCTTCCAAAGTGATCAGTCCTTTAACTTTTCAAAGTGATCATCTAGGTCCATCAACTTTTCATTCTTCATTCATTTGAAGTCCAATTTGAGGACCTAGATTTACATTGGAATGACCCACTTGAAAAGTTGAAGGACCTAGATAATCACTTTGAAAGATCGTGGACCTAGATGGTACCACGAAATAAGTTTAAAGACCTAGCTCGCAATTCACTCCATATAAATGTATCATCGAATACATCAATACAAATCATGTTGCATCAGTCTCCTTCTTGGCTCCTACACCTTCCAACACTCAGCCTTCACTCCTTCCAAATTCTTCAGAGAACTTTAGTCTAGCTGAACTACTTTCACTACTCATTATTTGAGCGATCAACTGGAGGCGGTGATACATGACAGAGAATCATCAATCTGTTTGATCTGCAATCGTAACAGATAGAGGTGTTGAAGATAAGGTGTTGGAGAAAACTGAACTCATGAAACTGTAATAGAAGATAAGGAATATCTTGGTTCCCTACAACTCTTGACAAAGTGTAGTTTTAGAACCAATACATGTATAAAACCATGGTTTCGAAAAAAGAGGTCTTGTGGAGCTTCTAAAACTCCACAAGTTTCACTACACACAAACACCTCATGGCTCTCTAAAACCAAAGTATTTTTGTAAAACCTAGTATTTTCTCAAAACTCTAAAAATATTTTACATCCAAACATGCCACTAATATGTTTGGTTTCTCAGGGTGAAGATCCTGTGCTACCGATTCTGGTATATCAATATTTAGAGCTGATTCACCACACTCACTTCTAAACATTATCTCCGCTCACTCACTACCTACCTATAGCAATTTACAGAGCAGGTAAGCCAGCAATGTCCTCTTGTCGTCGGCCTCAACCATTGTGAGCAGTGGCGACGACGGCAGCTTGGCCAGGAGGCGGTCCCTGCACGCCTTGACGTCGCGCAGCGCCGTCCTGTACTCGTCGGCGATGTTGAGGCCGAGTCATCCGGCAGCCTGTTCTGCACCCTGTGTCGCTGTCCATGGCCGCCTTGGCCTCCTGGTACCGGCCTGCCACCGACGCAGAACCAGTACGCCGCCTTCTCCTCGCCGGCGAGCGGCGCGTTCCCGAGCAAGTGCCACGCCCGGCCCAGGGTGTCGAGGTACGCCCAAAGGGCCCGCCACGCGGCGCGGTACGCGTACTCGCCCGCCTTGTCGATCGACCCGGCGTGGGTGTCGTCGTCGCGCAGCGTGACCATGCAGAACTGGTGCATGGGCTCCCCCGCCGCCGCATTGCCGCACGCCGCGCGGCAGGCTTGCTCCATGGTCATGTTCGTGCGGGAGCCGGAGCAATCGCCGGCGACGAGGACAGTGAAGATGAGAGAGGGAGGCACGAAAATCATAGCGACGAGGACAGAAATGATGTTAATAATAGGTTCGCTTTGAAATGCTTTGTAAACAACTAGTAGTATTTGAGATACATAATACTGGGTTCTTTCATTGATACTACACACATAAATGGTCTTGAAATGATCCTACTGATATGATGAAGATATCCAAAAGTTGGGTTACATGCAGGAAATCTAGTGTACATTTACTTTATTATAAATAATTAGTAGTAGTAAATAAATGAAGGCTAGGATCTAGGGAAATGAGGGAGACCATTGAATCTGATTTCATATGGTTCAGTCCAATCTAAAATGTTGCTTATAACTGAACTGAATAGCAGACAACAGGTCACTCCTTGCCTTTACTGAAAATGTTGTGTACCTACTCCGACACATGAACGATAACCCGGAAAATGCCTCCAAAGTTTGGGGCAGCTGAAAATGAGACATTGGAGGAAACCAAATCATGTGCAAAGCTGCATATTTGATTCCATCCAACACTCATCTTCAGCTTCCAAATTCTTCAGATAAGTCTAGTGTAACTGCACTACTTCCACTATGCATTATCTGATCAATTGAACATCAGTATTGGAGGAAACCAAGTCTTGCCCTGATTTCGCAATAAGATTTGGTTCCATCCAATTCTGAAACTCAACTGCCAAAATTTCGAACCCTGCCGCTAGCCAAGACAGAGGCGCTGAAGATAAGATGTTGGAGAAAACTGAACTCTGAACCTCTCATAGATCAGAGAAAAGCAAAGAGTTCAGTTTGCCACAACTCTTACCTTCAGAGCGTGCTAACAACATGTTGTTCGGCTTGGAATGCTTCAAGCTCATGGTGCCGCCCTTTTATACACCAAAGCTCCTTTGTTGTTCTAATATTCCCTATCATGAGTTATCCATGTCCAGAGAAAGGTTCAGAGGAACAGTTCTGCTTTCTAACAAACTCTGACCACTGATATCCTTGCCATGCTTTGGCGTTTCACAATCCAGGTACTTCATTTCCTCCAAATTAGCCCTTCAGCAACCTCGTATGATCCATTTTTAAATAGTTTTAGTGCGGAATCTTAATCAGATCTTAGGTTGCTGCTCTGAATCCTATAACGAGTATAAAAATGGTAAGTTCTTTTTTTCTCTATCTGAGATGTTAATGCCAACAAATCAATACGGGCAATCACTTTTACATAAATAGTAGCCCTTATAAATGATCTTGCAAAGATATCCAAATGTTCAGTTCTTCCATCGGGTTAATAGTATTTTGTAATATGACATTTATTGCACACTTACTTGAATATAAATAAATGAATGCCCATGGACCCAACGTTGGTCCCGGCCGCCTCCCCGTTCCCCTACCTCGCGACACAAGCGCCGCTCGGGCCGCCCGCCTCCTCGGCTCCCCTTGCATCTACGCGACTCCCGTTGCCAGCGGCCGTCCCCTGGTGCTGACTCGACGGGGAGCCAAGGACATTGGTGAGCAATGCAATGCAGACCTCCTCATCGCATCTTTGTTCTCTCGTCTGACCGGCTTCTAAGGAAGGCTCATATCTGTTCCGCGGATTTGCTTCGCGTCTGACTTGCTGCTGATTGTTGTGTGCGAATTGGTAGGTTTCCTTGGCGATGGGGAGCTTAGGATTCTCGTGGACGCTGCCGGACCACCCGAAGCTCCCCAAGGGGAAGCCGGTGGCCGTCGTCGTGCTGGACGGGTGGGGCGAGGCCAACCCCGACCAGTACAACTGCATCCATGTCGCTCAGACTCCTGTCATGGACTCGCTCAAGAATGTACGTATGCTTTTTCTTTGCACCCGACCGTCTGCTTTAGCTTGTATAACAAGACCTCATTCTGTGACTGCTTATATGCTTGTATTGTATATTTGATACCTTACTAGTTTTGGTTGTCACTGATCATGTTGCTCTCGGTAGCCTAGGTCTATGAATTAATGTTGCACCAGTTGAGCGAACCGATCTAATTTTCTTTAATTGATCACTGTACTATGGTCGACACTGGTATGTAATGGCGTTTAGAATCTAGATTGATTCTGCAGATTAAGGTGGCATGCTTTTTCCACAACAATACCACAATTATCCATCTGGGTTCAGTAGTAAATGCTGAGTTTTTTCCCGATTATGCTGAAAAGTCTCATCTAATAGAACTATCTAAAAATGGTTACTGATGCTTTATCCATTCAATTGCTTGTTTGATTTTCGTCTCTGATAGTACACAATCTTCATGCTTTTAACTCACCCTTTTGATCCTGGTCTCCGATAGTACACAATCTTCATTCTTCATGTTTGAACTCACCCTTATGTCCGATATTAGGGTGCTCCTGAGAAATGGAGACTAGTGAAGGCTCATGGAACAGCTGTTGGTCTCCCTTCTGATGATGACATGGGCAACAGTGAAGTTGGCCACAATGCTCTTGGTGCTGGCCGAATTTTTGCCCAAGGTTTTTTGTTGCCGATACAGGCCATGCTTCTAGAAGTGATATAGTTGCTAACAAAAATCTTGTAAGATTGAAAATACGTGTAGCGTGAGTACAAGTGAAACTGTACTGAGTTTTGTACCACTGTCTACTTCTTGATGAGATTAGGGTCTGTAACTCTGTATTCTTGCTTTAATCTGTGCCTAGTTTCATTGATATATCAACAATTTTATTAACTTTACTTTTGAGCACTTGCTAACTATGACGCATTTCTTGCATGTGTTGGTTTGAGCTTCCTTTTGTCAGGTGCAGTGTACTTTTCTGCTCAACATTTATATTCATATGTACTACTTTGTCTGTCATATACGTCTTAGACATAACCATTATACTTTGACAGCTCATACTGGCTATTCTCTGAAGTCTGACCTAAGTGAGTGCTCCATTCTTTCTGCTATAGCGCTAAGCTTGTTGATCAAACTCTTGCCTCTGGAAAAATTTATGAAGGAGATGGGTTCAACTACATCAAAGAATCGTTTGAAAATGGTGCTCTTCACCTTATTGGCTTGTTGAGTGATGGTGCTGTTCACTCCCGTCTTGACCAACTGCAGGTTTGCTAAGATTTGTTTGTTGTATCTTCGTTAAGTTATAGATGATTAACCCTAGGATTCTACTTGCCACATACTTACTCATTTTTCTTTTGTTCTATTCAGTTACTTCTGAAAGGTGCCAGTGAGAGGGGAGCAAAAAGAATACGTGTGCACATTCTTACCGATGGGCGTGACGTTTTGGATGGCAGCAGTGTTGGTTTCGTAGAGACCCTAGAGAATGATCTTTCGCAGCTTCGAGGCAAGGGTCTTGATGCACAGATTGCATCTGGTGGTGGAAGGATGTATGTTACCATGGACCGTTATGAGGTAAATTCTTCTCATCATATTCAACCACCAGTTTTTATCTTCTAGCACTTTGTCCTACAGTTCTATTTTATTACTTTTCAGAATGACTGGGGTGTTGTTAAACGTGGGTGGGATGCCCAGGTGCTTGGAGAAGCACCCTACAAATTCACTAGCGCACTTGAAGCAGTTAAAACACTGAGAGCAGAGCCCAATTCTAATGATCAGTATTTGCCCCCATTTGTGATAGTTGATGATAGCGGCAAATCTGTTGGACCTGTACTAGATGGTGATGCAGTTGTCACTATCAACTTCCGGGCTGATCGCATGGTTATGCTTGCAAAAGCACCTGAGTATGCAGATTTTGACAAATTTGACCGTGTTCGTGTCCCCAAAATCCGGTATGCTGGGATGCTTCGATATGATGGTGAGTTGAAGCTTCCTAGCGTTTACCTTGTTTCCCCGCCGGAGATAGATAGAACTTCTGGGGAATACTTGGTGAAGAATGGCATCCGCACCTTTGCTTGCAGGCAAGTACCACTACCACCTGTCTGTCAATCTTTCTCTTGATATTAAAGCAATACTTTTTCTGTTTATTTTGATAGTTAATCACTTATTTGTTCTGAATCATCTCTGTACTAGGAGTACATGTTAATAACCTTTGGCAACATGGTTCATCCATTTTTACTAATATATACCATTTCTACTTCATGAAATGTTGTACATACCTGTCAGGGCCACTAACATTCTGGAAAGATATTGCTATGAATTATCCCTGTTGGCTTTTGATGCACATTTAGAGTTCTTTGTTATCTGGGCAGATACTAGTATGCTTATTGCTGGATATTGGTTTGACGTTTGTAGGGGCATGTTTTTTTTTCTAGGGTATAATCTTCTAGCTACAGAGCAGGTTCAAAACTTTTATACTAAGATCTAAATACACTGACCTTTTTCTAACTTATTTGATTGTATCGTTCTATATTAACGATTTGTGTTAATGTTTCATATTAGAGCTGTGTAATGTTATTTTGGGATTTATTGTATTATATCATCCTCGTGCTTAACAGAATGATCTACATTGACATTTTTTAACTTATGCGACAACATTGATTCATATGTAACAGTGAGACAGTGAAATTTGGTCATGTCACATTTTTCTGGAATGGTAACTGTTCGGGATACTTTGATGAAACTAAGGAAGAGTATGTAGAAGTTCCTAGTGACAGTGGTATTACGTTCAATGTTGCGCCCAAGATGAAGGCGCTAGAAATTGCAGAGAAAGCCAGGGATGCTCTCCTTAGCGGAAAGTTTGACCAGGTAAAAATTCTGAAATTTACAGTAGATGTGTCTTCCAGTTTCCCTTTTGCTTAGCGTATTGTTGTTGCAGGTACATGTCAACCTGCCAAACGGTGACATGGTGGGTCACACTGGTGATATTGAGGCAACTGTCGTTGCTTGCAAGGCGGCTGATGAAGCTGTTAAGGTGAGAACGTCAATATAAAAGTTCCCTTGCATGTTTTGTTTTGTCTTCAGTATCTGCATGTGAGCACTACACAGTTCACATTATTTACAATAGCACATTTTTATGCACCTTTGCGTAGTTTAATCACTCCTATTTTGAACAGATTATTTTGGATGCTGTGGAGCAAGTTGGTGGTATTTACCTTGTCACTGCTGATCATGGCAACGCAGAGGATATGGTGAAAAGGAACAAATCTGCCAACCCGTTGCTCGACAAGAATGGTGGTATCCAGATTCTAACCTCTCATACCCTTCAGCCGGTGAGTGCAGTGCCATTGGACCCCATTAAAAAAAGCCCTGCACATGTTGATTGCTTGGATTTTAATGCCACTGTAAAACTTGCAGGTCCCAGTTGCAATTGGAGGCCCTGGTCTTCACCCAGGTGTGAAATTCCGGACCGACATTCAGACCCCTGGGCTTGCCAACGTCACCGCCACCGTAATGAATCTCCATGGCTTTGAGGCCCCTTCTGACTACGAGACAACCCTCATTGAAGTGTCTGACAACTAAGTACCAGCCAATTGCGATGTCCAATTTTGTTGCTATAGTTTTGAGAATGGATCAGTGATGGTCTTGTCATTCAATAAATTTTGTTTGCAAGTACGCTGCTCAAACCTTGAGAGAAACACATTTTGACTTGCAGTTGACATTGTCTCCTGAGCTGGCGTTTGGCAGTTTCATCGCCATTTTACTCAGCTATGTATGTGAGGCAGCAAACTCTTGTTCGTCTAAAATTGCTCGAGGTTATCTGCCTTTTGTGTTAGTGGTGAACTACGTATTTTTATAATACGTGCATTTTTACTAGTTAATGAAAGGAGAGAGTAGGACATAATAGTACTGGGTTCTTTCGTTGATACTACACACATAAATTATCATGAAATATCCTGATGCAAATATGCAATGCAAATGGATCAGGTCCAGCGCTGTTATTCTCAAAATATAAATTATCTTGAAATGATCCTAGTCGTGATGGAGATATCTGGAGATATCCAAAATCTGGGTTCTAGCTAAAAAATAAATAGGTGTATTTTTAGCGAATTTATGGCACATACTTCATTATCTATCTATCTATTATATTAATAAAGGAGTGTTAAAAGAAGCCACCACGTTCGCCGAGAGGGTCAAGAAATTCCCACGTTAATCGAAAAAAAGAGAAGCTCTCCACCGTCGGATTTTATAAAGATCTAACGGTCCATATTTAATAGAAATTATATCATATCTATATAGTTTCTATGGTTACAAATAAAGAAACCAAGAAAATTCTAATTAGTGAGCGTATAAAATATGGACACTGATTTTCCTTTCCTGACATAAATGTTGCGTTTACTTGGCGCATGCAACATTAATATGAGCTGTCGTACATCGTTTTGAATTATCATATACTACTTCTGTCTCTCACGGACTAGCACCAAAGTTAGAACTCCGTAGTCCAATTCACTAATCCAAGTCCATGCGCGACACAAGCTAAGTACTCATCCATGCACGCATTCTACTGCTAAAAAGCTACTGATTTATTAGGCACGACGGATTTTCATATTGCACGGACAAAACGCAGAAAGAAAAAGATGTTCACGTGTTTAATCTGGTGAGAATGCGAGATCCAAGGAAAATACAAGAATATGCGATTGACTACACGAGGACTATTGTGCACATCGATTATACACAATCGGCAATAAGCTCATCATATAATAAATACAACTACGAAAGAGAAAATAAAGTATCCCATTGATTACTATGATTATTCAAAGGTATAAATTAATGCTAAGGACCCGTTTGGAATGTAGAAATTCTATAGTAAACAGTTCAATTTCACAGTAAAAACGCAGGAACATATAGTTTTTCCGTGTTCCAAACATGCCCTAATAATATACCAGATAGAAATAAAAATAGCCATTTAAAATACAAAAAAACTCTTCACCATCTGTCAAATTAATATGGAGGTATTTAAAAAGTCACCACACTCAATATTACTAGATCAATACAAAAAAAAATAACAACCACCTACATCGTTATATTTTATTACGATCTAACTATCCATACTAAATCAAATATTAATACCAAATACCACTATCAAAAAAGAGAAAGACATTTTTGGATGGTATCATCATCCATTAATTCAAATACTTTTATTAAGGCAATGATCTCTACTATATAGCATTGTTATCTTGATAATAGATTATTAGAGATTACCAAATTAACTGAGAAAAGGAAAAAACCTAGAACATTATATATATATATGAAAATTCCTTTCTACATGCGCATGTAGCTACACTCGTATGTGTATCTCAAGATTTTGAGGGTATTTGGTCGAACGATAGGTATGTACACGAAGTATGTAATCATACTAGACCATCTGTGATAGTATATACGTGAGGTATGCGAGTATACGTGAGGTATGTGGACATACCTCATTATATGTACTAATATAAATGATTGTCATAATAAATTAAAATCAGGGTTTTTTGTAATTTTTTCACGTGGTGACATTTGAGGTATCTTAAAATAAGTATATGAACATACTCAAACTGATAAATGAGTATACGAACATACCCTTATTGGTTTATTGAAAATGAGTGTAGCTATATGCGCATGTAGATAAAACTCTTCATATATATATATAAGAAAATTCCTTTCTACGTGCGCATGTGGCTACACTCACATGTGTATCTCAACATTGTGAGGGTATCTGGTCGAACGAAAGATATGTACACGGAGTATGCAATGATACTAGGCCATCTGTGGTGGTATGTGCATGAGGTATGCGAGTATACCTGAGGTATGTAGACATACCACATTATATGTATTAATATAAATGTATTATCATAATAAATTAAAATCAGGGGCTGATTTGTAATTTTTTCGTGTGGTGACATTTGAAATATCTTAAAATAAGTATGTAAACATACTCAAACTGATAAATGAGTATTCTGACATACCTTTGTTGATTTATTGAATGTGAGTGTAGCTACATGCGCATGTAGATAAAACTCTTCATATATATATATATATATTTTTTCTATATATATATATATATAAGGGCATTTTATCTAAATATTTTGTTCAAATACTACTAATAACAAATAAATATTTACACCATTCATTATAATAATTCAATGATACCGATTTATCTAAATATTTTAAATTAAATTTAAATAATATAGAGATAAATTTTGCAACAATTATCCATCATTATTATTAAAAACTGTATTAATTGGTCAGATTTACCCTGTTAGTTATTGAAAAAACATGATATGACAACAACATAGTGGACCCAAGTTATAGTTAGGATAGTATAATTATCATAATCTTTAAACATAAAAAAGAACGTACGTAAAACTCTTATTACTATTACTTTCATTATACAAAATCTATAAATAGGACTCCAAAATATCAAAGTTAACATCATGTGTATGTATCTACAATAAGAAAAAGACATCCAAAAAACCAAAGTTAATATTGCGTATATATATCTAAAAGAAAAGAAAAAAATAGATATGTAAGGAAAGAAAATGACAATGAAAAAAGACACAAAGTCTCTATTTAATCGAGTGAGTTGGCTCACGCAACACAAATCTACAATGGTTCAGGAAGCTTTCCACCCTTCTAACATTGAAATTGAATTGTACTAGGCCACATGTGCCTCGGCAGCCTTGCACTGGGAGCCAAGCCATGGAAAGAATGGTCTCAAAAGCTATTGATTTGTATTTTCCATTGTCAAACTAAGCGATGGGAACCCTCCATATGTTGGAGATTAGAATCCTCATTGTCCACACAAGCCACTGGCTAAATTATACGAGCCTACGAGTTCACAACTTCTGTGCACCAATATAACAAAACAACAATGCCTGTGAGGTTGCTGAAGTGCACATGCCACACATCATATGTCTCAACAAGAACATAACAATTGCATCTTTATCATTCTTGATGATGATGCTCTACTGACATTCAACAAATGCCTCCTCAATATGCTTCAATAGACATTTCTCTATTGATAAGTACAAAAGGTGTAAGAAAATATAGTAATAATATATATGAATTCTATGTGTTTAATGGAAGTTGGAAGTTATAGTCAAGTATGAAAAGCTAAGCACATTGGCATCATTTGATGAATCAAGTTATAGTGGAGCATAGTGTACTCGAGTAATGAATAAAGGTTTAAGGCACCAATTAGAAACACAAGTGTGGTTGTAACTTTGACTCAACAAATGAAGAGGTCAGAGCCCACAAGGTTGCATAAAAAAAGAATACAGTATTATTACTTAGAGGCTACACACAATGGAGTGATTAAAGTTATAAAATTTTCTCATACTGTCATATGATAAAACTAGCTATATCACTCTAATAATGAAAACAATTAGAGCAGAGGCAAAGACAATAAAAATTTATGATGCAAAAAATGTTGCAGGCAACACAAAGATATCTTACTTGAGGATCCACAATATAAAATAAGATACTTTCTGACTATAAAAGATCCAAAAATTAAGAAGACAAAAGAATACCCGAATGTCAATGATGAATGATTTTATTTGCTATGAACTTCTCTTGCTTGCGACCAACAAGAGGAAAAGACAAGGTGAAAGCCAAATAACATATGATTTTATTTGAGTTGTCTTTTCTTCCTCAAGTTAATAAAAAAAATCCTTGAAAGGATCCTAACAATAATGCAAACTCAAAGCATGCATACTTTTTGGTATTGCTTTTCTTTTAAACTTAGGTGTAAATTTACAACAAGATGTAACTGAATCACTTTATCGAAAAAAGAGAACATTGTGAAAAGAAAACATTTACAATTAGTAAAAACTATGTACATCAGGGAAAAATATTATGGTAACGAATTAGAACATTGTGGATAATGTTTATAAAATATCTCTTAGGGATACTTAAAGCTAAATAAAACTAATAAGAAAATGCATAAACAAATTTTATGGTGGAATTGATAAAAAAACTAATTTGATATTGGTACTATTTTCTATAAAATGTTTATAGTTGATATCAAACAACGATAAAGTGGACTATATTTGCAATTGATTAACAATATGGAAAACTTATTTTCAAGGACCAGGTCACGCTAAGTTGTTACATATTCAATTATAAAACACCATCCCTATTTCATGTTTGGATACCATACAAATTACGATAATGTATAAAATAGTTATTATTTGGAATATAAATTAAAAATCATAGTGATATTTGGATCCTAAATCAATACAATAAGAAAAATTATAATATTGCTAAATATCTTAATATGTTAACTCATGAAAATAAGTTTAGAAAATAAAATCTAGGAAAAAAGGTGTGTGGTTGAGGACCAAGAAAAAAATAAATGCAAACATAAGAGTCCAGAAAAGATTTTAAAAATATTAAATTTAATAAAACCAAAATAAAAAAGAAACTAGCTACCCGTGCTGTTTGCGCGGGCAAGGCCCCTTGGACGACGGTGGGATCAGATCCAGAACCTCCAAACTTTGTGATATCTCTCAGAAGACGCCCAAAAAAACTGGTTTTTGGTGGAGGGAACACACTGTTTGCAATATTTTACCATGCTGGGGGAATGAGGGAGAACTCTGAACTGGATATCAGAGGAGATTCAGGAGAACTCTGAACTGGATACCAGAGGAGGTTCAGTCTAATTTGAAATGTTGCTTAACTGAATTGAAGACCATATGGCACTCCTTGCTTTTACTGAAAAAGTTGTGTGCAGCCCAAGGAACTATAACCCTGAAAATGCCTCCAAAGTGGCATATTGGGCAGCTGAAAATGAGACATTGAAGGAAGCCAAATCTTGTGCAAAGCTGCAGATTTGATTCCATCCAACACTCACCTTCAAACAAGTTTAGTATAGCTGCATTACTTCCACAGTTCTGCTATGCATTATCAGATCAATTGAACATGAGATATTGGAGGAAACCAAGTCTTGCCTCGTTTTCGCAATAAGATTTGGTTCCATCCAATTCTCAAATTCAACTGCCAAAACTTCAGCTCTGAAGCCTGAGTGCCTGACGCTAGCCAAGCTAATTCGTCATATCTGTTAGATTTGGAATGGCTACTGACACAGGCGCTGAAGATAAGATGTTGGAGAAAACTGAACTCTGAAACTGTCACTGAACAGAAGACAAGCAAGAGTTCAGTTTCCTACAACTCTTACCTTCAGAGCGGGCTAATAAGATGTTTGGCTTGCAATGCTTCAAGCTCATGGTGCCGCCCTTTTATACATCAATCATCCTGAAGCTCCTCTACTGTTCCGGTATTCCCTATCATGAGTTATCCATGTCCAGAGATAAGGTTCAGAGGAGCAGTTCTGCTTTCTAACAAACTCTGACCACAAATATCCTTCCCGTGCTTTGGCGTTTCAGAATTCAGGTACTTCACTTCCTTCAAATTAGCCCTGTGATAGATCTTCAGCAACCTGGTATGATCCATTTTAAAATAGTTTTAGTGCTGAATCTAGAATATAGTCAGATCTTAAGTTACTGCCTTGATTCCATCACAAGTATAAAATGAGATTTTTTCTGTCTCTATTCATGGGATGTTAATGCCAACAAATCAATACGGCCAATCACTTTTACAAAGACAGTAGCCTTATCATCAATGGGCAACAAGTGATGGGATTCTCTGAAATCTTTTATTTCTGTGCTGTTTCAGAGTTCAGACTCTTCAGAGTAGCTGAAGAATATCGAATCCCACAGGCCATGTGTCTTACATTGTACAGAAAGGCAAAAAATTGTGGCAGGAACAGCAGGACAGTCAATAAAGTATTACCAGGACGAATGTCTCTCTTTATAATAGCTTTTTGTATGGCCTCTAGATTTGGTTGGGTGCAGGTTTTCAACCCTCTATCATACAAGTTGTTTTTTTTAATAAAATCTCATACAAGTTGTTAACTTTGCTGCCCTTTGAGGTAGGGTATCAAAGTTGCACTTTGAGTACTTGACTACAGGCTCCAGATTCCATATCAACCCAAAGGGCAAATTTATATATTTCTATTTTTGATGAACGAGTATGGAGATCTTCTGCTTATTCAATGCATTAAAAAGGGTAGAAATATCTATAGTTTAAATTCAAAACTAATTACTCCATTGTGTAGGGATAATATGTTTTGATCAAACCTTTTATTGAACTGTGAATTAACCTGACACGCTATTTTAAGTAATTCAAATTAAACGGGGTTCTGAATTTAGATAGCTTTTTGGCATGTAGAGGAAAGGGACCAAGGTTTTCACGTGCGTATGGAAATGCCAAAAGATTTCAATCAAGTAGGGCTGTAATGGTCCTAGGGAAGAATTCTTGTGACCACAACATTGAACACGTAGAAATTTTCCTCGCCCAGATGCTATTGATATTTAACCTATGAAAACACTGACCATACATATATGTGTATATCGAAAATATTATACATGAGCGAATTAATTATCAACCAAGATAAATTTTGAACAATAAAATTAAACTCAAGATTCTGGAAATAAATGCTAAAAAACCTTAGAAACCAAGAACTTAGTCTGTATTAAAATTTCCAGATGCACCTCTCTCTCTCAAAAAAAAAGAGGACAGGTGCACGTATGGAGACATTCATGCCCCCGCTAAAATCCGGGTTCAGAGCACCCTTTTCAATCCCTGCTAAATCTGCCCTTTTTGTCGTCACATTATTAATTTCCGTCTCTAGGCTCTGATTATGTTAACACAAATCAACAAATGAATGGAAATGGAAAGAACACTTTGCTCTTTTATCAGAAATATATTACTGCGTGAAATAAATAAATTCCCTAATGAACAGCCAGAATTAGATACCTTCCCCCATGTGCACACCAATTATTGTTGTTTCCTTGCAATCACCCAGCACCAACACCTATCCCCAACACAGCAGCTGACACGATGGACCCACCAGTACTGGTCCCACTGTCACACACCACGTCCCTCCGAAACTAACGACCCAACGAACCCGCCGCCCCATTGGGCGGACGTGTCCGTGCCGTTACACGCGACCCCACCCCGCACTGTCCCAGCGGGCCCACACGTCATTCCCAGCCACGCGCCGCCCCACCGCGTTGCGCGGCAGGCCTTCCCCCACCGACGCGTGGGTCCAGACCAGGCGCGCTGGCCCACCCGTCAGAGGCGTGGCCGCGGGTATAAACGCGCTGGCTTGCCCAACCGGCACTGCAGCAGCAGCAGGAGGTGAGCAGCTTCCCTGCGAACGCAACCACCGCTTCGGATTCGCCGGCCGCCGCCACGCCTCCTAGGCGTTCACGGCAACCGACCGCGGAGAGGCGTGGGGGCGCCGATGCTTCCCGCTGCGTGGTAGCGCGTTGCGGATGGTGTGGCCTGTGAGGCTCGCTGCTGCGGCTTGGGGATCTGGGCGGCGGTTGTGACCGGCGCCGGCGATGGCGATGTCAGCGAAGGAGAGGAAGCTGAGCAGGCTCGGGAGTTGCAAGGGTGGCGCGGCGGCAGGAAGTGGCGGCGGCTTGGGTTCCCCTGCCGCGAGGGGGCACCGGGCGGCGCCGCAGCGGCGCGTGTTCGCGGCGCTCTTCGCCTTCCTGTGCGCCGGCGTCGTCGTCCTCGGCGGCGTGCACGTCATTGGAGGTGGGCCTTCGTTCCCATTCAACTCCTCCCTGGACTTCCTGCCTTCTCCCTGCGTGAATTGGATCTTGGTGGGGTTTGGGTGGGTCGCCGGAATTTGTATTGTCACGGGAATCCTGTGCTTGGAGCGTGGTGGGATTAACAATGATTTGGGTGGGAAAAAGTTAGTTTTTAGACATGATTTTGGTTTGTGTTTGGTGTTCGTTGTTGGGGAGGCGAGGAAAAAGTCGGTTCCTTTTTGTGGGGGCTGAGACATATGCGTTAGATCTGATTGGGTCTTACCAGTTGCGGAAAAAACTGCAATTTTTTCTGCTTGGATTCTTGCGTTTGTTAATGAGTTCATGGGAGAAGGAGCAGTTCGCCGTTCCTAGGTTGGACCAATATATTAGACTAGTGGTGGCGTGGCTTTTGACTCTTTGTTACTTTAACAGAAAAGCTCACGCCATCACATGAAGAATGTGTGTCTTGTTTCTGAATTCGGGAATGCTAAATCCGCTGGGTTGTTTCTTTTGCAAGCGAAATGCTGATGTTCTTACGTCTCTGATGCAGCATCGTTCCGGCCAGTGCTCAGGACAGCATGGCCATCGGCAACCCTGAAGGCCATCTCATCTGATGCTGGAACACATCAAGCTGGCGGCGGT
Source organism: Paspalum vaginatum (assembly GCA_030272315.1). NCBI lineage: Eukaryota > Viridiplantae > Streptophyta > Magnoliopsida > Poales > Poaceae > Paspalum > Paspalum vaginatum. Next base: position 2,534,493 of record CM059018.1, on the reverse strand, counting down.
GCTGACACCGTGTTGCCGTCAGTCCAAGTCCGGCATGCGGTTGCCTTGCCGGACCGTGTTCTCCTGATCCTCAAGGACGTGTCGGCGCTGCCAGCTCCAGAGCAGTTTGAGTGCTTGTACTCCCCTGCCAACTCCTCTGAGCTGCGCCGCACACCCCTCCTCGCCGCCTCCTTGCCCGATGGACCCAGCCTCGTCCATTGCCCTGCCGAGCCATCTGGTGTGGATGTCTCTCTGTCACTGTCTCTGTCACCTCCGGTGGCACCACTACAATGGGACAGGCTTGTGTACACCGCACTCGTTGACAGCAGGGACAACTCCACAGTTGTGTTCGCCAAGGGGATGAACCTCCGCCCAGGCCGTTTGGGTGTGGCGTCGAGATATCAGTGTGTCTTTGGTCGTGACCTATCAAAGCCGAAGCATGTGCTCACCTCCCCTGTGATTTCTGCAGCACAGGAGGTTTTCCGGTGTGTGACACCTCTTCGCATTCGCCGGTACCTGAGGATGTCAACTGATGCGAATGGCAATGGAGACAGTGATGACAAGCCTATGTTGGTCTCCATCAGGACGAAGGGCCAGAGAGATTCTACACTTCCCTCAATCGCTGAACCTGAGCCACTTCCTCGGTATAACAGGCATCGACGGCAAAAGGCACATTCAATGTGTGTATGCACCATGCTGCGAAACCAAGCACGGTTCCTCCGAGAGTGGATCATCTACCACTCTCATATTGGTGTTGAGCGGTGGTTCATCTATGACAACAACAGTGATGATGACATTGAGCAGGTCCTCAATACTATGGATTCATCAAGGTACAATGTGACGCGCCATCTGTGGCCATGGATGAAGTCTCAGGAGGCTGGTTTTGCACATTGCGCTCTCAGGGCCCGAGAGAGCTGTGAGTGGGTAGGGTTCATTGACATCGATGAGTTCTTGCACTTCCCAGGCAACCAGACTCTACCAGATGTTCTCCGGGACTACAAAAACAGGCCAAGGATAGGTGAGCTCAGGACTGCATGTCACAGCTTTGGTCCATCAGGCCGGACTAAAATTCCCAAGAAAGGCGTCACAACAAGCTACACCTGCCGGCTGGCTGCTCCTGAACGCCACAAGTCAATTATCAGGCCTGACGCTTTGAACCCGTCTCTCATCAATGTTGTGCACCACTTCCATCTGAAAGAAGGGGTAAAGTATGTGAACATTGGTCAGGGAGTGATGCTGATCAACCACTATAAGTACCAAGTATGGGAGGTGTTCAAGGATAAGTTTTCTGGGCGTGTTGCAACCTATGTTGCCGATTGGCAGGACGAGGAGAACGTTGGATCCAGGGACAGGGCGCCAGGATTAGGAACCAAGCCAGTGGAACCAGAGGATTGGCCACGTCGGTTCTGTGAAGTATATGATACTGGTCTTAAAGATTTCGTGCATAAAACATTCACAGATCCAGACACTGGTAGTCTTCCATGGTAGATGATGGGGGTAAACATCGCATGGAGATACATAGACAGGGAATGAAACACAAAAGAGTTAGGTAGAAGAGTGATTTGCTCTTTGTTAAATTTGTTAGTCACCGCTTTTTTTTTCCTGTTCTTATTTCTTTTAGAATCATCCATTTTTTACATATCTGAGGGAAAAGGATTCTTTTGTATATACAGATAGGTTATAGGTTCACTGTAAGTGTTCTTGATGAAAGAGGGAATGAATAGAGTGACTACCTGACTTTCTTTCTTCTCCAGTTATTCTACATTGCTGTATTCTCTCATCCCTAATTAAATGGCCACCAATGTTGTGAACGTGAACAATTATTTTTTCTGGAGAAGACTACGCTCGGTTCAGTAACCACACGCTAGCAGTTTGTGGTGAAGACAAGGATGGTGCACCTTCCTTGGTTCTTTGCTGAGTTGCTGTAGTAGTGGTCCTGGAAGAATATTTGGCTCTTCAGTGAAAAATCACACCCAGAACATTTTTGCTTTACCTCCTTTTTTTTACTTTACATTTACATAATGGCAACTTTATGTTTAGCATCTTTAGATGTAACTTGTAGCTTTGGTAAAGCATCCTCTTGCATCAAATCAGCATGTTTGTTTTTTTTTGACACAATCAGCATGTTTGTTAGGAAAAGGAAAGAACCAGAACCATTGTCTTCCTGTCCAGTCTTCCTGTCCATGGTTCTTTGGTTACTGAGCTTTCAAACGTTAGCCCATTGAACCCGACACATACACAGGCACAGGCTAGATAAAACCTAGGTTTTATTCTAGTGCATCATTGATCCTACTTTATCATCTAAAGCTAAAGTCCCATGACAGGATGGCATAGTCTGGATCAAGGTCCCACCGTCCCAGTTCCTTATTTATTCTACCACTATTCCTAGGTTTATCAGGACAGGTTTCTCCTAGTGAAGTCAAAAGCAAGGGGGAACCAAACAGGCACGACCTTTCCAGTATCCTATTCTCCAACCCACCTTTTTTTTAATCCACTTCTCTAAACGCCACCTTGGTTCTGATGGTAGTTTTGCTGTGCCAATCAAGGAAAAACAGGGGGCAACGGCATGAAAGCGGGCAGGTGTGTGGATGGGTTTGGTGCCATCTGGGGATGTTGCCATCCGAAGGAGGCTTGTTGAGGAAAAAACTACAATTTTGAGCTGCAGTCTGGTACCACGTCAGTATAGTGTACAGTGCATAAAGAGCTAAAAATATGACCACACGTACAGCAATATATATAGTTATATACAAACGATGCATGTATGTAGACGCATGAGCTGCCATTATACCTGGATGCTTTCGCCACGTTGGAAGTGTCTGCGTTGGACAGCGGCGCCTGAATTTCTGGCAGGTAGGCTGGCACACCTTCGCCTGCCCCTCTGCCTCTGGCACACAGCAAGGTTTCTTGTACACATTAACTAACACACACATTATTAAAAAAAAACTAACACATAGGAAAATGCTCCTCCACTTTTGTATACTGTTACTGTGTGGAGGAAATTCTGCTCCATCCATTTTAGCAGCCCAACTGCACAATGGATGGAGGGTGAGGGATCATTAGACAGTACTACACTGGGATGCAGAGCTGCTGGGTGGCTCCTCCAGAGTCCAGGAAATTAAAAGGTGCAGTGCACAACTGGACAGGCGCGTGTTCGTGATACAGGGCAGAAATGGTGGAGGTCCATGTGGGCTCTCACTGGCTGGTTCCACTTCAACTCTTTCTGCGTGCCTTGCATACTGCAGATCTGTGGTTCGGGAGGGTATCTGCACTTCTGCAGACTGCAGCTAGATCTGCAGCACTGGTTGTCCTGCCTCATCGAATCCCTGAACATTTGATACTGATTTCAGTACCATTTAACGCTGATTGCACGAGCACGTTGGCTGAGAAGCCTGGAAACAAACCGCGGTTCAGCAACCGAAACGAAACTGCAAAATTGCAATTTGATACTACTCGTTTGGCTGGCCTGCTGGTGTGTCGGTATGGGTAGTTGGGTCACACCGGCGATGACCAGCTGACCAGGCACGCGGACGCCAATGGCTTGCCGCGGCTCGAGGCGCACGTTGGAACCGTGCCGGCATCGGGGCAGGCGGCACGGCAAGGAGGAGTAGGTACTACAGTCAAAGGCTCGACGTGTACAACTAGTTTTAGTTAGATGGTAATTTCACACACACACAAAAAAAAAAAGACACTTCACAAAGACATTCTTGTCTGTGAGAACAAATATGGTAATCTACTGTATAATGTTCCAATTTTCGCCAAATATTTGCAGAAAAACACTCGTACGTGAGAAAACTGGATGCGGGAGACCGTATCAGGATGGAGTTTAAAAAAAAACGTTAGCAAAAAGGAAGAAAACCAGGAAGCTAGGCATGTAGGGCCACGTCCAGTCCAGAGGTAGGCACCCAGTCGGATGCTGCGTTGCTTCCGGAAGCTTAAACACCTTGCATTGCCCTTTCCGTTGCTGTGCTGTGGAGCTTTCGAGCTTTCCTGCAGCTGCTCAGCTTGTGTCCAGCCATGCTTAATAACTGCCAACTCAAGCAACACGGAGAGGGCCCCAATCATACGAATATTAACGTGGCAAATGGGCACGCAATCAGGAGGGCGCCAAGAGGCTTCCTCCGCTCTTCTCCTTTCTCCGTCTCCTCGACCTTTTTTTCATGTCGTTTATCGGTCATCTTTAACAGATGTTTCGTAATTTCCTCGTCACAACATGTCCGAAACAGATACCAGTATGACGATCTTACAGCAACCGCATCAAAACATTTTTCTAAGTACCGGATCACCAAACCAAAATCATCTACCGCATCATAGTTCCTCTGCCCCCACCTAAAAAAACAAACTAGCATTAGAAATTTAGAATTCTTCTAGCACAGTAGCCTCTACTGCATTGTAGATACACAATTTAGTGATCCGGCACAACTCACTAGGCATTAGCCTCATATCCCTAGCTAGCCAACACATCCATCCGCAAGGGCACAAGAGAGATCAAGTACTTCCGGCACAATCAGCAGGATCTGCACCTGATACCTTGAGACATAACATTCGGAACAAAGCTTTACATAACTCTACCATGCATTGGTCACCGATCAGCTACAAATGATCTGGTGACACCTACTCGGTCTCCTCTAACTGACAGTATGAACTAAAGCTGAAGTGTCGAAACTCTTTGGCGGGCAACGCCATGTGCTGGTCTCTCGATAATCTCTACCTGTAAGAAGGCAGCTCTCCCCGAGGGAGCTCCCAGTTGTCGTTCTCCTCATCATATCCTCAGCCATCCTCTGCTTTGCATCCTGGTCGCCATCGGATGGGTATGGACCCTTGAAGCGCCTGTGAGAGAATGATTGGGGCCAGTAGTTAGGGTTAGGGGTTTTCTACAGTTGAAAATAACTCTAGACACTTCGAAATGACCAAGTATAGTGAAGCCCTAATCGCAAATGATGTTCCTCGTGTTACACATTGCAAACTTCAGTGCTAGCAAACTATTGCGAAATGGACGTTTGATTAGGTATTCTCCTAAAGTTGGTACATACTAGGGATGCACACTTGCAAACCCATGATCAAGCACAGTTCTGTCTTAAAAAACAATCAATACAAAACGAACTAATTAAAAAAACGGTAAGTTATAACCTCTCACAGAATCATTTTACGTGCGCAATTATTTCCATTCAGAACTAATCTGTACTGAAATAAGTTAGCTGTACTGAACTAATCTGTCCAACCGTCAAAATCATTGCTGCTAGCATCAGTCTTTTGTTTTTCGCTTTCCATTTGATAAAGGGCGTTATTAGTCTTGTTGGAATGCTAACGTGCAATGAATTTAAGTTAGACATTATTTATCATCAAACATTTGATCGCATAGAAGCCTAGGTTACTATATGAATCCGTTGATTTATGTACAACAACCGACAATCATGTAAATCACAACAGTTGTTAATTGTGCTAAACGGGCCTAAAATGTTCAAACCACAACAATAAACCTTACATGACAAATAACCAAAATAATTTGATCCTTTGATTTCTGAACAGCCACCTTCGAGAAACAAAGAGAGAGAATGATCATGGAGGCGAGCGAGATGGATCGGGCGATACGGAACTCCGGCGGAACAATACACACTAGTCTCCAAGAGGAAGATGACGAGACATGAGGGCGAGTTTGGTGAAGGAGGCCTAATTGTTGTTGACATGGAGAGGGAGAGGGATGCTAGCGTGAGGGCCCTCTGTGTTGGTGAGGGAGAGGAAGGAAGAGCGGAGTCGCATGGGCGCTAACAACTAGGGCTCACGGATTGGTGGGTGAGAGAGCGCTGGTGTTGGGTTTGGCTGGGCCAATGGGAGAGGGAACAGGAGGCCCATAAGCCATAGTGTCGGAGAGAGAGGGGGGGGGGGTAAGTAGCTGTTTAGGCTGTCTCCAATGTGGTTCCTCAACACTGTTCTGCACTGTTTGAATTGAATGCTGGCACTGTGTAGATAGATAGAGGGGTAGTTGGAATAGAGATAAGAAATGGGGGATAGAGAGTACCATTAGAGATAGCCTTAGGTTTGGACTGAATGGGGGTGGGGGGAGTTTGGGTTGGTGCCCGAGTGAAGGTTTGTTGGAGCTCATTTTAATATAAGTTGAATAAAATTCAAATGAGAACTTAATAGCCAAAATCAACAAGTGATATTGAGAGGCACTAGCTACAAACACTAAAAATGCACATTGTTTTATTTTTAATGCAAGCCTTAATATGCTTTGCTTTTGAAAAATCAAGCGTTTGCATGTACCTCAGCCAAATAAATTTAATTTTGCTGTGAAATTTTAAAAAGTTGAAATCATTAGTAGTGATTTTTGACATTTGGGAAAACACGCAGGATGCTACTACTTACGATATGCGGAAGCCCTTGCCCTGTACGTGTGTTACAAACTTACAATGTGAGGAAGCTCTTGCTCTGCATTAAGCATTTTATGCACCGTGATTACCATAGCTATATGGAAATGTATTGACCTTGAGGTCGATTGCCTGATAGTGAATTGGATTTCAGTAGCATCCATGCATACGTTAGTGGCCAGCAAACTTCCTTTAGGATTTAGGGTTTCAGGGATGAGGTACGACTGGTACGTAGTTTGGAGTTTGCCACAGATGACAATTGCGCAACAAGAAACTAATTAGAAAGTCCCCTGTCTGATTTATTTCTTATTATTATCGAATAAGCAAGCCATATCCCGGCACGTACACAGCCGTACTGAACACACATCTTCGACGTACGTACATTTCGGTATGGGACTATAAAATATTAAAATGTACTGTAGTCTCTAGTCATGTCATGACTGTTTACGGAGCACACGCATTTCTGGCACACACAACCGCACAGAACAAATAATGATGACCAAAAAAAAAAAAAACGAAAGATTGATGGATCCCAGGAAGCTGAAGCACTCATATATCTGGCGCTCTATCTCGATTATTCATACCTGGCTTGCCTGTACTTTTTCTTCGAGTAGCCATGAACGATGCTGATGACCTGGGCCATCTCGTCGGATGAAAGCTTACTGGATGTGGGCATGGCCAGAGCATCCCTTGCCATCTTAGCCACCGTCGGGTACTGCTTGCAACCCTTAACCTTCCACCAGCCCAGGATGTCAAAATTTTCTGTTTGAGTCTCTCGTGGATCTTTCAGATAACGATCGAGTTCCATCTCGGGATCGAGGCAACCGCGTCCGCCAGTGTCATCAGTCCGGCCATCGTCTCCCGAACGGCAGTGCTCGTTCCATGCTTGCCCTAATGGATCAGCGCTGCTGCCAGCGAGCGGCGGCGGCGTCTCAGCAGTGGCACCATCTGAACCTGCACTGCTGGTTCCACTTCCACCATCACCTTCAACGTAATCAGCATACAACGTATTGATCTTTCTTGTGACCTTGGAGATGTAGCGCGCACCCCCGGAACCAAACGCTCTGGAGAACACGAATTTTATGTATGCGAGCTTGTACCTAGGGTCCAGCACAAGCGGTATTGACCATAAGAGGTACGAGTCTTTCATGATACTGTCTAGAGTGTCCTTTGCATTCCTGAGAACATCTACCACGCCCTCGTTGTCATGGATGAAAACACTGGGCCCGTCGTAACTGTCGCCGCCACGGGTCCGTTCTAGTTCAGACTGCAAGATTTCCCTCACCTTAAATAGCTCTTCAAGGCATTGTGCAGAATAGCTGCTGGAGGTCGACATTCTTTGGATGGCGCGGTGCATCGCGCCCCAAACTCTGCAGAGCAGCTCTATGAGTTGCGAGTAGTCCGTGCCTTCGATTCTACAAGAACCATGCCTGCGAAGGAACTCCAAGGAGCAGTAGCACGCATACCAGTGGTGCTCGTACGCCCACAGATGATCTAGGCCGGACTCTGAAAAAACTTGCTGGCGCTTTTCTCTCGTCAGACCCAAATCCTGCACCTTTTCGTACATTTTCACGGTGAATTTTGAATCGAAGGTAATGGGCGGTCCAGCAATGGAGTGAAGCATGGTGTCCGGGTGGTAGGTAAACTCCACACTAGGAACCGCTAGGTTCAAATGCAATTTCATTTTACGGTGCTTTGGCTGTGCCCATACCACGGCGAACAGTCTGTCCGAAATACCACATTCTAAGATGCGGCGCAGCATGTCAGCAACTGCCAGACCACCATGGAGACTAAGCCCATCATCATCAGGTGAAGCTTCCGGAACTCCCAGTAATGGGCCATAGAAGATAGGAAAAGGCGTCACCAGGTAAGCGTCCAGGATCATATTATGAAGCTCCCATTCATCGTCAATGAAGTGGCACGCCGTATATAGGACTTCCCCATGAATGCTTTTGGTCGTACCAACTGCTAAAGTGACCTTCCCATGAGAGTTGCTTAGCTTGGAATGCATATCCATCCTCGCTTCGTCAAAGATACTGTCACACATTTCCTCCGTGGCCAGGCGCGAGGGAAGCTTGAATTTAGGGTTGAGGCTCTCCACAAAGCTCCTGAAGCGATCGTCCTCGATGAGCGTTGGATGCAACGCAATCAACCGAGCAAAGTGTTGCCTGGCAACTGCTTCTTCTAGACCATGCTCACGATCAGGTACATCAGCATCCATGTTCGTCCAGAAGACAACTGCCCAATGCAAAAACAATGGTAAAATTCTGCTCTACATGAGAATGATGTTATACTGCACTACTTAAGGTCATGCTTGGATGAACCTATACGCGGCTGACGGGCCGGCCCAAATTTATTTGCCCAGTCGGCACGGCCCATGAGGCGTGCCATGCTTGGGCACCGCCAAGGCACGCTGGGCAGCCCACACAACACGATTATAATTTTTTAATATATTTTTCTATACATGTATCTATTATATTATAACATACTATCATGCAACTGGCACCAAAGAAACAATATTGATTGGTTCGCAGGAGTAGGAATGTGACTTTGCTCAAGAGGTTCACAACTCTATTTTTGCATATCATTGATGAAATTCAATGTTCGGCCCGCCAAACACCATTTGGCCCGTCGCAGTACGTGCCGGCAACGCATGTGGCCATCCAGAGACGTAGCTAGTAGCAGCTAGTTTTTTACAACTGATCCAAATAACTAATACACCAGTCAGCTTATTGGAGATACTCAGTTTACAATTGATCGAAACAGGGACAAGTCACGCATGAAAGAACAAATTAACAATGTGTATTATGACTTGAGATGATTACCCTACCCCTTCTCTCCATGTTTGTGCTCGATCGGTAAAATTTTCGGAGAACTTACAGGGTGACTGGCCTTGAAGCGAATTGCAGCAGCCACTGGCCAGTATGTAGTGACGATTATTAACGAGAGACTGGTGTGGAAGCAATGCCAAAAACGAAGCCATATATATAGCTCGCTCAATGCAGAAATGGCATCAGAAAAAAAAATGCAGAAATGACATCAGAGACTGGACTTGCACGCTCATGGTTTTTACCGTCGTCTGACTGGCCGGATCCGATCCGATCCATCGGGATATCATCCCCTTTTTGGCGTCAAACACTGTTAGCTGCCAACTAACGCTCAACCCAAAACGAAAGATAAATGAGGAATCAAGTACCAATCACACGCGCATAATACTACCAAAACCTTACGAGGGTCATGGCAACTGTGCATGCATATATAGGCGGAGGACACGAGCTCCCCTCGTTGTTCTGGTCTGCTCTTCTTTTCATTGTTTTCTTCTTCACGTCGTTATTTGTCACTTGTGGTTTCTCCAGCTGTGCGTTATTCTGTCTTATCGAAAACAAAATGCATGACGCCCACACGGCCCCATCTGTATTCATGATGTTATCATCGTCCTGGTGCACCTTCGTGTTGTGGTGAGAGGGGGGCGAATGCTACACATCATAGTCACAATCGACGAACCAATTGCGCGTGTAGCTACCGAAGGGTCCCAAATCAATTGGCTTATTCGAAAAAAGCCTTCTTCTTTGAAAGATATATCTCATGTCTGGTACTGCATTGTTTCACTCTGCAAAAAGAGTCAAACACGTGACACAGACATTCTCGTCGGTGAGAACAAATATGACAGTCTACTGTATAATAATCTAATTTTCGCCAAATATTTGCAGCTGAAAGACCCTTACGTGAGAAAACTGGATGCAGGAGAGTAGGAGACAGTAATAGGATGGCCATTTTGAAAAAAAAAACGTTAGCAAAAAGGAAGAAAACCAGGAAGGCATGGAGGTCCACGTCCAGTCCAGAGGTAGGCACCTAGTTGGATGCTAGGTTGCTTCCGGAATCCGGAAGCTAAGACCGTCTATCCGGGTTGTCTATTACTGTTTCAACTATTTTTTCTCTATTTACCGTGTCAAACAGTGTTATAACCAGTCCATATGCGCCATACGGCTGGAGACAGCCTAACACCTTGCCCTTTCCCTCGCTGCGCTGTGGAGCTTTCGTGCTTCAATCCAGCAGCTGCTTAGCTTGTGTCCAGCAATACTAACTGCCAACTCAAGCAACACGAAGAGGAAACCAAGCTCTCCAATCATACGAATATAAACGTGGCAAATGGGCAGGGCGCCAAGAGCTTTCCTCCGCTCATCTCCTTTCTTCGTGTCATCGTCCTTTTTTCCACGTTGTTATGTTTCGTAATTTTCTCATCGTAACCTGTCCGAAATAGATAACAGCAAGGCAAAGAATATTCTTGAGTACCGGATCACCAAACCAAGCATCTACTGCATCGAAGTTCCTCTTTCCCCACCCCCAGAAAAAACCTAGCACCAGAAATTCAGAATTCTTCTGGCACAGTAGCCTCTCGGTGGGGAAAAGAATTCTGACGTAGTAGATACACGATCTGGTGATCCGGTATAACTCACCAGGCAGGCAGGCGTTAGCGTCTTTCTTCCCTATATTAGCCAGCACATCCATCCACAAGAGCACGACAGAGATCAACTATTTGCAGGTTGCAGCACAATCAGCAGGATCTGCACTTAGACTACCTTAGGCGTAACATTCAGAGCAAAGCTTTACATCACTCTACCGTGCTTTGGTCACCGATCAGTTACAAATGATTCGGTGACATCTACTCAGTCTCCTCTAACTGACAGTATGAACTGAAGCAGTGAAGCTGAAGTGCCGAAGCTCTTTGGCGGGCAACACCATGTGCTGGTCTCTCGATCTCTACTGGTAAGAAGGCAATTGTCCGCCAGGGAGCTCCCAGTTGTCCTTCTCCTCATCGTCAGCCATCTTCTCCTTTGCCTCCTGGTCACCATCGGATGGGTATGGACCCTTGAAGCGCCTGTGACAGAATGATTTGGGCCAGTAGTTAGGATGGGTTAGGAGTTCTCTACAGTTGAAAAGAACTCGAGACACTTCGAAATGATCAAGTGTAGTCACGTCATCACAAATGATGTACCTCATGTTACACATTGCAAACTTTACTACTAGCAAACTATTGCAAAATGGATGTTTGATTAGGCATTCTCCTAAACTAGGTAGGTACCAGGGATGCACACTTGCAAACTCATGATCAAGCACAATTCTATCTTAAAAAAACAATCAATACAAAACAACCTAATTAGAAAAAAGAAACGTTATAACCTCTCAAAGAATCATTTCACATGCGCAATTATTTCCATTCAGAACTAATCTGCACTCAAATAAGTTAGCTGTACTGAACCAATCTGTCCAACCGTGAGAATCATAGCCGCTAGCATTAGTCTTCTGGTTTTTTTTTTTTTTGCTTTCCATTTGATAAAGGGCAATATTAGTCTTGTTGGAATGCTAACGTGTAATGAATTGGAAGACATTATTTATTATCAGACATCTGATCGCATAGAAGCCTAGGTTACTATACGAGTCCGTTGCTTTATGTACAGCAACTGGCAATCATGTACGTAGATCTTTCAAACCACAACAACAAGCCTAACGCGACAAATAGCCGAAATAAATCGATCATTTCTTAACAGCCACCTCCGAGAAACGAAGAGAGAGAATGATCATGGAGGCGAGCGAGGTGGATCGGGCGATACGGACCTCCGACGGAACCTACGGGCCGCGGACCTGGCCTTGCGCTTGCGCTTGTCCCGGGCGTCCTCGTGCCGGCGCCGCCGCCTGACCTCCTCCATGACGCCCGCGCGGGACACCTGCCACGTGAACCGCCGCAGGAGCTCCTCCCCGTTCACCTCCTCGTCGCCCGCGTCCGCCTTCGCGTTGTGGTACTTGGGGTTGGCCGCCGGCACCAGCGCGGAGCCCCGCTGCGACGGCTGGTGGGAGGGGGCGGAGAGGCCGAGGGTGGCGGCTGGGAGGGGGAGCGGTCGCCGCGGGAAGGAAACAGAGGAGGTGGCGTTGGAGTCTGGTTGGAGAAGGTGGTGCGGACACGACGAGAACGGGAAGACGGCTGCGGCGGCGGCGGCCATGACGGTGTGGTGCCCGCCGGCGAAGACGGATCGGAATAGACGCCTCTGCAAACACGGCAGAGCCCACCCCATTGTTTGTAGAAGGCCCCTAGTTGGTGGGCCGGATGGGCTCGAGAATCATTTCAGCCTGCGAAGCCAAGCCCACTGCCATGGATCAGCCCAGTACAAAGAGCTTAGGGCCGTGTTTCCATCTGTGCCCCTCGTAATTCCTAAAAGTTTATATGAGAGGGCAGGCGACTGAGCGTTTGTATCTGTCTCAGTCGATCTTGATCGAACAGCTAGCATCGTCTGATTCCTTTGTGTCTTTTTTTTCCGCTTTCTTCGTGTAAGGCTGCTGCCGACCACCCCTGTCGAGAGCTGCCAAGAGTGCCACCACCACTAGCCTCCCACCTCGCAGGGGCGCACACAAGGCCCAAGTTGGTGGCCTGGATCCCTCTCTGCTACTCTGGCGGCGCGCTTGAGATCTGTGTCAAAGCTTGGTGCCCGGCGACTGGCTGATCCCCGGCGATCTGGTTCTCTATGGTAGGATTCTCTTCCTCCTTCCAGTGTTGCCTGCTGCCCCCCATGGCTTGATTGATGTTATTTCATGAGTACAGGACACAGGTCCCTACCATTGCCTCAGATTTCTCTGAATTTTTTTTTTGGCGAGCTCAGCTGTATAGGTGTCAATTTTGTTGTCTATTTCTGTAGGTCATGTGATCTGTGTTTGCTGGTATGCTGCTAGGGCTTGTGTCATTATCAATTTTTTAGATTCATTGATCAAAGGGAGTGGGTAGGGGGATAGGGTTCAGTTTGATTTGAATCAGGAAGTTGATGCCGAATCATCGTGTGAGGTCACGGGCCAAATCGTGGTTCAGATTTACAACCCTCTTATGGGCAGGTTCATAGAGGTGCTCGCCTTTCCCATTGTTAAACGTTTGGTGCTAGTTGTTTTTGCTGGAGGCCACTAGATTAAACTGTTTACCAAAATTGGGTGGTAGGGTTGAGAATAGCTTTCTTTATTGTCCATGTGTTTGTGTCAGCAGTTCTGTGGCTTGAGTTGTTCAGTTCTTTAGCCGATCTGATTTGTATAACAGCAACACCTGGTCCTACAGTTAGTTCAATACCTTTGGGGACATTTTAGCTGCAGCAGAGACATGAGTTCAGTTACCATGTAAGTAGCAACAGAGTAGCTTTCTGTAGCACCACCTTTGTTTCCATGTCTACCGTTTATAGTAGTACAATTATGCATGTAACTGCAGTTTGGCTTCAAGGTTTAATATTCAAGTAATCATTGCATGTCTTTGTTTGGCTAGTAGCTAGTTAATTGACCCTTTTGGATGCTTGCAAATATTTCATATTTAACCTGAGTATATCCTATTATACTTGATTGTGTTATTGTGTCTTGCATTGAGCTACCTTTGTGTTTGAGCTACTTGCATGTTTGGCCAAAGTCTATCGGTTTCTGTAGCAACAATTATTGTTTGTAGCATCAGTTAGTTCCATGTTTAGTCTCCATGGCATGTTTTATTAATTTACCAATGATGCATTGCATATGCTAGGTGGTAGTAGCTCTGAGTTTGGACCTATTCAATTTAGGAGCATTCCGGTCTTCCCTAACGCACTGGAGTTCTTGTCAACCATTAGTTTTTCATTAGCTTGATTCAAAACCTTTTATTTTGCTTTCACAATGACTTGAGAATTTCATAGGAATTGTTCCTACGGTCAACACTCAGCATATGAAAAGCTGGTGTGCGTGACCTTGATGATTAGGAGAGGGTGCATTGGATTGTAATTGGGACACAGGCTAGGTTCTCACGAAGACAACCGGAATCCATGTTGGTGTCCCAGATTTCTCTGTGATCTGTGCATGTGTGTCTGTCGGTCTCTCGGTGTGTCTATCTGTGTGCGTGTGTGTGTGTCTGTCTCTCTCTCTTTAAGTGTCTATCTGTGCGTGTTTGTGTGTGTCTGTTTGTCTCTCAGTGTGTCTATCTCTGTGCGTGTTCTAGTAAGTACCTATTAGAGTTAGATTTGTTAAGATGTGTTTTCTCTGGTACTTTATTTGTGTAGGTGTGTAGGTCTGTTTAGGTGTGTTTTCTCTGATACTTTATTAGAGTTAGATGTGTTAAGGTGTGTTGAGATTGAGGGTGTGTCTGTTAATTCTATGTGTGTAGGTTTGTTAGACGGTTGCTTTTAAGTTTTTAATCTTAATATCTTGTTGTTCATGTACATATGCTGTCTCTGTTACTTTAATTGTGTAGGTCTATTTAAGTGTGTTTTCTCTGATACTTGATTAGAGTTAGATCTGTTAAGGTGTGTTGAGATTGAGAGTGTGTCTGTTAATTGTACGTGTGTAGGTCTGTTAGGCTATCACTTTTAAGTTTTTATTCTTAATATCTTGCTGTTAGACTTTAGGCTCTTGTTAAAATTCATACGCGCTCATGTACGTATGCCGCAACCTTTGGGTAATGTGGGTTTCTGTAGTTGTGTTTGTCCGTTTATAAACTTTTTGATACGTATCTGTTAGAGTGATTTGGAAGTAGAGGCTCTCTATTTATTCTTTATATGTAACTGTACTGTAGGTATTGGTCTATTTAGGTATGTCTGTGAGTGTGTTTTGACTAGAATTTAGGCTGTGGCTGTAAAGAGGTATATGTGTGTATATGTTATTTGTTTATTCTGAATTTGGTTCTTAGAGATTGTGTGTGGGGGGTGTGGGATGAGAGAGAGTGTGTAAATATTTGGCTGTTACAGTTTAGACTTTAGACTTGTGTCTGTATGTGTGTATCTTTATATGTGTGCACGTGCATATGTGTTTTTCTGTCACAACAACCACTCACACATTTGTGTGTGTTAATTTGGTTTTTTGAGAGAATGTGTGTGTCTGTGTGTTGGTGGGTTTGTGTCTGTGTGCGCGCACGTCTGTTTGGTTTGTTTTATGATCTTTCTGTCTCTGTGTTAGTTGAATGACATAACAAATGTCTTTTTAGATGATCAGAGGATGTGATGATGATGTGAACCAATGTGCTCCCTTTGATTCATGATGCGAGGAGTGGCACCTTCCACCGGTTGTTCCACCTTGAGTAGCTCATCAGCGGGAAGGAGGATCCCGCCATCAACGTTTGCCCGTGTCACTACACCAGTTTAGTAATCTGGTCTATCCGTTTATCTGCAGATAAAAAGTACAGGCCTTCATGTCTTATTATAGGTGTTTTTGTTGGTTGTGTTTGACACTTGTGCGTGTTAAACAAATTAATCTCTATCTATTATCTGGAGAAAAGGAGTAGAAACCTTAAAGTGTTAGTCTGTGTGTGTTGCACAAACTAACCTATATCCATTTATCTGCAGAAAACGGTACACAACGGGTAAAAAGTACTTCCATCTGAGAAGCATGTGAAATAGACACAGAAAAAGACCATAACAGAGTTGTACTAGTCCATACAATTTCTAAGATAAATCTAGTCAAACCACAATCAAACAGCCCATGAAGCAACAAATGGGTCCAGCAATAAACAGACAATGAACCCATTCTTGATGTTTTTAGCGACTTTTTAGGCTGAAATGGGCAAAACAAATCTCTATCGTGGGATAAATCTAATGGAGTAATGGCCAAACAAACTGACTGATGTAAAGCTAAAAAACAGTCACTTGGGATAAATATAATGGCCAAACAAGGTGACTGATGTAAAGCTAAAAATCAGTCAACTTATAAAGAGACACCCTAGTTTATATTCCTTCCGTGCCATGATTTAAATTTTTGTAGCATAGAACAGACCACGGAGGGGGCAGTTGTTGAATGCCTGTATTCATACCTGACACGTACTTGGTAGGTTTTTAACTGATTTGAGAATGAACCAAATTCACAATTAATTATTCACATCACGAGCTCGGTCGCCTAGGAATGACTAGATTACAAGTCAACAAAATTCCTTCGGGCTCTGCTCGGTTAACCTACAGTTTATGGGTCCAAGATTATATAACCACGAGAAGTACGTTGATAAATATTCCATCCATCCTAAATTATAAGGGGTTATAGTTCTCTTTTTAGATATTGATAAATTAGACATATATTAAACACAGATGCATAGAAGAGTGATGAATGAATTTATTAAATGTTTAGAACCCCTTACAATTTGAGATGAGACATTGGATTTAACCTAGACCTAAATCTTAAAAGTCTTGTTTTGTTTGAAGGGGATTGACGGGAATTAAATCGTCAAATCCACTTCTCTCTCCTAATCCGCTCCAATCCAAAGCCAGCCATAACATGGGCAAATTTCACCCTTTAGCTAATTTCAAAGTTCAGAGGTGGTTTTTTCAAATATAAAATTCTGGTCTAATATCGAAATTCTATTAATATTGAAGACTTAAAACACTGGTGGCTCTGAGGTCCCCCATCACGGTATGTAGCTGGATTTCATTTCCGTCAGGGTTAATTTCCTTGCTCCGGCCGCCTTCGCAGACAGATGGGCCCTTGAGAGGCCGGGCGAGGGATGCAAAAGTACATAGCCGCATGAAGCCGCTGCACTACTAGTGTCTAGTACCAGGGAAGGAATAAAAGTGTATCCACTTTTAAATTAACTTCCTAATATCTTTGATCATTCAAATGATGCACCCTTGCTTCATATAATGCAACATTCAATTGCTATCCGTAATTGTAAGAATAGTACTGCTACATATGCGATTTTTAAAAATGTTGTCTTTTGAGTTTCAAAGCGGGTTAAAATAGAACCATGCATACTCTTTCAAATATGATAAAATACGAAAACTATAGGCACAAAATGTTTTATGTTGTCTATTGTGTTACTCCATTTCATAACCTGCGAGGCTGCCACAGGAATTCCATGACTTGTCTATCTCTTGTAAGTAGATGGAAAACCCAAGAAGATTATAAGTAGATAGATATCCTATATTACACCACTGACTGGTTCGTGTACATTGCGATTCTGCACAAAATGGAATTATGATTCCTCAGGAGCAGCATATATAGCATCTAGCAGTGTTACTTCTGCTTGAGTGAGAGAAGCGTCTTAAAGATGCCGATGAGCACGCCGGTGACGGACAGGAAGGCAGCGATGAACTTGTAGTTGTTGTAGAGGAACTTGTACACGGTGATCCTCACGGACCTGTGGCGCTTGTACGAGTCGATCTCCTCCAGTATGTTGGCGTATCGGCCGCCGAGGCGCAGGTGCTGGCCGAGGCCCTTGAAGAAGGTGAGCGCCTGCTTGTTGCTCAGGGCGCCGTGCAGCAGGCGCCGCCGCCGGAGCTCGTGCACGTCCTCCTTCCGGTCCATGAGCATCGCCAGCACCGACAGGTACGAGCTCACCAGGAACCCGTCCGACGACGACGACGAGTCCTTCGACTCCTTCCTCGCGCCGGAGGTGCTCGCCTCCAGCGCCGCCAGGTTGACGAGCCAGCACGCGGTGACGTCGCTCAGGAACACCGGCGACAGCAGCAGCTCGCCGTACAGGCTGCACCGCTCGACGCGCATGTCCCCGAACCACGCCTCCTTGCTCGGCGTGAGCATGACGCCGATCTCAGCGAGCTCCACGGCGCTGCTGGACAGCGACCGCGGGAAGCCCTTGTAGTTCGCCATGTCGGCAGGCATACTGCCCACCAGAGTGAACCAGAGGAGACCAAGGAGATGCGGCGGTTTGTATTGTTCATCAACGCCGCTGCCGCCGCGGCTTGCACCGGCGGTGGGTGTTGTGGGTGCCGTTGAGCACCCACACAGCGCCTGCCACCGGGGGCAGCTCTTTTCCGCCGCCTCCTTTCCTCCAGGGAGGAACTTGGCTCTCATGTCGTCGACGAACTGGCACAAGTCGACGGGCATGAACTGCGTGACGATGTCGAGCACCAGCCATGGGATCTGGTTCTCGAGCAGGAAGATGTCCTTCTGGATGCTGGGCCCCGTGGAGAGAGCCATCCGGTTCTGCAGCACCAGCAGCTTGGTGTCACTGACCATGTACTGCAGTAGGAAGCAGGCGTCGAGGAACATCATGGCCGCGAAGTCGGCGTCGCTGACGCCCGCCACCAAGGGGTCGTCGGCGTCGTAGCAGCCGCGGGCAGCACCCACGACGGAGAGCACCTTCTCGTAGACCTGTAAAGTGGAGCAGCCTGAGTTCCTGCACAGGTAATATGCCGCCGCGAGCTTGACCTCCTCCATCTTCTGCAGGTGCGGCTCGGCGCAGTGGTACGGGCCGATGGCCACCACGCTCGGCGAGATGTAGCGGCCGTCGTCACCGCCGATCCCCCGCAGAGCAGCGGGGAACCGGTGGATCTTGGTCTCCACCATGGAGAAATCGGACTCCAGCCTCGCCATCGTCTTGGTCATCTTCTCGTCGATGGCCAGAACTTCTTGCAGCGGCACCGTGTTGTGGACGCATGCTGCTCGTTCTGGGGCGTCGTGGATCTGTATAGTTCTTCTGTCTGCACTACAGGCATCCATGGCGAGTAGTTTCGACGTTGCGTATGTCATGTACCTACTCTGCTTATGTATGCTTGGGCTATGGTTCAATGATAAGTAGGTTCCTCTGCGGAAGTCCAGCTATCATCAGATACCTAGAGTGATGGCCGGAGCAGGCAATGTTGTTCTTTCCCAAGAATAATATTTTTGGATAATGTGTTCTTTATCCAGATCCCTTGCCAAAACACTTGCCAACGTCTGGTTCCAAGCTTCACTCTGAGCCGTTGCACGCATGCCCCACTGGTCCTTTTCAAAAAAACATACTCCAAAGCAGACACGTTGTGTTGCATCCATAGAAGCATCAACAGACAATAGACGCTAATACACATATTTATGGTCTTATTAGGAAACTTTACTCTCAAAGAACACTACTTCTAGAGTATAGAAATTTTTATAGCACATTTAAAGCGAAATTTTGATTATACATTTATTTCATAATATGCCATCAAGAAATACTAAATTACCATTATATTAAAGTAGTTTTGAACATGAATCTAAGTATATAACATGCATACACTAAAAATATATGTTTTAAACTAAATTATCAATAAGATTTTAGATATTGAGTTCTCAAATGCATCCATGTCCTTTTTTAAACTGAGGGAGTACTAATCCTTACACAATATTATTAGAAAGTTAAATGCACCAGCGGGCCCCTAAACTTACCATGGGTGTCACTAAGGTCCATAACTCTAAAAACACCATTTTGGGACACTAAACTTGTCACCTGGTGCCATTTAGATCCATAACTTGTCACAATATTATTGGATCAGTTGTCAAATGGTGCATCGTAGGTTTATGTTGTCCGTATCAGCACCTTGTTGCCAACATAGCGTGGCCAGCATGGACAGTGGCATGTGGCGTCCACATGTCATCCAGACCAATACCCTCTCACTCGTTTCCTATTTATTTCATCTCTTTTTCTTAACTTAATGTCTAGTGTCGTCACAACAACTACACACACCGTGGTGCCCCATATGCTTGAGGGCGATGCACCAAGACCCCGCCGCCTAGCCTTTGTGCTGCTAGTAAACGCCCCTGGTGCCACGTTCGCCCTCTTCAACGCTATCGAGTAACGGCGGTCAGGGGGTACTGTTATGACCCCCTTTGAAGTAGGTTTGTCCACCCAAGCTCACTGACTCCAAAGTCTAGTTTTGTCCTCTTTTACTAGCGTGGAATGTGAGGGAGCATCTGGCGCCACGTGGCGGCAGCTACAGTGGCCGCACGGCCCACGATAGCAATGGGTACCCGACACTCGAAAACCTGATAGGGTTTTACCCGGTATAGAGGCGGGTATGGAAACATTATTTCACCCGTGGGTATGTTAATGGGTGTGAACCTCTACCCGTCGAGTATAGCGGGTGCGGGTGTGACTATATGGTACCCAAACCCATGAACCCATGGGTAATATATACCCGTATCAACATTATATAGCCCAATAAAATTCAGCTTAACTTGGCCCAGAACGACAACTTCGGCCCAGGCCCAGCTACGCAGCTGTTACATATAAATAGCGCATAAGTCCACAAACCCTAGCTCCGTTTCCTTTCTCCTCCCTAGCCACGCTTCTGGCCGCCGCCCGCCCAACCCCATCGATCTTTTCGCTCCCTCCAACTCCGTTCGAGACTCCGAGCGCATGATCCTTCTAGCCGTCGCCCGGTCACCTTCCGTCCCCATCCTCGAATCTCCCTCACGACCTCGCGCGTTGTTCCATGACCTCCAGTCCAGGGGATTCCCCAGTCCAGCTCATGGTGGATACCACTAGCACCAGCAACATCGAGTCGACGACGGCCAGTCCTCGCTGCTGTTTTGCGACCTCCTATCCTGTCCTCTCCTCTCTTCCGTGACCCAGTCCAATCCAGCCTTGTGGTTAATGGTGGCTTACTATTGCTGATAAACTAATTACATGTTATGTGATGAACTCGTGAACTCGTGTGATGTTGAATGTTTGTCATTATTTTGTGATTTTTGTTATCTGTTGTCGTTGGGTAAAATTACCCACCCGGGTGCGGGTATGGGGTGGCAGTACCCAGCGGGTATGTACCCATTGCCATCTCTACGTATGGCGCGTGAGGGACACATGGCGGCCATTGGGACCCTACCATAGGGGAACCCTAGGACGCCCCTCCTCTACTTGTCTTATAGCTACAGGTGGGATCTTTGTGCGAAATCTTTTGTACATCATTCTAGGGATATGGCCTTCCTAGGACGCTGACAAACGTTGTTGGCTTGTCGCAACAATAGGCCACGTTGCACGCCTACCATTGTGCTTGCGGGCTACATCGCATACCATGTGGACCCACCTAGGTCCTCGACAAGCACAACATGGTATAGGAGCGATGCACAACTTTCCCACTAGTGATGCGTAGAGATGGATGTAGAGGTGATGTGTGGAAGAGAGAGATGAAGCGGAGGGGGCGGTTGTCGAGTTGAAGGAGATGGTCGAAAGGGAGGCAATAACTTGTAGTCATAAAGGTGAGGAGCAACATCGCAATGCTAAGTGGAAGGGACGACTAGCACAATAAACAAGAAAGGGGTAGTTGTATTGTCATTAATGTTTTCCTGTTGATTTTGCTAATGATTAGTCCAATATTCTGTTAGACATGAAAGATAGCAACAATTGTCATTATTTAGTATATTTATTCTGATAGTTTTGCTCATGTCCAGCCCAAGATTATGTGTTCACACTAAAAATGGTAGATAGAGGTAATTGTACTGTTAATATAATTTCCCGCTGGTTTTGGTCATATTCAGTCAAAGGTTCTTTGTTCACATTGAAGATGAAGAAAAACTCTTGGGTTAGAGATGTGTGTGCGAACAAGTATACTTGTAATGCTTGGAACCTATTGAATAACACCAAAAAGCAAATTGAAATACCATGGACGAGAACCAATTGGATGGATATATTATCGATAAAGCTTTGCCCTTCCCGCTATGCTCCATGGCACAGAATACTTCTGATTATGCTCTGCCCTTCTGTATGCTTATTTGCTTAAGTTGAGGCATTTAACAATGAACATCTGTCTGGTTTGCACATCACTTTTTCCAACGTTCTACTTATATTGTCAAATATTTGATGCTAAAATTATCATTTGCCAATTTCTGATTATGATTGAGGTCGCATCATATTGCACCTTTCTTAATTGAGCTTTGTTCTTTTGTTTGCAAACAACACAATAGATTGTGCTCTTCCTCGGTAATGAAGGCTGAAGATGACCGGTTCGTACAGCACCACCAAGTTCCCACTCATCTCCATTTGACGCTCTCAATGTCCAAAAGTACTTGGTTATCAGCAGTTCTAAATCATGTTACTGCTTTTGGTGCAATGACGATGATGGTTTCACACATGGCTCTTGTAGATTGAAATATTTTGATCCTGGGCTTATTGAAGCCTTCTAGATATCTTAGGCAAAAACAAACAATCGAGTATATGTCTCCTGCTTATGTTCACCATTTCAATGAACAATCAAGCGCATTATAAGACTTGGAACAATCAATCATTTAGCTAGTGTTGATGCTGGGTAACGGGCCCTAATCTATTGGAGTTGGCACACGCAGTAGAGCCCGCCCCATTGTTTGTAGAAGGCCCTGGTTGGTGGGCTTGATGGGCTCGACCTTCATTTCAGCCTGCGAAGCCAAGCCCACTGCGATGGATCAGCCCAGTGCATACAGGTTAGGCCTTATTCGGTTACGAGGATTGAAGGGCTGCAGCCCGAGACAATTTGCCTCTAGAAGAAAACATGTTACCATTTGTGCCCCCTTTCATTTTTAGAATTTTTGTAGTATAGCACAGAAGTGGCGATTGCTGTATGCCTGTATGCATTCCTGAATCCTGATACGTACTTGGAAAGTTTTGAACTGATTTGCGAATGAACCAAAGTTGCAATTATTCACATCTCCACGAGCTTGTCGTCTGGGAACTAAGTGGATTATAAGTCAACATGTAAACGTTGGTAGTCGAGGAACTTCCTTCGGGCTTCGGTTAGCTTTCTATTGAAGGGATTGGGAGAGACATGAGATTTTGACTTCTAGGCATTTAATCCTCGTCAATCCTTTCAAATGCAACAAGGCTTTTGGGATTTAGGTCTAGGCTAAGGTGGCGTTTGAACACCCATGGCTAAAGTCTAGCCACTAAAATTTAGTATTGGGGGTTAAAGTTTAGCCAACAAACTCATTCTATACATTAGATCATTAGTCCATCAAAACAAGCTAAAGTGGGCTAAAATTTAGTCATGTGTATTCAATCCCTAAATCCATTTATCAATGTACTTCTTATATGGTCATCTAATTTTGGACACCCCTAAACTGTAAAGTCTGACATACCATGGGAAAATTTCACCATTTAGGACCCTTTTGGAACGCAGGAATTTCACGGGATTGGCACAGGAATTTCACGAGAATCAGTTCAAAAATACAGGAAAAACGCAGGAACAAGAAAAATTTCCTTTGTTCCAAAGGGGGCCTTAGCTAATTTCAAAGTTCAGAGGTGTTTTTTTCAAAATATTAACATTCTGGTCTAATACCAAAATTTTGTAAATACTTCTTTTTAAATAAGAAAAATCCGAAAACTAGGTAAATTTTTTTTTGTCTTTTATGTTTCAGGGAGGGGCTTCAAGCAGTTTGCCACAAATGATTCATATGTAGGGGTCGTTAGTCGTTTACGTTTGCAGTCTTGATGTTATCTCTTGTGTTACTCCATTTCATAACCTTTTCAGGCTGCCACAGGAATTTCATAACTTGTCTATCTGCTGTAAGTAGATGGAAAACCCAAGTAGATTATAGGTAGATATCCTATATTACACCACTGGCTGGTTCGTGTATATTGTGATTTTGTACTGGCCACGCCCTGCACAACAAGTGAATTATACAAAACTTCACTTTTGTTTGAAAGTTTCAGACAGGAAACTTCTTTCCCTCCAGTGTCATATACTAAGATAACTAAAAGACAACAAGCTCGACCGTTTGTGGGACTGTTGCACTCAAGCGATCTATAGCAATCCTCTTAGCTTCCTCGTAGGGCGGTCCACTACTGCCTGTCCAATGTTCAGTAACTACCTGTTGTGTATCTACAATTATAGCCTCCAGTGCAGGTGTGTTTTCCACGACATGCAACACAAATTCAAGCTGCCCTCTTGCCGCTTTGAATCCTGTAATCCATATGTTCTTCAAATAACTGTATTCACATTGCCCGATGCCCTGCCTACGAGGACCCTTCTTTGCCAACCATAAAGGATTACTGCCGGTAAACTGCATGCAAGAGCAAGCAGAACAGGTAGGTGTTATATATCATCATCCATGGTTGACTGATTTATTTATAGAAAAATAATCACTAACTGCATGCATACTATGATGAAAACTAGCTAGAGTGAGCATGCATAGATGTGGCCAAAGTCAGTTTAAGAGAAAAATGTAATTAAATTAATTTGCAATAAAAGATGCTTGTGGAAAAATTAATATATCCTACCTCTTGTGCAATTAATAAACTTGCGATATCATGTGCGCCTGAAGGCTATGAACTAAACTCCTTTTAGGGAACAATGTCTCGATAATTATATCTAATATGGTTTCTTAGAAGTTAGTAATAGAAAGGTAGCAATCAAAAAGAGTCACGTTGATGAACACTTGCATAACAATTGAAAACAATTA
Organism: Paspalum vaginatum; assembly: GCA_030272315.1. Lineage (NCBI taxonomy): Eukaryota > Viridiplantae > Streptophyta > Magnoliopsida > Poales > Poaceae > Paspalum > Paspalum vaginatum. The sequence goes on along the minus strand of CM059018.1, from coordinate 2,510,059 downwards.
TGCATAACATTTTAGGGCACACCACCACGGATCTCAAAGAAGAGGACAACACATAGCGCGGCAAGGAGTAAAGGTATACGAAATGGGGTGAGAATAAATAAGAAGCAAAACAGAAGAAAATATATAAAAATTTAAAGTACATAAAAAATATAATATATCACTTACACGCACCTCCAAGATTTCAATAAAAGGTGTGGCCCTCAGAAACGAAACTGAATAAAGAATATTTTCAATATCTTTTTCATACAGAAACATGTATAGCTGTAAGTGCTTGAGGCAGGAAAATTTCATAGGGTTGTCCCACAACCACTGCTTCTGAAACATAAACACACAAAAATGCCAATGGATATAATTTGTCAGATAAGTAAAAACATAAACTTCAAGGATCTTCTAAGGGGATTACCTCTATAAGTAGCCACCCAATACGCAATGTTAGATTTTGCACATTTGGAAGACCATTGAGAAGTGATATGAGGGCATGCTGAAAAACTGCCTTGTACACCACAATAGTTGCACTATTTAGCTTCAATGAGTGTCGGAGTACTATAGGTACGATGGATCCATCATATTCAAAGGTAGCTAGATTGACAGCATGGAATTCTACTTTGGTGAATTTGCAGCACTCAATGCGCAAGTATAATAGATGGGATAGTAGACCATTCACAACTAATTCACCACCGAGATCGCATCTGTCTATGCATAGCCACTCAAGGTTACAGCAATGGGACAACACATGTCCAATGTCCTTTTTGCTTGCATGCACCAACTGTAGGTGAAGCCTTCTTAGATTTGGAAAACCTGTATAATGGAGAGGTGGTTTCAAAGATACAAAGCTAAGCTGCATGTGTTGTAGACAAGATATGCTTTCGTCATCTATAAGTTCGAAAGGGAACACATATTGATCAACGGAGTTCTAGAAACAGCACCGGGGCTTAAGATCCAAAGTTAGGTTCTTTGTCCGAGATGAGATAGAAAAATCAACCCAACTATTGAGATGGTCAACCAGGTCATCAGCGAGATCAATTTTGACTTCAAGTGTTTCAATCACCATGCCACGGTGTTTCTGTAGAACTGCATTGACATCGTGGATGAACTTCCAATGTGGTGGCCCAAATGAACCCTATCGCATTTGCACACTTCGACCCCATTAAAAGTCAACCTGGGGCATAGAGACCGAATGCATCTCCACTTAGTCGACAAAACACGAGCCATTGCAAACTCTTTGGGTGGTAGTTTCGACATAATTGTGTATATAACATCCTACAGCAAAGGTAGATCACATCTATGGATCAACACAAGGTTTAGAATGAAGCCACATGTGTACCAAGCACCCAGTAACCCCTAGTATATATAGATAAGAAAAAGGAAAACGGAAAGTTGCTCGAACGTACCATCGGTAGGTCCTCAAATCGAACAATGGGAATTCCAGCCTCATCACCATGAGCATCGCATGTTCTTATCTCTGGGTCTAGTAGGCTGTTCATCCTTTGCTTTAAAAAAAAAACTCGTATGTGGTTTCTTCGACAAGGATAGCTCTGTTGGCCCAACTCACGCTATCACACACGCTCTAGACCGGAAAGAATCAGATCACTCATGCACACTCAGGAAAGAAGAACAAAGAAGCAAAACACACACAAGTTTTCATGGCACTGCACACCAGCACCCACTAATCTTGTATTATCACTCTGCAAAGCACAGCACTTACAACGCTCACACAGCAGAGCTCGCACTATCTCTGCACTCTAAACACACGCACAATGCTTCTTAGTGGCACACAAAACACCGACACACACCCCGGTATTTAACACTGCACACACAACGCTTGGTCAAGTCTCCACGAAAGCACGATCTCCATCTGGCCGCGAGACACGTCCAGACTAACCACTTACTGCATGCAAGCACTCGCCACTAATCCCACCACAACGATCACCTGCATGCTGACCTGCACATTCACTTGCATACACAGCGATAAGGATGATCATCCCCAAGCCGCCGCAGCTCCGCACGACTCGGTCACCACTCGTCGACTATGCCCGGTGTGCACGATCAACGACTCCCTCGTCCACTTCGCCACCAGCCGGCTGCACACACACACTACACTTGCCAACGGCTCATCCGTGTGAGAACACTCCATGCACGACCGCACAACTCGGCCACACGCACACTGACACGTACAGACATTTAACTCATGCACTTAAACAATCAAGATTAATTCTAACAAGCTCGTCCCTCCTCCCCTGTCAAGGTATTGAAAGTAAATGGTAAAGGGGATAAGAAGTATAAGGGTGGTTTAATATTAATCAGCTGGATCGAGAAAGGGGATCGGATCAGAACCGAACCAACCTGCAACAAATCAAATTAGAAGAGAAGAGCCGATCCCGCACAGTACCGGCCGGTGATCCTCGATCGTTGCCGTCAGACGACGATGACGGGCGCTGACGCCGGTTCAATGACGCGAGGCCGACAAGGGAGGTAGGCACATGGCCGGCGAGTTGCCTCCCGTCGTCTTCCGGTCCGGCGGGGCGCGGGCACAGTGCCTTCGACGTATCAGGTGGCTTGAGCGTTGAGGGGCGATCAAGCAAGGATTAATGTGTGTGAGAGACGAGGAAAGCCATAGTTGGAATCCAACCCGGCTGCCGCTGCCGACGCCGACGGACGGCTGAATTGATACCCAGTCGACCGAGACCTGATCGGTAAAAAAAGCCGAGTCCGAGTCCACTACCTCTGCATCGGCGACTGTTCGACTTTGAAGGAATCTCTATCCAGCTCCCTGGGCACTACTCCTTCCTCGTTCTCAAATATTCACCGCCGGTTAATTTATTTTTAAACTAAAATTCGACAAAAAAAAGAGGGAGTAATTGAGAAAGAAGGGAATTTGTGGTGGAAGTTGATAGAGAGAATTAATGTGGGAAATTGATTTTTAGTCCTTTTTTTTGTTTGGTTTGTAGAGGAAATCTAAGAGAGAATTTATATCACCTGTTTGGTTCATGATGAATAGTGGAGACGAATTCATTTTCTAAGCGGACATAATTCCTATCGATTCCCACCCTTCCCTTTGGAAAGAGATCGGCAGTAGTTAGCTCTCTAAACTCACATTCCATTCCTGTTCCCTCCCACCAATTGCCACCAACTAAGGCCTTGAAGTGGATTGGAGTGAAATGGAAGGGATTGGAGGAGATTTTGAACTATTAGAGATTTAAACACACACCAATCCCTTTATTCCACTCTAAATCCACAAGTATCCAAACAAGTCCTAAACAAGCTGTCAGAGTTGAAGCTCTGGCAAAGGATCGAGCAAAGCCACCCGCTATTCTCATCCATCAGATCTGATTTCACACGGCATCTGAACGACATTACTCGGTCCTCGCACTACACATCAAAATTCCGCAGACAGTACAAGCACAGCCTTCTTGAAAGGAAAAAAAAAATCATTTGACCACCCTGAACTATGGCCGTTGTCAGCAACTTGTCTATTCCATTGTCTATTTTGCCTAGCTTACAACTCAGTTTTCTCGCGCTTTTCATAATATGCACATACACAATTTGTCACGATATCGTCTAAAATGCACATACACAACTATTTACACAAACTGTCACACTCAGTGATCTAAAGCATAAAACAAATAATATTTTCACCATCAACGATATTGTCTAAAATGCACATACACAACTATTTACACGAACAAGTAATACTTTTGCACCTCATGTGGTATTGGAGATGGTTTCCGCTGTCGTGGCATGGCTAACTTAAGGTGGGATAGCTTAGCCATAAATCCAAACGGCCCCTAAACAATCACCCATCGTTTAATGAATAACCGGACTACATAGACAATTAGATGTGCTAAAACAGATTCAATGGTCTATAACGCCAATATAATTTATTACTAAAGTACCGTGTAAACGGCCATGATGGCGAAGAAAGATCGGGGGCACCTTGCTAAACATAGACCAACAAGCGTGGACCAAAAGGCTAGCCTATATGCCTATATAATAGGACTTTTCTAGGTATTATATTTACATTTCTTAGAGATCTCTATCTTTTCTCTTCTCTTCTTCTCTAAGTAGTGTGTAAACGGCCATGATGGCGAAGAAAGATCGGAAGCACCTTGCTAAACATAGACCAACAAATGTGGACCAAAAACTTAGCCTATATATACCTATATAATAGGGCTTTTCTAGATATCATATTTACATCTCTTAGAGATCTGTATGTCTTCTCTTCTCTTCTCTTCTCTACTACTATGAAATTCGCCTTGGCGATTCGCCACGACGCACGAAGCTCCCCGCGCACGTACGAAGCCCAATACCAGGCCTCGGGCCACCGCGAGTGCGTGCGACCCGTCCCCAGACCCTGCCTCTCGTCCGCGCAAATGCTGCCCCTAACCGCGCTGTCCTCGCTCAGCTCGTTCTTCCCTGCCCCGTAGCTAGCCCAAGTCCTCTCAACCACCTCTCGTCCGTGCGCCGCCGTTGCCCACATCGGCACGCTGCCCTCAGCTCGCTTTCGCCCACGCGGCCTCGCCTGCCCCCCTCTTGCTCGCGCGCCATACGGATCCCGTACCCGAGCGCCGCTGGAGTCGAACCCAGGCAACGGACGCTCGCTGCTGTCGCGTTGATCGCCCAACGTCGTCATTCTCGCTACTGCAGACAAGCCGGAGTCTGCACTCACGCAACGGACGCCGCTGCCGCCTTGCTCGCCGAACGTCGTTATCCTTGCTGTCTTGCAGATCAGCTCCTTCCTCGTCATTGGTTCAGAAAATCATTAGTTTTTCTGTTGTCTGACAATGGACAGCAGGATTCATGTTAGCATTCATAACATAATCTCGATCTCAGATTTAGTTATTGAGAAAAACATTCCATTCTATTGTCGGGCAGTGCATAGTAGGACATTGTCAAGTGAGTTCATCTTCACATCCTTGATACATGCATGAGTAGCATTCAGAAGAAAATCGTGATACTTACCAGGTTTAGGCGTTTATTAGTTATTAATCAAAAAATCAACTCCTGCTATCTCACAGTTAATAGTAGGACCACAAATATATAAATCTAAAATTCACCCTTTAACTTTGAGTCGTTTGGTCTGTACATCCTACCTTTTGTTCAAATTGTAGGCTATATATGCTATATTATTCTTATCGGATACTGATGTTCAGTAGGTTACCTGAAGCAGCAGGCTACCTACGGCAGATGTGATGTGTTGCTCTCTGTTGGTCAGCAGTGCAACCCATTTAGTTTTTCAGCCGACGGCAGCATATTTGTATGGCTCGATTCTTGCCATCCCGGTTGTTGATGAGAAGAAGAGAGAGAAAAAAACATCTCCGCGATAAATAATGGAACATACACAAAAAAAAAATCATCCATAAGAAGGTCTTTACATCATAGCAAAGTTTCTTTTGTTTAAGAATTGTTTCATATAGAGCTTTGCTTTATGCATGCCATGAGTCCTACAAGTAGCCACTAAGCAGTTAAATTTTCTACTGGTTTCAATTTGGTTTCATGGCTACATCTGGTTCTTGTTTGATGAAATTTCTAACCTATGTCCTTTTCAATGGGTGTTTTGCTTTTCAGGCGTCAATACATGGCCATGCCTCTAAGTGAAATAACATTATATTAGAGCACATCGTCTTATTTGAGTATATATGTTGTGCTACAATTTTATTGGCTACCAATATAGAATTTTAAACACTTCGGATGACACCCGTAGCAACGCACGGGCATCCACCTGTAACCTATATAAGTAAAGTTCACTGAGTATCATTAACTCTATTTCTCTCAATACGTAAGCTATGCCTGCACCACCACAATGTTCTCAAACATAGCAGAATAAGTTTATAGGCAAGTAGAATACATGGTTCAAGATAATCTGATGCTGCGTCTGCAGCTCGGTAGTAGCAGCATCCAAGGAAAATTATAGCGACAGGATTAAGCAAAATAGCAGTTACATTTTAGGCGCAAGCACATTCTTGTCGATGATCAGCGAAGGTGTCAACTTCTGTCAGATTCCCAGCCATCCGAGCCGTGAAATTCGTCAAGAGGACAGGCAAACGCAATTAGAAATCTTATTAATAAAGGCTGGAGCAAAATCAGCGTACGTGCACACATAAGTATATAGAAAATACATCCCCATTCTTGCCAGTGATCAAGCGGGTGCCAGCATCGGTCAGACTCCCAGTCATCCGAGCCATGAAGATCTTCTGGATAATTACTCACCAATGCAGCTAGTTGCTCAATGTTCTTCCTTGTTGGAGTTCACCGGAAGTTCTCGCCGCCGGCGAACTCAGAAACACGCACTCAAAGACACACGCGAACACGGTGGGTTTTGGTGCTGCCAAGCGGCAGCTTTTTCCATTGCGTTGTTCAACTATTTAAGGAAAACAAAATGCAAGAACGTGTGCAGCTAATCTGCCTAAACGCGCGGCCAGCGCGCACGACGTCGTGCCATCCCACGACAGCGCGCATAGCGGGCGTGAGCTCCAGCTCCCGCGATCACAGGGCGAGCGACGCGCATGGTCACCATGCAAGGCTCCATGCTCGCCACTAACTCTAACAAACTGATAAGGGAAACTAACTAGATAAGTACGGGTGAGGACATGGGTTACAGTTCAACATTCCTAACCCGAGTTGATCAATGCAAGTTGCAGACGCCACACATCCAGACAGCCCTGATAGAAACCTAGTTCTGCACTGGCCTGAAAATCCATAATTAAAGCAACCTACATTCTCTGTTCCTTTCCAGATGCCAAGCCATCATTATAACCAATTTTGTATCCCTCTTGGTAATGTGGAACACACCAAAAGGCCTGCTTCATAGTGTTTAGCCGCGCGCCATTGAGCAAATGGCCAAATGATTTTTTTTCTCTATAGCTCACCCATCTTTAATATTGAGCTCGTGGATACCAATTACCAAGTGTGTCCATACATTTGCTATGCCTGCGGAACTATGAATGAAGAATTTTCAATCTTCTGAACACAGCAGTAGATGGACTGAGATATCTATATCAAAAGAAATAAGGGCGTAAACATTTTTATGAACGAAACAGGAGAAACAAGGAAGTATATCTTATGATATACGTACAGGAAGTCTTCCCGTGCGCTCGAAAAAAAACAAAAAAAGTATATCTGATGAATAATAGGAAGTAAACAGAATCTGTCCGCGCCCATGCGTGGTAGAGCATATGAAATACTACAATATACATGCAGAGGGAGGCTTGTCCAAGGGGCAAGATAGTATCAAGCATGATAGATGCCCCAATGCACATCAAATACGATAATCAGCAGTCCAAAAGCCAAACAATCATCGTTAACTGATTAATTTACATGCAAAACTAAGGAATAACTAATAGTGTGCTCCACCATTGCGTCTGTAACTCTTTTCTCGGTATATATCCAACTGAGACTCTGCTCTTTGTTCATCTTGTATTTTTTATCTCTGTCCTTGCCCCATAGCAACATGTAAAAGCTTTGGAATCACAAGCCCTCCAATCACGCTGCACAACATGGCAGATGTAAATCTTATCTACATAGTTTTGTTAGTCATAGCTTTCAGCACGACATTACTCTATAAATCTGAACTACTCAGAGGGTAGCTTCTAAACAGCATAATTCAGAACATGGGCATTATGAACATTGAATGTAGGGATTCTATCCTTTGAGGTCTAACCTATCATGTGGTCTGGTTGGTGGCTGGTATAGCAGGCCTGCAACAGAAAAAAGCAGGTGGCCACATTCAGATAAGGGATAGATTAAGAGCCAATATAGTTGAAGAACGGCAAAATAGAAGGAACCTTTTTTTAGAAAGGGTTTGATGATCATACATAATAATTGTGCTGATCTTTCCAAACATTACCAGCAGGAAGGCATGCAATTTTCTAGCTACAGTAATCGCCTATCAACCGAAAGAACTAATTAGAACACACACTGCCAAAGGATACATTTATATATACACATGAGGGTCAAAAACAAAAATCATGGGGATAGGAAAGTGTGGTAGATTTCTCTTGGCGGTTGGGCATGAGGCAGAGCAGTAGTTTTCTTCTGTTATTAGATTTTTTATATTTACCATTCATAGGCAATGAATGGAGAGTTTGGCAGATGAGCTTCCGACAGAGAGCTAAATTCTTGAAACCCAAACAATTAAACAATCTGATTGTAAACCATGACATCTTTAGTAGTAAGTGACTCTTTAAGATATGTAATTACAATGGAGGGGAAAATCTACAAGGATTCATATTTAAACCAATATCCATAGGTAAAAATTCGTGTCCCTGGAAATATTGACTCATTCACATAAAACAATAGCAGGGAATGCCCAGAAAGATTACCAACGTCCCCAAGGAGCTCCCAGATACTCCTGCATTCGACCAATTAACCATAATGATAGTTACGTCTATTTAGCGAAGCTAGTAGAAGTAAAGGAAAAAATAAGGGACATGAGGCTGGTAGTAGAACTAACAACTACAAATAAATATGACATCTCACTTCAAACATTACAACCAGGGTTCAGATGATTGCAATATCCAGGCAACTTCAATAATAAGCAGATAGCAATGTGGTGTGCCACTAAAATACTAAAATTGATTTGAGGAAAATAAGGAGAATAGATGAATCTAGCCAAAAAAACAAGAGGCCTTCTTCTGAGCATGTTTGAGCTTGCAGCATTGCTCTAGACAATGACATTAACCTGAATTTATCTTCTCATTCGGTTCTTTTCATCGGGTAAAAAATGACTCAGATTTACAAGAGCTCAACCTGGAGGTTGTAAAAGACTGCATATTGTTGCTTGGTTTCACCAGGGTTGATATTCAAGACCAGACCTTAGGCTTAGCTCAAACCTGCAAGGGACATAATGGAACAAAACAAATCATTGCCAAACGTATCTTTAGTTTATAAGCAGCTAGGAAATTCCAGGTCTGTGAAATGTGCCCTAATATGCACCGTAAAAATTCCAGTGTTTGCTATCTGCACACATTTCGCCTTTGCACTACAGCAGGAAAGAATTGACATATCATATCTCTGCTACTTCTGAACATTGTATTAGGCAGGATTTTCAAATTAATTTATCTATGTTTGTAGGAACAGTCAAAACAAACATACAAGGGTCATATTTTTGTTAACTGAAACTCGCTCAAACCTAAAGTTGCGAGCATAAGCATACCTGGGGTTTCACCTCTTGTCTGAGTTTCGAGGCAACCAACTTTTCACTGTATTCACATACGGTACTGTGTGGAAGGTGGTTGAGCATCTCAAATCACAACACATCGTAGCTTGTGTTCAGCATTCTCCGTGACTTGGTGTAAGTGAGAATAGCTGAGAAGACCCTGAAGTAGCAGCGAAGAAAGCTGAGGTAGTCCATAGTGTGCTTCCTCTCTCCAGGCTGTCCTGAACTTCTATGGCAAGTCACAGGCAAACATGCACAGCTGCAGAGGATTAGAGCATACCATGAGACCATCAAGCCAGACAAAATGAAGGTTTGGAGCACAGATTATGTTCACTATTTTGCAAGTTGAGATAGATAATGCTTATTATTTATGCGTAACTCAGTGCGGGGAGTATGGCAAGCAACTCTCAGAAAGTAAGTAAAATAGGAAACAACAGCTCATCACGACCTTGGCGAGCAATTCACCGGTGAGGGGATATCCAGCCCAGGAAACCGCTGCAAGTGCTGGTCCATGTTGCTACAGCTCCATAGATGTCTAATGATAAACCCCAAGATACCATAAGAACAAATTAGGGAGGGTGAGGAACTGCTCACATATGTGCTCTTAACATCTATCAGAAATTACAATTAGAAAAAAGGTCCATCTACTATGAGCTCATCGGTGAAGGGAAGAAGACGCTGCTGTTGTGTAACCTGCATTATCACTCCTAATTTTACAAATGTCCCTGTGCAATCGAGATTTTGGTGCAATCACCGTGCAATCCTAATAAAAAAAGTTTCAAAAATTTTTGAAAAAAATCATAATGTATATCTCAGCCTACCCCATCTATACATAAAATTTTATGATCAAATTCGTCTTACTCTAGCAGTTAAAAAAAGACAAATTTTCTAACAAATAGTAAAATTCAAATGCATCCTAAATATGACGAATTTGATCATAAAATTTTATGTATAGATGGGGTAGGCTGAGATATACATTCATGATTTTTTTTCAGAATTTGTTGAAACTTTTTTAGTAGAATTGCACGGTGATTGCACCAAAACCTCGATTGCACAGGATATGTCTGCCATTTGCCAGTTACTCTCTGATGCAAGGAGCCTGTGTTCCGAGGGGGAAAATATCAGAAACCTAACTTCACCATATTAGCATATCAGGAGAAATCATGCATGTAAGTAATGATTAGATCAAGCTGAAAAGAAATCAATATTGGTCCAGCATGTGCGTCTCGGTGCTGGAAAGAAATCAATACTGGCTGATCACATTTTATTTAAATTTAGCATAATTAACGGGGAACTCATCAAGAACCAGGAAACGATGACTTACCATGCAATAATTAAATGCTATGTCTTGCCTATGAAACCTAAAGATGAATCTATACATTGTTTTATTCATCAACCTTAGACCTCTAAGTATGATGTGGTACCACATGAAACCACACACGCTGATTATGGCCTTATACTTCTTCTGATTCAAACTAAAGTTCATTTTGGTATATCAGTAGTCAAATTTTTTCTTACTTTCACTAAGTTTTGGGAGAAAACAACAACATTATAACATTAAATTGGTTTTTGTTATATCTACCATGAAATACTTTTTTGAAAGTATATTTACTTGGTTTGTAGTTGCTTACTTTTTGAGTCTATTCCTTCCAAACCATTATAAAAGATTGCAATTCCATATCTACCATGAAATAGTTGTTCCTCCTCAGCTATCAAACCATTACTAGCACAGCGCCCGCCCGCGCGCGGCTCGCCACGCCGCCACCACCTGCTGCGTGCCCCTCCCTCGGCGGGTGGGTTGGCCGCTCCTGTGGCCGCGGTTGACAACACCATCGGCCGGATGCTCGAGCTCCGCGTGGACGGTGATGGCGCCAAGTCCGGCTGCCTGGATTACAGCAGCGTCGCTGCAGGCCTCGAGGTGCTCCAGCTGACCGCATGCCCGCCAACGGCCGCACCTATGCCCCCCTCCATAGGCCGCGCGCCTGCCCGTCATCCAACCGCGTGGTATGGGGATGAGGAGACCGGAGGAAAGGGATGACAGGTGGGTCCCGCATGTCATAGAGAGTGCATTAGAGATAGCAGGGGCACTGTGTCATCGCCATGTTGTCGGATCTATGTGGCATGACACATAAAAAACGGCCATAGTGGCGTGCCACGTCAGAAAAAAAGACATATATAAGAAATCATCTTTTTTCAATGGCAAATATGTAAAAACGACCGGAAGAATGTCAAACGGAGAATCATCATCCGTTATAATGGGGAAAAAATAGATAGCCTATCTGGAGCTGGGGAGACGGACGCGAACTGCTGCACTGAGCGGCTGTGAATAAAGGCTTCGGGTCCGTGACAAGAGAATAGTGACGTGGATTAAGTTCTCTGGAGTCTGGACTACCTATGTATTTATTTTTCAGGCCCAAGCGAATTATAATAGTGACGTGGTTCAATAAAACGGGTCACAAATGAGTTCCCACAGTAGAGACGTGTCTCATCTAGAGCTGTCATTAATGATATGTCGCCTATAATCAGTGACACTTTTTCTCGAGACACATCTCTAATATAGTCGAACCAAGCGCTGGCCAGAGTCAACAGTGATGGGTGTGAACAAAAACTGTCACTAACATAACATTAGTGACGTGTTTTTGATTTAGCGTCACAGAAAGGAGTGACTCCTTTTAGCAATTTTGACGTAGTGTTAACGATGAATAATCCTCGTGAAACGATTGAGGTGGGCAGGTGGCAGTAGCACGAAGGCATGCATTTTGCTACAAGTCTACCATTATCTTGGTGCAGGAGCGGATCCAGCGTGAGGGCTGGGGTGCTCCAGCACCCCTACCCCCGTGTGGACTATGGAAGCCCCCCTACAATATTCATGCATGAGCAAAGAAGAGAAGGAAGAAAATGTGAAGAAATAGAAGAGAAAGAGGGGAAAATGAAGGAAGAAGAAGAAAAATGAGCGCCCTCTAGTTTTGAATCCTACATCCGCCACCGGTGTATATTAGTAGACTAAACGAAAGCTGGGTGAGATCAAATTCTCCAAGCTACCGGTTAGCAGTCACTCATAATTGAGTAGGGTGCATGTTCTAGCTGCTGCTGGCCTGAGTTCCATGGGGCTTTGTTTGTTGAATTATTTGTGCCATTGTGTACAAGAGATTAAAGAATGAGTTAATATTAAAAAAATGCTGTTATATGAACACCCAAATGAGAGTACTCGAGAAAGATTTCTTGCTAGAAATTATACTAGATTAATAAATAGATGTTGTGATATTTGTCTATTGTGGTCATAGCTTATTGCTTCAGTGAGGCGTATTTCACTCGTACATTTTATTTCTCCATACTTAAGAGATGGATACGTGAGTATATCACGTTGTTGTATGGACTGATGTTGGTTTGTCTTACATTGTTCCGAACCATATGATACTGCGATGACAACTGAGTGTACATGTATTGGCGGTGGCCTGAGTGTACTGAGCAAATCCTCAGTCGAATTTCCCAAAATTTAACAAAATTTTTAGATAATTAGCAGCTGCACCGTGCGTTATTCCGAACCTTTGGAGATGCATGGCGGTGGGCCCCTGCAGGCTTGCAGAGGTGACGGTGGTGGGACTCCCAAGACGGGACGCGGAGGAGGTACACTGCACGGCCGCCGGCGCTGTGGTTCCCTGTTCCCAACCGGCAACGGCTGCTGTCCATCCAGGCGGCGACACCGGAGAAGAAGCAGACGAGCGGATCTCTGCGCGATGGAAACTCATGAAGTCGGGAGGACTTCGGGTTCGTTTGGCTCCTTATTCTCCAGCTGCGGGAGCTGATTATTCTGCGGAGTGATTCCGATTGATTCTTTGGTAGGAGTGAATCAGTATGATGAATTATGTTTGACTGTCTACGTGAGAGAGAGATTTACAGTGGAATTGTCTATACTACCCTTTGTACATGCATGGAGACTATACATGATATTTTCCTCTTCCCCGCTCATCCCCTCCCCGCCGACGACAGTCTGCTCTTCCCCTCCCCGCGCCTTGCCTGGCGGCCGTGGACGGAGCCCCTGCGCTCTTCCCCTCCCCGCGCCCTGCCTGGCGGCCGTGGACGGAGCCCCTGCGCTCGTCCCCTCCCCGCGCCCTGCCTGGCCGCCGCGGCCTGAGCCCCCGCGCTCGTCCCCTCCCCGCCGCCCTGCCTAGCCGCTGTGGCCGGAGCCCGCTTCCGTCCCCATCGCAGGCCATGCAGCACCGGCGGCGGCGTGGAGGGAGCCGACGGCCTCGGGAGGTGTGGCCGAGAGCGGTGGCCTAGGGTGCGATGACCGGCGGTGACGGCCTGGGAAAGCGGCAGCGCAGCGGCTGGCTGGTGGCATGGGCCGACGGCTACAGCGATGGGTTTGGGGAGCTGTGGTGTGGTGGCAGGGACCGGTGGCCGCGGCGACGGGCTGGGGGAGCGGCGGCCTGGCCGCCTAGGGGTATACCAGGGAAAGAAGGTTGGGAGCAGACGAGGGAGCGCGGAGAGCAGGTATTTTTCGCTCCCACACGCCAGTGCAAAAAGGCCGCCGGATTCGCTCCGCTCCCCTTGCGGAGCGTTTTATTTTTCGTCTGTTTGGTAGCGCACGCCGGATTCAAGCGCCACCAAACGGCCCCTTCTTTGCCCAAGATAGTATGAGGCAGGGGGTTTCGTCATAATATATAGGGGGCAGAGGACCTCACGTGGGGGGCTCTTTTGTAAGAAACAAAATCATCGTTCGTTGCTGATCGGGCGCACGGCGATAAATGATTGCACGCTTGCACCGCAGCCTTGATTGTACCCAAGTCGCCGCCACGAAATATGTTTTTGATAGTATATTTTTTTGGTTTGTAGTTTATATTTTATCTAGAATTTTTTTCCAATTTTTGGGAAAATTCCACTAAGGAAAAAATCAATGTAGTATTGCTAGTAGACAAAGGGAGTAGCATATATTACTAGTGCTATCGTTTTTCTTGCAAGGGAATTGCGGCGCTCCACGGCCAGCTGGAGCATCCACGTGAAATAAAAATTAAGTCTATGATACCAAATTAACGTTGTTCTTGGTCCCTTCGAATATAGATGGCCTGATGGGGTGTTTGGATTCATAAATTAAATTTTAGCTCACGTCACATCGGATGTTTAGATGTTAGTTAGAAATATTAAATATGATTTAATTAGAAAACTAACTACACAGACGAAGACTAAACGGCGAGACGAATTTACTAAGCCTAATCAATCCATAATTAATGAATATTTACTGTAGCATCACATTTGCTAATCATAGATCAATTAGGCTTAATAAATTTATTTCGCCGTTTAGTCTTCATCCGTGTAATTAGTTTTATAACAAAATTATATTTGATACTTTTAATTAGTGTCAAATATCCGACGTAATGAAAGCCTAAATTTTAACTCGGGCATCAAACACCTCTACGTAAGTAAAGGAAGCAGGTCGTGTCGTGCAAGCTCATGGGTCACAACACCGACCCAAGCACATCATGGCTGCCATCGAATCGTGCCAGGCCGGCCCACAGCCACAGCTAGCCCACCCGGCTACTTTTGCGTCGGTGGCGTTTAAATGTTGGTTGGTGTTCTCTCCGTTCCAATTTATAGATGTTTTATTTTCAGGATTTTTAAATATCATCCGGATGGTTTTACCTTCTCTTTTCATTTATTTTTGTGTAACTATGATTATTTTAAGAATTGTGTACGTGATTCGGCTTTTCTATTTGGCCCATTTCCCTTCTCTTCTTTCCCTTTTCTTTTTCATTTTCATTTTCCAGCTGTCATTGTCAATCTGATGCCGGCGTGTGAGCTCCGCCCCGCACCTCCACTCGCCGGCCCCCGGCGGCGCCGCCCACGCCTACCGCTGCGCTGCTCCCCGTCCCCGCCCCTCGCCGCGCTGCTTCTCCCCGCGCGCCTCTTCTCCCTGCCCCGGCCCTCCGCCAGTTGCCGATGCACCTCCTCGCTCCACGCCGGCCGCCGGAGCTCGCACGTCGTCGTCCCTCTCACCCCCGTGCCCCGCCGCCCACCGCCTCTCGCCGGCAAAGAAGAGGGAGCCACGCGATGACGGCGGCCAGTGAGTGCTCTCCCTCTCTCCTCGGTTCCCTCCGCGCCGTGGGCGAGAGGCGCCCACCTCGATCCGCTCCTCTGCCGCGGGCGAAGAAGAGGGAGGCCCATGGATGAGGTGGCCGCGGCGGCAGAGGCGCGCATCGGGCCGAGAGGGGTTGGGGGAGGTAGCCGTTGACACACGCCGCCGGGGCGAGAAGGCCGCGGACAGGGGAGCGCCGGGTCGAGGTCGCCGGCAGCATCGCACGTTGTGGGCGCATGGGTCGGGGGCATCGGCGGTGGAGGCACCCGCGTCGGCGCGGAGGAGGCTGCGTCGGTGCGTCGGAGCTATGGCGGTGGTTGCGGACAAGCGAGCCGCGCGGCCGCACTGCCGGTGGCGCCGTAATGTGACAGGGACGGGCGCGGGGCTACTGGGTAGCGTGTGCGTCGTGTGATACATGGAAAAGTGGATGATTTCCATCGCACATTCTCGTCTTATTAAAAAAATTCATAATTATCATTTATTTTTATTGTGATTTAGTTTAGCATATAATATACGTTAACTATGATTTTACCTTTTTCCATATTTCCTTAAAAAATTTTAATAAAACGAATTGGTCAAATTTAATGTCAAAAAAATCAAACAACATGTAAATTGGGACGGAGGGAGTATGTGCCTTAGCCAACCTATTAACCAGTCCAGCACACTTGCACCTGTGATGAGAATATTGTAGATATTGTTACCTGCTACATTTTAATTATAAGTAGTTCGATTTTTTAATATCAACTTTGACCACTCTTCTTATTAAAAAACTTATAATTATTAATTATTTTTAATGTGATTTAGTTTATCCTATGTTATACTTTAAGCATGACTTTTTCTGTCATTTTTACCATTCTTTTGAACAAGACGGTGGTTAAAGTTAGCGTTCAAACGAAGGAAGTAATATCTATATAGGTACCAATTAAAAATAAAAAAATTATTTTTTTAGCGAAATTAATCAGGCTGTGCTGGGCTAGCCCGCCATGAATGCGGCCCAAGCAGGGGCACGGGCACGGCACTACGGACCGTGCCAGACCCAAGCACTGATAAACGGGCCGGCCCCTCGAGCCGAGCCTTCTCGTTTTCTCTGATGCCTCTCTCTCTCATCGCCTCATCTTCCATGGCGAGTCACTGCCCCGCTTCATCCTCGCTTGCAATCTCTCCGCTTCGTCTCCTAGCCCGGGCGGCGTTCTTTCTCCCATCAATTAGCGCCATCCCCTTGCCAAGTTGCCATGTTGCGCCGCACGCAGGTGGCACGTTCCATAGCCGCAAGAGACACCCTGTCCCCACCTGGTTTGCCTCTGAGAGCTGATCTTGCTGATTATTTTACTCAAGTCCCCTGCAAAATGCAGCGTATTAATCAAATGTTTGTGTTATAGTCTTATGGAGCAGGTTGCAGATTTAGCAGGGAGTGAGAGTAAGCCTTCGCACAGTCGCCGTGCTCGAAAGAGTGTCCATCAAACATGTTATTTGCAACATCTGACTATTAGTAGGTGAGTCATCAGTGTCTCAACAAAAGATCTGACTGGAACTAGAGGTAAAACTAGGGAAATCTGCATGTGTGGCTATTTTCATGTAAGTGTAGAGGTGAAGTGATGATTCGATCGTTGCTTGTATATTGAAACGAACCATTTGGTCATGGGTGCAGAAAATAACGCTGAACAGAAATATTGACATAAGCAATCATTAATGACATAAAAAAAGTTTCATCTACTGTCAAAAGTATGCACATATACTATTGATTTTTTTAAGTATTGCACGCAAACTGCTCTGAGACTCCTTAAAACTGCTATAAACTCCGGTTCTCTGTATGTATGCAGCGCAAGTGATGAACAAGTATATACCAATTAGTCTGATTTAAATATGATCCCTTTATTTGTAGAATTGTCCTCCCTGAGGATGGATGGGAATTGATGAAGAAAATGCCTCTTTTACAAGCGCTTACAATTTTGGCAGTAGGTGTGTTTGTGTGAATACTTTTGGGGTGTTTTCTTTCTGGACAAGAAAGTATCCTACCCAAAGGAGCCTCTGTCATATTCTTGCAGAGTTGCAGTAAGACATTAGCTTCTATGGACCATTTTCCATTTATGACAAACAAATTCTATTAATCATTTATTGAGTGTTATTTGTGTATATTTAAACCTGTAATTATACTTCCTGCTAATTATTAGAGCTTATCTTAAAATCAATATTTGATCACTAATTAAATTTTAAAAACATCTATGTTCACCACTGTCATTTGCCTGCATCCTAGAACTCGCCAACCTGCTCCAAATAGCAATTGCCACACCAGAAGATCCATATCTTCACAAGTATTAGTATTGGTGATCCCTATATATACATGTCTGAATGATACCAGAATATGCTCCTATACTGCTCTAAGGCATGGAGTCCTATTTGCCGCTATACTTAGATTTTCTATTCTGTGAGTTAAAAAGAAGCAATTCTTCATGGACGAGACTAAGTATAATTCGAAATTTAGTATGCTTGATATATCCACATGTATGTTCACTCCATTAGGATCCTCATTCTTTTCAAAATTCAAGTCCTCCCATTCATCCTGCACATGCAACTTCTAATTAACTGTGGTAATTTGTTTTGGTATTCTGGTGATCTGGTCTAGGAATGTGTGCGAACCAGGAAAACTATGGTTTCTGTCTTGTGATTCTTCTTACCTGTTACTACTGACTAATCTAATATAATTGATTTTACTGATTTTAATTCATAAACAGGGTAACTAAATTTGTTCTTGCAGCAGTATTTTGCATCGGACGCAACTGAATTTACCACCAAATTAGCATTCCTAAATGTAACTTTTTCTTTAAAGAAAAACTGGTACCAATCCTATTAATTTTTTATTCCCTTTCCATCTTACAAGAGTTTAGCACATGTCAATTACACTCACTCGATCCCATGTTTTTTCAGTATTCACTGACATCACTGTATCATTTTGGTCCTCCTCGATGGGAAAACGAATAATTGTCTTTTTCATAGAGTGATGAATAAGGTGTGATAATGTCAGAAATTTTCAGCACTATAATTCTTAATTACGTATTGCCTTGTCCTCTATCCCATTTTTTCAGTGTTCACTGATATCACTATATTATTTTGGTCCTTCTGAATTGGAGAAATGAATAATTCTATTTTATGTAGAGTGAATATAGTGCGATAACGTCGTAAAATTTTAGTACTACAATTATTAGTTAAAAATAAACTACCTTCTCCACTACAAAGGCAATTTATGAATTGTTTCCATGTTTGCCTGAATTAGTGCATGCCAATTTACAGTTCGTGCACCAGGGTAACTTTACCCAAGTTCACACCTTATAAACTAAAAAATATGTTTACAAAAGATTTACATTATCCCATTCTATCCTTTGATTTTGATGCATGATTGTCTGACATTTTCTTTGGTTAATGTGTATCGTTACTATTTCTTAAGCGAAAACAGTTTTAGACTGTGGCCCCACTGTTCTTTGTTTTTCCTGCAGATCCACAGGAGATGCTCCTTTGATTCCAATAACTGAAGTACGGATTAGTTTGAGGTTTACTGCAATGCTTCTTGTCGGGTCCGTGGGGAATCGTTGGTGTGGCAGATCCCTGGCCCGCCGTGGGACTGGATCTGGGGGACGTGGTGGCAGGGCTGGCTGCGGCGGCGCTGAACAGCCAGCACAGGCAAGCAGCGGCCTGGCAGCGCAAAGGAAGCGGTGGGAGAGCTGAAGGAGCGGAGCAACTGGTACAGGCAAGCCGTGGGCATGCAATCCCCTGCTCTCCCTTCCCTCACCCCCTTGAATCTTCCTCTTGCCCCATCTCCCTCCCTCTCACCCTAGAACCGGCTCTTGTGGGCTGGCGGCTCACCGCCTTCGCTCCTACGACACATCACCCCAAAGAAACCAATTCAATAGCAAATAGTTGCAGGCACAGAGATCTTCAAGGGAATACTTCTCACTTCTCATCACACAACCCGCTTCTCTTCAAGATGCCTGCAGCTTTGACCAATGGCCACTCCCCAAACCTCTCAAGCCTCCTGTTCTGCGGCCAAAGCCATGGTCAAGCAGCACTGGCAAATGCAAATGGAGCATCAGGAACAGCAGCAGCCTTTGCAGAGCCGCGGAGGATGCCTCACTTGACTACTTGAGAACCCTGGAGTTATTGATACCTCCCCAACAGGGCATTGCATCTCCAATGGACAAAGAGGAAGACTACTGTCTACAGAGCACAGTGCCACACTGAGCCCTGCTCACTCCAAGGTATAGTAGCAACTTACATACACAGCCACCATTGCCTTTTTTGCAACATTGTTCCCTGATTTTTTTTAAATGAATTTTGGTTTGTACGATGGCAAGCAGGAAGAGGGAAGAGGCTCCATATAAGGAGACTGAAGAGAAGAGCACCACTGAAGATGAGTCCATGCAAAGGGTACATCCATGTGAGGGCAAGGTAGGGGTTAGGCAACAGACAGCCACAGCCTTGTAGAGAGGGTAAACACCACTCTTATCCTTGTAGCATTAATTGTGTAGTTCGGTTTTAGTTTCTGCCCCTTTTCTCTTACATGAACATTTCCTGATGGCATTTTCTGTTGGCCTTTTCAGTCAGTGAGTTTTACTGAATTTCCTTTGTTTTAGGCATGGATTTACTGCTTTAGGTCTTGGGTTGTTTTAGGTTGGGTCGTTATCACTTCAGTGGTGCACTTGTTTTTAGTTAAACAGTGCTGTGTTGTCCTTGGTTATATTCTTATTTAATGAATGCAGCTCTCCTCCTTATTTGAGGAAATAAGTTCTGCCTCGCAGTTATTATTCATACTGTAAGGCTTTGTCTCCTTGAACAGCACTTCAATGACCAGAAGTAAATTTATCTTTTGTGCATTGCTTTTATCTTAATGATTGGATACAATAACTAGCGTTACACTCATTTGTCATTTGTACTTTAGGGCATTAGGCATTTGCTTTTTAATTACAGGTTTACATGGGAATCACCTAAACTCTTTATTCTTCATATGGAATGTAGACCCGCAAATATCTATAGTAACTCGTATTCTTACTTCTATCATTTTTCCTTTTTGCTTGCCTGCTATTTATCCTCTTGCTGCATGTTATGTTTTAAGTTTGTTTATATTGCTGCAAGCCTGTTACTGGCCTTACCATATGTTCATGCTCTTGTCAGGGTGAAGAAGTTAGCAACTCATGGGTCTGTTCCTTGCTGCTTGCTTTGCTGTTCTAAGAAAGAGAGATAAACCAAACTAAGCATTGGATTTCATTCCTGTGCGCTCAGATTTGTTAAGGTCAAATGAGCCAGCATATAGGTACTTTGCTGCCCAAGCTTTGCTAAGTCTGGTCTGCAATTGTAGCAGAGGAACTCCTACGGCCGTTGCTAATTCTGGCGCAGCCATTGGACATATATCTTTTGCTTGAATGTGCTGATGAGGATATAGCTGATATTTTGGAATTATCAGAGGAATTCATGTTGGCGCCTAATCCTGATAAAATTGCATTAGAAAGGCTTTTCAGAACTGATGATATCAGGGTTGTTGCGACTTGCAGAATATATATTCCTTGTTGATCTACTCAAACCCATTCCTGAAAGACCTGGTGCTCCTTTGTTGGCCTTGGGTCATCTGAGACTCGAGTATTTGTTGATTGCCCCAAAAACATGCTGTTAATTGCTGAAGCAGGAATCCTAGAAGCACTTACCAAATATTTATCTCATAGCCCACAAGATGCAATGGAAGAAGCTACAACTGATTTGCTGGGCATTCTTTTCAGTAGCAGTGCAGAACTGATTTGCTGGGCATTCTTTTCAGTAGTGGTGCAGAAATAACGGACCTTAAATCAACACTTGGTGTTGTTAACCAACTTGTGGCTCTCCTTCGTCTAGCAGGAAGGAATTCACATTACAGTGCTGCAAAGGCATTAGAGAGCTTGTTTTGTGCTAACTATGTGAGGAACAGTGAGTCAACTAGGCAGGCTATTCAAGCCCTCATGGAGATTCTGAGTACTGGTATGGAGGGGAGCAGCATGCAGCTATATCATCCCTTGTTAGGCTTCTCTGCGACAATCCCTCAAGAGTACTTGCAATTGCAGATGTTGAGATGAATGCTGTTGATATTCTGTGCTGGAGTCTTTTTTTTTCGATTGTTCAACGGAGTTGAAAGGAGATGCTGCAGAACTAAGCTGTGGTCTATTTGCAAATACGAGGATTACTTCAACAATGGTGGGATTAGTGGCACCGCATGGATTATGTCTGAATTCAACATTTTTTTCCAAAATCCAGGCAAAATCAAGAAAATAAAAGTATGAAGCCTCCTTTGGAACGCATGAATTTCATAGGAATTATCAAAACACAGGAATGAAAAGTTTTTCCCTGCATTCCAAAGAAGGCCTGAACTGGGTGCTGTAATTTGGATTTCTGCAAGAGAAACGTCTAGTTTTTAATCCCAAATCAATGGTGGAGAATCATATCAGACAATCATATACAAGAGGTATGAAGAGCCTGTAACTGTAGCACTCATGGCTGCCTATCTACTATCGATGACATTGAACCAGAAACAAAATCATTTAGCGAAGAACTCTAGCAGACTCTCTGCATTGTATTCAGTGAACAACTTCTTCAAGTTGGTGATGTCAGCTTCATCCATTTCCTTGGCAAAGTCAACGAAGAACCATTCTGAGTCCTCCCTCCAGGTCTTTATAGCAGCTAGTGCCTGTTCTTCATTGGCCACAGTAACAAGGTGGAAGTCCTCAGGATCCAGAACTGGTCCTTGGTTCAATGCCTTCTGTGTTTTCTCACTAGTGTCAGCACCCTTGGTGAGGTAGGAGGTAGTACTCCGCGCAATGGAGCATAGAGGGATGGGGAGAGCTTTGTCGATGATAGGTCCCACCCAATTTGCTCCTGTCTCAATGGACCTTTTGTTGTTCTTCAACAGATTCCAAGTATTTCGAGCATATTTATTGTCACGCAGATCTCTGGGCCAAGAATTTGTCTTCATTTTCAATGTGAATAAAAGATTCTGGGGCTGAACATGATGAAAACAAGCAAGAAAATAATATTAACAATACAATCGTGGCTATCTTTCAATTTTGACGCGAACACGGTCTTGGGCTAGGCATGGGTGAAAACAACCGAACAAATATACTAATAACAATGGATGCCATGTTTCATGTGTAGCATAATTTCGGAGTAACCATAAGCAAAACTAACATGAAGATATGTTAACAACTACACTACCTTTAATTTAGCATTGCATCGAACATGATCAAACCACAGAGTTGCAAACCAATTCAATAGAGTTTTGGATTACCTAGGGAGTGCTGAGGTAGGCTGTCGTCTGGAATGATCCAGCTGCAGAAATCCAATGAGCATAATACGCTGCATCGTGCCGTCCTCTGGAATTGAGGGTAGTCCGCAGTGCTGTCACCGAGATTCACAGAGAAAACTGAAGCAGTGCGGGATAAATAGACAGTGCTGCTCTCGATGGGATGGGGCATGATTACGGCAGGAAGTTCGCCACTATCGAGGCCGGCCGGCTTCATCTGAATGCCATGCTGACCCCGGCATGGCGCCGATCGGCCGAGGTGGGGACGTGGGGGGTTTTTGCTTGCAGGTTGGGCGGAGGAGGAGGAAGACGACCTCGGCCCCGCGCGAGTTTGAAATGAGGCCTTGTGTGTCTGCGAGCGTCGCTCTCCAGAAGGAATTCGAAGGCGGTTGCGTCCAGCTGGCGAAGGAAGGAAGCGCCAGCGTGGCAGCGTCACGCAACCGAACCGAACCGAACCTATCAGCGAGCCCCGCCCGCGCGCACCCGTCCCGGTGCGTGGCGTGGGCAGGCAGCGCTTGCTTGCTTGCTCGCTCGCTCCTGGCCCTGCCCTGCAAACGCCGGAACCGCCACGCCTCGGCCCGGCTGACCACGGCGCGCCGTTGCAATGCCATCCGCAGCCACAGGAGGAGGAGGCCATTCCCTTGGACCCGCCGCCGCCGCCGTTCAAGCCATGGCGCGCTTTGTACGTGTTCCTGTACCACGCCGGCGGCTAACCGCTACGACTTGCGCCGTGGCACACACACACTGGCACGGCCGCTGCGGCAATATGCCATCGACCACCTGTGCCTGCGTCTGCGGGGTGAGGACGCAGCGTCCGCGCGCACCAGGAGAAGGGAGACTAATCTCGCAGCCGCGCCATCCCCGGCCCTGCGACACCCGCGCCGGCGCCGGTCCTCCGGGCTGCTGCTGCTGCCTGAATCTGATGGGTGGCGGGTGCCACCACCACCACCACCACTGTCTGTTTCCATCAGAATGGCAACGACGACGGCGCGCCGTACCGCCTCTACCACGCCGGCTCCGACCCACCGGCAGTAGTAGTAGTAGTACTCGACCGTGTTCAAGGTTTTGTTTCAGAGACGAAGGAAACACTGTATTGGCCCTCTTCACCCCTGGACGCCCACCCCAAGATAAAACCATCCGGTTGGGCCGCCGCGCCGGTTATACCCCTCAAAATAGAGTCCAGCAGAGCCGGGATCCCAGAGCTAGGCAGTTCACGTATCTACGGAGCACGTGAACCAGCATTATTCCGCTTCTTCATGTACACAGCCACCAGCCGCTGAATGCCTTTACATGATGAAAACTTTGCAAAAAATTGAGTGGTCGAGAGGGGTGCGCGAGACAATCGAGGCGCGCATCCCCCTACGCCTGGCATTTGATTGTTTAATTTGTATATTGATGAATTTGCGGTAACAAAAGTGGAAATGTCAACAATCCCTATGCTATGCATGAATAATTTGAAACACAAGTGATAAACAACATCAACATGGCAAATGTCAACAATCCCTGTACAGGAATAATTTGCGGTGAACTTCAAGCCCTCCCCCTCCCTAGAAACATAATAATAGAGAAAAGTCTAATCTTCAAATAAATGATAAGCCTTCCATTCAGCTTATTTAAATGTGATAAATGGCAAGCCTTCCATTAAACCGACTTGCTAACAATTAACTTGGTTCCCACTCCCTTTATTTTCATTGTGAATTAGTTTAGCGTATCATATACTTTAGCTATGACTTTATTTTTTTTCTTCTTCTTCATATTTTTTTTCGCAAATTTTTTGAATAAGACGAGTTGGTCAAACTTGGTGTCAGAAAAATCAAATGATCTATAAATTGGGATGGAGGGAGTATATCTTATCAGCCTAGTGGTTCGATCTTAGGGCTATCTTTCACAACACAATATTTAATCATGGGTGTGCTTGGCATCACCAATCATCGAGCTGCTACTTGAAAGCACCGGAGTTTAAACATAGCAGTAAATATGTAGTATAATTGATGTATTTTATTTCTCAATTTTGGAACAAGGTTATCATACCGTTTTGCCTGCCTAGTTAAATATGGTACAACTTAGCTTATCATGTAATTCAGTCCTAAAAAAGAATATGCATGTATTTGAAGAACTCAATATCTAAAATCCGACTCATAATCCAGTCAAAAGCATATATGTTTAAGTGTATACATGTTATATGCTTAGATTCGAATTCAAAGCTACTTTAATATAATGATAATTTTGTATTAGTTTATACTCCCTCCGTTCCAATTTATAAATCATTTGATTTTTTTGACACCAAGTTTGACCGGCTCGTCTTATTCAAAAATTTTGCAAAAATATGAAAAATTCAAGTTGTAGTAGAAACATATTATATGCTAAACTAAATCACAATGAAAATAAATGATAATTATGAATTTTTTTTGAAAAAGGTGAGGAAGTCAAATTTGGTGTCAAAAAATAAAACGACCTATAGATTGGAATAGAGGAGTAGCATAATTTCAAAAGAAATGAAGATTCCGCTATAAATATGGTATAAGTTATTTTACGAGAGACGGAGTATTGTTTCTATGACAGTAAAGAATTCCGCCATAAATTTGCGTATTGGCGTCCATTGTGTATCGATGCTTCTATATATGATGCAATCAACATGTCTGCTAGGAGCAGCGGGGCATGCGTGCAAGGGCTCAGACCTCAGAGTGAAGCTTGGAACCAGACATTGGCAACTGGTTTGGCAAGGGATCTGGATAAAGAACTACACATTACCCAAAAAAAATCCGGGGGAATCCAGCTCCGGCCATCACTCTAGGTATCTGATGATAGCTGGAGTTTCGTAGAGGAATCTACTTATTATCATAGAACCATTGCCCAAGCATATAAGCAGAGTACGTACATGACATAGGCGACATCGAAACTACTCGCCATGGATGCCTGTAGTGCAGACACAAGAACTATACTGATCCACGACGTCCCGGAACGAGCAGTATGCGTCCACGACGCGGTGCCGCCGCAAGAAGTTCTGGCCATCGACGAGAGGATGGCCAAGATGACGGCGAGGCCGGAGTCCGATTTCTCCATGGTGGAGACCAAGATCCACCGGTTCCCCGCTGCTCTGCGGGGGATCGGCGGAGACGACGGCCGCTACATCTCGCCGGGCGTGGTGGCCATCGGCCCATACCACCGCGGCGAGCTGCGCTTGCAGAAGATGGAGGAGGTCAAGCTCGCGGCGGCGTACTGCCTATGCAGGAACTCAGGCTACTCCACTTTAGAGGTCTACGAGAAGGTGCTCTCCGTCGTGGGTGCTGCCCGCGGCTGCTACGACGCCGACGACGTCTCCGTCAAGGGTCTCAGCGACGCCGACTTTGCGGCGATGATGTTCCTCTACGCCTGCTTCCCGCTGCAGTACGTGGTGGGTGACAGTGACGCCGCGCCAGCTCCACCGGTGCTGTAGAACCGGATAACGCTCTCCACAGGGCCAGCATCCAGAAGGACATCTTCCTGCTCGAGAACCAGATCCCGTGGCTGGTGCTCGACATCGTCACGCAGTTCATGCCCGTCGACTTGCGCCAGTTCGTCGACGACATGGGAGCCAAGTTCCTCCCTGGAGGAATGGAGCAGGCAAAAAAGAGCTGCCCCCGGTGGCAGACGTTGTGTGGGTGCTCAAAGGCACCTACAACACCCACCGCC
Source organism: Paspalum vaginatum (assembly GCA_030272315.1). NCBI lineage: Eukaryota > Viridiplantae > Streptophyta > Magnoliopsida > Poales > Poaceae > Paspalum > Paspalum vaginatum. The sequence continues at coordinate 2,483,848 of CM059018.1, read as the reverse complement.
GGGACAATCCGCGGCGGCGGCGGCGGCGGCGGTACTGAACAATACAAACCACCCCATCTCCTTGGTCTCCTCTGGTTCACTCTGGTGGGCAATATGCCTGCCGACATGGCGACCTACAAGGGCTTCCCACGGTCGCTGTCCAGCTGCGCCGTGGAGCTCGCTGAGATCGGCGTCATGCTCACGCCGAGCAAGGAGGCGTGGTTCGGGGACATGCGCGTCGAGCGGTGCAGCCTGTACGGCGAGCTGGTGCTGTCGCCGTTGTTCCTGAGCAAAGTCACCGCGTGCTGGCTCGTCAACCTGGCGGCGCTGGAGGCGAGCACCTCCGGCGCGAGAAAGCACTCAAGCGGTAAATTACACGAGTGGTCCTAAACTATGTTAGAGATGTGATTTAGGTTTTTAAACTATAAAAATACATATTTAGGTTCATAAACTATGTTGAGGGTATCATCTACGTCCTTAAACTATGACAATGCATATCTAGATCCCTAAACTACGTCGCCGGTCTCATCTAGGTCCCCAAACTATGAAAATGCGTCTCTAGATACCTAAACTATTTAAAATGAGTTATTCTGGTCCCAAACCTGCCACACAAGCCGTCATGAGCCGACGTGGCAAGCTGACGTGGAATCTGCAGGGTGGGGCCCACGTGTCAGTCACACTGCTCGCGTGCATAACCGCCGCACACTGCGGGGCGTTGCTTGCGCGCGTCGCCGCCGCGCCTCCCTCTCTGCTGCGGCCCGCCGCCGAGCTGTCCGCCATGCCTCACGCCCGGCCGTCGTCGTCCCCGTGCCTCGGAACCTCCCCGCCGCCGCCCACTGCCGGGCCATCCGCCATGACTCACACCTGGCCACCATCGGTGCCATGCCTCTGAATTAGCCACCGCCAGCGCCCTGTGGCAGCGACGCACAAGGCAGTTGCAGTGAGAAGACCGTGGGAGGAGAAGAGACATGAGAGTGTGATTGACATGTGGGCCCTACCCTGTAGATTACATATCAGCTTGCCACGTTGGCACATGACGGCTCGTGTGGCAGGTTTGGGACCGGAATGACTCTCTTTGAAATAGTTTAGGGACCTATATATGAATTTTCATAGTTTAGGGACCCAAACGAGACCCACGACATAGTTGAGGGACCCAGATATGCATTTTCATAGTTTAGGGACCTAGATGACACCCCTGACATAGTTTAGGGACCTAAATATGCATTTTCATAGTTTGGAGACCCAGATGACACCCCCGACATAGTTCAGGGACCGCTAATATAATTTACTCTTTAAACTATTTTGGTGGCGGCTAGGGCTGATTGGTTGCGCACAAGGGTCTATCCAGCCCAGGATAGTACAATGTAGGGTGTTTGGTTGCCTTGGCCCGAAACATATGCAGCCCAGGATTGTGTAAAAAAGGAAAGATGGGCTGTCCAGCTTTGTACGCCTGAATCGGGCTTCTTATCTTGGCCGTGCTAGGGTTGTGCAATTGGGCTGGATAGCTTTAGCTTTTGAGTCTATGGAAGGAGCTGGCCATGGACAACCAAACACAACTAAAGCTAGCTAGCCCACAATAGCGCAGACAACCAAACACGAGCTCCATGCACAGCCAAGGCCTACCCAACCATGGCCTGCATACGAATCCTATGAAGGCTACCTAAATACGATCAACCAATCACACCCGTAGTGTTTGTTGCAGGACTGCAGGTGGCCAACATGACTTATTTTCCAAGGCACAAGGGTGACAGTCCAGTCTCAGGATTGACAGTCATTAGAGTGTGCTGGATGGATCCCCTTTTTTGTTTCACTGTTACATTTTGTATAGAGTAAAATACACCGGTAGTCCATTAACTTTTCTGCTTGTGTCGGTTAGGTTCATCAACTTTCGAAATACATTTTGAGGTCTATTAGCTTTTTAAGTTGTTCAGCGTAGGTCCATACCCCTTCGTTTTTATGTTTTTTTATTTAGCCCCCTGAATTTTTTCTTCTCCTCCCACCTAGGTCCCTTTGCTTTGCACGGTGACCCATTCCATGGCAAGCTTTCCTCCTATCTGTTCCGCGTCCTCTCGGGAACGCAACGCACAGGGTGCGGGGATGCCGGAGCACGGACGCAACGCGCGGGGCAGCCTGGGCGCCGTGCGCAGGGCCATCGGGCCCTCTATGGCCTATGTCTCCTTCGTGAGCTTCGCGTCCCTCGGCGCTACACTGACGGAGGAGTAGGCCAGTGGCCTCCTCGCCACCTCCCGGAGCTAGATGAGTCGACGACGTCGGGCGCCGCGATGATCGTGCGCTGGTGCCCGCAGTTGGACGTGCTGGGGCCGCCGGAGAGTGGGCACGGCACGCGCGGCGCCGAGCCAATGGGGCGCTGGCGCAGCACATTGGGGCCGCGGAACCGCAGAGCTCGGGGATCGAGTGGGGGCAGCGAGCGTAGGCCGCGGGGCGCCACCGGGGGCGACGGGCAGCAGCTGATCCGCCACCGGTGGGGAAGGACCCAACGTTCCTCAAGTGGTGCTGTGATGGGTATCTTCGTTGGCTAGGCCTAGAGTGGCTTTTTGTGGAGAGGCAGGGAAGGGTGGGGTAGGATCTAGGATCTAGGAGTGACATCCTCCCATGGAGTGGAGAGGCAGGGGAGGTGCGGCTGGCCGGCTGCTTGTGCTCGCACTCCTGCGCGTCCTGCTCGACCCGGCCGCGGCCGTCGGGCCCGAGCTCCTCCGCCGCCACAGCCTCTACCGTGATGTCATCCCCTCCCAGGCATCTCCATCGACTTCGTCTGGGTGCCCCTCAAGGCCAACTTCATGATCTGCGTCGCGCGTCCCCGACATGCTCGTCCTCAAATCCACACCGGCGCAAGTCACCCTCGCCGTCAGGTCCGCGCCCACCACACTGGCGAGGAGGCTGCTACGCCTGCTCTTCGACGCGCTGGAGCTCGACGTCCCCTCGCTAGTCGCGGCCACTGCCAATTCCTCGGACGCCGCAGGAGACAAGAGCCAGGCCATGGGCATCACTACGAACGCGTGCGGGAGTTGTGTGCTTTCTTAGTTAAGCAAAAGCAGGGGCATTTTTCAAAAACATGTATCACCTCGATGTATTGTTCTTGAAAATCAATAATATCTTCATTCATAAAAAACGATCATTTTTAGCCGGTCGATTGAAAAGTTCAGTTGTCGTCATCATTGCCCCTTCCATGTGATCGCGGCTGGGCAATGCTGCAGGCGTTCCCGATCGCCATTGACGCCGACTCGCTCCTCGGTGGCCTATTGTTCCACGTTGACACTGTGGGGCCCAGGGGGTGAAAGTCGCGTGGACCGTGAGCCGACTTCCTAAGAGGGGATAAATTAGGGTTCTAAAAACTAAGGCTCTCTAAAAAAACTTAACAAAACCTAAGTAAAATAAACAAGATATGTGCACTAAGATTTTGCTAATTCTACCATGGTAGCAACCTAGTTCGACCTAGAAACTAACCTATGAATCTAGTCTAGGAATGTAAGCACAAAATCGCAAGAATGTAGATGCGGAAGCTAAAGAGATAGGTAGAGTGATGCAAACTTCTGTTGACGATGGCGACGATGACACAAGGTGGAGACTCTAAGATTTTTTTTACCGAGGTATCGGGAAGACTCGCAAGCTTTCCCCCTAATCCTAGTTTGGTGCCCCCATAAGGCTTTACTCTCGTGGAGTCCGCACAAGGACTCCAGCCTCGCCCTCGCAAGTGTAGATGATGGCAAAGTGTCCCTCGCAGTGCCTCGCTCTCGCGTAGTCCATGCATGGACTACGGCCTCTTCCTCACAAGGATAGAGGATGGCTTGGTCACTTGCGAGATGGTCAAGCAACCCGGTCGGGTAACTCCGGATATCCTCGGTACACACCCACGCACACCCTTCTCTCACGTAGTCCGCGCAAGGACTACGGTCTCACCCTCGCAAGGGTAGAGGATCGCCGGGGCTGCTGGACTCTTACGTGGGCCTTCTCACAGACACTCTCCGCCGTCTCCACTAGGTGAGCTTTTGGCTTAAACACCACAGGCCTCCCTCTCTCTCACAAGTAAGGTGGCGACCACTCCACATTTCGTAGGGTCTCGAAAGACTACAAGCTGCACACTTACAAAGCGAATGTGCGCGCAAGCACGGGTGTCACAACACCACTAGATCGTAATAAAGGGTTATGTGCTAACAAGGCCTAAGCAAGGAAGCTTGCAAGCTCTAGCTATTACCGGAATGTGTCCATTGGCTCTTGTGATGGATGGGGCACTAGAAAATGTGTCTCAACACTGTAATAACCTCACGAGTCACCAACCATGTCAATGAGCCTGGGAAAGGGTGTATTTATAGCCTAAACCTTGAAACTAGCCATTGGGGAGCAGCTGCAGTAGGTGGTAGCACTAGACCGTACGGTGCGTACAACGCTAGAACATTCGGTGCGTACACCCAACTAGCCGTTGGAGTCAACTGTTGGATCTGCAAGTTGACCGTTGTGAGCATCGGACCGTATGGTATGTGTCAACACTCACGGTCTTCAGGTTGACGTAGCCTCGGTCCAAAACGTCCGGTGGACCATCGGACCGTACGGTGGTGGACCACCGGACCGGTCGGTGTGTGTAAATCACACCGGGTCTTGAATCTTCAACTTGTGGCTTTTTCTTCTCGTCAAACCATTTGGTGCGTGCAAAATTCTAGCCCGCTGACTGCCATGTCTTGCATCACGCTTCTGAATTTGTTGATAGCTTGGGTCTTCTTTTGTGCTTTTAAGCCCTCCTTTGAGGTGTTTGTACCCCAAGTCCATCTCTTGCACCTTGGGGCTTAATAAAAAACACTTGCACACACATTAGTTTCCAAATGGTACGTGATGTCACCTCAACCATCAAAATCATAATAGGTAACTAAGCACAAGGCTTAGGGCCTATTTTCCTTTAAGGGGGATACAGTCATCTCTGTCTGCCATTCTGTGCTCCTCGACCTCACTCGAGCCCATGAGTGTGGCCAATGCTCGTTGTGCCCCATTCCTCCACCTCTAGGCTCTAGTGCATCGATAGGACAAGCCAGTCCTTCCTTGTCTCGGCACTCGAGGGGTCCATGACTTCTTGTGTGCTAGGCGATGAGCGGCGAGAGGTGACCACGTTCCTTGCAGTTTGACCTACCTCAGGCTCTAGGTGTTTATGTAGAACGATATCGTCATCGTGGCAACAACGTTGGAGAAGTCGACTACATCGTAGCCCAACTTCTCCAGGCAGCAGTACCTTTGCCTTCCACGTCTAGGGCTATATCCAAGTTGTCAACATCCACGAGCTCCATCGCATCGGCGGCACCGCAACTGACCTGTAATTTCCCCGTCTACCTCCATCGTTCTACCGCGTTGATGATACAAGGTTCATTGAGTTGCTAGCCCCTTATAGTGTGACACTTGATACCGCCCTTGGCACACACAGTTGCTTTGCTCTAGGCAGTAGAAAGGAAAGCACACAATCATTCTAATTCATATTTGCCTAACGTTGTGAAGGTATTATCTTGTGGAGTTACACAGAGGACGGCAAAGATTGGATGACAGAACACCAGAATGTTGCATAAATTGACATTTGGATGAAACCAGATGACTTGGATGGTATGATTGTTCCTTCTTTTATCGTATGAGGGAGAGACCCACAGGGTACTACACAGAGCAGGAAACCTGTGATATTTCGTATCTTAAACCACAATTAAGTGCATTATTCATGTCATCATGTGCATAATCAATTTTTAAGTTTAAATCTTAAACTGTTTCAAATCGAATTCAAATTCAAATTTCTTTAAAAATTTTCTTACTCAAGGGACAAAAATGCAAGGTAGTAGTAAATTTATACCCTTTCACTTTTGCATTTGGACCTTTGAGCAAAACTCTTAATTAAAGGGTCAAAATTGTAAATTAGGGGAAATTAAAAAAAGAAAATAAAAAAAGGGAAACCAAGGGCTAAGCTAGTGGCCCAAGCCACGGAGGCCAAGCCCCTGATTTCCTGGCCTGTGGGCGCCACGCGATGCACCTGGGCGGCCCGGCTAAGGCCGTAGGCTGGCATTGGCTCTATGCCTCGCCACCACCTGGGCCGGCCCACAGAAGCCTTACCCTCGCCCCCGTCTTCTTCCTCCCGCGGGCGGGCGGATAGAGCTCCCCCGCCATTGCTGCTGCCCCAAGCTGCTGCTGCTACCGCTGTTCCGCTGCCCTCAGCCCTATTTAAGGCTTCGTCGGGCACCTTCCTCGTCACCCCAACCCGAGCCCTCAAACCACTACTACCCTCGACCTCTACACTACTTCCGCGCCGCTCACCGGTCCGCCGCCACTGCTCACCACCATCCACCCCACTCGCTACCTCTCCAGGCCACCTAGCACTGCCCTTGGTGGAGAACTCCCTTACACACATCACAAAGGTACGATAGATCCTTCATCTTCTACTGAGGAATCTTTGGAAGCCCTTACACCCTAGGTCTTTGAAGCCGGAGTCCAAGAACCCTCTCTAGTCCCTGAAGAGGAATCTTTTGAAGCCCCTTTTGATCCAAATACTTTAAATCCAGGCAAGCCCCGGTGCATTTATCCCTTTTTATTTTGAGTCTTAACTAATGAGTTATGAATGTGCATTAGAGTTAGGAATTCATTGAAACCCTAGTGCATACTGAATTCCTGATTCGAGCATAATGAATCCTATACGTATTAGATTAGATGCTTAGTCAAGCTTAATGATAGGTCACGTTCTCTTTGAGAGGATTCCAAGATAGAATATGTTACTTTGAGAGGAATCCAAAAAAGTTTCCTGAGATATTAAATGGAGACATTGGACATGATCAGTTATGCTTTTGAGGAATGATAATGAAGAAAGTTAATGAATAAACATGGTTAAGATCCTGATCCTGTCTATGTCATATAAGGCCGTCTGATGTTTGGCCATGTTTTCAACTAACGCGCCTCTTTCACTTGTCGTCCTTAGCGGGCTCCGATAAACCTTTCATCCTTTGTACCTAAGAGTTGGAACTATACGAGACTAACTGGAAGGAGGAAGACGGGCGGGTGTCAGTGGATTGTACACCCGGATTCAGTAAGAATGGTTCTGATTAGGTGTCAATGAGGATGTTAGTTTGTCATATGTAGGGTTGTCGTACATACATATGACTAGTGATTGAGTATTATTCTCGGGATTATAAAATTGATTCAAATCGCTGGGCTTACCAGGTGTAAGAGCTGAATGATCACCAACATTGTAGTTATGAAAGAGCAATGTTTTATTAAGAAATATCTTTACAAAGTGTTTGCTTAATAAGTTGGGCTCAAGCCCTATGGTCAGGTAAGACTTGCTGAGTAATTCTACTTAATTATTTCTCTTCTACCTTCTCCAGGTTCTGAATATACCCTCTTCGAATATGATCCATCTTCTTCGGCTCCTCAGTAAAATTTTGCATCTTGGGCTGGATGCAACTTATTTTTAAGAGTACTTTTGTCAAGAGTAGACCATCCTTTTGCTGTATTAAAAGTTCTACTCTACTTTGTTTGAATAGGAGTATTGTACTAGACTTAAACTTAAGTTGTTATGTAAGTATTGTTATTTTGTAAAATCATTGTAATATGTAGACTCCTTCGAGAGTCACCCTTAAGCTTGATCTGATGGGAAGGGCTTGTCAAGGTTGCAAATATGGACAATCCACCGAAATTAACTTAAGATTGATACTTAGGTATTAAACTTATGTTAATTCCGGCGGTTCTGCCATAAAGAGTTAGAACTATACGAGATCAACTGGAAGGAGGAAGATGGGCGGGTGTCAGTGGATTGTGCACCCGGGTTCGATAAGAATGGTTCTGATTAGGTGGCAACGAGAATGTTAGGTTGTCATATGTAGGGTCATCGTACATGCATATGACTGGTGATTGAGTATTATTCTCAAGAGTATAAAATTGATTCGAATCACTGGGCTTACTAGGTGTAAAAGCTGAATCATCACCAACATTGTAGTTATGAAAGAGCAATGTTTTATTAAGAAATATCTTTACAAAGTGTTTGCTTAATTGATGATAGAATAGGTTAAACTTAGATCATAAGTAAAAACTAAAAGAAGTTAACACCCTAAAAAGCTAAGGATCTACTTTTAGGCTTATCGCGTGTGAGTTGGCCTAACTAGATCAGCCTTAGGTTAGAAGTTGGGCTCAAGCCCTGTGGTCGGGTATGACTTGCTGAGTAATTTTACTTAATTATTTCTCTTCTACCTTCTCCAGGTTCTGAATATATCCTCTTCGAATATGATCCATCTTCTTCGGCTCCTCAGTAAAATTTGCATCTTGGACATGATGCAACTTATTTTTAAGAGTATTTTTGTCAAGAGTAGACCATCCTTTTGCTGTATTAAAAGTTCTACTCTACTTTGTTTGAATAGGAGTATTGTACTAGACTTAAACTTAAGTTGTTATGTAAGTATTGTTATTTTGTAAAATCATTGTAATATGTAGACTCCTTCGAGAGTCACCCTTAAGCTCGATCTGATGGGAAGGGCTTGTCAAGGTTGCAAATATGGACAATCCACCGAAATTAACTTAAGATTGATACTTAGGTATTAAACTTATGTTAATTCCGGCGGTTCTGCCACAAAGAGTTAGAACTATACGAGATCAACTGGAAGGAGGAAGATGGGCGGGTGTCAGTGGATTGTGCACCCGAGTTCGATAAGAATGGTTCTGATTAGGTGGCAACGAGAATGTTAGGTTGTCATATGTAGGGTCATCGTACATGCATATGACTGGTGATTGAGTATTATTCTCAAGAGTATAAAATTGATTCGAATCACTGGGCTTACTAGGTGTAAAAGCTGAATCATCACCAACATTGTAGTTATGAAAGAGCAATGTTTTATTAAGAAATATCTTTACAAAGTGTTTGCTTAATTGATGATAGAATAGGTTAAACTTAGATCATAAGTAAAAACTAAAAGAAGTTAACACCCTAAAAAGCTAAGGATCTACTTTTAGGCTTATCGCGTGTGAGTTGGCCTAACTAGATCAGCCTTAGGTTAGAAGTTGGGCTCAAGCCCTGTGGTCGGGTATGACTTGCTGAGTAATTTTACTTAATTATTTCTCTTCTACCTTCTCCAGGTTCTGAATATATCCTCTTCGAATATGATCCATCTTCTTCGGCTCCTCAGTAAAATTTTGCATCTTGGACATGATGCAACTTATTTTTAAGAGTATTTTTGTCAAGAGTAGACCATCCTTTTGCTGTATTAAAAGTTCTACTCTACTTTGTTTAACAAGAGTATTGTACTAAACTTAAGTTGTTATGTAAGTATTGCTATTTTGTAAAATCATTGTAATCTGCAGACTCCTTTGAGAGTCACCCTTAAGCTCGATCTGATGGGAAGGGCTTGTCAAGGTTGCAAATCTTGACAATCCACCGAAATTAACTTAAGATTGATACTTAGGTATTAAACTTATGTTAATTCCGGCGGCTCTGCCACAAAACCGATCATCTGACAGTCAATCGGGTGGTCGAGCAGGCCACGAACCAACCAAGGGGCACCTGGTGGAGAGAGGCTCACGTCAAAGAGGGGACTGGTCGGCATCGGCCAGAAGCAAGTCCTTGTAGAACAAGGGCCCCAGTCCAACCCGGAACTAGTCGGGCATGTAACCCTATCGCCTGAGCTATATAACTAGCTAATAAGGACCCCCATAGGACCATCTAAAATATTGTACCATGAAGCGCAGCACTAGGCTCCCGAATCTAGAGAGACACTTTTGACTCATGACCTAGTTTCCATGCATCTATATTGAAACCACCATACATGACGTAGGGTATTACACGATTCAGCAGCCCAAGCCCGCTTAAGTCACATGTTCTCTGTATTCTGTATACCATTGAGAACAAGCGGAGACCACCCCAGACGATAAACCCGGTCGGTGACATACCCCCGGTCGGACTGTGGATGCATAACACTGACATATTGTGCCTCATCCAATCTGTCTACTTCTCCCATAGTGGTTCTGCTTCACTTTACTCTCTACTTCTCGATGAGAAGATTGCAGAGTATCCTTAGTTTCAAAAGATGGCACAATGTAGCGTATTTACTATCTTCACTGGATTTTTTTTCTTAAATCATTCCTGAGGACAATCTATCCTAGTGTTTCTAAGGAAATTTCATTGATACTATTGTGTGTTAATTGTTTCTGCTAGTGGCAAATTAATATTTCAAGATTTTGTTTTAAAAATAATATAGCGACAGTTGTATTATCATTACTTTTTTCATGTTGGTTTTGTCCATAATTGATGATTGAATATTAAAGATAGCAGTAGTTGTGATAAGTCCAATGAGAGGAATGACGTCAACTTGTATTGATTGTTGAACGGATCCTAACCACTGCCTTATTTCTTTGTTTTACTATATGTATTAAATATTGTGTGATATTTCCTCGTTTGAAAAATAAAACTCAATACTCTTCACAAATAAGAATATCTAATATAGTAGGATGCTTTATTATGCCTATAAACAGCAATTTATGAAAACGTTGTGAAACATTATTGTTGATATTAACAACTTAATACTTGTTGGGGGAAATAGGCCTAGCAGGGGCATATGTGTAAGAAACAGGGACCTATTTGTAAATATCTGGAAAACTAGTGGAACATGAGAAAATAGTCACATCCCCCACTATATAAGCAACCCTAGGGTTTGGGGAAGGGGATGACTCTTTGCGCCACTTCTTCTCATGTTGCACCCCTCCGAAGTTACCTTCTCCTAGGGGTGTTCTCCGGAAGTACCTTCTCCGTTGTATTTCGGCAATAACAATACTTTTCACAAAAAAATCTAAAAAAGAAGATCTAATATAGTAGGATCTTTATTATGCCTAAAAATAGTAATTTATGAAATCGTTGTGAAACATAATTGTTGATATTAGTAATTCAATATTCTTGACAAAAAAAAGAAGATATAATATAGTAGGATGCTTTATTAGGCCTATAAACAGCAATTTATGAAATTGTTGTGAAACGTAATATTAATCTCTCCAATATAGAAGAGAGAAGAGTAAGTAGGAAACATAAGTGAAATAATGAAAAAAATGCCAAAGATCACTCACACCAAGCTAAGCATTGGGTTGATTATATAAAAAAAAAACCGGTGGTTTTGAAATTACAAAGAGGTCTCTCAATATTGCATGGGTTGACGTCATGTAATGTATTGCCCCTCAAACGGACTTGGCTAATACACCCAATAATAGTGCGGGCTATAACGAATTTGTCTTTAACAAACATATTATGTTAATTTGATGTATGTTATAACTGATACGATCCTTTTTCTATTCTTGGTTATAAAATTTCAGACACTTGCTTAAATTGTAATTTTGATGCAAGAATGAGTTGTTGGTCAGACTACTCTAGGATCAAAGATGCTAATACCTCTCTATTTTGGTTAAAATTCATGTATGTTTATTGCATCACATTATTGAGAGTAAATGCCTCATGTTGTTGAAACGTAGAGCACGACATTGGAAAGTGAACTTATTGTGTCTTCAACATGAAAATAGGAAAAAGTATTATAGTTCGACGTGACGCATTTTGAATTTAATATGAAAAGAATAAAGTAAATTAGTATTAGTCCAAAAGCTTACAATATCATTCAAAGGTCAAATTAATCCCTATGTTAGTGTGTACTTGACTAAACCAGTATTCTATCATAGACATGGCATCCTAGCAATTGATAAGAACACGACAAGGGGAAGGAGATCTTAATGTCGCAAAGAATATCATGTATAATGAAACCCTTACACCTTTACTATTTAAAAAATAAATATAAAAATAAAACAAAAGTATGACATAGTAGTGATTTTATAGGATTCATTCAACTTTTACGTTGGCAAGAAGCACGGACTAGTTGTTCAAGATAATTGCAGAGATTTCGTACAAGGCAAATATGCAGATTCTAACATGTCTCACAACTTATTACTTTATTGAAATGTGTGTTTTCATTTAGTTGTTTGCTTGATGGTTTATGTACGAATGTTTAAATATGGAACCACTATAAATATTTAAAGATTAGACATTGTTACATGCATACGTTCAGTGCATAGACATGGATACGTATTTTTGATGTCTTCTGGGCAACGCATAGCCACAAAACTAGTGCTACGATTAGGGGTGGTAATGGGTCATGATTCAAATATTTTTCATATATAATCTAAATGAGCCCTTAATGAACTTTAGTTCAAAAATAAATAGAGATACGATTTGATCTATTTTGAACCCGATCCGCCAGTTAAATTACCTCAAGAAGTTGGGATGTGTTTGGTCCGAGGATGATCCAAGGATAGAAGTCGACGGAGGCCAACATGGTGTAGTGAACCATTGTCATAGAATGAGGGAACTATGCTACCTCATGCTTAACAAGATGTGACTACGCGAGATGGAAAGACGGAGAACAAAAAACCATCTTCAGAGAAGCAGACGATGGAGCGGTCGACAGGATGCAACATGATCATAGCAGGAAGGTCATCACAACTGAGGCCGATGGCTGTGTATGTAGGGCTCATCTAGATGTCGGCATGTCACGGTATGAAACCCGATGGTGCTCGGGCAGCTAATCTCCACCACCATTGACTAGAAAAACCCAACTATCAACTACTGGACCCATGTCGAGGCACACCATGGATGAGCACGAACACAAACACTGGATCAGGAGCAAGGCCTGTTCCGTCGACACATTTTTAAGGTCATCGAGGGATCACCACCTGAATACATTAAGTAGAACAGAGATCACAAAAAGAATAGAAACAACGAATGGCCCAACATGGTCCGTAGGATTACAATAGAGTAGGACAGGGATTACAAGGAAGAGAATCACAACATCCCACAAGAGAACACCTTGAATTTTCGTTGACAAGTGGCACCACCAAGTGCCTGTACTCTGCACAAAATCCATGTACAAGCAACCGTAAGAGCTCTGAGTCAAAATCGACAAATGACAACCGTGATTACGCATCCCTTTAGCACATTCAGGGTCTTGTGGTTGCCTGCCAATGCCCATTAGCTAGGGGGAGGAAGCCTCAGCGGAGAGAGGGGGTGTGCGCACCGACAACAAGAATGAGGAGATCCAAGAGAGGGGATCATGGTCTCACTAACCCGACATATGATGAGACAACACAACCGAGTATCAAGACGATGGCAGAGCAAGGTACTGGCGGGAACACATACCAACAATCTACGAGTACGCTCATCAGGATGAAGGCAGAGCTCAAACTGGAAGAGAAAAAAAAAGACAGGGACCTCCACAGTGACATTGCGGGCAAGGCCAAGATTAGCGCTGCTACATTTGTAGGGGTTAGGGGCACTACCACACCACCTCCAAGAAGGTGAGTGATGCTCGAGAGCGTCAGCATTGCATAAGCTTACGCCCGTGACCCTCCATAAACCCTAATATCGTTCGATAGCCGTCTTTGCACTACCGTGCCCAACCGCTTAAACCCTCAATGGCTCACATGAGCGGCACGACATATCATGTAACGATATCTTATAACATGAACATGAGTGCCTAGGTGCGTCAAGCTTGGTGACGCTTCTGGATAGGGGTGCCAGATCCGGCGACAACGGCGGGGTAGGGTCCCGCAGCGGACGCCGGGGAGAGGACACATCGACCCTGTAGCCGAACGGCTTGGGGATGCTAGCTCTGATGACGGCTTCAACAAAGAAAGCCGCAATGCAACCCATGTTGCCTAGGAATGTCGGCGTTCCTAGGCCAGGGTGCGGAATCTGACCTAGGGGGAGGGAGGGGCAGAGGTGGCAGAGCAGCCCCTGCCGCTGCACCTCCCTATTGGCCACGGCTGTACCCCATGGCCACTGGCAACTAGAGCTAGAGGAAAGGCACAACAGGTGGCACGTCCAGTGAGAAGACAAGAGGGGCAGATCTGGCCTCTAGAGTCTTGGATCTGGCAACCCATGCAGAGCCGACCACTGGCGGGTATGGATTCACATGAGAGGTGAAAGGGGGAGGTGGGGAGAGAAAGGAAGGAGAGGGGCGGAAGAGGCTGAAAGGGCGGGAAAGGCTGGCCACCACTGCCAACCGGCCGACGGCTGCGGCGGCTAGAAAAGCCCGGGGCGGGGGTTGCGGAGGTCGCGGTGCGAGTCACCCCTTATCTACCCATATATTCAATACTCTCTCTAGTTATTTTTTGTTTCACACTCGTTATATCCGTTGACACATTGGAGCCGGAGCATAGGCACAACGGGCACGATGACCTAGGAGCATCTCAAGGAGACGACCGTGGCCTTTGGTGTCGCCACGACGACAACAGGAACGAAGACCATGCGACAGCACGTTCTCATCGACAACAATGGGGAACACGTCCAAGATCGCCCATGCGCAATCAACGCTGAACCCTAGGGTTAGGGGTCGGAGTTGTGGTCATAGGAATCGATGGAGTTAGTATTTACGGGTGAGCGGGAGATGGGAACATAGTTGAAATGTGACGTGCGGCATGGCTAGTATTATTGGATAATACTTTATGAAAGGTCAGATGTTTCTGATTTTTGTGAGAATTTATAGGTTTAACGTTTTTTAGCGTGCTTCATAATTCGTGTTTTTTAATCTTTAATTAGTAATAGTAAGATAAGATTAGAATTTAAAACTGTTAGAATTTTAAAACTTTAGTAATAGTAATAAAGTTGCAATTAACTTTATTCAACCAACAATGAAAACTATAACGCACTTTCAACTGGGAATATGTACTACAGTACATCAGAAGAACGAAATAATCACTTTACTACGTACGTACCGTATGGTCTGAATTAGTCGTAATTAAACTGCTAATTACTGTTTCTCGTAGCCTCGCCTGTTGTCAAGCAGCGTCTTAAAGATTCCCACAAGCACGCCGACGATGGAGAAGAGCGTGGCGATGGTCATGGCCTTGAAGCTGTGGTAGATGAGGCGATGAGCCCAGATCCGCACCGTCCTGTGGCGCTTGTAGGCGTCGACCTCCTCCAGGGCGGCGAGGTACCTGCCGCCGACGGGCAGGTGCTGGGCGAGCCCCTTGAAGAAGTCCAGCGCCTGGTTGTTGCTGAGGGTGCCATGGAGCACGAGCCTCCGCCGGAGCTCGTGCGCGTCCTCCTCCCGGTCCATGAGCATCGCCAGCACCGACAGGTACGAGGTCACCACGAGGCCGTCCTCCGACTCCGACATGTCCTTCTTTCTCGCGCCGGCGGTGCTCGCCTCCAGCGCCGCCAGGTTCACGAGCCAGCACGCGGTCACGTCGCTCAGGAACACCGGCGACAGCACCAGCTCGCCGGACAGTTAGCCCCGGCGGACGTGCATGTCACCGAACCACACGTACGTGCTCGGCGTGGGCATGACGCCGATCTCCGCGAGCTCCACGGCGCTGCTGGACCACGACGACGACGAGAAGGTCGTGTAGTTCATCCCGTGCGCGGTGGTAATAAAGCCCCCCAGAGTGTACCAGAGGAGGCCGAGAAGGTGCGGCGGTCTGTATTGTTCGACGCTGCCGCCGGCGTGGCTTCTACCCATCCAACTTGGCATCCACCGCCGGCGGTCCTTCTTCGGCTTCTTCCCACGGTGGAACTTCTTGCCCATCTCGGCCACGAAGAAGTGCACGTCGACGTTGAGGAACTCCTTGAGGACCTTCATCACCAGCCACGGGATCTGGTTCTCGAGCAGGAAGATGTCCTTGTGGATGCTGGGTCCCGTAGAGAGAGACATCCGGTTCTGCAGCACCGGCAGCTTGGTGTCACTGACCATGTACTGCAGCAGGAAGCAGGCGTCGAGGAACATCATGGCCGCAAAGTCGGCGTCGCTGACGCCCGCCACCGAGGGGTCGTCGGCGTCGTAGCAGCCGCGGGCAGCGCCCACCACGGAGAGCACCTTCTCGTAGACCTGCAAAGTGGAGTAGCCTGTGTTTTTGCACAGGTAGTACGCCGCCGCGAGCTTCACCTCATCCATCTTCTGCAGGCGCGCCGCGCCGCGGTGGTACGGGCCGATGGCCACCACGCTCGGCGAGATGTAGCGGCAGTCGTCTTCTCCGCCGCTGATGCCCCGCAGAGCGCTAGGGAACCGGTGGATCTTGGTCTCCACCTTGGAGAAATCCTCCTCCAGCCTCGCGGTCGTCTTCACCATCTTCTCGTCGATGGCCACAACTTCTTGCGGCGGCGGCGGCGGCACCGCATCAGGGATGAGGATTATTCTAGTGTCTGCATTACATCCATCCATGGCGAGTCGCGGTTCGACGACGCTGGAATGGATCAACCATGGACGACGTACCGTACATACGGCTTATATGCTTGGGCTATGGTTCATTGGTTCGGTCATCAGTAGATTCCTTTGCAAAACTCCAATCCGATTCCTGGAGTGGTGGCCGGAGCACGCATGCAGTGTTCTTTCTCCAGATTCTTTTTGGATAATGTGTTCTTTATCCAGATCCCTTGCCAAAATAGCGGCCAACATAGCGAGAACTGGATTAGCTAGACAGTTAAGAAGAGTGGGGATCAGGCGGAGGACATGTTCCTTTCTTCCTTCTCCTCAAGTTCATACTAGTTCATTCAGGCCTCTCATTCTCTCTGTCTCCTAGCATTTCTGGCCGAGCTCCTGTGTGAGGCCCATGCTGGTCCACCGCCGACCCGACGTCTAACGCAATTTCAATTACAATCAAACTAATACACACATGATTTGGAAATCTCAAATTAAATGGAGTCGCACACAATTCAACACCATTCCAGATTCTGTCAAACTAATGCACACATAATCTGAAAATTTAAAATTAAATAAAGGCGCACACAAGTCAACGGCATTACAAATTCGATCAAACTAATACACATATGATTATAAAACTAAAAATAATTAATATACACACAATTGAACAACATTTTAAATTCAACTCAATTAATCTGCGATCAATTGGATTCTTTAAAAAATAATCAAGTAATTAATACAAAATTGAACAACATTTCGAATTGAATATAATTAATCCACACATAATTTGAAATTTTAAAATTAAAATACACAATTTAACACCATTTCAAATATAATAAATCCCATCATAGATCTTTTATACGAGTTGGTGAATAGAATTGGTACTAAATGCCATGGCGTATGGTACTCAAGAATTTAGTGCCACACACCTTTTACTACCGGTGGATGTAGAAACGGATACTAAAGATTGTTTAGTACCAGCAAATACTACTAGTATTAAAGGCTCTGACATTGCTTAGCTTGCTCGGAGATTCTATCGTATAAACCCTAGATGGAGGCTCCTCCTCTAAATCCGCCCATCACCCCCTCCTCAGACTCCGCCATGGCTCATGACGATGATTTACCCTGCAACCTTCGTCTCGCCATTGCTCGGGATGAGCTCCCCACATCATTGCAGCCAAACATTGCTAGCGCTTGTCTGAGCTATGCCGGATGTCCTGCGCTGTCAAGCTCCTATGGGACCTACAACACATGGTCATCACCGCTAAGTGAAGATGGAGCGCCACCTCCTGCTGGCCTACTACTGCGACCAACTCCTGTGTGATATCCAAGTGGGCTCTCTATGGAAGGGATTTTGGAGTACCTCTGGCTTTGAAAACAGTTACGCTCTTTTCACCTTACCCCCTATTAAGGTGGCCATCTGCTTCATTTGGAAATGGACATCCCAATGGATGTTTTCTTCTTTTTCTTCAGCTTACAGGGCATTCTTCCTAGAGCAATCATCCATTGGGGGTGCAGGCGATGATTCTTTGAAAGACATGGGCACCTAACAAATGCCATTTGTTTATCTGGCTAGCTCTACTTGGTCGTTGTTGGACTTCAGATAGACTACATAAGCACAACCTACTCTACGGTGTTACCTGCACCCTCTGCTACAGTGTTATCTACACCCTCCGTCCTCAGGAATGGGAAACCGTAGAACATTTGTTGCACGTTGTGTGTTCAATACGGAGACTTGGTTCTGCTGCCTTCATCTATCTGGTCTCTCTCAGCTGAGACTTGTTACTGTTGATACTTCACATGGTGTTGGTTGACATGAGGCGGAAGTCCCCAAAAACCTGCGACGGGCTTCAATACCTTAACTGCCTTGATTTTGTCGTGCCTGTGGAAGGAGGAATAACAAGATCTTTAGATGGGAGGCTCTATAGCCGGTCGTGTTGGTGCCGAGTATTGTTGAAGAAGGAAAAGTTTGGGAGCGCACAAAGTTTAGTGGCTTGGCCGCGCTATTTGATGCCATAGGTCTTAGTTGGTACTACCTCAGTTTTCGAATATTTATCGTCCGCTAATTCATTTTTGAACTAAAATGCGATAAATAAGAAAGAATGGAGAGAGTATGTTATTTTTTTCGGTTGTTTCGTACCTTTTCTTTCTCTGAGGTCTTGCATCCGGTGGTTCTGTTTTGTTCAATAGTTTTGTTTTGTTTTGTTTTTTGCCCAGCTGGTTGTTTTGTCTCTTTTCTTCCTCTTCTTAATAAACGTGTGCTTCACATATGCTACTAAAAAATATATTTAGATTTGTCTACGCTCTTAAAAAAAACTCTCGCTACTGCCTACATGCACGAGTGTTTTCGATCGGCTGGCTTTTTGGGTCATTTCCATGGAGTTTCTCGGTTAGGCGGCTAACCACCTAATCACACAATGATTTGATGCATGGAAATGGAATGGAATTCCTCGGTGGTTTTTCCTGACCATGAACCCACCGAGAGAGAAAAGGCAGGAAAAGTGATTGTTTTGCTTGGGTTGAGTGGAGGACCGAAGACCATGAGCTCAGTCTCAGGGTGCAGAGTGGAGTGGAGACTGGAGAGGACAACGAGTGCACAGCACGGCAGAGACATATTCAAAGCAAGAACGAACATGGAAAAACAGCACAGAACCTCACGCGTTGCCAATTGCTAGCACTAACGCTGCACACTCTTTCTCACTGTCTGAGCCGCCTATCTATCTGCCGTGCTGCTTCGTCGTCGAGGCGTTGTGAGGGCGTGCACGCCTTCTCCTTAGTTTCTTGCTCCCGCGCGAGGCAGTAGTGAGCTAATAAGCTGTGGTGGTCTCCCTCATCGATCTAGCTTTATGCCCGTGGATTTTAGCGCTGCGGTTCAGCGATTTCAATGGTGAGTTGAATTGCTCTCGGCCTGGCATGGCATACAGTAGTGCCCTTGTTGGACAGATCAGGCCTCTCCTTTTACTTTTTTTTTTGATATATAATCTCCCTCAATTTCTTCTTCCTCTTCCTCTGCACCGATGCTGGATGGTTTCACTTTGTTCCTGCTTCCTCCTGCAGGTACGGTAATTCGACTAGTTAGCTGCAAAGACTATTTGTTGATCGGATCGGCACTGATCGATCCAGCTGCCTGCCATGGTCAACATCATCATATTCATATCCGACCTGATTTGACGGTCTGTCTGACCCTGGCAGACACCTTCAAAATTTTCCACATCTTGCGCCAAATTAAGACCGTTTGATGAAGCAACAGTGAGCTGAGCTCGTTTAGCAGCACCCAAACCCAGGCTAGCCGTTCGTGTTTGAGCCTAACCAACAACCACAGATCCAATTCTCATGCACCAAAACCACCTATGTTTTTGCAGGGCCCAAGGGCAGAGAGGGAGTGGGAAGCACGCAGTGAGCTAGGAATTTGCACTAAGTGGCAGTAAAAAAACAAGCACACCAATCTACTGGAGTAAGGAATTTGTTTTGCAGTTTTTATGAGCGATGGCGGCGGTGGCTGCCACAGTGAGTGCCTCCATGGGGGTGATGAAGCCCATCCTAGCCAAGCTCACTGCCCTCATGGGCGATGAATACAAGAAGCTCAGGGGGCTTCCGGAAGAGGTGAATTTCCTCAAGCGTGAGCTCACCGACATGGACGCTCTCCTTGAGAGGATGGACGGTGCCGATGAACTTGATCCACAGGCTAAAAATTGGAGGAAAGATATAATTGAGATGTCCTACAACATCGAAGACTACATTGATGACTTCATGTGTCATGTTGGTGAACCGAACGACAAGGTGGGGATCCTTCGGAAAGCGTCTCAGTGCCTGGGATCATTCAAGGACCATGAAACCGACGACAAGGTGGGGATCCTTCAGAAAGCATCTCGGTATCTGAGAAGTTTCAATGACCGTCGCCGCCTAGTAAATCAATTCCAGGAGATCAAGGCTCTGGTGATCGAAACGAGTGAACGACGCAGGAGGTACATACTTGATCGGTGCATCTCAATTACTACCCCTGTAGTTGTTGATCCTCGCATGTCAGCACTCTACAAGGACTCAACGAGCCTTGTGGGCATTGACGCCCAAAAGGATGAGCTTGTCAATTGGGCAATGGACAAATGGAAACCATTAACGTTGATGGCAATAGTAGGGTTTGGAGGTTTAGGCAAGACCACACTTGCTAATGAGTTGTATCATGAAGTTGGAGGAAAGTTTCATTGCAAGGCATTTGTATCGGTTTCTCAAAAGCCAGAAATGATAGGGCTATTTAACAGTTTGCTATTGCAGTTTGGGCTGGGAATATATCCTCATGCTTGCCAGGTGCAAGATGCTATCAACAACATCAGAGGATATCTACAAGATAAGAGGTAATCATATTAGTGTTTTGTATAATGTTGTAAGAATTAACCCTTTGTAATTACAATTGCAAGATATTTATATATGTCTGCCTCCTTGAATAAAGTGAAAGGGCTTATTACATTTATGAATTTTAACATATGCTATTTTGTAGGTACCTCATCATAGTTGATGATTTGTGGGACATAAAAGCATGGAATACAATTTGTTGTGCTTTTCCACATAATAATCAACATAGCAAGGTTGTGATAACTACACGAATTGAGTGTGTTGCCAAAGCATGTTGTGGTAACCATGGATCTGTCCATACTATGAAGCCTTTAAGTGAGGCGGACTCAAGAAAACTATTTTTTTATAGAGTATTTGGATCTGAAGACGCTTGCCCTTCTGAGCTCTCGGAAGTTTCCTATGAAATTTTAAAGAAGTGTGCTGGTCTACCACTTGCAATTGTTACAATGGGAAGTCTATTAGCTTGCCAACCGACAAGATTGGAAGGACAATGGGAGTACATCCAGAATTCACTAGCTAGTAAGTTTACAACAAACTCTGACTATGAGGACATGATGTATATCTTAGATCTTAGCTACAAAAATCTCCCCCGTCATCTGAAGGCGTGCTTCCTGCATCTCGGTTCTTACCCAGAGGATCATGAAATTGGAAGGGTCGATCTAGTGAGGCAATGGGTGGCAGAAGGTTTTGTGAGTAAGTCTAATGGGCAAGATGCATGGGAAGTTGCAGAAAGCTATTTCAATGAGCTAATCAATAGGAGCATGCTTCAACCTATATATAGAGAGCACATTACTGGATTGATATTTGGCTGTAGAGTACATGATATGCTACTTGAACTGATTGCAAGGAGATGTAAGGAAGATAATTTTTTGAGTTTGGTAAGTCGTCCCCAGGCAGTGGCAGGAGCACAAGACAAGGTCGTTCGTCGACTTACTGTTGTTGGCTTAAGAGGTAGAGATAATGATGGCAAAGTCACTAAGCCCATTGCCGGGAACTTTTCACAACTTCGCTCTCTTACCATATTAGGATCAAACTGGGTGCCATCACTAGATGAGTTTAAGTTTCTACGAGTGTTATTCCTTAATAATTTCAATGGTGTCATGATAGTATTTGACCTAAGTAGTATAAACAATTTGTCACATCTTAAGTATCTAAAAGGTCAAGGAAATATAGAGATGCCTAGTAAGATTCAGGGACTACGGCTTTTGGAGACGCTAGATTTATCTGGCGTATCATACTATAGCGTTCCATCAGAGATTGTTGATGTGCCACACTTGTCCCATTTTCTTGTGCCGAGGGGTACATGGTTGCCTAACTGGATTGGCAAGGTGAAATCACTACGCACTTTGTGGGGCTTTGATCTGCCAAGCGATTCGTTTCAAAGTATAATCAGCTTGGCCAAGCTTACTGCTCTATCACAATTGAGTCTTTATCTCCCTAGTAAGGGGGTTGATATGTTGCTAAAGGCAACATGGATGGATCATCTAAGTACTTCTCTCAATAAACTCAGGAACCTCAAACAACTAACCTTGTTGTGTTCTCAACCATTCGGGAGTGTAGCCTTGTGCGTTGATGATGCATTGAGTTTGCTTTCTCCTCCTTTCAGCAATCTTGAGCTGCTTGACATGACAGGATGCACCTTCTCTAGAGTTCCAAGGTGGATCATCCATCTCCAGAACATCTGCAGGTTGACCATTGGGGTGAAGCAGATACTTCAAGAAGATGTCGCTATCATTGGGACACGGCTAGCGTCCCTCCTCAGACTTAGCCTGCGGCTCACATGCATCCCAATGGAAAGGATTGTGATAGGAGGCACCACAGGATTCTCGACTGTCAAATTTTTTCAGTTTAACTGTGATGGGATTTCGTATCTGGCATTTGAGGAAGGGGCTATGCCTAAGCTTCAGGAGCTAGAGCTGAACTTCGATCCAAACAAATGGGACAAGGCAGCACCTGGAGGGCTGCAGCACCTCCCAAGCCTCAAGAAAATTAGAGCCGCAAGGTCGTTTGATGACAGAGGTTATTGTTGGACACATGATGAGGCAGAGGATGCACTGATCAAGGCCGTGCTACAGGAAGCTGCTGATGCTCTCCTCACTCGCCCAGCATTCACCTTGGGCCAAGGATGGCTACCTAGGTAAAAAATTCCTACCGTTGGGTGGTTATGCATGGACCTACTGTTTCCTTATGGAGTACTTCTTAAATACTTCCGCTCGCTAGTTTATTTTTTAAAACTAAAACGCGACAAATGAAAAAGAACAGAGTACTTAGTTGATTTAGTTGATGCATGTGGTAATAGCTAGGAGTATACGGATGCGGTTTTGTTCGGTTGAGTTTTATTTGTCCCATTTTGTGCACTAGTACTTTGCTCACGGCGAGGCATGCGTCTCCACATAATCGTTGCAGGCCCACATATGAGGATTAATTTGAAGACTGAAACACTGGTGGCTCTGAGAGAGGTCCCCATCACCGTATGGCGTACGTAGCTGGATTTCATTTCAGCCACGGTTAATTCCCTTGCTCCGGCCGGCTTCTCAGATAGATGTGCCCTTGAGGCCGGGCGACAGATGCCGAAGCACATAGCCGCATGAAGCCGCGGCACTACTAGTACCAGGGAAGGAATAGAAGTGTATTCACTTTTAAATTAACTTCCTAATATCTTTGATCATTCAAATGGCACACCCGTGCTTCATATAATGCAACATTCAATTGCTATCGGTAATTGTAAGATAATCTTTTTTTTGAAACGAACCGGGCAGGAGAGCTGCCAATTATATTGATACTAGTAAAATACGCGTGCGTCCCGCGTGGCGCACGTGCATTTTTAGAGGATTGAAGTAATTTACTATATTTTTTAAAATTTTAATCAGTGAATATTTTTGAGAAAATATGGTTTTATGTTGACTAATTTAAAGGACTAATGCTTAGACTTAACACTTAGCCTCCGCATCAAATTGTACAAGTTTTGACATTTTTCTGACAAACTCTCAAAACCCGGCTGTGTTGGTCCATCACTGTGCAACCCAACTTGGCCTGTTTTGGTAGGAACAAAATCCGCTGGAACCCTAGCCTACACACGGTCTACCTTCGCCTCCCCCTGCTCCCTTGTGCTCCCCCTCGTCGAGCTCCTCCACTGCCACTCCCTCCTCCTTGCCTCTCCACCCCCACACACACTCTCTCGCTCTCTTCGCTCTCCTCCTCCGTTGCCGCCCCGCTCCACCCACTAGGCCCCTCCCTCTCTCCTCACGCGTAGCGGTGGCGTCCGACGTACCACTCCTGGCCCGCGGCGGCCGGATTCGCACGACCGCTCCTCCTCCCGCATGTCGTTTGCCGGCTTGGCCCTCTTCTCCATGCTCTGCGGTGGGGCGCCGCCTTCTCCCCCGCTCGTCGCTCCATGACTGAAAAAGTTTGAGACTCTTATTTCTCTATAACAAGGGAGTCCATATTTGTCGATTGTTTAAATGCATATATACAAACATTTGAAAAAACTAATTATTGCACTCAGTCTTAACGTGAAATGTAGATTTAGGTTTTCAGTAAAATCTAGTGATTGGTAATTTTTTTGTGTCCGTGATTGGTAGAAATTGATTTCTTTTACCTCAACTTTATCGGCAAAAAGAAAAAAGAATCGCAAGCTAGAAACAGGCCCGCTCAGCTTCTTAACACCTGGCTGCGAGGCAACTGGGCTTGGGCCGATCAGTCGCCGCGCGCACTGCTCCCCTCGCCTACATCTCATCCGTCCAGCTTGGTCGGACGGCTCTCGTTCGCCGGTGCAAGACAAAACCGAAGCCACAGCCCTCCAAACCCTAAAAAAAATCACTCCCCTCCTCTCTCCCTCTTCGTTCCCCACCCGTGAGCCCCGTCCGCTGCCCATCCTCGTCCTCCCCGCCTCGGCCGGCGGCCGTCACGGACCCCGCGCACCTCCGCTCGACGCATCGTCGCCCTCCACCCACCGCACGCCTGCACGCCGACCGGCTCCGGCGGCAGGTGGCCAGAGGTTGTCCCCAGCCCCGCGTGTGCGCCGGGGTTCTCTGGATCTAGCGGCCCTCTCAGGTCCGCTCACCTGCCTCATCTGCCAAGCCACCTCCACCCCTGACACGTCGTCACCTCCACCCGTCGCACGCGCAGGCGCCGACCGGCTCCGGCGGCAAGCGTCCAGAGCGTGCACGCTCTCTCCCGTCGGCTTCTGGATTCGGCTCCCGCCGCCGGCCCCATCCGGATCCGCCCCCTCCGTCCCACGGCCAGCGTTGCAGCTATGCAAGCCCGGGCCGCCGTGCACCGCCTTCTCGGCTTCTCCACATCTAGCCCGAAGCCGGACTACTCCGACTGGCGGAGGCATAAGCTTGTTCATTATTTTGCATCGTTCGCCTTTTCTTTAACCCAGCTCATCCTCTTGGCATGAGCTTGATGGACGAATCTTATGTACAAGATTGTCTATAATTGTAACGGCGATTTGGTACTAAATCTATACGATGTGGTATTATTATTTGAAATTATTTGTGGATAATATGGCATGTTAGATTTTCACGGCCTTGTTGGGCCTTCACGGACCAGGCAGGTGGGACAAGTTGTGGATTTATTTGCCGGGCATCTTTATCGTATATACTTCGATTTGAGATTTTAGCTTCAAAATATTTGTATTTGGGCTTTGAGATTGCGATGGGAGGCGGGTACAGCGGACGGGTAAATTTTCATCATGTGAGAAAAAATCAGCCTGAACACGATCAGGGCTGGTGCTTGAACGGCAGGAACGTGTGTTCTGTGCGTTCTGCCCTGTAAACTCATGGCTCCCGTCCTGTTTGGTGGGCCCCACTCAAATTAATGGTTGCTTTGTGTCGTGACGGGTACATTAGACGTGAGTAAAAATTGTTTTTTATTTAACTCGCTCTTTATAGTATAGATAGAAGAAAAGACTAAGACTGGACCATAAACAAACAACGAACCACTCAACTCAACGCACCACTCAAACTCAACGCACCACTCAACTTAACTAGCCGGTTGGATTGGGACTTCAACACGGCACAACACACAACACCGAAACAACACGGACCCAGACCTAGACATTACACGAACTTCCAAAGTGACGCCTCCAACGAGGAAACGCGACGCCACAAGCGCCGCCGCCGCCGCCTAACCCTACGGTCAGGGCTTTCACCCCAGAACAGAAAGCACAAAGGGAGAAGGGGTGGAACGACGATGCTTCCAAGGAAGTAAACGACGCCCGGAGGCATTGCCATCGTCAGCCTGGAGGATGGGCAAAGCTTTCGCCGCCACCACCAATCCCACTGCACATCGCAAGCTACGAACAAACCCCCAGGTCTAGCGCTGAAGATGAAGAAGCTCCCGCTATAGCTCAAAACTGCCAATGAAACAAGAGACGCAGACCGCACTATACCAAGAAGACCACCGCCATGCGAGACCTCCCGCCGTAGAGCCGCTGCAGCCTGGCACACAAACCGACGGAGTAAACACACCAGATCCAGGATCCTAAGAGGCCACCTCACCACACGCAGGGGCCTCGCCACTTCTACTGCTGGACTCCACACACTCACGGGGGCCTCGTCACATCCGTCTCTGGCTACCAAGAAGAGGATCTGTTTCTCAAATTGCCGACAGAAAGAAGAGCAAGATCGCCCTGCCCCATGAACACCGCACAGCCAAACTGCCTTCGGAACTCCAAACCACCACAACGCAACCACCCGAAGGTCACCCAAGCACAAACGCTGACATCAATGCCGCTTGCGCCATCTTCCGACGATGTCCTACACCGGAATAGCCACTGCTAAGCAGGGCTAACCGCCGTTGTCCGCTACCAGCAAAGCTGCCACACTTGTCGCCACTGCAAACGCCGTCTTCTGACGCAGTCCCTCACCGCACTTGCAACGGCCGGGCAGGGCAAGTCGCCGAGGTCCGCTGCGAACAGTCACCGCGACGAGCATGCGGTGACCTTGGTGCCGAACCACCGATGCCTCCACCGGATCGCAGCTAGCCGCGCCATGCCACAACCAGATCCAGTACCGCGCCAAGCTTCTCGCCCGTAGCCAAACACGCCATACGCCATGCCGCCGTACTGGCGGACTTGCCGCCCCTAACCGTGGGGCCACCACCGCATGCACAGCTCCACCGCTCCAGAGAGGCCGAGAGCCACGCCGCCGCCCGCCGCGCAGCGCCTCACGCGCACGCTGCCGACCGCTTGTCGGCCCAAGCCGCGTCCATCGAGCGACGCAGAGCAAAGCCTCCACTTGTCGCCATCTGCAAGCCACTAGACCCCAGCGGCCATGCCAACGCCCGTGTCGCCCCGCCAACAGCGCACAACGTCGGAGCCGTCAGCACCGCCAAGGCGCATGCCACGTTGCACAGCCCCACCGTCGGGCGGAGACACCGCACAGGCCTGGCGCAGCCCCGCCGCCGGAAAATCTGGAGCCCCAGCTCACCGATGGCGGCAGGCCCTTGGGCGAGAAGAAGCCGGAGCCTGCGCCAGCAGTGCACGTGACACGCACTGGTGTGCACCACGCCCACACGACCGCCGGCGCCACCAACAGCCTGCCGAGGCCACCGCCGTGCCGCGCTGAGGCGAGATCTGGACCTGCCCAGGCCGTATCCAGCCAAAAGAACTGCCGGATTTGGTCACCGACGAGGCTCCGGCGACGTGGGATCCCACAGCTCGCACATGACACGGAGAGGGAGCCCTGCGAGAGGAGAAGGGACAAGGCCCCGCCGCCGCCATCCTGGCCCCCCGCGCGGGCCTCCCGGAGGTCAGCTCGGGCGGCGGCGAGGCGTGGAGGAAGCTCGGCGGCAGGGGCCGCCCGTGTCGCCCCTCGCGGAGCGACGCGGGGGCAAACAAAGAGAGAGGTGCAGCTTAATTGTAAGATAATCGTACTGCTGCAGATATGATTTTTAAAAATGCCTGTCCTTTTAGTTTCAAAGCGGGTTAAAATAAATAGAACCATTCATACTCTTTTAAATATGGACTCTAGCCTATGGACTGTCTCTAAAAATCTCTTTACATGCATGGTCCATGACCCTTTTTCACTTTCTATGTGAATACTACCGACCATTCCTGAAATACAGTTATTTCCAGATGTGATATGTGATATGGACCAGGTCTAAAAATTCGAGCCCTTCCTCCATGTGCTTCCATTTATACTGATCTCGCACCAAATCCATCACAGCCTCGACGCAATCAAAGTCACCGCCGCGGCTGTCCTAAATCGACACCACGGTGGAGCTCCTGCCTGCCAATCTGGATCCGGTGGTCAACCTGATCGATGGTCGATGCCGCCATCAGTTCTGTAGAGCTGTGCTGCTCCCTCACGTGGTTGCAGGTTGAATAGTAAAGAAGCAAGCAACACATGTTAAATTGCGAAGAATCATCAGGATATGTTTCAACTCTTAGAAATGTGTTTCAAAATTTATTTGTTAGCTTATTTCGTTAAAAGTTCTGGCATCAAAGTTTTATGCTAATCATTTAACCAACTCTTACGATGTCTGCATCCTTTCAACACTTGAAATGATGCCTCTTGTTTGATACTATCATATACCAAGTATGTACTTAAGTGTCAAATATTTTGGTTGTTGATGATGCCAATCCAATATTCCTTTTATATGTGACATATATAATTGTTATTCAGCTGCCAGTGGAGATAATAATTATGGTTTGTTTGATGCATATTGGATGCTATGCCTGTGCTGTGAGTACCTGCTACTGTGAGGACTTAAACACACTACTATATACCCCTAGATGCACATCTACTTCTCAGTCATTCAGCAGTTGCATGCTGTTGCCTGTTAGCAAACCTCTGTTTGCGTGTGCGTTATTTCCCTCAATTATGGTTCTTCCATCCCCATTCTGTTCTGTTATATACTAACGAACAACAAGAAGTATTTGTTACTCAATTGTATTAACAATTATCACAAGGCACTACCATCTGGAAGATGATGGATTATGCAAGCAGCGAGACGCTTACATCAGAAGGGATATATAAAACCCAACAGTTGCATCAAGTGCAAACAGAATAATTCTAGTATTCAATATTCCAGTAACATTCAGTTCATTAAAAATATGAAATAATTAGAAAATGGCTAAAATATGATGGTATGAAAGGTTACTGTGCTTGAATTTAAACGAAGAGTTTTAGCAGCATGAACAGTTAAAACAGACACGGCGGCAAAAAAAAAAAGGCTGAGAGCCGAGACGCTCCATAATTCCATTTGATCGTAGCCATGCCCACACCCACACATTAATAACAAAACCAAATTAAATAAACCATGTTCAGATGGTCTAACCACTGATATTTATATTAGATGTTTGAACTTACAGCAACTTATAATCTGCACGACCGATTGCTAATAATTAAGAGGCTTAACACATTGGCAACTTTAAATCGCATCATCCCATACTAGTATCAGAGGCTCACAGAGTAGACGATGCATGGTTGATTACTAGATCACATTGTATTCCCTGCTGAGGGTGAGCTTGTAACGTTCGGACTTGTGCTTGACCACCCGGAGCTCTTTGCCGCAGCTTTCCACCCCCACGCCGGTGAACAGCATTTGGAAGTCTCGTAGACGCCCGGACAGACCTTGAAGAACCTGGCGATGCAGAACTTGGAGGATCCCAGGTGCACGGACTTTTGAAGGCACCACCACTCCCGCGGTGGCTGGACGTACTCCATCCAGCAGCCGCGCACCCCAGGCAGCAGGTCCATGTCCATGTAAAATGATAGAAAGGGCCGCTCGAGATCGGCCGTTGCCATGAAGCGGCTGCCGTCGTCACTGGATGAGAGCCCGAACCAGAGCTCGTGCTCCGGGACGTACTCCGCGAGGCCGCTGAACGGCAGTGGCTGGAGGGCGGCCTCTTCCCACGTGCTCTCCACCGTGTCGAAGCGGTAGGTGCCTCCGGATCGGTAGGACACGAGGATGTCCGTGCCGCCGGCGACCACCGCGTGCGAGTCGATGTAGTCGGAGCCTAGGTGGCAGGGAGGCGGGGGGAGGGGGTGCCAGTGCCACTCCTTGTAGAGGGGGCTGCTGTGGTGGCCGTGAGACAGAACCTGGAAGCTGTACTGCGGCTCCTGCCCGCCGAAGACGAGTAGTGCCCCGGGCCCGTGCCGCCGCGGGACGAACAAGTCCATCCATCACGTAGAGGCCGTCGCCGACGGTGAAGGAGAAGGGGCTGCGCTTGGGCGGCGAGACCACGGGGGGCAGCGGGAGGAAGACGGGTGGCAGGCTGGGGTCGCACATGAAGGCGCGCCCCTGGTCGTCCATGGCGACCACCTTCAAGCTCTCCCCGTCGTGGCCCTTGTTCCCGAAGAGGACGAAGTGGACATGTAGTGCAGCAGAGAAGAAGGGCATACTGGGTGTGGGTGATCGCGGCTTGGCCACGCATAGCACGGGGTCAGGCAGGCGGCCGGCGTCCTCCAAGGCCAACAGATCGGTGGCTCCTGCTCCGCCGGTCCGCTCGAGCGGCGTTGGTGCCCCCTCCGACGACGAAAGGAAGAAGAAGCGCGTCATGTCGATGCATGCGGCGAAGGGAGTAGCTGTTCGCCGCGAAATCGTTCATCCCCACTAGGTACAGGAACCGCCGGAACCTCATCGATCCAACTGGAAACCTCTCGCGGTGAGCTAGGAAGACTCCGGCCGGTGGGTGGGAATGGTTTTTTGGGGGAAGAAGATTGGTGGACGTGAGGCGGCGGCGGCAGTGCGTTTGGTTGGAGGGACGAAGAAGTAGGGGATGGGACGGTCTCCAGTTTTAGGCTGTTTGGTTGAAGAGATAAAGTAGAAATGAATTATTTTTTAGAAAAAATATTTAGCTAAAACGAAAAACGGTGTAATTCCTCGAATTTAGAAGGACGAGGGACGGGACCGTTACATCCTACCTTGCCAAACGCTAGCTAAACGGCAACGGGGAGAGAGCCATGCATTGCCGGTACCGCGCTTCCTTGGGCAGGGCTGCTGGGCTGGGCACCGATGGGATTTCTATAGATGTTAGTAACATTTTTTTCTCAACGAATTTGGTTGAAATTGCTTCCTGTTTTAGTTGATTTCTGTTAGTTTTTGGCTCGACGAGTGTTTGACTCGTCATCAAGCTCTTCACCCTGCTACAAGGATGACAACCGTCACCCCCAATGTTAAAAAGGTGTTGTGTTGTGGGCTCAAAAAAACCGTAATCAAGCTCTTCGTTCAGTTGCCTAAACACTTGAAATAATGCATCTTGTTTGATACTACTATCATATAACAAGCACT
Source organism: Paspalum vaginatum (assembly GCA_030272315.1). Taxonomy (NCBI): domain Eukaryota; kingdom Viridiplantae; phylum Streptophyta; class Magnoliopsida; order Poales; family Poaceae; genus Paspalum; species Paspalum vaginatum. The sequence goes on along the minus strand of CM059018.1, from coordinate 2,453,093 downwards.
CCCTCTGTTCACAAATATATGACGTAGTTGATTTTTTTTCAAAACTTCGATCACGCATCTTATTGTAAAAAATTTCTTCAAACATGTAAAAGCACACATCATACTCAAACTATATTGAGTAATAAAACAAATTATAACAAAATAAATGATAAATTGTGAAATTTTTTGAATAACATGAGTGATCAAAATTTTAGAAAAAAATTAACGGCGTCATATGTTTGTGAACGGTGGGAGTATGTACTTAAATGTCAAATATTTAGTTGTTTATGATGCCACTCCGATATTCTTTTTATATGTGACATATATAATTGTTATTCAGCAGCCAGTGGAACTAATAATTATGGTTTTTTTATAACGATAATTATGGTTTGTTTGATGCTCATTGGATGCTATATATGCCTGTGATGTGAGTACCTCCTACAGTTGCTGTTGCCTGTTGGCAAACCTATGTTTGCATGTGCGTTATTTTCCTCAGTTATGGTTCTTCCATCCCCATTCTGTTTCTGTTATATAAACGAACACAAGAAGCATTTGTTACTCAATTGTATTCACAAGTCACTACCATCTGGAAGATGATATATGAAAACCCAACAGTTGCATCAAGTGCAAACAGAGTTATTCTATTCAATATTCCAGTACATTCAGCTCATTGAAAAATATGAAATCGGGAGTTGAATTTAAACGAAGTGTTTTAGCAACATGAAACGTTAAAACGTACATGGCGCAATAATGGCTGAGCCGAGACGCTCCATGATTCCATTTGATCGCAGCCATGCCCGCAAATTTAAAAAAAAAGCAAATTAAATAACCATGTCCAGATGGTCTAACCACTGATTTTTAAATTAGATTGTGACCAAATCTTATTTTAAAAAATTGTGTGACTATTATTTGTTTTTGTTATGTTTTGGTTTATCAACATAAGTATTTGCACTAAACTTTTTAAAATAAGATGAATGGTTAAGTGGCGTATCTAAAAATTACAACAACTTGTAATTTGTGACGACGGATTAATATTGCTATAATAGTTAAGATGCTTAACACATTGACAACTTTAAACCACATTATCCCATACTAGTATCACAGGCTCACACAGTAGATGATGGTTTATTACTAGATCACATGGTATGCGCCGTCGACGGTGAGCTTGTAACCGTTCGGACTTGTGCTTAAGCAGCCGCGGCTCTCCACCTCCACGCCGGTGACCACCTTTTGGAGGTCGTCCTCCGTCTTGTAGACGTCCGGATAGGCATGGAATCTCCCAATGTTGAAGAACCTGGCGATGCAGAACTTGGAGCATCCCAGGTACACGGCATAGGACTTCCAAAGGTCCCACTCCGGCGGTGGCTGGACGTACTCCTTCCAGCAGTCGCGCACCACCGACGAGTCCAATGGCCAGGGCATGAGGTCGGCCACCGCCATGAAGCGGCGGCCGTTGCTCCTGGTCGAGAGCCCGAACCAGAGCCTGTGCTCCGGGACGTACTCAGCGAGGCCGCTGAACGGCAGCGGCCGGTCCCAGGCCACTGCCCACGTGCTCTCCACCGTGTCGAAGCGATAGGTGTCTCCGGCTTGGTCGGACACGAGGATGTCCGTGCCGGCGACCGCCGCCGCGTGGGAGTCGATGTAGCGACAACCATCGTACATGTAGCAGGGAGGCTGAGGCTGGGGGAGAGGGAGGGGGTGCCACTGCCACTCCTTGTAGAGGCGGCTGCGGTGGTGGCCGTGACTTGAGACAGAACCTGGAAGCTGTACTGCTGCCTGCCGCCCACGAATGATCTCGTCACCGTAGGCGTAGCGGCAGGTGCGCTGGGGAAGAACGAGTCCATGTCCATCACGTAGAGGCCGTCGCCGACGGTGAAGGAGAAGGGGTTGTGCTTGGGAGATGAGACCACTGCACGGGGGGCAGCTGGAGGAAGGCGGGCGGCAGGCTGGGGTCGCACATGAGGGAGTGCCCCCGGTGGTCCATGGCGACCACCTTCCAGCTCTCCCCATCGTGCCCCTGACGAAGTCGACTGTACCAGGGACGTGCACACTGGACTTCGGCGTGGACACGCACAGCACGGGGTCGGGAAGACGGCCGGCGTCCTCCATTACCAACGGATCAGTAGCTCCTGCCCCGCCGGTCCCGTCGAGAGGCCGACGATGAGAGGAAGAAGAGGCGCGACATGTCGATGCGGCGAAGTGAGTAGCTGTAGTTCTCTAAAAAACCGTCCCCCACCAGGTACAGGAACCGCCGGAAACTCATCGATCGTACCGGCAACCTCGTTCTCGCGGTGAGGAAGACTCCGGCCGGGAATGATTTTTGGGGAAGAAGAGATCAGTGGACGTGGCGGCAGCGGCTTTAACAGCAAGGGGAGAATCTCGTACGTATTATGGCCTTTCCTTGCGCCGGGCTGCCTGGAACCGACGTGACGGCACGAACGGATTTGTGTCTGGGATTTTCTATAGATGTCAGCAATATTTTTTTTCTAAGAATTTGGTGAAATTAGATATGTTAACACAAAGCAAAGGAAATATATAGCCTATTCATTGGATGAGTTGATTTTAGATTTTCAGTTGGTTTTGGTTCGATTGATGAGGGCTTCACGTGTCATCAATCTCTTCACCCCGCTTAAAAAAGGACAACTGTCACCCCTATAACATTAGTTCTTAATTTTGGGCGGTGGTTTAAATAGCGGACAATAGGTTTTAGGGATAGCTTTTTGAAAATGCTATTAGTGACGCTATATCCTATAGTGCGTTATTTCTACTGCAACAATTATAGTGGCATGCATTTAAAATCGCTATAGTGGCGTTATAGCCTGCTATTTAAAACACTAGTTTTGGGTATCTTTTCTCACACCCTTGTGCCACACAAAGACAACTTTTGCCTATCACTGTTGGAAACCGCCTGATTTGGGAACGGTATTTTGCCCTGCCGCCAAGTTTAGCTCTTATTTTGCCGACACACCGATGACAAAAAATACCAATATTAGTCTATTGGATGATGACCAACCAACCTTGTCAATTTTGCCATGCAGGTTTGACAAGGAAAAAACAGTTCCCATTTGGTACTGTTTTGTAGTGTCGTGCGGAATTGTAGGGATAAATTTGGTTCATTCGTCTCAGAACGGACGGTTCACGGCCATCTGAAAGTGTTCCCTGACTTGCCGAAGACAAGTCAGAGAATCCTGAGCGGTCTGAGGAGGTACCCTAGCTGTGGAGCGTGATCCCACACAAGGACAGGTGCAGAAATGCATTGTCACAAAGTCTTAGTGTTTCCAGAGGAGTAGTTACCTGAAAACTGAAGTACTAATTATTTCTGACTACCGCAATCCTTCGAGTAATCTAGGCAAGCTCCGGTGCACACCTAACTTATATGTCCACCACTTATATTTATTTGTGCTTTTAGTTTCCACTGCATTTTTTGTTTTAAACTCTGGTTTGATATATGAAGGTTATAACTATCTTGTATTTTCTTTTGGATCAAACTAAGTTCGTAACAACTAAACATATCCTTGTAAAACTGTTTGTGTTGTTGTAACCTATGTGCTCCTTCATAAGACACCATGTGCATATTCGATCTCTGTGGGATGATGTGGCAAGTCAGGACCTTCAAAGTATCTGATGGCCTATCAGGTTTAGTCCAGTTCAAGAAGTGTGACTCGGCATTTGAGCTGGGTTAAATTGGACGGTTCTGCCACAGGTCTCCCGGAGCTCCGAAGCTGAAGGTCGTTGTTGTTGCCACTATGGCAGCCGCCGCCACGCCCGGCCCTTGTGATGTTGTATGACACTAGGTCGGGGAACAATTTGATCTCTCTGTTTGGATGGGCTATAGAATTCTTCAGCTAGATTTTTAAAATCTCTATAACATCCAAACTGCCCTAGCTACTAGCAACATGAACCATCAGAACAATCCTCTGTACCCTCGCTTGAATTTACTGATCAGTGATCAATACCCCTGCAAACTTTACCGGAATAGACTATGTTGAACTATTAGATCACCGAGTATTCCCCGTCGATGGTGAGCTTGTAACGTCCCGACTTGTGCTTGACCACCCGGAGCTCCTGTCCACAACTCTCCACCTCGACGCCGGTGAGCACCACTTGGAAGTCCTCCGCCTTGTAGGCCATCCTAGGATTATCCGGACAGACAAGCTGCATGTGTGTTCCGATCTCGAAGAACCTGGCGATGCAGAACTTGGAGTAGCCCAGGTGCACGGCGTAGGACCGCACAAGGCGCCACTCCGGCGGCGGCTGGAGGTACTCCTTCCAGCAGCCGTGCACCACAGGTGGACTCATCATCATCTCCTCCGAATCCGATGGCCGCTGGGGCGCGCGAGGTTGGCCGCCAAGAACCGGCAGCCGTCGCCGCTAGGCGAGAGCCCGAACCAGAGCCTGTGCTCTGGGACGTACTTGGCCAGGCCGCTGAACGGCAGCGGCCAGTCGCCGGCCATCGTTCACGCACTCTTCACCGTGTCGAAGCGATAGGCCTGCCCGCCTCTACTGGAGACGAGGATGTCTGTGCCGGCGACCACCGCGTACGACTTGACGTATCTGGAAGGGTCGTCTCGACGGCCATACACGTAGAGAGGTCGCACATGAGGGTGCGGCCGTCGAGGTCGATGGCCACCACCCTCAGGTTCTCCCCGTCGTGCCCCAGAGAACGAAGTCGACTAAACCGCTCCTCGCGTCCGGTCAGGGATTGTCCGAAATTTCTGAAATTTCGTGTTTTTCGGTGGGTGCTGAAATTTTTTGTCCCCAGAATTTCGTTATTTCCTATTAATATTAGGACAAAAAATATTCAAAGATAATTAAATATATTAAAAAGGGTCCGAAATTCTCAAAATTTCTGAAATCTCGTGCTTTTCGGCAGGTGCCGAATTTTTTTTTGTTCCGAAATTGTAAACCCTGCGTCCAGTGTGGACACACTTAGCGCGGGGTCGGGAAGGCGGCCGGCGTCCTCCATCGCCGACGGATCAGTGGCGCCTGCTCCGCCAGTCCGGTCGAGCGGCCTTGGTGCCCCCTCCTCCGACGATGATGGAGGGAAGAAGAAGCGCGACATGTCGATGCGGCGAAGGGAGTAGCTGCTCTCCACGAAATCGTCGCCCACCAGGTACAGGAACCGCCGGAGACTCATCGAGCCGGCGACCTCTCGTGATGAACCAGGCAAAGTGGACGACTGGGCGTGGCGGTGGCAGCGGCTTTAACAGCGAGACAGCCGGGGGAAGAATCTCGCTATCGCCCTTCCTTGGGTCGGGCTGCCTGGCACCGATGGGACTGCATGAACGAACCCGTAAATGCGTGATCAATTTCTATCTGGGATTTCTATAGATGTTAGTAATATTTTTTTCAACGAATTTGGTTGAAATTTCTTTGAGTTGATTTGGGTCAGTTAGTTTTGGCTCGATGAGTGTTAACTTCATGCGTCATCAATCTCTTCACTCCCCCGCTGCGAAAAGGACAGAACCGGTCACCCCAATGATAAAAAAGAAAAATGTACCCAATGTGGTTTAAGTTATCTCATAATGTCATCCATCATTTTTGAAATTGCAGTTTTGGATCCATAAACTTTTTAAAGTGCATTGTATAGGTTCATACTGTAAATTTCCAAAAATTATAAAATCGACTTTGTTAGCTTTTGTCTCCATGAGATCAACACGGTGAAAACGTTCCCTGACCACTTTTTACCCTTGTTTAAATGGCAAATAAATTTAAATGTCAAAACTTATTTACATTTATTTTGATTCCCAAATAGAAAGCATTTTTCATGAAACTTTTACACATGTATATACCGACTAAAATGCATACAGCATCATTTTTAATTGTTAACGTATATTAAGTAGTACAACAAGCCATACGTTTCTTTCCATTTAAAACATCATAATTCAAAAAAACGTTATTTATTTAAGAAAACAACAACCACTTAACCATGATAAATTTTTACTTGTACATATAGAGCATAGCAAAGACAATGGTATTTTTTAAGGTTTTTAGATGTATAAAATAGTAGATATGACATATAAATACAAATGACTAAATACTTATTCAGCATAAACAGAGGCAAAGTTGTTATTTTATATGTAAGTCAGTTCCATTGAGCAGATCTCATCAATATAAAGCTAACAAAATTGATTTTGTAATTTTTTTTACATGTATATAGTTTGATATGTAATTTTTATTAGGGTTAGTTGCAATGTGGACATATACGACACACTTTAAAAAGTTTATGGACCCAAAACTGTACTTCGAAAGACCGTTGGACTTAGAAGACACCTTGAGACAAGTTAAAAGGAGGTGCATTTTACTCAAAAGACGATGTGGGCTCAACTCAAGGATTAGCAAAACTGACGGCAATAGCATGAGTTCTCAAACGATTTTCTTGTGAGGGGCAAAAAAGGAGGTCGGATCTTAGTGGCTTTTTTTTCCTCGCCCAAACTACCAATAGCGGTATTCAAGCATTTTGTCTTTGAATTTGATGTAGAAATCGGCTTTTCTTTTGAAAATGTAGGAATCCGCGGTGTTGGTGGTATAGCAGTAGTATTCCCTCTCATTCAAATTTTTTTGTTGTTCTAATTTTTTATATATCTTCTGATATCTTTAACCATTAATTACTAAAAATTTATACAATTTAGCAACATTCATGCAATCGTATAGTATGAAAGTATTTCGTCTGGTGAATCCAAAAACATAAATCTTGTGATGTTATACTGTATATGAATTTATAGGGATTGTTCGATAAATATAGGGGGGAAACTAGAAGTACATGCATTACACTGAAAACATTACTCATATGCCCAAGCCCAATAAACATGACCAAGACTCCCACGAGCCAGCTGACAGTCTCCAATTAATCATGGAACCCCACCAGCACTGCCGCTTCTCCTCCTCGCTTCCCCCATCTACGATGGTTGTGGGTCCACCTAATCACAACATGTAAGAATATGGTCAATCTCAAGGTTACAGGCTCGGCGCCATCTTCTTCATTCTTTTCCTCCTCGCTCTCACACGAACTAGAGCAAAGCCCGAATTGTTCTGCCACCTCATTCCAGCCTTGCCAAGGCACACTGTGTTAGTTGAACCTTGATCTCCCCCCTCTCCGAGACGCCATATCTTCTTTTGTGTTTGCCGATCAGAGCTGCTAGCTATGGAGACCGCCTACACAGTGGCGGAGCCAGGCGGGGGGCCAGCAGGGGCCATGGCCCCCACCAACCTCGCAAAAAAAAAATAGCACTTCTAGAATTTATATGTTTTAAGGGTAATTAACTCGCTTAACGTGGCATTGGTCAACCATAGTGGCTCCTTCTTGCTTCAAGTTCACTTCCCATTCGTGTATTTTCTTACCTCCATAACTCTAACACAGAGACATCATGATATGTGAAATTGAGCTGTTTTCCGCAAAATTTCTATAAAACCCATGTGTTTCAAAAGATCGCTTATGTTTGATATTTCTTACAATCTAGCTATTCTTTTTCTGTGACTTTGGCTAAGCTAAAAATGTAGAAAATCAAAGGTAGTATTTGTCGTCATTGGTCGGCCCCCCTTATACAAAATTCCTGGCTCCGCCACTGCGCCTACATGATGTCATTTGTTGTGTCCTTGCGATGTTTTATGTGTTTATTTAAACATATTAAAATTTGTCATTATATATTACAGAAGTAGTCTTTTGTTTATATATTTTATAAAAGGAAACCCAAGGCCGTTTATGCGAATGGGCGAGGATTCCTTGACGTTCGTCACTAATGGGTGGGCCCGACCCCACCTATCAATGACGCAGGGGATGTCAGGGAATCTCTGTCGCCATGCGAATGGGCTTTGTTAAAGAAGCTTAACTTAGGACAAACTAAAACGATCATAGATTTTAGGACCGATAGAATACCCTCGTTACTAAATTATGACTCACCAAAATCACTAAATTATGACTCCAAAATCAGTGAAAAAATGACGTAAAACGCCACCTCCGATTAGTCCACAGATAGTTAATCCCAACTTTAGCGAGCAACAGAAGTAACCGCCCACTAGTTTTCTTAGTTTATCTAAAGAACTGAAAGTACGAAACTATGGGCCGGGATATATTTTAGAAACCGAGATGTTGAAAGACACACACTCCCTGGACTTTGTTTAGATATTTTGAAATCCCCTCCAAGCATAAGTATATCTAAAGAACTGCAGGTACGAAACTATGGGCCGGAGTATATTTTAGAAACGGAGATTTTGAAACACACACACACTCTGGACTTGTTTAGATATTTTGAAATCCCCTCCAATCATAAGTATTGGAGTAGATTGGTTGGAGGTTAGTACAATTTTGTCACTCAACCCTTGTCTAGTAGTATTTCCTCCTTTCCAAAGTTTAGGTCGTTTGATTTTTTTTCAACACCGATTATTCTAAATTTTTCAGAATTATTATTTATTTTTACTATGATTTAATTTACCAAAGAATACAATTTAAGTTTGATTTAAATCTTTTATATGTTTTTGTAACTTTTTTATAAAATGAGAGGGTCAAACTTAGGCTAAAAAATCAAACGACCATTTGAAACAAATTTAAACAAAACATCACTGAGAACAAAGGGCGGGGAACGAAGAAAATGCCTTGCCTTGCGCAAGCAAAAGCTAGCGCCTTCACGAGCCAAGAGCGTTTTTTTTTTCTTTAAAGGGAGTTGGCTTGGATAAGCTCAAGGCAAGAGTACCGGAGAATACTCTTCAAGTGCCAAACCACCCCCTATCCTGTCAACGCTCCCCTGTGTTTCCTGTCAAACAACGTAATCTTTTTTTTTCCAGGTGTATGTCCAAAACACTTTTTTTTTTCACTCGTAGACATGGAGTTAAAAATATGAACGGTTTGATGGACTCCAGCGAGGATAGACCGATAGAAAAACACTTAGAACCAGCCTAATTACACAGCTAAGCTTATTCGTCGTCAGAAGAACTCTGTGCACTTTTGTTGTTATTTTTATATAAGAAAAGGAACCAAGTGCGGGGAGGAAATTTTTTTTTTCTTTGGAGCGGACAGAGACGGGCGAGTCGCTGACGCGTGGGTTTGTCAGCTTCATTCAGGTAATCGATCCGATCGCTTTGGCGATCCGACAACACTGATGAATCTTGACTTAATCCGACGCGTCCTTCTCATCTGCCCGCCTTATCCACAGAGCTGCCACCAATCGCAGCCCGCCAAGTGCCACCTCCCGTCACACACAGCACAGCATCCTCCAGGGCTCCAGGCTACGTACGGACACCCCCGTCCCGTTCGCCGCAGACGATCCCAAGCTAACCCAGCGAAACCCTAGCCCAGATCCAGACCAGACACGCGCGTCCCAAACCTTTCCTCACGCCGACAGGTGGGTCCAGAACGCGTTCCTCCCACGTGTCAGCGTCACGTTGGTGGGAGCGGCCGGCCTGGGCGAGCGCGCAGCGCACGGGTGGAGTGGAGAGAGAGTGGGATAGGGGATCCGCGGCGGGCGTCCGGCGGCCGGCCCAAACCCGCGGGCCGGGGGGAGCGCCCCATGACATGCGGGCCCGCGGGCGACGTGTCCATCCCCCGGAGGCCGCCGGAGCGGAACCCGCGGCCCACGCACGCGGCGCCCGCCCTTGCCCTTCCCTATCCACCCCCGTCACACTCGCGTCGCCTCCTCGTTCTCTCTCTCTCTCTCTCTCTCTCTCTACCCGGGCCAAACAAACCGAACCAGCAGCAGGAGTGGGGAGAGAGTGAAAGGGAAAGGGAATTATCAACTCGCCCGCACGCAAATCTCGCGCACGGGGGCGCGCCGGCTCGATCCGCGGCCGAAACCCTAGGTGAGTACGGACGGCGCCGAGACGCTCCCGACCCGAGCGCGCCTGCCCCCATTTCTGAGTTCTGACGCGTTTGGCTGCTGCGCGCGCGCGGTTGCGCTGTTCGCAGGTGGCGGCGGCGGCTGGGGGTGGTGTGGAGGAGGAGCGGGAGGGATGGCGTCGCCGAAGAAGGACGGGGGGTTCCTGACGCAGGAGCAGCGGGAGAAGCTGCGCATCGCGGTGCAGAACGCGGAGACGCTCTCGCTGGCGTCCCCGCGCTCGCCCACCGGCGGGTCCACCTCCGCGCTGCTGCAGCAGTACGAGCAGCAGATGCTGGAGAAGCGCGCCGCCCAGGCGCAGGCGCAGGCCGGGAGGGGCGGCGGGGGCGGGGGCGGGGGAGGAGGCGGGCCCAAGCACGTGCGCCGCTCGCATTCCGGCAAGGCCATCAAGGTGAAGAAAGGTGAGGCGGTGCTGGGCGCCGGCCAGCGGTGGCTCCATCTGCTCCGGCTATGTTTAGTACTAGCTTCCCTGTTGTTGTTAGGGGTGGCTCCAGGGCTTTGCCGTGCTTGATTATTTTGGATGTGGCGATGTGTGGCCGGTCCCCCTGCTGCTATTGTCGATTGTTTGCGTTGATTGGAGCGTAATGCCGTTTTTGGCATCACGGTGAACTGTTTAGAGTGCTAGGAATGTAGGTTCAGCGGCTCAGTTCATCTAGCGCCCGTTGTTTATTGGGATTACTATTTTCGCTGGATCCCCCTATTCCCCTACTGTTCTAGACTGCTAGTGCTCTGCTAATATATTGCTCATGATGTAAAATTGTATCAGGAACCAAGGAGGGTGGAAATTGTTCTGATGCTGCTTTTTTTTTTTTTTTTGGTTTTGGGATGATAAGTCACGCAGAAATGTAGCGCTGATGGAATTTGATCTGAGTAATATGGGTGTTTTTCCTCCTTATTTTTCATCTGCCCGTTTGAATATATCCTAATCCTAGCAGGTTGCCAGGTTGGTCACAGTGTAGAGGCGCTTAGTACGTAGTAGATCGTTAGCTTTGCATGCATGGTGCGAATCGGTGGTTCCGTGTGCGTGTTAGCTGCTTGTCTGAGCTGTCGGTGGTTTATTAGCTTGTGGCTGAGCTGCCTATCGGCGAATGGTTTGGTTGGATCACGACAACTGTGTATTTAGCTGTGTACTAATTTCTATTAAAAGTTTGATGAATTTAGCTATGTGTGCTCTGTTCCTATTTGCCACTATTTTAGCTATTTTTGTCACGACAGTGCTCTTCTGTCGTATATGTGAAACTGTTCTTAGATTGATAATGGTAACGCCAATCATAAAGTTGACACAGCACATCTTGCAGTTGATTCTGATAACTGGCTTTCAGTTAATTGAACCACTGAAATGTCCTGTGTGTGGGTATGGTGTGAGCCCTTGTCCACAAGGCAGCTGCTAATCCAAGAGAACACTATTGTGCTGTGTTGGATGAGCTTTATGTGATTATTATTTTATTAAGTACACACTAATTTGATTATTATTTATCAATCACAACAATCCTGTGTGGCAAATTGTGTTCTGAACTCCTAGTTGTTGGGGCTTAATATAACATCCTTTTATGTTCAAACCTGTTAAATCAGAATTTTCTGTGCCTTCCTGTTGGCAATTTTAGCTGATAACATTTGTCAATGCATATGGGTGCTCAACCTGCATGTTGAAAAGTGGGAACATGTGCTTCTATTGCCCTTATTCAATTCTCAGTTCTTGTAGTTACTGGTCACAGTATGGCATTGCTTTGCAATTGTCGCATCCTTGATGCTTTGCTAATTGTTTCCTTTTTGTTTAGAGGTGAGGTTTTTTTTTCTGGCATTCAGTTTTGGCTTTCCTTCATTTGTTTCGTATTTACCTTGTTACATTAGGGATCTGTTTAGAAGCATTTTTTTTTCCTTCCAGATTAGCCCTGAATGCAAATGGTTGCCTCTAAACTACTAGCTGTCAGGGGTGCTTGCAGATTCAAGGTCCTTAACTTTAGTCTGCTTGTCTTAGTTGCAGCCCTTGCACCTCAAAAAACAAGGATCCATCAATATGATAGATCTGGTTCATCATACTAGGGTGACAAATTTTTATGCAGCCTACGTGTAGCCTTCAATCCTTCATAGCATCTCGCCTACTATCTTTTCATAACATTTGATTGCCACGCGTGTTGCGCAAACATATGGAGTGCAAATATGCGAGGTCACCTAATATGCATGGGTTTGACTCTACTACTGTGGAAACCTATGTGTCTTTTGATACTGATGCATTCTATGGAGAGCCAGTTGTTTATTCCTTGGGAGTGTTTTATGCATAAAATTGGAGACTAACCATCTATGATCTAAAACTAAAAGCAACACATAGTTATCGGTACTGCCATGTTTCAGAAAAGTGTTTAAATGCCCCTTTATGTTCCACTGTATCCAAATATCTGACTAGCTGAGCTTTCTATTGCAGATGGTGCAGGTGGCAAAGGGACTTGGGGCAAACTTATTGAGACTGGTGCAGACGCATTCCTTGACCGAAATGACCCAAACTATGACAGTGATGAGGTAATGTGTTAATGACTAATTCACTGTTGGTGGTGGTCTTAAGCCATTAACTCTTTGCTGTTTGTTCTTTCAATCTGCTACAAACAATTGAGAGTCGCATGTGTTCAATGTCAAAAGAAACTATTGTGGATCACCTTGTATTTAGCTCTTTTTAAGTGCTTAGTATACAGCCATACATGTGCATTCATGTATCATGTTGATCCTTTTTTTTTTTTTTGCTACCCAGGAGCCATATGAGTTAGTTGAAGCCCCTGTTTCATCCCCACTAGAAGACTACAAGAAATCTGTTGTCCCGATTATTGAGGAGTATTTCAGCAATGGTGATGTCAAATTGGCTGCTTCTGATCTGAAAGAGTTGGGTTATGATGACTTCCACCGTTACTTTGTCAAGAAGCTTGTTTCCATGGCTATGGACAGGCATGACAAGGAGAAAGAGATGACGTCAGTGCTGCTGTCATCTCTTTATGGCAACGTGATCAGTTCGACTCAAATCAGACTGGGCTTTTTGCTGCTGTTAGAGGCTGTTGATGACCTGGCCGTTGACATACCTGATGTGGTTGATGTGCTCGCACTTTTCGTTGCACGCGCAGTTGTTGATGACATTCTGCCTCCTGCTTTCCTCAGCAAGGCAAAAGTGAGTCTCTCAGAGTCTTCAAAGGGTATGCTGGTTTTACAAACTGCAGAGAAGAGCTATCTTTCAGCACCCCACCATGCTGAGTTAATTGAGCGACGATGGGGTGGTTCGACACACGTCACAGTAGAAGAGGCGAAGAAGAAGATTGCAGATCTTCTAAAGGAATACATAAAGAATAGTGATACAGCTGAGGCATGTAGGTGCATTAGAGAGTTGGCAGTACCTTTTTTTCATCATGAGGTGGTGAAACGAGCTCTTACTCTTGGAATGGAGAGCCAAGCTGCTGAAGCTCTTATTGTCAAGCTTCTGAAGGAAGCTTCTGAAGAATGTTTGATAAGCTCTAGTCAGATGATGAAAGGATTCTCTCGTTTCAGTGATAGTCTTGATGATCTCATTCTTGATATACCATCTGCAAAGTCTGAATTTCAGCTGCTGATATCAAAAGCAACTTCTGAGGGATGGCTAGATTCTTCATGTATGAATTCAGGTGTCAACGGAGGTGTTGAATATGATGAACATGAGAAGCTGGCAAGGTATAAGATGGAGGCTGTTTCTATAATACATGAATACTTCCTTTCTGATGATACAGCAGAGGTTATCCGTAGCCTAAAAGAGCTTGGATATCCAGAATATAATCCAATCTTCATCAAGAAGCTCATTACAATTGCTATGGACCGCAAGAACCGGGAGAAAGAGATGGCTTCAGTTCTTCTATCCTCATTAAGCATGGACCTGTTCTCAACTGAAGATATCGTCAAGGGATTCATAATGCTCCTTGAAGCTGCTGAAGACACGGCACTGGATATATTGGATGCCTCAGATGAGCTGGGACTGTTCCTGGCCAGAGCTGTGATTGATGATGTTCTTGCACCTCTAAACTTGGATGAGATGAGCAGCCAGCTTTCCCGAAACTCCAGTGGGGCTGAAACCCTGAACATGGCACGCTCCCTTGCATCAGCCCGTCATGCTGGCGAGAGGCTTCTGAGGTGCTGGGGTGGTGGAACCGGGTGGGCTGTGGAGGACGCCAAGGACAAGATAACAAAGCTCCTGGAGGAGTACGAGAGTGGAGGTGATGTGGGGGAAGCATGCAACTGCATCCGCGAGCTGGGCATGTCTTTCTTCAACCATGAAGTTGTCAAGAAGGCGCTCGTGATGGCAATGGAGAAGAAGAATGAGAGGACCCTGAGCCTGCTGCAGGAGTGCTTTGGCGAAGGGATCATAACCATCAACCAGATGACCAAGGGGTTCTCAAGGGTCAGGGATGGGCTCGATGATCTGGCTCTTGACATTCCTGATGCCAAGGAGAAGTTCATTTCCTATGTGGAGCACGCAAAGAAGAGTGGATGGCTCCTGCCCTCGTTTGGTGTTGCATCTTTGGCTTGAACAGCTGGGCAGAGAGAGGCATGAGGCTGAAGCAGAAGGCAGGCGCAGGCCATAGGTGTGCCGCGGACGAACCGGTTTGTCTGTGTTTTGCATAGGTAGTGGAGCGAGCCCCACCTGGTTGCTGTGGTGGTGGCTTGTGTGTCTAGATCTTGCATCTGACATGCTCATGCTGTTCCCTGTTTCATTCCATTTTAACTCTCCATAGACCCCCTTTTTTACATCAAGTGAAAACAGAGAAGAGAAAGACTGTTGTAAAAGTTTTACCATGCTCCGCCTGTGTCATGTCTATCGTGCCAATCAACTCTAGGGAAAATGCCGACGCCATTGGATGAAGCGTGGATCCCCAAATTTGCCATGATTTTTGTGACATCTCTCATAGCTGCTTCCCTGGGCGTTAATGATGAAGGATGGTTTTGACTGTGACCTATTCATTGTGGAAATGGTGTGGCGTTGCTAATGCCTTTATCGTTAATGCTGATATGCGCTGCAAGTCTCTGGATTTTCGTTTTAGTTTTAAGATGGATGAAAGCTCATGGACGAATTCCATATTCTTGGGATTTGGGACTTAGATTTGGGTGTGATTTTTTGCTTTGGAAGGATTGAAGCATGTAATGTGAAGAATGAATGGACCCCTCCGGAAGGCCCATGATCCAAATGGCGCCACAACAGGGTTTATTTTCAGATAAACAAATGAATGAAACGATGAATCGATCTAAAGGCCATACGTTTACGTTGCAGCTTGTTTGTTACAGTACTGCCTTAATCTGTACTGTAATTTTCAATCATGATTCACCAAGACATCGGCGATGTATGCAGAAAACGCATATCACAAAAGCCATCCATCTAAACAGCTAGATATAGTTATGCTACCAGGAACGTTTAAACATCCGACTATCGATATCTTATATGTTAGTGGTGCACATCTACTGTGTCTTTGACCAATATCTCACCTCATCAGAGGCAGGCTACAGTTAACAGATGAACACACTTTTCAACGTCTGAACCGGTTCGATCACCAGAGAGCCAAACCAGAAAACATAGTAGAGACTAGCGAGAATGAACAGCCATGATGTCAGCTTCAGCCAAATGGCAATCAGCATGCGAGCCTTGCTTCCACTGCGCCCCCACCAGCTTCAACTGCAGAGGGCCGCTCTGTTCCTGAACTGCTGAAAACTACCCTGCTTCTGCTTTCGTTTTGCAGTCCGGTCTGATCTTGCAGAAACAGCAGCTGAACAGCGAGCCTTGGCGTTTCTCACGCATCTGGGACTTCCGACGGGGAGCGCAAGCACCGCAGGGTAGAAGGTTTGACAAGCAGCCACGCCGAGATCTGCCCTCATCAACCTTTGATGCATCTCCAGCGGCCTTCAGGGGAGCATTTCCTGTGGTGGATGGCGCAGGCACGACAGAGATCTTCTGGTAGCTCAAGATCCTCGACTCGGTATCTACTGGGTCACCGTCCACAGTGCCATGGAGGCAACCCAGAATGTGCGATGGTTTCTCCTTGCTTTGCCCTCCAAGTGGGGAAGAGCAGTCTCTTCTGGATGATGCGACGGTTCTGCAGTTCGAAGCGACTGGATCCTGCGCCTCGCGGTCTTCTCTCGATTGCATGACCAGGCTGACAGATGAGTCCTTGGATCCAGCCCTGTTGCTGGAGATTGGCGAAAGGTTGATTCGGATGTCGACGTTGCACCTCAGTAAATTCTGCAGAGATGTGCAAAGTGGCTTCCAGAAGCTCTCTGATGTTGGTACATCTTCAGGATGGCAGAACTGTAGCTCAGCAACTGCTACACCTGCAATTCAGAATCAAATGGAATGAAATTTGACTTGTATAGAAAAAATAAGCATAGTACAAGGGCACAGTGATGCTAATCAAATGGGTGAGGTTCCATTTACAGGCCATGTTGGAGCATATTGCTGCAAGAGTTCCAAGCAAGATGCAACCCCACCAGGAAGACAACACAGCTAGCCTATCAACAAGTATACCTATTGCTATATATCATACATATGCCCAGACAAACATGTGCTTTCTGAAATGTAGCACTGAGCAAGTGTCTGTAAAGGTGTATTACAATGGGCCACAGGAAACAACTACAGGAAGTAGGGACATGCTGTTCAGTGACAACGGATCTGTCTCCCTAACAAAACAAAAGAGAGGTCCCACACAGAGAGGAAATTACCTTGGGTTGTGTATAGTGATGACAACTTCCCATCCTTCCGCAGTAGATTTTGAAGTGGCTGGGATGAGCAGTTCTCAAGAGCTTTCATCCATATTGTCTCCAATACATCTGGGTCTCCCAAATTCATGTCTAGAGAACCAACTTTGTTCTGAGAACAGAGATGAGAGCTCGTATCTAAGCTTTCATCTTTCAGTATTGCGGTCCCATCATCTGATAAATGTACAACTTTACTTATCAGTAAACATACATACTGAGAGAGTGAGACAGCTCACTTAACAGTGCTACTAAATACTTCAAAATTCCCAAATATTTTGACATTTAGGGGTGATTGAAATTATGGAGGCAGAGAATATTAGTTACCCGTCTGACTCTCAGTAAACATGCTTGAAACTGCAGTATCATCCAGACAGTAGGGTTCTCTCATATTAAACTGTAACAGTGCAGCAGTAAGCCAAGTCGATTGGTTTTTTGTGGTCTTTAATTGCTTTTCAGTTTCTGAGAGTATTTCCAGTGCATTCCTAAGTTTGTGTACATCCACATCAGCAGCTGCAAAAATTGTTAGAAAGTTAGACATATATATGGAAGCAATAAACATGCTACACTGTGAGTGTAAATATTGAATAATGTTCTGCGTTAACTACTACATAACTCAGTAATAAATAAACATAATATCATCTTCAGCAAGAGTATTCAGAAAAAGCGGTACTCTATCTTGCACTTCAACCAAGCTTATCAACAATAACACAAAAGATCTGAGGCCATTCAATATGAAGCTGCATAGCTTTGAAGCTTAACAAGGAAGAGAACATACATGTATGCCTGCCAGTAACTCTTCTGACTTCTGAAGAATCTGATGGGTGCTTCCCAGCTAAAATATCCATGATAAGATTTGCGAGCTGGGCTAATAGCTGCAGGGGGTCAACTTTTGAGCTCAATAGTTCCCTGGCTCTCCTCACAATTGTAGCAGCATCTGATGTCATAGACAGATTGAGAAGATCAAGTAATTCCTCATCTGAGACGTCACCTATCTGGGAAAATGGGTAGGGAAAAACACAGTAAGTTAGTTTAGGTGCCGACAAATTGAGAGATTTCAAAGGAAAAGGGGGAAACTCGTAGATTTTGGCATCTTCTTTTAAGGAAAGAAAAAACTGGATTAATAATCAACCTACCAGTTCGTGGGTCACTGATTTGCTGATTCTCTTCCCAAGTAGAGTTAGTTGGTCAAGCATTTGAATTGCATCTCGAATGGATCCATTGGCCTTGCGCGCAAGAAGCTCCAGTGCCTCCGCTTCAAATTCCATGCCTTCTTTCGTGCAAATCTTGATCAGCCGGCGGGCAATCTGTGCATCATCAATCTTGCAAAACCTGTAGCTCTGGCACCATCCTATGGAATTGCTCGGCAGTTTATCAGCATCAGATGTGATCATGACAAAGATCGTGCTCTGAGGGATCCCTTCGAGGCTATTGTAGATGGAGTACCACCCCTCCTTGTCCATGTGCTGGCAATCATCAACAATCAGAACCTTGAAGTGTGAAGCAGCAGGAACCTCACATGCACTCCTGAGCAAGGCCGCGACTCTAGATTTGCAATCAAGCTTGGATGCATCAACCTCTACCACGCTGCTGCTGCTTCCCGAGAATATGGCCACGCATTCCTCGCAGCGCCCGCATGGCTGGCTCCCACCTGGAGCGCGGCAGTTCAGCGCCGCCGCGAATGCTCTAGCCGTGGACATCTTGCCAACGCCGTGCGGACCATGGAAGAGATAGATGGGAGCAAGCTTTCCTTTCAGAACAGCACCCGAAAGCGACTGCACAATAACATCATGCCCAACAATCTCGGAGAAGGATCTGGGCCGGTACTTCTGCAGCAAGCTCCTCGAGCTCTCGTGGAACGTGCTGGCCTCCCTCCGGCCTAGCTCCTCCCCTTCGACCACCAGGGCGAAAGCCCTGTCCTTTGCGGGCCTCGACATCCCCGAGATGGCCGAGCAGCAGCTCTGGTTGTGGAGCGCGGCCTTGGCCATCGCGTTGGCCTTGATGATGTTGATGGGCGAGGCGGCAAGGCGGCCCGACCTCAGGCCGTCCCCGAACTCCTCCCTCCTCCTCTGGAGATGATCGTACGCGTTGTAGCTGAAGCTGTGGCGGCCGTAGCTGCTGCCGGCCCCCTCCGGGCCGTCCTCCTCGAAGGAGCAGCCCTCCCAGATGGTCTTCTTGGCCGAGAACTTGGCCAGCGAGTTGGTGTCCGGGTCCCTCAGGGATCTGGACCGCATGATGGCCACCAGGGCCCTCGAAATCGGGATGTCCACCGAGTGCCGCCGCCCCTCAATCATCTTGGCTCCACCGATAGATGGATCCTGCAACGCAGATCAGTGTGCGTCAAGGAACAATGGGTTTTGAACACACGCTTGAAGGAATAAACATTCTGCGATGTGACTCGCTCCCGGCCGGCTCCGCCCACCGGGCCCGAAATGCAGGCTGGGAGGAAGAAGAAGAAGAAGAAGAAGAACTCCGAAAAAGAAAAGAATTCCTTTTTACTGGCATTGCCACGGGAACGGCCTCGCGAGGAAACCGAGCGGAAAACCGACGAGAATCCCGCGCCTGGTCCCCCAGCAATCCCGGGAAACTCACACCAGAAACCCCCCACGCCCACGGAAGAACGAACCGGAGACGCGACCGCGAAATGCATCCGCGAACGAACGGGGGGAGGTGGAGGAGGGAGAGGGAGAGGGAGCGGACGGACAGACCCAAGGAGCAAGAATCCAGCCGGGGAAAGAGCACCAAAACCCAAGCAACAGCACGAGCGAGAGAGATGGGGATTGGACTTCAGAGCAGGAGCAGCAGAACCGTACCGGCGGCCACGGCGACGAGCGAGACGGACGGAGGCCCTGAGCGGCGGACCGGGGCGCCTCTGCCCACTCACTCCTAGCCTCCCCGTCCCCGCGCCCGCCTCGGCTCCCTGTCGCCGCCACTACATTAATAGCGCCAGGCCCAGGCGCACGCTAGCGAGGGAGGGAGGCGAGCGACAGTAGCGAGGGGACGGGGAGTGGCAGCGGGCCGTAAATACCTCGAAACGCGCGGGGTGGGAACGGAACGGGACGGGGGCGTGCGGTGCGCGACCTGGCGGGAGGAGACGGGAGGGGGCCTCGTGGGCCGTGCCGCAGGGCCGCGTCCTGCAGGGGTGGGTCGCAACGGGCGGGGCCGGTGGGGGCTGGCCGGGGAGCGGATGACAGGTGGGCCGTAGGGCCGGCTGTCAGTGAGGCGACCAGGGGCGGGCGGCGTGGGAGTTTACTGCGGGTGTGGGGCCCGCGGGGGCGTGGAGCTCGTGACCCCACCGCAGGCCGCTTGACCCTGGTCACCCTTCTTCCTCCCTGGCTCCCCCTGTCTCCTGCTGTTTTGCTTGCTCGTCTTTCTTGACAGCTGGCTCACAGGAGAGATGGAATGATGATTAAGAAATCAGTGGCAACAACAATGCTATCCTCTGCTTGCCAGTGCTGATTAAGAAAATCACTACTAACATTCTAGCAGGATAATGGTAATCATCATCTGCACCCTTTTCCGTTTCAGCCTATCATCTTCTGCCCCTCTGTTGCAGTCACAGGGATCAGGGTGGTGGTGGTTTAGGCTAATGCTCCTATTAGTACAAGGCTACTGGCATTGCTGCAAGCAAGTGTGCCCTTTGCTTTTCTGATGATTGTGCTCTCTCTCTCTCTCTCTCTCCTGAATTTGTTTGTTGTGCAGACTGCAGGGATGGATGGAAGGATGACTCTTCAATTTGGGACCTTCTGCTTCTCCTCCTCTGCCCTGCCATGGCCTTTTTATAAACGCCTCGCTTCTTTTAACGAGGATCCGGTCGAAACCGGCGGGGACCGGCGGGGACCAGACCAGCGCTAGTTGGCGTCCGGCGACTTGTTTACGATTTGATTACTACTCGCTAATCTTCTAAACACCGTCAGTTTAATTAGTACTCAGTACGTACTAGGGTGATTGCATCTTTTTGTAGCCATTGTGGTCTTTGCACTGGTCAACTGACTGATGAAACCAATGTGCCCCTTTATTCGCTGCCCTGGGTTGGAGATTTGAGAGCACCGCCACGGCGGAGATGATGGCATCGTCATGCATGTTCATTCCAATCAATCCACGCCGTCCCTGATTGGCGCGGCGCCCCTGCGATTGCATCCTTCTAATCATGAATTATGATGATTGGGCGCTGGCCGCTGGGATGTAACAAGATTAAACTCACCAAAATACTACCTCCTTTTTCCCAAGTACTAATCCAACATCCACTTGAGCCTAGTAGAATATTAAAAGATGTAAAGCATCAAACTTTCATGGACCAAATTTAGTACTTCAAATAATCGGGAAATCACCTCTATTCGGTTGTGATATACTTATTGATTAGTACTCCATAGCATCACCCCCGGGGGCATCATGGCTCCATATTTGTGTAATATTAGTTGGTGTCCGACGTGTTGGTGCGAAAATTGTTAAAGTAATTTGTTTAAAGATGGAAAATATTAATACAGCGGCCTAGCGCGTGGTGACATGGCTTCTAATTTTGTAGCCCGTTAGATGATGTGGATGGTCTACATGTTGAGAGAACTATATTTAATTAGACGTAATAGGTATAGGTTATATAAATGATTTTTAAGTTGATATTCCACCTCTCGTTGCACCCCGCACCCCATATGCTATGATGTAACCTATATTTTGGCTCTCAAATATGGGTGATATAAATTGTTGTGTTTTATAGTACATATTAATTTGAAAATGTCATGTTAATTATACCTCTACTCAAAACTCTTTCATTGCGTTTTATTAAAAAACATAGATTAATAGATTCTAGACAATAATATAGCGACAAAATTGGTTGTGGGGCATCCAAAACCAAGTTGGGCGGTCAATGGACATGCAATTTTTCTATCTTTTTTCTAGCACTTCTCATCCCCAATTAGTAACAACAGACTATATCCTTCACAATGGCAAATTGAACAATTTATAATTGCATATACATATCTAGATGGTCACTTTATATTGTTTTTACTGTAAGAGCAAGTAAAGTCTATATTTTTAACATTCAACTTGTTAGGGCCATCCCATTTTTGATCGTAAACTAAAAAATTGGACATGTAAGATCTATCACCTAAGCAAAATGGACATACTTGGATCTTTACTTTATTCCAAAGATTTTTTTTCACATTTCAATTTTTAAAAATATATCTTAATTTCAAAAGTAAGAAAATTACGACACAAGTGCCTTTTTTTATAGAAAAGTGATATATTCATTAATGATTCATCTGGAGTTATATAAAACTTATTTATAAACAAATAACCAATATGTCTACAAGCAGCAAAGCAACTATAACATGAACCAATAGCGTCTTAATAACTCCAAACAGAGTATTAACATGCATTTTACATTTTCTGGTTTCATATTTTTAAAACTAACACTAAATTAGTTATGGACTTTAGATTAAACCAGATTTCTACCTAAACAGAAAGCCACAATAAAAACGAAAAGGATCAAATTTGTTCGGTTTGGTTAGTTTATAGATGTGATGTGTCAGATTTCACAATTTGCAGTATAAAATCAGGCGGCCTTAACAAACCGAGAGAAAATGGACTTTACTCTAATAACAAAGCTAGCTATGAGTAGATCGTGTCATTATCTTGTGTCCATCTCCATCAACCGGACCGGGAGTCTGCCCTACGTGCTTGGCAATGGATAGCTTGCATAGGGGGTCTCTCGCTCTAAAAAAGATTCGGCCTTGGGGCGTTCGAATTGACTCTTCGCTTATCTTTACGTTGGAGCTATACAAGATAGGGACAGGTAGACCCTAGCACATCACATTATAGTTGCCCCACTGCTCATCTTCTTCACACAACTCGTGTCCAATCGTGAAACTATTTCAAGATCCAACTGTTGTTTCCGTGGATAAGACGTGCTGATCTTCTTCTAGAAATCTTTTCCAATTTTCAGATTAATCTTCTGCAACCATTTAGCCTGCAATTTCCGTAATTGCACCATCTGTACTTTGGAATGATATATGCTTGCCCCATCTGTCCGTGTATCATTTGCATATGGACAGAGAGTACAGTACTAGATGTAGTAATATTTAGACAGATGGGCTCGCTGACGTGGGATCCTGTGGCCTCAAATGTTGGATAGGCAGATACTAATCGGAATGCCAGATTACTCCAATCATTTGAGCTCGTAAGGGCACGCACAGAGTCCGTACTACAAAATTATAGATAGAATCCAATGTTGTTCCTCTGGAAGATTTCCAAAGAATAGCAAATATATAACAGTTTTTGCGCCGCATTGTCCTCTTCTCCTTCTCTGTTCCTTTGGGTTTTCTTGCAGCGGGAAAGGAGCACGTGGGTTAGCTGTGCACAGTGAAGGCCCAGCTTCTCTGGATGGATGAGGGAGCCTGTGGAAGGCAAGCAGACAAGAGGCGCAGGACAAGAGCTGCTGCGCCGTGCATCTTGAGATTCTCCTCCACACCACCCATCAGATGGTGAACTACTGAACTACAAAGGCACTGTGTGTAAAAAGCTCCATCAGATGTGTAACCAGTCAATAATGCACTCTTCTCAGCATGCTAGCTACCCTACCGTCGGTACTGAATGCTGAGGCAATGGCTGGAGAGTGATGAGGCCGGCCAGGCCAGGCCAGCCGACGAACAGTGGCAGCGGCAGTAACAAATGCTGAGCTGGGGAAGAAGGGTACATGCACAGTGCCCGCATTACAGGGCCAGCCGGACTGGGCAGGATCTCCATGGCGCAGGACCAAGCTGCATTGCAAGGACCGTCCGAGATCTCTTCATGGCGGTAAAGGCCACTTCAATGGGCGCGGCAGCTGGTACTTGGCTCTGCCTCCGCGCCGCGCTTGTGCAGATAGTCAAGGATATCATGGTGATCGTCATGGCTGCAGTGCAAGACTGCAGACTCAACAGTCCGCAGTTCAGCAGCCAACCGAAAAGTCACCTCTGGTCTTCCCAGAGACAGAGGAAATACCAGTACAGATCTCCGTTCCAGATCGTGTACTTTTCTTTTTTTTTTTTCTTCAGGAAACATCCAGAGTATGATCTTCTTCCCATTCAAAGAGGAACAATTTTTTTGGGAGGAGATGCATGGGAGTGCAAAATGTAGCTCGGCCATTTCCAGCAACCCGGGCCTTTGATGGGCTAGAAGTGCAAGCTATTGGGTTTCATTTGATTATGGGCCTACGAAAAGCTTTTCCTTGTTCAATCAAATTACAGAAGCAGATTTCTCACCGCTCCCATCTTCCACTTTTTTCATATCTCTTGCATTCTTTTTCGGAGATGGAGAACATAGCCACACGGGTGGGACTTTGTGAGACAAGATGAAAGTGGAAGATGGTGGTAGAAGAAAATGTTCAAGAAGACAAATAGTCGCTCACTTAAATCAGGGGACTTGCTACACATCATTATCATCCACTTTGTGCAGCCAATTAGTGACACGTTGGATATCCAGCCAACAGGAAAACTGGATGATGCATGGCGAAATTTCATCTAGGTTTTGTTACAGATCACACACAAGACAACGCAATGAAAATGTAGCTTGGGCATTTCCAGCAAACACGGGCCTTTGATGGGCTGGAATTGCAAGCCATTGGGCTTTATATGATCATGGGCCGTTGAACTGAACTAAAGACTTTTCACCTGCAAACGGCACCCATGATCTATTTTTCCTCTTAAAAGTGGTTAAGAGGTTGATTTAACTCAGAGAAGTTATCATTATACAATCACATAATACCATCCCCAAATCTTTTCTTTTGGTTCGACCAGAAAAAAAACTACAATTTCCATTTACCCAAAGCATAAAAATAGTTTTTACTCAAATTTTTTTATTACCATGCCATCAACACCAACAGAAAGTGAAAATCAAGGAAAAAGAAGTTTCAAGAACTATCCAAAACGATCTATAGAGTAATAAAAAAACTCTACAAAGTCGTTCTCTTGAGACCAACTTTGCTTTGTCATCTAGCGAACGGCCCACGAGTCGTCCACATCTCCACGCTCCCACCCACAAACCAGGCCCAAGCCAAGGCCCCTCTGTCCCCACCTGTCATCCTCCCGCCACAACCCTAGCACCATCGCGCCCTCCCTGGCCCCACATGTCATCCACCCATCACCGACCTGCCGTATAAATACCCGTCCGTGCCGAGGCCCAAGCCCACCACGCGCCCCAACTTCCCAAAAAAAAAAGGGCAGGGAGAGCGAAAAAAAAAAGAGGAAACCCTCCGAATCGGAATCCGCACCCACCCATCCATGGCCGCCGCCGCCCTCCTCCGCCGCTCGCCGGCGGCGCGCGCGCTCCTCTCGCCGGCCCTCTCGTCCCGGCTCGTCGCGTCCAAGCCCCACTCCTCGTCCCCCGCGCCTCCGCCGCCGGCGTCGAAGGCGGCCCCCAACATGAAGACCTTCTCGATCTACCGGTGGGACCCCGACTCGCCGTCGACGAAGCCGCACCTCAAGGACTACCAGATCGACCTCTCCGACTGCGGGCCGATGGTGCTGGACGCGCTGCTCAAGATCAAGAACGAGCAGGACCCGTCGCTCACCTTCCGCCGCAGCTGCCGCGAGGGCATCTGCGGCAGCTGCGCCATGAACATCGACGGCGACAACGGCCTCGCCTGCCTCACCAAGATCTCCGGCGCGTCCTCCGCGTCCACCGTCTCGCCGCTCCCGCACATGTTCGTCATCAAGGACCTCGTCGTCGACATGACCAACTTCTACAACCAGTACAAGAGCGTCGAGCCCTGGCTCAAGCGCAAGGACCCGCCGCCGCAGCAGGGCAAGGAGGTCCCGCAGACCAAGGCCGACCGCGCCAAGCTCGACGGCATGTACGAGTGCATCCTCTGCGCATGCTGCTCCACCTCATGCCCGTCCTACTGGTGGAACCCCGAGGAGTACCTCGGCCCAGCCGCGCTGCTCCACGCCAACAGGTATACCACCACCGCCACCCCGTTGATACTGCGATGTGTTGGTTGCTGAATTGTCAGTGCTGGATCTGCCTGCCTGTTGAATGATGTCTGATTGATCGGTTTGGAAGTCATGCTCTGCTGATCATGAACTAGTTCTGGTTGATGCGTCACATGTAGATTGTTTGACGCAGTTGCTAACTTAGCTATGTGAGCCTGAAAATGATTGCGGTTCCAGGTAGAATGTTGTTTGGTCTGATGTGTAAAGTGTTGGTGAATTGTTTGCTCCTTAGATGTGATCCTCTGTTGTCCTGTTGACTGGTAGTAGTAACACCCATGACAAGCAGTTAGATGATCATGGTTGGGTGGCATTCACCACAAATGAAGGAAGTGCGTTACGCACATCCCTTCCGAAGATTGCCTAAACATCTATAAAGGCATTATTGTTCTGAGTGCTCTCCCGTTGTTAGCTTATGAGTTGCAAATTTATCTCAGTATAGAAATTAAACTCGTATGTGGTGATGTTTTAGTGAATCTATTTGTTCGATGAATTTTGGGCTGTGGAGTGCTAACCTCTTTTCCAGTACAGTGAGTGGTCGTTTCTCATTTCAGCATCATTAAATTATGGATGATATATGCCAAATTTAAGATGCTCAAGTCAGCCCTTGTGGATTTCCTTTTCACGTGTTTTCCTTGAATGATAGTTGTCTAATATGATTAATTTTCTTCTTTGTTGTAAGCTTTAGGATGTTGCTAAGTCCATGACCCGTTCACCCTTTTTAGGCTTCCGCTGTGGGGGACGCTTATCAAACCAAAACCCAACATGTTCATGCACCTTCAAGCTCGAGGATATCATGGGGTGTCAGAGAAGAGAAACCTGCGGGACCACAAACGTAGATTGCTTGCAGAAAAATATGAGCTGAGGGGAAAGCTGTATAAGGCTGTCTGTAGGGACCCTGAACTTCCATTGGATATGCGGGAAAAGTTCCGCTATAAGCTGTCCAAGTTGCCAAGAAATAGCTCCATGACACGTCTTAGAAACCGCTGCATTTTCACAGGCCGCTCTCGTGCTGTCTACAAGAAATTCCGCATGTCCCGTATTGTGTTCCGCACATTGGCAAACAAGGGTGAACTGACAGGCGTAAAGAAAGCATCGTGGTAGATGTTAGCAAGCCAGTAGAACATGCTAGCTCTGCAGTAGCCCCCTAAAAATAAGGTTGTTTACATGCAATCTTTCAGTGTTTGATCCCTGAAACTCTCTCTTTTAAGTTTCTGACCAGAAGCCAATTTATTTAAGCATTTTTGTTGAATCAGTGTACTGTACTGTTTTTCCAGCTGCATAGCAGTTATGAAGTTATAAAAGGCTTTGAACATGTTTCTGAATGCAGAAATGCAGAAATCTTTAACGCTTGGATTCATGAACTTGTTGTGCTTATTTCTTTTATCTGTTTAC
Source organism: Paspalum vaginatum (assembly GCA_030272315.1). Taxonomy (NCBI): domain Eukaryota; kingdom Viridiplantae; phylum Streptophyta; class Magnoliopsida; order Poales; family Poaceae; genus Paspalum; species Paspalum vaginatum. The sequence continues at coordinate 2,426,185 of CM059018.1, read as the reverse complement.
TCAGTAATTCATGGTGTTAATAATCACCACATGTGCTCTGAATGATTGTGGAATGATTGTGAACGCATGCTGCCCGGTGGCAATTGCATGTACTTTAACCTATGTCCAGAAATTGTTTGTGTTGTGTTGTGATTTGATTTGTTTGTCTTGGCTTGTTTTTGTAAGTGTTTATTCTACCTTTAGGACTAATGTCTCATCAGTCACATCAGCATTCTGTACGTTGCTGATGTCTGGTCATTTGTGGTTCCAGTGTCTTATTGATTGTCCTGGAGTGACACATTAGCTGTTTAATTCATCTTGTGATCACCCCCATTTGATTTATTTGATGTCTAAGTTTTTGTTGCTATACGGTAATTAACTTCATTTACAGATAGGATAATGACCATAAGCACTGTGGTACACAATACTGTTACATGCCTAAGTTGAGTTGAGATTAGGCTAGTGAAGATGAGTTAGTGGAGGTAGTTTTGTCCACAAAATATATTTCAATGACAGATCTTAGGTAATGGTGTTGCTAGTACTTTTGAGTGCCCATTTAATTATATAATGTCTTGGCACAAATAGCTATCTTGCTATATCTGTATATGTTGCAAAAAGCTTGCTATAAACGGTTGCCATACCACGATTGCTCCATGCTATAAACATGCACTGTTTCAACAGGTGGATACAGGACAGTCGTGATCAGTTCACCAAGGAGCGCCTGGATGCCGTCAACGACGAGTTCAAGCTGTACCGCTGTCACACCATCAAGAACTGTGTTCACGCCTGCCCCAAGGGTCTGAACCCGGCGAAGCAGATCGACACGATCAAAAAGCTACAGATGGGTTCCTGAAAGTGATCGTCACCCCCTTTCAAAATGAACATGGAACAAACCTGTGAAAATTGCGATAAACTTTGTTTATGCCTCGTGGTTTCCACCTGACAAATAATTCCCGTTTGGGGCCTCCTCCCTGGTGCTCAGATTTGCATTAGGTGGTGGTAGTGTAGGGAGTGAATAATTGCTACCATATTTATTTTTCATGCTGTATCTAATTTGGTCGCTTGCGTTGCATTGTATGCTCATTGTGGTTGCAGTCATTCATGGATGATTGTCATTGCTTTTAGTATTTGTTTCTCATTATGGAATCATTTATGACCGCTTCTTGTAACATTTACCTGCTAAAGTATCGAGCGAAGCCATTGGAATTTTGAAACATGTGTTGTCAACGCATATGTTTGTAAACGCCGTGAATATGGATCGAAGTTATTGGGCTTTGGCAGCCCAAAACGCTCACGTCTCACACTCTCACCCCTTGCACAACCTGCCCTCGCCACGGGGCTTCAAGAAGCACCTGGGCCTGCTGCATTAGTGGGGCGTCTGAATGTGAACAGTCTGATTTTAGCTGGTCTCTGGGCAACTTTTGAATTTGCATTTTGAAAAACATGTCAGTTTTTTAACTTCTCTTTTTGTCAAGTGCTATCTCCTGTTTCAAATCAACCAAGGTGATCCCTCATTATCTGTTCTCATGAGCAGATCTTTTTATCTATTGTGCTAATTAATGCCAAATAAAAACAACTTTCACTATATAGACGTTTTATTAATCGCACGCACAAATGCCAAAGACTAAAGTTGCTATGTACTAATAATTTAGATGGCTCACACATAGATGGTCTAAAAGCTAAATGCCCGATCGGTGGTGTTAGCTGTGCAACGGCTTCGGTGCACGCCGGTCAAAGTGCATTGTTGTATTACAACCAACATTTTCAATCTCAAACCCTAAAATAGTTTGTTTGGACAAAATTAAATATTTTAAATCATACTCTTTTTAGTTTATTATGGCTCATCCTTGTTGGTCCTTGACTACCCCGTCGTATCCACTGCTTACTAATTGTTTCTTGCCACTTGGCTCTGACAGTGCCTCATCGCCTCTACTCCTCTACCTGCTGCCACCATTGGGCAGCTAGCCACCCCAACTCCCTCCTCTACTGCCGCCCGGTTGCTAGTGGTCTCTATAAACCCGGAACCCTAACTCTCCCCTTCTTCTAACCTCGGTTGCAACAGGAGTATCTCCGACAATGGCAATGCGAGGAAGACCAGTGATTAATGTATATTGCAAAGGAGTTAAACATTTCTATAATAATATACTTTCCTTTGGTTATCATTGTTAGACGCGGCTAATTGGTAATTCATGCCCACACCATTTTAGTTGCAAGGAACGTCAAACATTTCCATCCGGAGGTAGAATATCTTTGTGGCACATTCTAGAGCATCATGTATATTGGCTGAACCTAAACGGTTTGTTTCTCGGTTGTAGAGATTCACGCGGGACCCACCCCCGCTGCCCCCGACCAATGGCGTTGCAAATCGCGAGATAAGACATCAACTCTCGAGCACACACTGGCCGCCGCCTCCCCCGCGCAGATAAGCCCGACCCCCCGGTTCTAGAAACACGTCGGCGGGAGCTCTTGCCATCGCATCGCCTCGCGTCGTCAGCCGCGGACGCACCTCGCTCGCTCGCGCTGCCAAAAAGCGACCCCTGCCGCTCTCGCAAGACCGGTGCCGCCGGCGAGACCACCGCACCACCCATGGCGACCATAGCCACGATGGCGCTGCTGAAGCCGGCCAGGATCGTGGCGCGCTCGGCGCCGTCCACCAGCGGAAGCGTCGTCTCCCTCCGCGTCCCGCAGGCCAAGAAGGCCTGCGTCGGCCTGGCGTCGGCGTCGGCGTCGTCCCCCGCGGCTGCCACGGCGCTGGCGGGCGCCTTCTTCGCGGCGCTGGCGTCGTCGGACGCGGCGCTGGCGGCGCAGCGCGTGGCGGACGCGGCGGCCGCGGCGGCCCCGGAGGGCGGCGACAACCGCGGGCAGCTGCTGCTCATCGTCGTGGCGCCGGCCATCGGCTGGGTGCTCTACAACATCCTGCAGCCGGCGCTGAACCAGCTGAACCGCATGCGCAGCCAGGCGGTGGTCGCCGGCCTGGGCCTGGGCGCGGCCGCGGCCGCCGCGGGGATGGCGTGCGCGCCGGAGGCCTCGGCCGCCGCCGCGCAGGACCTCGCGGCGCTGGCGGCCGCCGCGGCGCCCGCGGACGACAACCGGGGCCTGCTGCTGCTCATCGTCGTCGCGCCCGCCATCGGCTGGGTGCTCTTCAACATCCTCCAGCCGGCGCTGAACCAGCTGAACCGCATGCGGAACGACTGATCGGCCCCGTCCATGAGCAGAGCAGGCTAGGCTGCAGCGTGCGTTCGTTCGTGTATGGCGTGCCTGCCGCGGCTTGTGTTTGTTTCGATCCCCGTTCCTCGTTGAACAAAGCAGTACAGCTCTTTTGCTCCGGCCTCTCTCTCCAGCATCTTCGTGTTCAAGAAGGTGTCTTTGTCAACCGAACACCTCGCCGGTTGGCGGCGGCGGCGAGCAGCGGAGGAAAAATCCGTGGTGTGATGCCTGCCCCATTGCAAAGCATCAGCTTGTAGCCTAATGTCATTGGTCGCCAACCATCTATATTTTAAATTTCACTCTATTTACCAACCATTTATATTTAAAACTCCACTCAGCTTTCGTTTCCGTTTATGTATAATGTTTTACACATATAATATATTTTAAAGTGATACCAGCCGCTAAGGCTAAATCCAATGGCTCCCCTATCCTCCATCTCCTATCATTATTCTAACTACCTCACTCACTTAGATATACGGTGCGTAATAGTATTGTAACAGTGCGCGAAACCCATTTTAATGCTCCGCCGGATTTAGCCTAGCACTTAAACCGACTGGCCCGCGCTGTTTGGTACCGGGTCATATAAAAATGGCTTTTTTCTTGGAGAGTTGAGGCATTTGCAATGACGGCTGTGGTCTGCCGGCTGATTCAGCGCGCGCATTTAGGCGGGGGCGCGAGGCTCTCTTCTAGACTAGACTCTGGAGAGGAGGTGGGTCGCCGGTGCACGCGACGGGGATCGGCAGGGTGCTGGCGCGCGCGCGCGGCGGCCGGCGGGGCGCGCGTCTCTGCGTCTCAATCAAGTCGTTGTGGAGTGCTAATCAATATTTCTCTTCTTCCTGGGACGGGGAGCCTGATGAAAGATTCGCTCATCAGACCACAGAGGTCTAGCGCTGTACTGTACCTGCTGCTGTCCCTGCAACCGGCCGGCGCACATCCAGCTCCACCGCGCGCGGTCGGACGGCACACGGCACACAGCCACTGCAGTGTTGTGTACGCTCCTGCGTGTGAAGCATTTCAGGGCGTGGTGTTTGGCAGACTGGTGTTTTCCCTGAGGGAGACTGCTTGATATTGAATCACATTTTTTATTCGGCTGACCAAGTTGAGCAGACCGTAGCAGAGGAGACCCCCGACGCAAGCACGGACGGCAGTAGTGGAGGCAGGGAGTGTCAGAGAGAGGAGCACTGCTTTGCACAGCGTGCGCCTTGACTCGCGTGAGCGCATGCCATGCGCAGACCGCACAGGCTCCGCCCGCCGCGGCGGTGCACGGCCACGGCCCACGGCACTGCTGCCTGCTGTGAAGTTGACTCCACTCGCCGCCGACGGCTTCGCCTCGTCGCGCGCCTTCCTGTTGCACTGCTCCTCTCCTCGCCCTCGGCACGGCAACACGGCAGACGCATCTGCATCGGCGTCGGCATGCACCCGATCGAGCCAGACGACAACGACACACCGCCGCGCCGTACCTGGGGTGGCACACAGCCACAGCACACCATGTGTGCTACTGTAACCGACAGCTTCGCTCCCATTTGCATTTCCACGTTCTGTTGGAGACCGTCTTAAGCTATTCTCACGTCACACGGTGTTTGTTCTTTAAGCTATTCTCACGTCACACGGTGCGAAACAGTGTCTTCGGACGCCGCAATGGGCAAGGACAATCTTTCCAACATGATAATGAGACGGTAAATCTTCTCTCAACTACCGTAATAACTTGCCATTCCATCTCTAGATCCGCAAACCAGCCAAGCGTGCCATATGATCGCCCAAATCAACCCTCGGCAAGTAATTACATGCGTGCGTATATCGGGTTTGTTGTTTGTATGTCGAGATTCGAATCCCAAGTGACACAACACCGCAAATTTAAAACGTTGCCGTTCATTTTGCTCGTTTTTTATAGTCTGTATAAACACGTGCAAGCAAATAAACACCATTGTCAATAAGGTGTCAGCGATGTAGGTGTTAGGCCGGTGCACCCCCTGGGTTCCTAGAGCTGAAGATGGAAGTGATTGGGATGACAGTCAACACTCGCGCAGTGGCAATCCATCGCTAGGAGATAGTAGGCAAAAGGATCGGACGAGGAGCTCGAGCACGGTTGGTTAGCATTGCACGGGCGCTTGACATGATGACAACCCGTCGGACACCGACGGCAGCTGGATGACCGGATTTGCAGCTGTCCAACGCATCACTATTTTTTTTCTCCATACTCGTTTCGTTTGGGTCACTTAGTTTCAGCTAAAAATTAGTTACAACTAACCGGCTAATTGGCGCTAATTATACACCTATTAGCGGCCCATTAGCTAGGCATGGTTGATAAATATAGCTATATTTTAACAATTAATAATTAGTTGGTATATCCAAACCCTCTTAAAGACTGATTTGAGAATCTTATTTTTCTAAAAGATTCTCATTTCTCCAAAAAAAAATAATTCATTTTTTCAAGAGAAAATGAAAATCTATTGAAAAATGTGGTTGCTAAACTAGCCCTAAATATCTGTTCTCGTGCCCCACGTTCATTGCTCTCGAACATTTCGAAATTAAGCTTCTGTATGATTGAAAGTGCCCAAAAAAAATTTATGCGACCACTCACTGAAACGTGACTCAGCGATCCAACGGCGTAGATGTGAACGCGCACCGTCTCAACCCATCACAAAACCCCCGTGATGCCCTTGAAAGCCTTCTCCCTTTTCTCCTGCCCTACCCATCGCGTACAACGGGAAATGGGGGGGACACCGCAATCCGGCCCTCCAATGAGCCCCCGCCACGTCAGCCAACGGCAGCCACGTCAGCGCGGGATCAAGGGGAAAAAAGGCCCCCTGTCCTGCCATCTCACACGGGCGCGGGAGATCTCTCGCTTTCCCTCCAAACAGTCTCCCCCGCCCCCACCACATTTCGTCGCGACGAGGCGTCCGAGCTCTCGGGCCGCGCGCGTCACGCGCCAGCTAGCTCTATGGCCAGCGGCGGCGGTGGCGGGCGGCGGCGGCCCAAGCCCAGGGCCAGGGCCAGGGGCAAGGCCAAGAAGACCAAGTACCTCAGCCTCAGCGACCTCATCATTAAGGCGGAGGCGGGGACGCCGCCGCCGCCGCCGCCGGGGCATGAGCGTGAGGATGAGCCGGCGCCGCAGCAGTGGGAGGAGGCGGAAGTGAAGCTGGAGGAGGGCGGCGGGGATGGCCCGGATGTGGGCGCGGCGCAGCAGCAGCAGCAGATGGAGCCTTTCGCGCGGCACCACGAGGCGTCCACCCTGTTCGCCGCGCTCCCGGCGCCGTCGCTCTCCGACATCCTCGGCGCCTCCGCCGGCGGGGCCGGCGACGACGGATCGCCGTCGCCGTCCGGGTCGCCGGACGGCTCGGGGTTCCCGGGCGCCGAGGAGGAGGACCTGGCGCGGCGCGCGCTGCGGGGCAGGGAGCGCCGCTGGGTGTACTGCAGCGGCGGCTCCTCCCCTGCGGCCACCGCCGCCACCAACAACTCCACGCCCTCGTCGTCGCCCTGCTCGTCCGCCGCCAGCACGGGCGCCTCGGCGCGGGCGCTGCTGCTCAAGCTCGACTACGAGGACATCCTCGCCGCCTGGGCCGACCGCGGCCCGCTCTACATCGGCGGCGCCGGCGCCGGCGCGGACGCGCCGGAGCCGCAGGAGATCGACGCCGTGAGTCCGCCCGCCCGCTCCTCGTGGTCCTCGTCTTGTCTGTCGGTGCATGCTTTGTTGGAAGCGCGGCCGTGAGTGACAGCGGTGCCGCCGTCCGTCTGTGCAGGTGCTGGTGGAGGTGGAGCCGTCCGAGCGCGCGGCGGCCGCGTGGGGCGCGACGGAGGCGGCGCCCGCGAGGCCGGGGAGGGCGGAGAGGGTGATGAGGTACAAGGAGAAGCGCCGGAACCGGCTCTTCGCCAAGCGGATCCGGTACGAGGTTCGCCGGGTCAATGCCGTCAAGCGGCCGCGGTTCAAGGTGACAACATCATCCCCTTTTCTTTTTCTGTTGATGCTTGCCGATGTTCCTACTACGTCTGTGTGTCGAGTGGCATGGCAATATGGCATGAGCTGATGTGATCTCATACATCATTGTGCCGTTGATACTTTTCCTTCTTGATTGTTGATGCGCCAAGGCGTGGGTTGCACATGTCACACAAACAATGCTCAGAATCCATGTTTTGAACTGCAAATTGATTGGTTTTGGAGCTTGGGATTGTGGATGCGCAATGTCTATATTATGCGATGCATATATCTGAATTCTGACCTGATGATTGAAATTTTGCTGATTTCGTTATGCAATGGGAGAGCTATACAACTGACTGCATAAATGCATTGTGCCCAAAGAGTATACTTCTTATTTGAGTTCCTATGTAGCATCTTTTGTGCAAATTACCTGCACATACCTTCTGTCAGGAGCAAAAAGAATAAGTTTTACATCACTGATGTTTCAGATGTATGAAAGCTAAACCCAGGAACATATATCCTGCCCAGTTCTAATGCTAAGTACGCTCAAACATATGTGAAACAGATGAACGCTTGCTCTGAATCTCCAATCTAGTTTATTCATTCACCTCCTGCCAAGCAGAACACCCACATTATATGATAAACACCTCTATCTCATGTCCATTTATTGTAGAGGAACATGTTTTGCTCATTGAATCATATAAAAGGTGTCTTTGAGGAGAATGTATGAACCACCGTGTAAATACTCTTTGATTTAGGAAATGAATATTTCTTTGAAATACTTTTGCATCTTCCGCCTTTCAATTATCAACCATTCTGCACATCCTTATCTGAGAAAAGAGAAAAATCTGCACATAAACCGGTAATATTATTAGTGCTGCAGCACACTATCATCAGCCATATGCTTCACCTTTTGTTACTAAATTCTGTTCTGATCAAACCTTGTCTTTCCCACATTACTGCGATGCAGGGCCGTTTCATAAGGGAACATGAGGAAAGCGAGCTCCAGCCTACATAGCCTCCTTGGTTTCTTCCATTTTCACAAGGATAGCCCGTGTATATATACGGTTAGTCACCTTGTTGTCTCATCGAAATTCAATTGTTGTATTGTTTACCCTGGGCAAGTTGCCAGCTTCAGGTGTAGATCAGTGGCTGCAAAGTTATGTTTCGTAGGATGGAAATAACAGAACTTAGAGTGAACCACTGTGATCCAGGACATACGGATGATGGATCTGTTCTCGTTTTGTGGTTCATTTCGCTGGGACCACTAGTTTGCAAAACTGTGGACTAGTGCAATGTTCAGTTGGCAAAAAATTCGATTTTCCCCTTAGGAAGGAACTTGAGAATTTGATATCTTGGCCGTCTGATCTGATCAACACAAAGACGAACTGTGTTTCTCATATCTATATGCCTGGAGACGTTCCTTTGCACACATATCAGAAATGATCCGTACCAACAGACCTGCAATTTCTCGCAGAACCTGTTTGTAAAGCTGATCATGTATGGGTCTTGTAAAATCGGTAGCTGCTACTGTTGGGTCTTTTCCAGAGTGACTTCTTGTGATGCATGATGGGTCTATTCATGGATGCGCCGTGCATTTTCTGAGGATCAGTTCTGATTTATCGAAAATGACAGTGTTCTGTTGGGCAATGACTCAGCATTTGATGAGATTTGGGCTGTCTAGTTAGGGGAAAACTGATACTGTGCATGTTTTCTGAAATCTACATCACAATTCGCAAGTGATGCTCATATTCAGTTCAGGGCATGTTTGTAGTATGGTAAGAACTGATCTACTGATGTACTCTGTACTTAGTAGGTAAGAAAAGCTCTGTTTGGTGTTTGCCCGCCGGAGTCCAAGCTCGTGCATGTGAATTAGGGTGGACCTGCCGTCGTGCCGTTCTGCGCTTGTGCTGCAACAGCTGCTTTGGCGTCAGCCGTCAGGGCACTATCAGTCATGTGAGCAGTTCTCGGGCAGAGAGGCCCACTGTCTTGGACTTGGGCTGGGCCACCTGTGCGGGCTTGTCTCGTTCCTTGTGGCTGCCACCTGGGCTTCTTGGAGATCCCTGGGCTGCTGCGTCGGGGTCCTACCGGCGGCAGTTGGTGTGCATGCCCCCACTCCCACCGGAGAAGGATTTACCGCGACCACACTGTACAAGGTAAAAAGGGTGCTCCGTAGAAAATAGCAAGGCTCTGTTTTTGCGATACGTCACACCACACGTGACTTTCCCCTGATATCGGCTACAAATTAGTTAAATTTAACTGATTCATAGATATCACGCCCGTTTCTACAGGCTTAGTTAAATTTAAAATAGTTAGGCTGGCTCAGTAGTACCCTGGAAGCTATATATTATTTTCAGGAGAGTACATCCGTGGTGATGTCGAGCAAGCGATTTGGTGTTGCTTATGGCCCAGTGGGAATGGAGCTGAAGAACAGCCTCAGCCCATAACCGAAGAAGAAGCAGCAGTCTCGTTGGGCCTCACTATGAACAAAAAGTATAGAGTATATTAAGGCCCAAGAGCCAAGTTTTGGGAGCCTGAACTGATTAGAATGATTTACGTCTACCATTTGTGTTTCTCCATCCTAATGTAAAGGGGTCTCACACTTGACTATCCTATCCATATAGGAGTACTACCTTTCCCTCAAAAGAAATATAGGAGTACTATCTGACTAATCTGAGCAACTAACTTCAGATTAGCACAACGTCTAGACAATTTATCATCGTAGGCAATCCGCAGCATCGCTGCAACGGACACGAGATTCAGTTCCCGGCCTTTCCGGCAGCAGGTACATAATATACGGTAAAAATCAGATGCACAGATCAGTGTACGTGGGATCTTGCGGTGAGCGGTGGCGTGCATGTGAATACTAGGGCTACACAGTACATGCATGTGGCCGTGACGTGGATTGCCTCATGCCCTGAGCTGGCCACGTTCTGGCTTCCCTACTGCACCGCCTGTACCTGTACTGTTCTCTTTTCCGTCCGAGACCAAGCAATGCTCCACTATTCAGATTTCAGATGAAGTGCGGTACATAGTTATTCCATTCGTCAATTAGAGGATTAAACTGTTCAGATTTGATATAGTTGAAGCCGCCACACCTTTCACACAACATGATGCTCGCCGTTTAAAGTGATATGTGTACTCAACGCGATGGTTCGAGTTAGGACAAAGCTAGAATTTCATTTTCTTTTTGACGGAGGGATTAATAATTATAAAGAAGATACTGCAAATCATGACGAAAGTGTAGTGACTAATATCAAGCGATTAATGAAGCAACTGTATTGTCGTTCCCTCCACTACTGATTCATTCTGCTACTCTGCCAATAACCTCACAATTGGGTTGGGAGTTTTTTTAGGAAGGGTTGGGAGGGAATTGGTAGAACAACAGGCTACCATGTCTGATGAGATCTCATCCTCCCATCGAATGAATCGAAACAGAAATAGTTTTTCCCATCAGATAGACGGTCTGCTGCCTGAAAGCACTGGCAGCTGGTTTTGCCGTTTCACAAGCATGGTACTCCTATATGGTAATGTTACAAAAGTAGTTGCTTACTGCCATCGTTATATTAACGGTTCAGTTACATTAAACTGATGCTACTTCGGCGGTTGCAATATACTACTGCCATCAATCAAGGACTGCTGATGCAGGGAGCCAGGAACTACTGCCAGAGTGCCAGCATGCAGTACTCCTATAGGAACTACTAACCTTTCCTTCTTGGCTGCGTTCTGCCCGTGAAGCTTTCTCGCTTCCCAAGTTCCAACAGCCCTAAACAGTGGCTACACATAGGAGTAGTGCTAGCAATTTTTTACATGGAATGGGGCAAGCATGTTGGTTGTGGTTGATACATATACAGGGACCATGCATGTCTCCGAAGTTCCAATCACCTCCTCGTTTCCATGGCTCCCAGCGGCCCTGACTGAGTACGCAGCAGGCAGCAGCCACTACTCATTGTTCATCAGTGCGTACGCATCATCAGAGGCGCATGCACCGGCCGAAATCGATCAAAAGATCTTTCCGAAAAGAAGACTAAAAAGTGAAGAACATGCAAAGCAAGCACGCAACAAAGAGGAGGGTGATCAAGAAAAGAAGGGAAAGTTGTGAATTCTGTTCCTACCGTCTACTAGCGAGAATCATCCTTTCCTTCCCCACACTGCTTTATTTTCTTTGGCACACAATTAAGTTCAATCCATTGATTTCGCCTGTTTTTTTCTCTCTACCAATTGCCTAGGTACAAGCAAGAACAAGATGGGTGGATGGATGACCACCAAGAATTCACCTTCTACACTACCTACCTACAAGGCTACTAGAATAGACCCATGAACAAATCGAGTAAAAAGAGGATGAAAAGAAAAAAGAATCCGAAGCCCCAAAATTTCCATTTTTCTTCTACGTACAGGAGTAGTAATTTGGAAGGGATCACTATAGAGATGGGATCGTGTGGTGATTGGTTGCGAGAAGGACGGAGACGGCTAATTAGGGTCCTAGCTAGGGACGAGATGCCGACCTCTTCTTGCGGAGGATGACCTGGGTGTCGAGGCCGAACGCGTCGACCTTGGAGACCCTGACGACGTCGCAGAGGGGGAAGAGCCCGAGGAGGCCGCGCACGTCGAGCAGGTCGTTGGCGGAGTACTTGTCCCCGCGCCGGTGCACGGCGACGTGGAGCACGGCGACGCCGCCTGGCCGCAGCGTGCGCTGGATCTCGGCGGCGAATCGGTCGGGGTAGAGCGCGTGGTCGAAGACGTTGGAGAACTCGAAGTCGAAGGTGGCGTCGGGGAAGGGCTGCGCGTGGAAGTCGCCGCGCGCGACGAGGGGCGGCGCCGGGGCCAGGTCGATGCCCAGGGCGCCGCGGACCCCGACCCGCCGCAGCGCCGCCACCTCCTGCCCCAGGCGCGCGCCGACGCAGAGCGCGCGGGACGCGTTGGCGAGCAGGCCCTCGCGCTGGAGCGCGGCGAAGGCGGCCGCGAAGGCGTCCACCTTGCGCGCCCAGTCGCGCGTCGCCCACACGCGCCGGAGCCGCGGGTCCAGCGTCTTGTTCAGCTGGTGCCGGAGGTAGTCGTCGTAGGAGCGGTAGCGGGACGCGCGCATGCGGATGTGCGGGGAGGGAGGCGACGGGGTGAGGAGCGCGAGAGGGGGCGCCGGCGTGGTGGCGGAGGAGTAGGCGTAGAGGACGAGGAGGAGGGAGAGGAAGGGGAGCGCGAGGAGGAGCGGCCGCGCGGCGGGGAGGGAGGGCGCGCGCGGGGCCTTGGCGGAGTCGGCGGCGGGCATGGCGGGCGGGTGCGGTGGTTAGCGGGGCGGCCGCGTCGTCCGCATGGCGCTGCGGTTTGGCTTCGTGTCCGGTCGGGGCCGTCGTCGTGAGCTGTGCGGGGTGGATTTGGCACTTGGGATTGCGGCACGCATGCGGTGGGTGGGCCCCGTAGGCCGCGGAACGGCATGGCCGGAAGTGGGCCGGCAGGACCGCAGGCGGGCTGACCCACGTTGCCATGTGCTTATTGACATGACCGCCTAGTTACCTTTAACGGCTGCAATTATAAAACCGATTAGCACCAGCTTTCTAGTACAGTACTAGTTTCTCATCAACAAAAAAAGTACTATCAGTTGCATTGCAATTTGCAAAGGAGAAAGGAGCAGGCGTTAGCGTGTTCCGATCGCCTCACTTGTAGCTGAAGTCGACATGACGTGGGCATGTTTGGATCGGTTATAGATTGCGAAAACCAGCTAAAAAAAAAAAATCCCCTGATCTAGACAGCCCCAGCTTACTGGCTGGACAATAAAATCCAGCCATCCAGATTGTTATATGCTAATGCCTGAGAGGGAAAAAGGGTAAAGGGACTGTAGACGATAGACACCTAGGCTAAAAGGCAAAAAAAATTTGGCCATAATATATGCCTTGTGAGTACAAAGAGGAACGATAGGATTCACAGTTATGGTCCAAATCAATACGCGCCGACCCGTGCACCGTAGAGCGCGCGGAGTACTCACTGCTCCCACTAATTTTTGCGGTGCATGAGCTGCTGCATTCAAAGAGGTCGTTGTGCGCTTGATGACGAAGTAGAATAATCCATGTCTCCATGAACGATAGCAGTCTAGTTCCTGAACAGGGCGAGTTCACCGTTTAATCAATTAAGCCTAGGCAAATGTTATGCATTTGGCAGTCAAGAAAATGCAGAATAGAGGCATTTTCGAAAAGAAAATAAGAAGTTCTGCTGTGGATGGGAAGATATACTACTACTACTACCACCAGATGCAGCACCTCCGCCGCCACTGTATGCTAGATCGTTTTTGCTGCCTTGGAGCAGCTTCCCTTTCTCTTCACTGATCCATCCAAGTTGCAGATCGAGCTGAGCGTTCCTTCATAAAATTTCCTCCTCTCTTCAGCAGAATCTTGTTAAAATGGTGCAACAAATTCTAGGGAAAATCGCAAGACTCGCTCTACCTGGACATATATAGGCATGCAGGAGCAGGAAGCGTTCGTTCTCTGACGTGTGGTGATATCAGGTGGGTAAGCGGCACTGCCGCGGGGACGAATTGCAAGGGCAAGGATGGTAGAGATTAATTCAAATGTGAATTTTGCCAAAAAGAGAGAGACAAATACCTTTTTCATTTATTTAGCCAATGGAGTTCTAAAAGATGAAACCATGTTCCCCCGTGGGGATCTATAAATTACTAAATTAATTGATAAAAAAATATACACCTTGGATTTTATTGACATCTACGGAAGGACTAGATCAATAAATCAAACCACTCATTCTTCTAGGGGTTGCTGCTACCTACGGAGTATTAGTCATTGTGGTTATACATAAACGATTTGGTTTTTAAAAAAAACAAATGGTTTTCCCTTTTGTAAGACATCTTCTCGGTAGTTTGTTGTTGGCTTCGTCACTTAGGCTATTATTCAAAAGCTAACTTCACAGAAGTTGGCTATAGCAGTGCCACGGTGTTCGGCAAAGTTGGGCAAGGACTTTTTTACTTGGACTCATGGATGGCCGGCTAGTGTGGAGATTGAATGTCATTAATATGTTGGTTTATTTCTTGTGGTTTTTTAAGGCTCTGTGTATCCCGATACATAGAGGTAGCGGGAGTGTTTTAGTATTTGTGTCTAAATTTACATCCATATAAACATGAATAGAAAAAAAAAGAGGGACGAAACCCTAACAATTTGGAATGAGGGTCCTTAGCTTACATCGAGACAAGGTTTAACGCTAGGTTCTTTTAAGGTACATCGCTTTACATCAAGGTTTACCGCTGGGGTCACCTGCTTATACAAGACTTAAGGTTGAAACACAAGCAAAGGATAGCCAGCTACCACATTACATTGCATTGCAAGAACGCATCCCATCTCCCCCGTGTCTAAAAGGATGCTTTTGTCTCCTCACAATACCTGTATCTCAACGAAGGATGTTTTTCGTCGCCTCCCATTTCGGGGTCTGAAACACAAAAAAACTTTCAATAATAGCATTTGAGCCTATACTATTACAAGACTACATTTTATATAGTACAAGGAAAATGCATGTTAAATGCAAGAATAAAGGTCAATGTTTTATTAGCGTAAGGCATCTAATTCATCATGAGCAATGAGCCGCAAGCTATGATCAATAATGAAATAGAATGACCTTAGAAACAGCCAAGAGCCAACTATATACCTACACCCATATTGAGCCCTCTCGCCTATATACATAGCACAGATAAATAATCCAATTAGAAGTCAAATGAGCAGCTCATACTCCAACACATGGGTGTCCTCCATTACCAATAATTCCTTGGTTCACTTTTAAGAACATTCTCTCATTGAATGGCATGATGCATTAGCATTTTTAGTGGCATGACAAGATGATTATAAAGAGAGAATTTCATGAGAGGTGAGAGAGTTTCATCTATATAAAACTTGAGATACAACTATCTAGACAAAAGGCGACGCGACGTGACACCTTTAGAATCAAGAAAATAAAACTGTGCACTGAAAATGACCTAACTATTTCTACACATGCTTAAGATATGCCGATATTATCTAGATCCACATAAACTTCTGACAAATGACCACTGCATATACTGGGAAAAAGTAATTCTGTCCTTAACAACCGGCGGCCGGCGGGGACTAAAGTCACCAAGAGCCACCCATCCAGATTTAGAGCTGACCACGGCGTATACTGGGAAAAAGTAATTCTGTCCTTAACAACCGGCGGGGACTGGGCCTGTTTGGTTGGCGCCAGGCATCGATCTCCACCCCAAGGGCTCGAAATCGAACGCCTGGGAGAGCTGCCTGCGCCAGGCAACGTTGCCTCCGAAGCAACCAAACGTCCAAACAGGCCCTAAAGTAACCAAGCACCACCATCCAGATTTAGAGCTACTGTAGATATAATATCGAATTCTGCACTGATTTATTGCCGCCCGTGAAACCATTAACTCACTAAATCCTAGTTGACAAAGAGTTGGGGGTGTGAGAGGGTCACCTGCAGGTTGGGTCACATTGCTGTAGCCAAACATAGAAATTGGTGAAGGGTAGACCGCAAAGGCGTTCGCAAAGGCCTTTTTTATCATAATCTGTTGAACGTAGTGTGTTGAAAAATTCCTTGGCATTTTTCTTAAAGTTGTCCTCATCAGAGTAGTGTTTCTTGAACACTGCACTTGTCAAAAGCCAAACGACGGTGATGAACTCGCCACCGCTGTTGAGTTGCCTGGCATGTGAATCCCTGCTGCAATGGTGTGCTGCATAGCTAAGCTTCTCCACCCACACCTCAAACACATCCTTGATCACCTCCTCCATGGCCCCCTGCTTTTTTAGTAGCTCGTTGCCAAGTTTTGCTCCAGGGCCAAGGATTTTTGGAAGACCACCGTAAGTGGAGTCTCTGTTTTGAGGATCAGTAGGGTCCCAAGGATGCATAGGGTCTCTGTCTTTGATACTTTGAAACAAGTCATTGGCTGTACCTCTACCCCATATGATATCTCCTTCAGCTGGTCTGGCACTAGCATACAATCTGGCGCGAACGGGGCTGGGCAGCATGTAGGGGTGTTCCACAAGGAGGTACATCATGTAGTTGGAGACCACCTTCGTAGCCTCCACAAGCTCCTCTTCCCCCTCTTTTGGCTTATAGAAATGGAGGAAGACATCAGTAGCAAAGTGCCAGGTAAGGATCCTCTCGTCAAACTCCATGCCGGCCGTAATAACCTCCAGTTCTCGACCCCTTTGCCCGTTCAGGCCACGGTAACTCCTCACCCTCTCCTCATCTCCACGACATGCTTTCACCATTTCAACTATCTCATCCAGCACAAGCATCTTAGTTTCTGATGAGATAGTAATGCTGTTGCCACGTGTGAATAAGGAAACCACTCTGCTGATCAGTCTTGCTTTGTCACTGAAGGAGTCCACCAGGTTGTGCTGCCCAATGGAACCCGACCACCTCCTTGTAATTTGTGCTGCCTTGACAAGCCGCCGAAGAGATACAAGCAGACAATGCAGCCAGCCCAATTTTCTTCTAGCTTTCAACGCAGCACATGTCCATGTTGACATCAGTGTTCTGAGAACCGATGCCACCTCCAGGAGGCATGCTCCAATGAGCAATACGTAGGTGACATTGGTATCCACTCTGTTGTAACCGTCATGTTTGCTAGCAGCACTGAACTGGAATAGGAAGAATGCAGTGACTGTGCCGAGTAATGAAGCGATACGGATGCAGATCCCGTGCCATGTATGGATCACCAGTGCCTTGGTGTAAAAGACATCGTACATCAAGGAGAGCTGCTTCTCAATCAACTCATACATCTTCCCCTTGTTGTCACCCAAAAACTTCAAAACTTCACACTGAACTTGGGATGGCCAGACGTTATAATCAACGAACTGACCCATGCAAATGTAGATTAGGTCATGGGAAGCCTGCAGAACCACTTCAGCATCCAACGCCACCTGTGTGTGTGCAGAGCAAGTCCCTTGCTCATCCTCCATCTTGACACGATCCAGGAACCTGCCGACACTGTCCATGTTGGCGCTCTTGAGTGACCATACTCTCTCCCCGTACTTGATGACACCAACGGCGAACATCAGCATTGCAGCTGCCATGAACATTGCCTCGCTATCGAGGATGTACTTGTAGAGAACATAAGCAGCTCCTACAGCCTGCATAACAAGAGTGAACATATGACGCAGCCAGAGATTATTGTCCTCCATGGCGTAGGCAGTAATCGTATCCTGGCCACCAAGATGCACCAGGAGGAGTGATGCCCATAACGCCATGAACTGCCGGTGCTCATCTGGTTTGTAGCTGATGGACATGTGACCCAGGGTGTATACCGCTATTGAATCAGCGAACAGGTACATTAACCAGAGAATGATCCTTAGCACGGGAGGGATATTGCACCAACGCATACCAGCAAAGGTGAGCAAAAACACTTGCACAGCGAAGCTGACAAGGACCAGGATCTGGACCTCCCATTGGTTCCATAGGTGGAACAGTCCAGCCATATCACTGAACAATTAATTGTGATGAAAATTATTAATTGCCCAATCAAGCAGCACTTAAAATAACAACAGACACGAAAGTAGAGATAATAACCCAATCACATTGACTTTCAGCAGTCAGCACTAGATAGGGTTGCATAAATCTACAAAATATCACATTACCTTGATATAAAATATGTGGAACATACAACATTTCCTGTTTGTTCAATCAATATATAATTTCTGTTTTCAAGGGCATATTCTACACTAGATAAATAAATACTAAGACCAATGAAATCTTTACGGCAAACTTACCTTAGTGCCACAAGCCAACAAGCTAGGTTGTTGTTCTAGCCGAAGCATATGCAGTAGGTCTTCTAAGTTCGTTGCTCGATCAGCAGTCAGAACTAATATTACCTCCCGAGGTAACTACACTCGGCCACCTGACCTCGCAATCATAATATCACCAGCCCAGAATATGTACTTTGCCCACAGACCTCCATAATGCTCTCTTTTGCTTTTTAGGGGGGGGAGGGGGGGGGGAGCACGTACATGTTGGAATACATTTCCTAAAAAAAAGGGGGGTTTAGCTGATCCCTAACCTCTTCTTGAAGAAAAGTATTAAGTGTTGGTATTCCTGCTGCTCAAAGATATTCTCAAACGTTAGAGCTTGTCTAACAAGAAAAGAATATATGTCTCCTGTGAGTGCATAGGGGCAGCGGAAGCAACAAGATAAGTGAGCAAAATTCTCACAAGTGTTACTGAACATGAAACTTGAGAAATGAAACTGCAACTTGTAGCCTAAAACTTGGCCCAAACTTTTGGACCAAACATCCAACAGATAGTCCGAACTTGGGTTGTTGGACCTAATTAAATACCATTACACAAAATAAATACATTGCCCAATTAAATGATCTTGGACTCAGTTAGCCGACATCAAACAAACAGTTTTCCACAGAAATCTTGTTAAAAATGATCCTTCCAAGAGTCTTTCACGTGAGCTTGTAACAACGTTGTACCGAAAATCTCAAGACTCTCTTAGTTACGCTACATGGACATGGGCACGCGGAGCAGATGTTCAAGTTCTACTGTTCTAGTCACATAGTACAAGAGACAGCAGAGGCACAGGGCCATAGGTGCAGTGCCAATCACCAAAAGTGATTAATAATACAGTATATGATTCTTACAGACAAGCTTGAGAGGATGCAGTAATCCATGTGACAGCACAAGGAATGTACTGCAAAATGGTGTATCACCTGAAAGCATATTAGTATGAATATCTTGATGTGCAGAAAGAAGGTAGGTATTATCCACAATGTATTATGATGGCACATCAAGTCATGTCTCAGTCTCATAACGTAAAACCGGGAGCAGATTTCAAAAAAAATACCAGTGTTGGTATTCTGCAAAGAAGCGTGCAAATGAAAGGCCAAGCAAACTTAGCAAATTCAAAATTTGACAGTACATTACCAGTCAAAATGAACTTGTACCAACATGAGTTGGAAGCCTCCACTATCTCAGAGATCAGCGGTGAAAAATTGATATCTACCAAGCGATGAACTCAGGTTTCTGGCTGTGGTGCATCACTGCCAAGACAAAAAGTAGCGGACATGAGACACCATCGCTGATAGGGATGAAAATGGAAGGGAAAAAAATCCCGTACCGTATTCCCGTTTTCTCCCGTCCATTTTCGTATTTCCGGGGTGAAAATGATCGGGAATGGGAACGGAAACGGTTGAGGATGTTTCCCGTCAGTATTTGCGGTATCCCGTTTTTGACCGGGATATTCCCGTTTTTATCTCGGATGACATTTATACGGGATAGGCCAAATCCTCCAGCCCATTAGCCCAGGTGGTCCAACAGAGCAATATAAACCCTAAGCTCCAATAACAATCAGACTCAAATCCAGTCACAGGCTAAATTGTACCATCTTTACATATAAAGAGCTCCAAAAAATTATTCGCGAAAGAAAATTAATCTTTCCAACAAAAGATAGAACGGCAATGGTCAAGATTCATAGTAAAAAAAATGCGACATCAATCAGCCTGCCTATCATTATTTGACGTAACTATGGATTTAGGACGAGACAAGAAATAAAGCAAATTCTAAAAAAAAACCTTCGCTGTGGCATGTAATGTGCAGTGCCGAGGCCATAATATACTGAAGCCAAAAGTGGCATTTTTATCTTGTCTTTGCAGATAGTAAATATGGTACACCGGTACATGGATCTAGTTATGTTATTGGTTATTACGATATTGTATTGCATATTTGGATATTCCGACTTAAATTCCCGTTACTGTCCGTTTTAGCCCTATATCCGTCCGTATTTTTTCGTTTCCGTATAACCGTATATACCGCAACCGTTCCCGTTTCCGGCCATCCCGTTCCCCACCCCGTTATCGGTGAGAAAATATGGGAACGGTAACGGGAGAGAGTGTTTCCCGACCGTTACCGTCCGTTTTCATCCCTAATCGCTGGATGCCTCCCCAGAATACAATGTCCTGCCATCGATGCCACCCAGAATTGAGAATGCCATGTCCTGTCGCAGCACTTCTCTTAGTGCGGGGCAGAGATAATGGAGAGGTGTACGACAGCGCCTCTTTGATTTTCAAAGAAAAAAAAGACAACAGCGATTATGGATAGACAGAAAACACTAGATAGACTGTAATATTCACCAATGTAGTAGTATTTCATAAAACTCGATTCAT
Organism: Paspalum vaginatum; assembly: GCA_030272315.1. NCBI lineage: Eukaryota > Viridiplantae > Streptophyta > Magnoliopsida > Poales > Poaceae > Paspalum > Paspalum vaginatum. The sequence continues at coordinate 2,405,945 of CM059018.1, read as the reverse complement.
ACAAGTTCCTAGTGTTCACACAAGAACATGAGGAGAAAATAAAAGGACGTCCTAGTCATCACACAAGGGCTTCAGATAAGGATAGTCTTCTAGTAGTTTCTCTTCTGAAAGAACATCGTTCTCGTCTTGGGGAGTCCATAAAACTTGAATGCCCTGAAAAAGCATGCCCAGTCAGGAACCGAATATTCTATGGTACCAGAAGGATGGATTACGTGAGATGTTGCAATAGGCTTCTCGATAGCATAACTCTATGTCGTGTTCATTCCCATGTCACAGCTATACATCTGAAAACAAAGCACTTGTGCATACTTGTGAAACTGATAGGGGAAAAGGATATATATCTGCAACCCTATACCTGAATTTGTCTTGCGGGTATAGAGTTAAGCTTTTCCACAACTGCTTCCAGATCTGCGTAGTTTCTGACAACGGGGAACTTTAGTGCTCCATCGGCAGCAAGTAGTATGGTTAACTGTGGATTTGGAAATTGTCACGGAACTTGGTTTGCTATATGAAACTTTCAGCAAAAAAGAAAAAAACACCGGACGATAGAAGTAGTGTAAACAGCATGTCTAAACCAGTTAAGAAGTAACATGGATAACAGTTGTCTTTATGGTATAATTTTACCGTGTAATTAGTACACATACCACAATGTATTCGTTTCTGAAGCCATCAGGTTTTCTGGAGTAAGTTTTCTTTATCTTGATCCCTTCTAAGTTGTAGAGAGTTTCTTCATCAAATTTACTCCGCTCCTCAATAGAAATTTTGTCAAAATGCTGCTCCCAAGAGTTGATTCTATCTTTCACATCAACCTAAAATAAATAACATGACGAAAATGTGAGACTCAGGCACACCATAGAGGAATGAAAAGTGAAAACCATCTATCAAAAATAATTTTCACATCGTACCGATCTTACCAATAAACTTGACGAGATACAGCAATTGTTGTGACGGCGCAAGGAACATATGGTCTCTGCACAAATGGTTGGCTCATCAGAGTGGTAAACAAGCTACTTTTCATGTGAAACTAGGCAGATATTGATGGACAACTCGTAGCAGTTGTAGGTCTAGCACCATTTAACAAAAATGATTCAATGGAAATATTTGATATACAAGTATCTGATCGACATTTGAGTGGATAACCATCTTGTATCATGCACATGCTGTATCAGAGATACCGTTACAATTACATCAATTCTTCTTGATAAACAAGATTGTCTCTATTAAAACCGATATGAGTGTTTGGCAATTCTTGAAATGACTTGTGTTCACGGCTCATGCATTTACACAGAATGTACGTTATCAAGGTTAGAGACATTTGTCAACTTCAGTCTTCACTGCAGCCTGTGAAATAAAAGTACAGTTATGTATTACCTGTTCCTAGTGATCCATGTTTGTTTGTAGAAATTACAACAAATTCAGTTCTAGACTCTGAATCAAGTGATTCATGTTTGTTTGTAGAAATTACAACAAATGCGGTTCTAGAGTTCCTTCATATTCTAAAGAAAGTGTTGGTTATAATTCCAAGAATGCCATCATTACCCTGTGGCCAAGTTTTTTTTTTACTTTTAAAAAAAGAAAAAGTATACATAACCCCCCAACCTTTGTGCATTGGTCTACTTCACCTTCTAAACTTCAAAACCGGATATTTAACCCCTTAAAATTTGCAAAACCGGATAAAATACCCCCTGGGGCGGTTTTGAAGGTGGTTTTGCTACAGTGGCACGGGAAAAGGTATACATAACCCCCCAACCTTTGGGCAGTGGTCTACTTCACCCCCTGAACTTCAAAACTGTATATTTAACCCCCTTAAGTTTGTAAAAACCAGATAAAACACCCCTAGGGCGGTTTTGAGGGAGGTTTTGCTACAGTGGCACTCCAGGGCCACATGTCAGGTGACGCGTGGCGTGAGACCCACATGTCAGTCCCCTTTTCTCTTCTTCTCTCCTGTTTTGCTCCTCTCCTCCTCTGCGGTCTGGCGGCCACCACGCCCCATCTCCTCCGTGGCTAGGCGCCATCGCTCGTCGCGCCTCCACCTCGCACGCGGCCCAAAGCAGAGGCCGCGACAAGCGGGTGGTAGGAGGAGCAGGGGCCGTGGTGGCTGCACGGGAGGCGGGGGCGCTTTGGCGCTCGGTCGTGAGCGAGGTGGAGGCGTGGCGGCGCCCGATCACGGAGAAGATGGGGCGCGGCGGCCGCCAGACCGCAGAGGAGGAGGTGAGCAGAACGGAAGAGAAGAAGAGGAGAGGAGACTGACATGTGGGCCCCGCGCCACGTGTCACCTGACATGTTGGCCCTAGCGTGCCACTGTAGCAAAACCTCCCTCAAAACCACCCTATGGATGTTTTATCTGGTTTTTGCAAACTTAAGGGGGTTAAATATACAGTTTTGAAGTTCAGGGGGTGAAAGTAAACCACTGGCCAAAGATTGGGGGTTATGTATACCATTTCCCGTGCCACTGTAGCAAAACCACCTTCAAAACCGCCCCAGGGGGTATTTTATCCGGTTTTGCAAACTTTAGAGGGTTAAATATTCGGTTTTGAAGTTCAGGGGGTGAAGTAGACCACTGCCCAAAAGTTAGGGGTTATGTATACTTTTTCTTTTTAAAAAAGGAAGCATACCCTCTAGTTAAGTTGCACAAAGTACAAAACAAAAGGGTGATTTAAACAATTGACTGTAACTGATCTTGCAAGGAAGCGCAGATCGTCAAAATAAATAGAGCTGCAGCCTGCAGGTAATTGCAATCAACGTTACCTGTCAATATGAACTTGTACCAACGCTTGTTCGAAGCCTCAACTTTGTCAGCAATCTCGTTCAGATCCTTTTGGAACGACTTTGCCAAGCCCAGCAATGCGACCTGAATGTGTGGCAAACTCCCGGTTGCTCAATCGAATTGCATAGTGAGTACTAGTCAGGATTGAACTACTACTAAATACAGTACTAGTCTGTAGTCAGTGACCACGGATGGATAAATTGGTATTATTGGGGAAAAAAACAGCAGGACCTGGAGTTTGACGACGGTCGTCCTCGGCCGGGTGTAGTGCCGCACGGCGAGAAGCAGGGCAACTGCGCTGACGGACGCGGAAGCTAGGTAGCCCCAGAACCGCATCTCCGCGGCGCGCTCGGCGGGCGTAGCCACCGGGGGAAGCCGCGCCGTGCCGACGGACACGTGGGTCGCCTCCGCCTGCTGGTTCGGCGCCGAAGAGGAGGAGGGCGAGGAACTCCACCACGACGACGACGAGTCGGAAGACGACGAGTCACTCGACCATGACGACGAGGACGACGACGACCAAGAGGACGAGTCGGAGCGCCCGCCCATTGCGCCGCCGGACGCGGCGAGTGCGGCATGCGGGCTGGTGGCCGCCGCCGCAGCGGCGATGGCGGCGGCGAGTAGCAGAGCGAGGTCGAGCGGGCACTTGCGGGACGCCTCAGGGTCGTCGTCGAGGGGAGCCGGTGGCGTGGCCAAGGACGCGCGACAGGAGCGGCGGAGGCGTGGCTGGCCGGGAAGGCTGGAGCGGGGGTTCGGCGGTAGCAGGTGCGGTGGCGCGCGGCGACGCGTCCTGGAGAGAGGAAGCGGTGAGCAGTCCAGGGCGGCGGTGATCGCCATCACAATTGACAAGCGCGACGATGGGTTTAGGGCTTTAGGCGTGCTGCGTCTTCTCCCAGTTTTAACTTGAAAAATAAGATCACGTAGCACTGCTTTTTTTGAGTATATATAGAGCCGAATCGGAACGAGGAGATTCCGCAACAAATTCACAGATATCTCTTTCTCTTTTTATTTGGGTTGATTTCGCTGAAATTTCAAGACGATTCAACTTTCGCAGGGTTCCGTTCAAAAATCAAAACGGTGTGTTGTGCTCCTGCCTACGGTAATGTACAGCGGAACAGAGTGGCTGTACTGCAGCTGCTAGTACAGAAATTTTGTAACAAATTCTGAGCTTTGTGTACAATCCTTTCGCAAGCACCAGATCGGCATCAGGATCATTACGTTTACGTGATACTGTGATAGCAATTGAAACGGCGACCAATCTACCAGAGTCTCTGGCTGAAAATGCCTTCAAAAACAAATCTCCCTCCACAAAACCGGGGGAGCAATATGCTAGCACCAGAAGGCAGACGCATATGAAAATCTACGGAAGGAATGAACAGTAGCATCTGCCTTCACCAACGGACACATTCTTTAACCCAAAATTTACAGCATTCCAATTTTTAAAAGCCATAGGTTGATTCATCAAACTACTGATAACATTCGGAATGGGCGCTAGGTTGATTATCGTCCTTTTGAGCCACATGGCTCAGATCACCTCAAAAATACTTGTGTGGGACAGTGTCGAAGTCATCATAGTCGAACCTTCCACGATCCCTTCCAGTCTGCATTGAATCTTAAACTTAGCAAACCACACGGCTGGGACTGGGGCAAGAGCGGGGAAACAACTGATATGAAACTCACCTTCATTAAATATGCAGGGTCGCATGACATGTTCCCATCAATTGAAGCCAACTTCTTGGATAAAGCCGTCAACCTGCAGACATTTGTTTGACAATATAAATCAGTCCAGATTTCAATAGCGTGTGCTCCATGTCTAGATCTAAGTATCTAACTCAATGGCATCAACTATGTGTCAGCTTCTCTGAGAGGCTACAACTATGTGCGTGGTTCCAAGAATCCAACTGCATTGCCAGCCCTAGGATGAGGTTGCAATGATTGTAAACATCAACAGTACCAGTGAGGCACAAACCTCTGAATAGAAGAGTCAATATGATCCACCATGTCAACACTTTTATATTGTTCAGGATCTTCATGAAAGCTAACCATCCCATCCTTCTGGTTTATGGTTGCATGGATCTCTCCATCTTCGATCTGAACCATTGTAGGAATGTTTTTAAAAACATGCCATTTTCCTGTATTCATTCAAACAGGCTGTAGAAAAGAACACCTACCATGCGAAGTACATGCATCTCAGCATCCCTTGGTGTGTCAAGTTGGACGGATCTAGCAATATCTTCAAGTGAAAGAGTTAAGTAAGTCTGGGTCAGCCTTTGGATGTTTCGTTTGTACATAGAGGAGAGCACTTGCTTCACCAGCCCTAGGTTGTTGTGCTGCCACAAAAGGAAGGAGCTGATAATCAGTGCAACTCACACGTGTCGTTCTGCCAATTAAACTTTAGACGCATATAAAATCTGACACAAAATCAACACATAGCTTCTAATAAGCAGCAGCTACTGTTGTAGGAAACAGAAGATAACAGTACGAGAATGGCAGACAAAGTGAGCAGAAAAATACTCACAGATTGAAATATTGCTGCATTTGAATGGACGAATGTCTCTAAATCAGTGTAGCGGCCATTGGCATAGCTTGTAGACAGATCAATATAAATCTGAAAAAGAATAACAGAGGGGGATTATAAAACATCTAACAGTTCTAGAGCATGTAAAGAGGATGTGCAGGTAATAAAGCGGTTGAGCTTCTATCAACAATAAGAGCAAAATCTACAATACATATGTTAAAGCATAGCAATAGAACTGATTGCCTCTACAAATTTCAAAATAACCATTCATGATTAAAAGTGTCAGCTACAAGCACAGAGTTAAACTATTGTCCTAGGTTTTTTAAGCCAAAGAAACTGCCATTAACACTTAACGAATTATACCAATTTAAGAAAAATTACTATAAAAATGGAAATAGGCGGAGCAACTGCTTTCAACATTGCATTCAAATATTCCAACAACGGCTATCATAGCATAGTTCTCAAATATGGTACTTTTCAAATTCAGACTCAGTAGAATAAGACCTGGACTTGGTTTTTGAGATTCCTTTGAGCAGTTGCTGATGTATACTTTGGAAATGATGGGACCTGTGGCACAAATTAAATCACAATGTTATCCAATACAGCTTAAAACAACGTCTTCCGGGAATGTTCAGAAATAAATTAGAACAAAGTTTAAACCAGATATCAGATCTATCAGCACGGAAAAGTTCAGAATATCCAGTTTACCCGATCAACCTCTATATGTGGTATTAAAACCACAATAAACAAAACGAATACATTAATTAACTGAGAAGAAACAGTTACATGGCAGATAAAGGCTAATTACAAATGTTGGTACTTTTTTCTCGAATCAAACATAAAAAAGATCATGATTGCAAAATAAAGGGACCGTATGAAACTATGAATACAGATATAAAGAGACATAAACTAACAGTGAAGCGCATCTGATCTTTCAGAAGATAAAATTAATCACTCAAACCCTTATCACGCCTGGTTTCCTCTTTGCACTTTTTTTTGCGCCTGAACAATGGACTTAAGTTAATCTAGCAAGTTGTACAGGGCACACAATATTAGGTTCAATGAATCCATGGAAAACTGGAATTAAGATTGCTCAAATTGTCTGTATCTTGAAATCCCCCCCAGAGTTTGGTATATTAATCAAGCATATATGTATTTGGCCTATAGATCTATGATAAACGAAGTAGAGTGGTAATTCAATGTTACCACTTCACCTTAAAAACTAATATTGATGTATAGTTCATTGCAGCTGGGAGACAGATAAGTACATCTGGCATCAACAAATATAGGTAGTAATGGTGTGTACACAAGTTTAGCCACTGCTACGGCATAATTTTAGTGGGGATAAACCTGGTATATAACTAATCATAGGTGAAATTTCCTGAAAATTGTACTCCTGTAGGTCTCCATTGGACAGCAGCAGAGAGCGCGAATTGGAATTTTACCTGTCCATTCTGAATGAGCGAAACTAGGATATACTTCTTGTAAGCTTCCACAGTAATCGCGTTCAAAGATGACATTGGGGCAGTAACAGCCTGAAAAAAACACCTCAGTAAACATCGGATACAGTCCAAGTGTCTAAACAGAGAAAGCAGCATAGGTCAAGGCCTCACGTTGTGGAGAAGCTCCAGAGCTTTAGGAAACTTCTTGAGCCCAATGTATATCATCCCTCTGCAGCAGAGGGCAAACTAGTAAGCAAAAGCCACATGGACTCCAAACCGCAGATAAAACACTCGGCACACTTGATCCATACCCATAGTAGCAGTAGAGGAACAGGTCCTTTGGCTGGTCGACGTCGAATATGTCGTCTTCCAGGACGCTGAGCCCCGCCTTGTACTGCTTCGCCAGCAGGCACAGGAGAAGGTAGTCCCCGTGGACCGGGGTCAGCTGCTCCGGTGAGGCCTGGATCTTCCGGACGGCTGCCCGCAGCGGGGCGATCCCTCTGATCGGCATGTTGAGCTGCATGACCTGATCCTTGAGCACCCTACACACATTCAGGACTACACAGCATACAGAGAGGTCAAAACTTGTCAGATTACAACAGTTACAAAGCAAAACATGACAGGACATAGCGCATTGGCGATTGGAACTGATCTGGATATCAAACAGCACGCACATTTATCGGGCGCCAGGCGTATCTGGTCCGCGGAGCACTTTGTGAGGAAATCGGCAACGGTGACGAGGAAGTCCCCGCCGCCAAAGTCCGTGAGATTGGCAGCCGAGGTCGCGCACGCCTCCCTGCAGCGAAAACAAGGGGAAAGTCAGGAGACTAGAGTTGGGGGAGGGAGGGCGGTGGGTTCGGAGGTGGGGGGGTTAGGGTTGCGGCGAGGGAGGGTGGGAGCGCCGTACAGGAGGTAGAGGTAGCCGAGGGAGTGGGTCTCGGGGCTGAGCTGCGCGAGGAAGGGGACGAGCGTGGCGGCGTGGGCGCGCAGCGAGTCGAAGTCCGCCTGCTTGAGGAGGCTGTGGAGGTGCGCCACCTCCTCGGGGCTGCCGGAGAGGCCCTGGATGTGCGCCACCAGCGCCTCCAGGGACTCCATCAGTGTCGCCGCCGCCGCCGTGGTGCCCGCCTATTCTTCTCCGCGGCGGCCGCCGAGAGGTGTGGGGGTTCCTTCCGCGGTTGCGTTCACCTCCGCTGCGCTTGCCTCGCCTGGGATGGATTCGGGGGTTTGGCTTTGGGCTTTTGCGTTTGCCCTTGCCGGGGTCGGGTTTGTTTGGATTGGAGCTTGAGGCCTTGGGTGTTAGTCGGGCTCACCGAGATGTCTAAAATGGGTGTCCATTTTACTGTGCTGTACTGTACGGATACTGTTGACAGAGAAAGAAGCAGTTAAAATAGTAGATATGCGGGATTAGATAGGCTCACCGGTGAGCCCAGCCTTGACGCCCGTTGCGTTTTCTTTCTAGAGGTTTCCTTGATTTGATATCTAGGACGTCAATCGATTTTGGCTTAATCTGCACCATTGATAAATCCACACACACCCTATTTTATTTCAATCAGTTTTTTCTGAATTTAATTGTGTTCTAATATGCACTTTTTTATCACAATATATATAGATGGTAGATGCGAACTTGTACATGCAAACTATCTACATAAACGCGCACGGTAGCGCATGTGGGGAAGAAAAATGAAACATTTATCTGCCTAGTTTACACAAAAGAAGGTAGGCTACTCAATCTTAGGTCACACTTCCTCGATGCAAATCATTGATCGTTGCCATCCACGTGTTGAAGAAACTATCTTACATAGAGCCAGCACGTCACAACGAATGAGTTAGGGGCAGCGATAGCCATAGGGTGAGAGAGCTCGCCGGTGGTGATGAAGCCTTTTTCTCGAATGAAAGGTATAGGAGGACTCGTATGCGTGGAATGTATTTATTTATGCTATTATTGTTTTATTGACTATACAGTCGTTCTCGGGATTTATTTAAATTTTCGTTTACGGCGTATCGGACCTAGAAAATGACCAATAAGATGTGGAAGACAACACCACACAAACACCACATTGTATCATATATGGATTTTGTTTAGATAGAATCTAGTAATATGAATAAATACTTTAAATAACTTTAAAGTGAATCATTTGTGTTTCTTTTACTTTATTAGGCAGATTGTTAATATTCTAGAAAATTGAAAACCATTCTTTGAAATGAGTTAAATAACCAAGGTTGTCCAATTTCAATAGTTGAATGACGCTTGGTATTTGGTTTTATAGTTTAAGCCTTGAAGGTTGAACATCAAGCTACCATAAACATTTGCAAGCCTTATAGCCAATCGCAATCAATCAAATAGCAAATTTTAGTGGAAAGCTTGTCACTCTTCACTTTTTCATCACCTCACTCAACACTTGATGCACAGATGAAATTGAACCATGTCGTGACTGGCACTTGATTTCACGGGGCCCACCAATCAGGAAAAACGTTGCCAACAACATTATTGCCGGGGACATTTGGAGCCTAGTTACATCGTTCTGTTAGACTCAACACACCCTTCTTGAAATTTAACACCAAACCAAACATTCCTTCATGCGTTGTCTTCACTCTTCAGGGTTGCAAATGGACATCAATATTAAACATCGAACATCTGGTGAAACGATTTGGACAAAACCACATTGGTGCAAGAGAAGAGATTAGCACAGGCGCAAAACATCAGCCCAATGGAGCCATTCAGCCATATAAGCGAGTACACTTGCAACACATGCAAGTCCAAAACTCTCGGTTACAACCATATAAGCATGTCCGCAAAATCGCTTACATTTATCTATAACAATAACAAAGAACAACAAAGACATAGCCGGCTGACTCTCACGAGCCAGAACCCACAAACATAGGGATATTAGATATGCTGCAGGCAGGATCGAAATTCAGATCCTTGAGACTCTACTTAGACGTAGCATGAATGATATTTACACAGTGAGTTTGTGCGGTGTTGGGGGTGCATCCAGATGCTGGAGGTGCAGCGCAGCTACAAGCCCCTGCCATGTTTCCCCAGGGCGAGCAGATGTCTTCAGTTCCACAATTTTCTTCTGCTGCTTGTAGTAATCTTCCAGAAGCTTGGTCTGCATATTGAAAAATCCATATTAGAGATGATCACGGTTTTCCACCTGCAGAACTTATTGAACAATAACAATACAATAGCTTTGCATAATAATAAGTTGATTTGTGTTTTTTTATAAAATAACAGATTGTGCAAAGTCTGTCACTAGAATCACTGATCATGTCAGCAAGCACATCAGAGTTATAGGCATGCTTTGGCGTAAAACAAGGATAATACAAATGTCCATTACCTGCTTAGCATAATTACGCATCCTCTCCATCCTTGAGGCTTCGAGGCCTAGAACACCAGTAGGCTCTACCTGAGAATTCCATGTATAACTCCCAAGGTAGGGGCTACAGTTGGTAGATGCAGAATTGCTGACATCGAAGAGTTGTCCACAGTGGGAACATATGTCGCCCCTTGACCGCTTCTTCATGAAACAGTCATCAGCGCACTTGAAATTCAGAACCAAATCAACATCCACAATCTCATCAAGAATCTCCTGAAACATATTAAGTTATAAAACATATCAGATATGATTCTAGTCACACCAAATGCTGGAAGCAATTAGGCACTCATTTTTGCGCTGGTTACATGGTACCAGGATGGTGTTTTGAGCGTAAAAAGGTAAACAGCAACTTACAGCTTGCATTCGTGTGCGTGGAATCCCATCTAGAATGAATCCAGTTTCACCCTTGTTGTATCCCTCCTCTAGACGCTTTGTCAGCAACCCAAATATGATGTCCTCGGGCACAAGCCTGCCTTCGTTCACCGAATTTGCTATCTGTGCACAAGCCAAAAGACCAGTTCAGCGCACTTTTGATACCCCAAACATTATTTTCAGTGTATTCAGGGAATATTATGTAAGGCCGTTTCTGGAATTATTCTAATTTCCAAGGCCGTTCTTAGCGTATGCTGAATAGTTTGTACAAAAGGTTGACGAAATGTGCGAACTGCGAAGAGACAGCAGGAAAGAAACAGTAGGGCAGAATGGGAAGGGAGCTTATCCAGGCGGCAGCTCCCGCAAGACGCCAGGATAGAATTCTCCGAACCTCCGATGTGGAACCCTCACAATTCGAAATCCCGAAATTGCCCCCCAACATCTTGTGGACACGGACAAATCACGGGGCAGCCCCCCCGGAGCCGTCAACGAAAGCAGGGACGCGGGGGAAGACATGGCCAGCACGCTCCTCTCCGCACCACGAATCCAATACAAACCCCAGAAAAGGGGAAATGGGGGGGGGAAATTTTTTGGCCTGGGATCGTGGACAGCAAAGAGCGTGAGGAATAAATTTGTGGCTTTGCAAAAGCCGAGGCAAATATCTCGGAGATCAAAAGAGTCCATCACGAGAAATTTCCAGAAGCACGGCCAGGAGACTAAGAATCCAGCGTGGTTTCATCGATCAGAAAATTGATCTGCGAAATGGCTTCGGACAAATCATCCAAAATTACTGGAAGAAAAATAAAGATCCTCTCGTGGCGCGGGACTCTGGGACACTAGAAATCCCCTAGTAGAATCAAATCAAACGGGGCTAACACCGAAACGAACCTTCCTGTAGAGCTGCGAGGCGGGGCTGAGCTCCTGCCTGACGAGCGTGCCCATGGAGATGTAGGGGACGGCGAGGACCTCGGCGAGGCGCGCGGCGTGGGCGTGCTTCTGCGGGCCGGGGCGGCCCATGACGACCCACTGCACGCCGCGGGGGCCCCCGCCGGCGGGGTCCGAGTCCGGGGCCGGCGCAGAGGCGCGCGCGCGGCGGGCCGCCTCCTCCTCCTCGTCCTCCCACTCCCACTCCGACCAGCACTCCTCCACCGCGGCCGCCGCCGCGAGCCCCCGGTGCGCCGGCGCGGCGGCGGGGGCCCGGCGGGAGAGGGATCGCGCGGCGAGCCGCAGGAGCCCGGCCATAGCGGCGGCGGCGGCGGCGGCTAGGGTTTGCAAGGGGGCGTAGGGTTTTGGGGGTGCGGGTGGGTGGGGGAGGAGGGCGTGGCGGGGGAGTTTTTATTTGGGAGTGGGAAAAAAGGGGGAGGCGAGGTCGCGGTCGCGGTCGCGGTGGCTGGTGGTGGCCGTGGCCGGCTAGCAAGTGGCTGGCTGGCCTGGCGGGTGGTGGCGGCCTCTGGCTGCGTGTACGAGGACGAGAGGAAAGATGTTCGAACGGTGCGGGCCGCCCGTTTGGCCTAGGGCTAGCACAAATTTGGTCCGGTCCACATACGGCCCGACACGTGGGACATATGGCCGTGCTGGCCCGGCCCGTTGGGCGTACCGTATTTGTGCAAGTGTGGCGGCCCGCCGTGCCTGGCCCGACCCGGCACGCTTCAACGGGAGGCACGGCGGCGGCCCGGTGCCTTGGGAGCCATATAACCCGGTCCCGCGGCGCATCCATCCCGTTCACAACCCTAGCTCATTCGTCCTCCACCCCGCCGCCTCGCATTTGGATTTCGACCTCCTCTTCTCGCCTCTCGCCTCCTCTCTCGTCTCCCTTCTCCCCCAACGATGACGACGACCTGATGGCCGGCAGCTCACCATCGTCGTCGTGTGCCGGCGGCCGATCTGCTTGGACATCTATAGCCCCTTCTCTCTCGCATCCTCTCTCGTCTCCCACTCTTCCTATCCATCGTCCCCACCCTAACCCTAATCCCCTTTTGTGGTCCTCGCTCCTCGACTCCAGCCAGCGTCTCTGGTGCTCCGGCTGCGCAAGGTTCGTTCTTTTCCTTTATTTGGTCATCTTCACACCCTCTTCCTCCTGCAAATTTGTAGATCTAGGTTTAACCTCTAATCATTTTGTTGTTTCTTCCCAGTTATCGGTGAAATGCTGGTGCCACGTAGCCGTTGAGGAGCCGGAGGCGTCGTCAGGGAGAGGGCGAGGAGCAGGCCGAGCTCCTCGGGCTCGTGGTCGAGGTCATGGAGCTTGACCTGACTGCAGAGGAGGAGGAGCGGCGGCTCGAGGACCACAACGAGGCGGAGGATGCCAGGGCCTTCATGGGTTTTGGATCCACCCATGGAGATCCTATCGAGCTCGATGGTGTGCCATGCTCTGGCACTGGCACTGGTACAGGCAAGCACTGCTGCCGCCGGGTCTAGCGGCTCTAAGAAGAGATCCGCCGCTTGGAATGATTTCGATGTGGCGGAACCGCCGATTTAATCCGAGCTAAGCACACCTGCCACCTCTGGCTTGCAGTGCGATTAGACCGAACTAAACCCGGTCGTCCGTCGAGAGTCATTCGGCTCCCGATTTTACCTTTTCCCAGAGGAACCGACATCATACACATCCAACCCGCGATGGAGCCACAACAGATACATCATCTCAGGCAATTGAATATGGCAGATATAAACTTATTTTACAAACCAATTCGAAATAAAGATATATGTTTCAACATAATGTCATACAATAGGCAGGTTTGAATCAGATAGCGCAAGCAAATTCGAAAACATCTCACAACGGAGACAAAATACTTTATTAGTCTTCATGCAACGACGATCGAGGCGAGCAGCACTGAGCCCACCGGTACCACCCTCCTCCAAGCACTTGTCCAGATGTCGCCGGTACCTGTTCTCAAAAAGTGGGGGCAAACCCTGAGTACTAATTACTCAGTAGGACTTAATGGAATGGCTTACGGCTGACGCGAAGCTTGCTTACTATCACGTGGATCCTTAGCCATAGATTTTAAACATTGGTATATCAACATAGAGTAACAAGTCTCTTCATTTACATATAATTCCATAATAATAACTTGCAGAAATGTAAACAACACAGTAATACAAGCATGTCGTATTTGAAACATGTGAAATAGATATAATATATTCAAGTAGTTACTACGATGAACGTCAATGGTATTGGCATTCCCACATCCGGTGGGCATCAGCGATTCGAATCGATTTTAATTCCCGGGAATAACTATCATGCCAGGGGTATATGCTTACTAGCCATCGTGTTCCCACATATAGTCCCAATCTTAACCTGCCTCGTCCCAAGTTCGATTCACTCCCGCCTAGCCCCCAGGTTGTGCCCCCATGACGAGCCTGCGGACATCTCGGTCTCCCCGCCATGAGTACCAAGCTCCCCCGGGCCACCTTTCTCTCAACCAGCGGGTAGGAACGTGTCTCTGTGCTTCGGACGAGCCCAAGAAAGACTTTACCGGTCCCATTCTCCGGATAAGCACTCTAGCAATGTTATGCCGACCAATAGGCGAACAGCGGACGGGCCTTATGCGACTCGGGCGGAGTCCAAAGTGCAACATTATGAAAAGTATATACTGAAATAAATCTCCGCCCGGTCTCCATTTAATTCATGAGCAACAGTAATAATTGATGTAATAGTAAGCTTTTGTAACTTTGAAAGCACCTACGCGACGAGTGACTCCTTTCACTTGTATCTACTCGTACCTAGCAGGGCCTAGGCAACTCGTCCTACGAACTCTATATATAGGTGCTAGGGCCAGGGCGGTCAGGAGATCTAATGCAATTATTTTCAATCAACTCCTAATGCGGATGCGTAAGGAAACAATCAATTATCATATTAGCTGGGAGAAATCATGGTCCTGCCTACCTTCCTCACTAGTGTTAGTAGCTGCCTCCTGAGCGAAGTCGGGCCTTCACTGCTGGTCTTCCGGCTCTTGGTGCAGCTCCTTCTCGGGCTCCTCTACGATCGGTTGGTCCGGCAGGTGTTCTTCGCTCGCGGGATCTATATGCATGACATGGTGCAATTGGAGCATCTTTCACCATAGCAACCTTTTCTTAAATTAAATATATGTTTAAATACAAGACAAGGGCAAATAGTAATTAAACAGTCAATGCTAGGGCTACCAAAATTTATACAGAGTCTACACCTCAGGGCCTCTGCCCAAATCTTATAATTTTTGAAGCTCATTTTGCCCACATTTCCTATTTATCAAGGTTTTTCATGCATGCACAATAACAGGGGCAAAAAGGTCTTTTCTGACCAAACCATCATATCCATTCTGTAGATCTACTTAATAGGAGTATACTGCAACAAAGTTTGCATTTTTCTGATTTTTATTTTATTTATTACGAATTTTCAAAGTTCTCTGTTTATAGAAATTCAATAAATCGAAAACCATAACAGTCAGGGACCTAAGCGTGAATATCTATTAACATCAGGGGCTAGAGCGTAAGGATTTGATGACTCAGTGAATAGCGCACAGTACTTGAACGAAAATAAACAAAAGCGCAGGGGTCCTTTTGAAAAACAACCTTCTTCTTCCACCTCTCGCCAAGGGAGAGGCCGCGCGCATGGGAGTGCGCCGCGGACTGCTCTGGCAACGCGAGGCGCGGAATGGCGGCGCCGGGACCCTGGGAACGTGTTCCCGACTCCGGGGCGTCTTCTCCCCCACCTCTCGTCGCCCGCGGTGGAGAGGGCGAGCGGCGTGGAGGGGGTGAACCCGAGGCGAGGACGGCGCACGGGGCCTCGCGGGCGCGCTTCGATTAGGCACTGCGTGAGGGGAACGGGGACTCCGCCTAGCGCGCAGGATGCGCGGAGACGGGGCGCAGCCGTCGGTGGCGTCTCGAGGGTACGGGGATGGCCCGGAGCTGGATCTCCACGGCGAGGTCGATGGCGCGGTGGCTCGTCCCGGTGGCCACACGCGGACGGAGGTGGAGGAGGCTTCAACGTGCTCCGAGGGTGGCCGGATTCGGTGGAGCGGAGTGGGCGATGCGGGGGCGCTCGATGCTAGGAGCGGAGGCGGCCGGAGGAGGCCGGTGCGCGAGCTCGAGGCGAGCTTCAACGGCGGGCGACGGCGCCGCGGGGTCCCGGGCAAGGCGAGGCAAGGGAGGGCCGGGGAGAGGCCAGGGAGGCGCGGTGGGAGAGGTAGAGAGCGAGGGAGGCCGGCGAGTGAGGCGAGGCTCGGCCTCGCTTCGGCTTGAAGGAAGCGGGCCGGGCCAGCGGCCATGGCGCAGCAGGCGCCATCCGCCGCGTGGGCGCGGGCGAGCGGGGAGGAAGAGAGAGGCGCGCGGGTGGGCCGGGTCCATAGACCGGGCGAGGCCGACAGGTGGGGTCGAGGTGAGGAGGAGGGTGAGGGGTCTACGGACCGGGTGCAGGATGTGAGGGAGGCAGTGGGGCCCACGTCAGCTGTCGTCCGCCCAAGAATCCGAGGCTCCGCCATGTGGGGCCCACCCGTCATAGAGACAACGAAAAATGAAATTTCGGAAAAAGGAAAAAGATGGTTTGACCGGCTGGAGACATATTTGAAATTCACTTTTTTGATCACCTTAGAGGACGAATTAGATGAAACTGAAAGTACAAGAAGTGATCTAAACTTCATGATCTACAACTTTGCTTTAACTTGTGTCACCATGTTATGTTCAAATTTTAGGAGAAATTTGAATTCAAAAGCTATGTCCCCAATTTGACCAACAACACCTTCTAATTTTAAAATTCCATAAGTCCATTTTAGGTGCACTTTCATGAAAACTTTTCTACACCAATGTTGTTCACAATTTCATTTTCTACAACTTTCATATACAAAGTCTTGCATGATCATGTTTTTTGTTTGCTCAAAATTTGAATTTTCCATTCAGGTCTATTTGGACAGAATTCAAGTGTAGACAGAAAATGAGCTAAAACACCTTGCAAACCTTTATGCATGTCAACACACAAAATACCAAAGTTATTCCCCATGAAATTTTCTACAAGTTTGGTATATAAAGTTTAGCTTAAATCATAATAGATTTTGAAATACAACCACAGATGTGTTCAGAGGTTTGGTCAAAATGCAGGTTTACTCCATGTAGAGTATTTCTTGTTTCTAACTTTTGAAGCATCAAATAAAGTCCAATCATTTTGAAGTGAGATGCATTTAAAAGGTGATAAGTTTAATTTTATTTCATAGAAAGGAAGATTTTGAAGTTGTATAGTCAAATCGAAAGTAATTTCAAAATGAAGTTTGGGAAAGAGTGTCAGTTCCAGACTTGGCAAAATTTCCTGAGTGTAGGTTAACTGAGCTTGGTTCGAACTTTTGAGCCCCTTAACATCTGATTTTGAAAACGGTCAAGATAGCACATTTGAAGGAAATATCTTGAACTAAAACTTTTGTATTTGATGCCTTGCATGAAAATGTGTAAGTGTTCAACTACTCAACCAAACTACACAAAGTTTTGCATATTCAACTTGAAATTTTCGACTTAGTGGTTTACTAGCCTAGTTGTTGCTCTTCTCTAAGCATCATTTGAGTGCTAAGTCTAGTTTTGGTACTGGCCATTTGCTCCGACATAATTGTGCTGCTAAGAAAGCACATGAACGCTCTGGCCAAGTCCAGTCCGTGCTAAAGTACAATGCGGATGGTACATTGCAGCGTTGGGAGTACTATCCTTCAGTTGCACGGACTGAACTGTGTCGTTTGATCGCTAGAGATGATCTACCTCTATGGCATGGCTCTACTGATGCCTTTCAAGATTACATTAATTGTGCCCATAACCCTAGATTTGTACATGTTTCCAGGCAGACAACTGCTAGGGACATGGTTAAACTATATAATGAGCGCATGATGAACTTAATTGAAACTTTAAAAACCGATGTTTCATTTGTGTGTCTAACCTCTGATATCTAGGCTGGTAAGGCAAAGGAGGACTACTTAAGTGTGGTTGCTCATTATGTTAATTCTAAGTGGGAATTAGAAAAAATGTTGCTTGGGCTTAGGCTCATTGATGGTAAACACACTGGTGTCAATATTGCTAATCTTGTTGCTACTGTGATTGATGAGTATGCCTTAACTGACAAAGTTTTTGCAGTCATCTTAGACAATGCTTCATCAAATAATACTGCCATGAAGCATCTTAGACATTTCTTGTCTAGTTACCTTGGTGTAACCGCTCCTGTTGTGACTGATGATGATAATTGTACCCTTAATGATGATGATGACGACGACTTGTCTACTATATTCTTGCATCAACGTTGTTCATGTCGTATTATTAATCTAGTAGTTAAAGCTGGCCTGGAACCTTTGAAACCATATATTGATGACTTTAGAACTGCTATAACATTTTTAAATGCTTTCAATCAACATATAGCTGCATACAAAAGCTACTGTATGAGTATGGGTATTCATCCTCGTAAGTTTGGTGTGGACATGGATGTTAGATGGAACTCTACCTACTTAATGCTTAAGCATATGTTACGATACAAGTCTACCTTTTCTGTTTTCATCAAAACTCAGTATCCTTTGAATGAGGATGGCACTCCTTTACTCACTGATGATCATTGGACAGTTGCTGAAAAGGTTCTATCTTTCCTGGAATGATTTTATGAGTCAACTGTCGCATTGTCTGGTGTTTACTACCCTACTACTCTTTAATGTTGCATCATATTCTGAGGATAGCTAGACATCTAAATGCATATGAGAATGATAAACTACTTAGATGTGCTGTTGTTCCAAGGAAAGATAAATTCCCGAAATACTGGAGGGACATACCAATTTTGTATGCAATTGCATTTGTTTTGGATCCTAGAGCTAAGATGATGGGTTTTAACAAAGCCCTTGTTAGGTTATCTAGCTTAACTGGTACAGATTACTCTAGGCTTGCATTTGATGTTCGTGCTAAGCTAACCAAGATCTTTCAGTTGTATGAAACCAAATTTGGTGACGCACGCTTGCGTGCCACTCACCAACCAATAGCACTTGGTTCTGGTAAGAAAAAAAATGGCTTGGGATGACATTTATGGTGATGACGACATTGATGGTGACTTTTCTTCTACTCCTATGGGAAGGAGATCAGGTTCTAATTCTTCAACCTCTCATGCATTGTCAACTATTGCATCCACTTCTGAGTTGGCATATTACTTAGACAGTGACACTATCACTGAGTTTGATGAGGACTTCAACACTCCATGTTGGTGGCAGAAACATAAACTTACTTACCCTATTCTTTCCATACTTGCTAGAGATGTTTTAACAGTTACTGTATCTACTATATCTTCAGAGTCTACTTTTAGTCTCGCTGGCAGGGTGATTGAGGAGCGCCGACGTCAACTAACCCTTGATATGGTAGAGATATTGTCCTGCATCAAGGATTGGGAGCTTGCTGATGCTCACCTCCAGCACAGTGTGGAGCAAGAGACTAATGAACTATAAGGAGTGCATGAAAACATGTACCTTGATGATGGAGCTGCAGCAGAAACTGGTGGATGAGCTGGATGTCTGGATGGCCGTGGATGTTATCTCTTATCTGCCTGTTTTATATTCTTGTTATCTTCTTGCAATCCCTTGTTATCTTCTTACAATCCCTAGATGACTGTAATAAACTCACAAACCTATTATCTGATTAGGACTTGAGAACTTGGCTGCACTCTTTTTCCTTCTTAGGATTTTCTCACGAGGTGTGAGTTTTTACCTAATAAGGTTTTTAATGAGGCGGCCATTGCACTAACAGCTCCATAATCTTTTTTATATGCTTCTGTGTGCTTGTGAATTGTGATTCTGTGATTTGTTATTGCGTGCTTGTGAATTGTGATCTAAAAACTTGTTGATTGTGGTGTTTTTTGCCAACTGGGTCAATGGGCGGCACGGCCTGTGACGGCCCACCGTGCCATCGTGCCGGCAGGCCTGATCTTGCCGTGTTTGGGCAGGCAAGCCGGCACACGGGCTGGCACGGCACGGCCCGGTGTAGTGATCGTGCTGTGCCAGGGCACTGTTCGTGTCTGTGCCTACCGTGCTCGGATCGTGCCCGTGCTGGGCGGCCCGTTTGGATATGTATAGAAATAGGGGGAATCGTATGGCCTCTCGGGATCCGCGATATCAAGGGAGGCGAGCGAGACGGGCCGCAAGTGCTCGCCCGCGCCGCTATGCTTTGAGATCCATGCTATCACGACTGCAGGCCTGCAGGCTGCGGCTTTGAGGGTAATTCACACAGGTTGGAACCATTTTCCGTGCGAATTTCATCTTTGTGTGCACAGGGATTCCATCCAGATCATTATTGTACTTTTTCCCTTTTTTTTGGTTCTCTAAATAATGGGAAGGGATTTTCTTTGGGCTCTCTTAATTGGCAGGGGAATATTCGTTGCCAGATAGACGCTTGAGCCTGCACCAAAAGTCGGCCTGTTTCAATGCAATATGTGGGCCGAGTCCGTGACGACCTTGGGCTTGTGCATCGTCTTGCCTGCTGGGCCGAGGAATGCCACGTATGTTCGAAAATACTATCTATCTTCTGGTAGAACAAAACTCCATTTACCTTTCAATGTTTGAGATTCGTGCACGTCATCTCCGCCATCCATCTCCCACCTCCTTCCTCACTCCTCCGCCCGGCCTCCCCACGCGCTGCCTCTGCCACCCGCCTGTGCGGCCGCGTGCCACACCCCGCCGCTGCCTCCCGAGCCCGCCCCCGCAGCGCGCCGCCGGCTCCGGACCGCTGTCGGGGGGCGCCGCCGACGCGGGCTTCCTCCGGGCCGCCGCCGGGTGCCATGTCCCATGGCGCTGCCTCATCGCCGGGGGCCGCCGGGCACCATGGGACCGCTGCGCGTCTTCGAGGGCCGTCGTGCGCTCCCTCTGAGTACTGTTTCTAGACCTTTTTTGAATCAACATTTCAACCGTTCTGATTCAACATTTCAACTACACTGATTCAACATTCTATGTATAAATTATTGAAATAATTTTTAAAAATATGGATTAGCATTTTGCAATTGTTGAATATTTTACACTGAAATTGCCATTGGGCCTTGGTGGGCTTTTTATTTCGCTTGCTTATCTTTCTTCCGGTAGATATATAGGAGGTCCCACATTTGTTTTGCTACGTCACTCTCGCGCGGGCCTTTTGAATTGGACGAATATGAAAAAAAACCATAGAAAATTAGAAATATAGAAAGGAAAGGAAAATGAAAACAAGTGTTGGGAGTTGAGGAATTGACAAACCCTTTTATCTGAAATACTGTAGCCGTCAAGCGATTACACATGAATAAAACATCTATTACAATTCATAGTCTTATTTCCCCTCGCTAGAGCTCAAAACAACGACGCACAGCTCGTGAAAGGAGATAAATAAACCAGTGGATCCAATGAGAAGAACTTGGTTTGTCGTCACCGCAGTCTGCTGTGCCATAGCTCTCTAGTCAATCTAGAGTTTATAGCACAGTCGTTGCCTAAGCCCATGCTTGCTGCTCGGAGGCACGAATGGGCGTGTGGGTCCCATATGTAGAGGGCTGACATGTGGGCACCATATGACATTGAGAGAGAATAAAAACTGAACGCGGGCATGTGTGTCCCACGTGCGACGTCAGCGAAACCACCTTCAAAGCCACCCTCGACAGTGCTCGGATTGTAAATCGGATTTTTTAAAAATTGTCCAGTTTCAAGGTTGAAAACTGGAATTTTTGACCAGTTGGAGGTTATAAAACGGATTTTTACCTAAAAATAAATCGATTGTTTAGACTAAGCGCCTTCTCTAAACACAACACTCCGTTGTAAAAATGCCCTAATGGAGATTTCGATACCATGGGAGGAAATACATGGCACAATGGGCTCACGTTTATCGCCATCGCGTTCAAGTTCGACTCGCACACACGAGTGCATGTTCTTATATACATTCAGGTTAAGTCGTTTTATTTTCCTCGATCTCTCTTCCGACGCAAACAATAATCGATCGTCACCAGAAATAAACCAGAGATCGATGCGAGCTGAGGCTTATGGACTTATATGGAGCTAGCTTATCATCCAGGAAATTAAATGAAACGCCTACCCGGGGTACACCAGCCAGAGGAGGCCGGCCAGCACGACGGCGGCGCCGGCAGCCGGCGAGCACATTGATATATTGATGCATGCACCGTGCTCGCATGCATGGGAGCTTCATCAGCTGCTAGCTAGGCTAGTACCTAGTAGCTATCTGAGGGTGCGCAGGAGCGCAGCGAAGTCGCGCTCGGAGCAGCAGGGGATGGCGAGGCCGCCGGGGTGGCAGTGGTGGTCGAGGCCGAACTCCTCCTCGGCGCTCTCCAGCAGCGCCACGAACGGCGGCTGCTTCAGGTACGCCGTGGGCACCACGAAGCGCGCCCGCGCCTCGCCGACGTACACGGCGAAGTGGCCCCGCGGCACGCCGCCGCCGGTCCTCGCCAGGTGCAGCCTCGACATCAGCTGCTGCAGCATGTTGCCGCCGCCCATCGTCGCCACGCGCGCGTACGTGGTGTACTACAACGAACTCGATCGGCTGCTGGGCTATAGCTGCTATATAGCTGAGTGACTGGCGTGCAGTGTCTGAAGAGATAATAATAAAGCTCTCGAGGTGTACGTTATCTGGTGTGGTGTTTGCTACTACAAGTCTACAAGTCAGCAAGCTAAGGGTGGTGGTGCGCTTTATATAGGCTGCTCAGCTCTCTCTAGCTTAGGCTTAGCTCGATCGTCGTCTTCTCCCCGGCCCGGCCGGTCGACGATGAGCGCGTTGTAAAAGCCCGAAGGGAGGTTAAGGTGATCTGATGGAGGATGCATGGCCAGGCCAGGGCAGGAGATGGACACGGCCACATGACGGTCCTATGATGCGTCGCTCTCTCAGGTCGTTAGGTCAGGATAAGCCTAGATTTGCATGCATGCACGCGGGTGCTTTATTATTGAGTTGAGCTAGCTAGCTAGCACACAGGCAGCATCTCCATAGTCCATATGCAGCAGGTGCGTGTAGGTATAGGGTGCCGACTTGTTTGGAACGAATGGATTTTGAATGGATGGATAGATAATTCATATAGGAGTATTAAATACTCCCCATGTGTTCCAATTTATAGGTTATTTGACTTTTTAAATATTAAGTTTCACCGATCCGTTTTATCCCAAAATTTTGTGAAAATATGAAAAAATTCAAGACATTGTTAAAGTATATTATGTACTAAACTAAATCAAAATGAAATAAATGATAATTATGGAATTTTTTGAATAAGACGAGTAAATTATCATACTTGGCGTAACAAACGAAACGAGATCTGGATTGGGACGGAGATAGTATGGCTAAGAATTTCATTTGTCAACGGTTATTCATCAGCTGCATATAGGATTTTAGGTCTGAAGACTTCTAGAGATAAGCTTAGCATGTTCGTCGCAGTGATGTAACTGCAATCAACAATAATGTAGTATTCAGCAGTTCCATACTTGTTGCATGAGTGCTCTCGATCATCGATCAGGCATTCAGTCCTCGTACTGCGCGTTGTTGATCGATCGATCGATCGAGGCGACACGCAAAGTAATAAACATAAACGCAGATACATACTGTATTATCTGATCTGCTCGATCTGTGTTTCAGAGTTGAACGCTGAAAGTTCAGTGCACGAACACCGAAGATGGCGCTTGAAACCGGCCGGTCGGCAGAAATATCTGCTGGGAAGAAATTAAAGGAGAAAAAAAGAGAGGAAGAAATATATATATATATAGAGAGAGAGAGAGAGAGGGAGGGAGCCAGAGAGGAGAAGTGTGCTGGTTGTCTTGTTGCCGTGAGGAGTTGGCATCGAGCAAGACTGACAGGCCTTGTCGCACTGAACAAGTGAAGCGGCCGCTTGTTGATTTCAGACAGGAAATGCAACTTGCTGCATGCAGCGCGCAACTGGACTACTGGACCACCGCCTCACCTGGCTCGCTCGCTCGCTCTCTCCGGCCGCCGCCCGGCACAGCTGCTCCGCTCGTGGAGATTCAGCTCGTGTGCCTGTGTGCGGATGCATGCCGGGGCGGCACGGCCGCATGGGCCTCGCGACGAGAGACTTCTGGTGGTAGTAGCAGAGAACAGCAGTGCGTGATGCTGCATTCGCGCCAGCCAACAATAGCGATGGCGGCCGGAGTTAAAGCCTTAGAAAATCCAGCGCCCTGGCTGGAAATTAATAAGATAAGCTAGGGTCGTCGTCAGTTATAGAGTACGGAGCAGTACAGTAGCTAGGAAAACTGGCAAACGGCCGACAGAGAGAGGCCTCCCTCAATGCAACGGGAAAAAAAAGGACACCTGACGGATCGGATCCAGGGATTTGATCTTGGTGGTGCGTGGTGGTGGCCCGTGGCCGTGTGGCGATCTCGGCCGTCCATTTTGCCGCTTCAGATCCAAGGCTACAGTAGCGTACGCACAGTAATTTAGTGAACAACAGTGCCAAACAGTGTGTGTACAGTCCCCCAGTGACCTCTTTGTCACTGCTTATTAGGTTGCAGTGCAATTAGGGACTGCATCGGATCGGTGTCCGTATTGGCGTGCATCGCCGCTGCATGCATGCGTGCTCGACGGCGGTTGGGCCGGGACCGGCGAAAGAGAAGAAGAACGATGCATGGATCGGCCGGTCTCCCCGCTGCTGCGCGCGTACGTACGTGAAGAGCTCTATCTGATTTTGGTGGCAACAGGTCGATCGATCTACGGTCGTCTCCGGCTGCCGACCCTGCAAGATCACGCGGCGTGCCGGCGAGGTCGAGTAAACCTCATGAGCTAGCCGGGCGGCGGCCGGCAACTTGCATCGTTCTTTGTTCAGGGACATGCATGTGCTTGTGCTTGGGATATAAGTATTTGGGAAATCTCATCGTCGTCGTCGCTCCATCGATCTCCGGCAGCAACTTGCTTCCACCACGCGGCGTGTGCCGGCGAGACGGACTACAGACATGTGATGCACCGCTTCCGGCCCAGCAACTTGCTTGCTTTGTTCACTGTGATGCACGGCGTTGGGCATGTGTGCGTTACTGCGTTGCAAGAACCCATGTGAAAAAAAAAATCCTGTATCGGTTCGAAAATTACAAGGTTTATATCATTTCACTGAAACAAGCATTTAGCCAACAGCTACCTCAAAAAATACAAGGCTGATATTATTTGATTTGGTTCATATTAAAAAGAACATAGTCACAAATCTATTTTTTGTGAACATAATGGCAACTTTGTTAATGTAAACGTAAGACAAATCTATTTATCTGCCAATCCCAAATCTAAATGCCTATATGTTATATCTTCTTGTAGTACTAGAAAAGATGCTCAAGAGAAATGCGCAACTAGAAAAAAAAAACAGACAGATTTCTATCAACTGCTACGAGCAGTGATTATCAAGCAGAAAAGATGGAAAATAAAACAGGGAAATGCACACGAACAGAGATCAGTCAAAAAGCAAGAGGAGAAAAAAAATAAATGCGTTTGCCGGGAGTCGAACCCGGGTCTATTGCTTGGAAGGCAATTATCCTAACCGTTGGACTACAAACGCCTGGTTGTACGGAACACCAGAAAAAAGTTATAATACCAATGTGATTCCCGTGAAAGTGGACAAGATTTAACAACAAACGTTGACTCACGCCACAAAAATGTTAGTCCTAATCAAAACGTTCCCATTGGCAAAAGGTGAGAAGGAGTTTGCCGAAAAGATAACTTTTAAACAAAAAAGGCATTAGCATTAGGGCTTGCTTGGAAGATTATGTTTTTTTTCCTAGATGATATCATGGTCTAAGAAAATTTCCATAGTTTTTTATACCATTAGGCATTTAGTGTCTTAAAAAAAAGCCAGGTGTCTGCAGAGTACTTGAAACTCCACCATGACAAAGTTTTTATGGCTTTGGTTAGCTTCTTCACCCATTCCATCAAATATCATGGTTTGTGAACGTTGTATTCAAGCAACTAAAAGTTCTAAGAAATATTAGAGTCTCAATAAATTCACATAAAACCATATTATTTATGACAATTTTTAAGAGATTGCATTCTTAAAAATAATTTCCTTTGAGCTTTCTCAGTAACTAGCACCTTTTTTTGAGCGGCCGACCACCTTCCGTTGGCCTGGACTCTGGAGGCCGAAAGCCCACGCATGGCCCATAAAGCCTTTCAGGCCACGCTACACTACCCGACCCAGCAGCACACACCCCCGCCCCGCCGCCGAGCGCACCCCAGCCAGCCCAGACCGAAACCCTAGCGTGCTCCACGCCCGCAGCAGCACGCACCATGGCGGCGGCGGTGGCGGCGCAGAAGCCCCGGTGGGGCGACCTCGGCGAGGACGAAGAGGGCGGCGACCTCGACTTCCTCCTCCCGCCGCGCGTCGTCGTGGGGCCCGACGAGAACGGCCTCAAGAAGGTCATCGAGTACCGCTTCGACGACGACGGCAACAAGGTCAAGGTCACCACCACCACCCGCGTCCGCAAGCTCGCGCGCGCCCGCCTTTCCCGCAGCGCCATCGAGCGCCGCCAGTGGCCCAAGTTCGGCGACGCCGTCAAGGAGGACGCCGGGTCCAGGCTCACCATGGTCTCCACCGAGGAGATCCTCCTCGAGCGACCCCGCGCCCCAGGTCTGGATCCTCCGCGACCGCGATCTGCCGCGCTTCCGTTCCTGATGGCCTGTTTCAATTCGACATGCGTATTCATCATCTGCTCGTTCGATTGCTTGCCAGATGCCAGCGAACCGTGTCGAAAAAATTTGTTCTACTGTAGGTCGATGCAGTTTTTGTGAAATCGGGGGTTGTTGGGATTGTTTTGATTACCTACATGGTTTCCCATTCTAGCATATATATGTAGGAGCAACAAATAGGGTCTTGCATTGTCAATCATTTCGTGTTAGGCTGAGTAGGAGCAACAGATTTGGTCATGCTTTTAACCATCTTGCTCCAATTGCTTCTCGATCGATGCAGGAATTGTCCTATGAAGCACTTGGAAATTAGTGTTTCCTTCTCTGATCGTCATCGTCATACTGGGGATGCATTATGCCTTAGTATGTTAAGAGAACTAGAATCAACCTCCGTTCAATAAAACTGTGGCAAATTTTATTTTCGGTCTCATGCCGTAGTCTCAAATTCCTTTTCATAGCTCTATGATGCCAGTTGCCGCAGGGCGATCTCAGTATGTTGAAGGATTGTTTGTTTTGTTACAACTTGAATGAGCTCCTGAATGCCAGTGCGCATTAGTACATTTTGTCCCATTTCTTCATGGTTTTGTTAAGATGATAGCTCTGGTGTAGCTACATTTTTCAATATTTGCGAAAGCATCGGCCACCTCAATGGTCTACGCCTTATTGATACAGACATGCCATTTAGCCATTGTCATATTCTGCTAAAGTGATTTCGTAAATGGCTGATATTCATTAATCTTTTTCTTGGGTGGGAGAGGGGAGGGGGTATAAGGCCTAAAAACATTGCCTTCTTTTATCTTGTTATATGCTCATGCTTATGTGCCCTTATATCCATAACTAACTGCCTGCCAAATTGTAGGTAGCAAAGCTGAGGAGCCAGCTGCAGCTGGTGACCCACTGGCTGCGGCAGGCAAGGGAGGTGCTGTTCTCATGGTTTGCAGAACCTGTGGGAAGAAGGGTGACCACTGGACCTCAAAGTGTCCCTACAAGGACCTTGCACCACCTGCTGAAAGTTTCACGGACAGGCCTCCTACATCCGATGGCCCATCTGCACCAGGTGGTACTGCCAAGGGAGCATACGTTCCCCCAACCATGAGAGGAGGTGCTGATAGGAGTGGTGGAGATGTGATGCGCCGCAGGAATGACGAGAACTCTGTCCGTGTCACCAACCTCTCGGAGGACACCCGCGAGCCCGACCTCCTCGAGCTGTTCCGCGCATTCGGCCCTGTCAGCCGTGTCTATGTTGCTGTGGATCAGAAGACTGGATCAAGCAGGGGCTTTGGCTTCGTCAACTTTGTTCACAGAGAGGACGCTGAGAAGGCGATCAGCAAGCTCAATGGGTATGGTTATGATAACCTTATCCTCCGAGTCGAGTGGGCGACGCCAAGGCCCAACTAGTTTTGCTGCTACCTATCAGGATTACATATTTCCACCGAATTATATCAGAATGGTTGTTTGAAATACTAGTACTTGGGCCATGACCATATCCTGTGTCGTAAAAACATGCTGTTGTGTGTGTTTTTGGTTGGACGAGAATAATTATACTCGCTGTTGTTTTTCTTTTTTGTTCGCGTATGGTATGTGTGGCTAATTCTTTCTGCTTCCCAGTTCAGAGGATTGTATTTAGCATGACAAAGCGATGACAAAGCAAGCCCCAGTAACCTGCTTAATTAGGGTAGAGATCATGGTTGCCGTAGATTCATGTTGGTCTTGCAAAGCTGACAGCTCGCACAGCCATGAATTCAGCAAAATTGAAAGAAGCATAATCTTTTGGATCAGCAGGGGTGGATCATATGCTGACTCGTTCTTGATGTCTGCTCCCGCAATGGTAAAGTTTCTGCGTCAAAAAATTTAGAGAATTCAGACTGAAGATTCGTACCATTTCATTGCTTTCCGACCATGTGGAGATGCCGTATTATCCGTTTCAAGCATTAAGGTCCAATTAAGAGATCATGACTTGATGATAGGCTAGCATGAGAGACCATAAAAAACTTGCTCCATTTGCTTTGAGCATTTCAGGAGCTGTTCACCGCATCTTGTTAGTGTGTGGTAACTTTTGGGGGATTTTTGGAGCTTTTCTTGAAGGGTTTTGCCAATTTTCTTTGCAGACATGTCTAGCTGAAAGTTTTCTTAGGGTTGGCTCCCCAGATTGGTTCGTTTTGCGTCGTTTTTCTTAGGCGTTTTGAGCTAGTGTTTCTGCAGCCGTATCTTGGCACTTATCTTTTCAGTAGACAGTGCCAAGCGCTTGTTTTGGGTTTTCGCTCTCATTCGTCTCATTTTGGTGTATCCTTTCAGTGGCCGATTCCATGAGGTTCGAAAGAGGTTTTGGAATAGCGAGTTTTCAGAGGCTCATACTCACCCCCTTTAGCCACCTACCCTTAGTCCAACAGGAGAGAGCTTCTGGGGGGGAGAGCGGTGGGGGAGAGGGCGAGGGAGATGGTTAGCAGCGTGAGGTGCTGGGGAAGAAAGGTGCCCAGATACTTTGTATCCAAACAAGACACGTTTTTTATGTTGTTGCAGTAAAGCAAAACCATATTAATTTTTTCACATACATGCATAAACTGTAACATTAAAAAGCTTTGCTACCAAACAGATCATAAGTGTGTTACCATAAGCCTTGCATTGATGGGGTATAGGGTGGTGAGAACAGAGGGCGGGCCTAGGATTTAAACACTAGGTAAAAACAAAATGAAGATTCAAAATTCTTAGGCCCCCAAGGCCCGCCCCTGCGTGAGGCGTCAAATATATGTAAATCCATGTCACGCGGAGGATCCGTGCGTCATCAGGGTAACACCACGCCCTCGGAGTCGACCATCTCGACGCTGCTGACGCTGCCGGCGCGACTGGCCCTGTACGTGTACGAACAGGCGGCGGCGATGTAGACAAGCAGGTTGAGTAGGCAGATCATAGCGACCAGCCAGTAGAAGTTGTCCAGCCTGCCCTTGTTGAGGTCGTCGGCGATCCAGGGGCGGTGGCTGTCTCCCGTCACCTTGTGCACGTACGGCTTTCACGAGCGCCGAGCTGAGGAAGAAGCCCAGCGACAGCGTGCTGAGGAACAACCCCGTGCTCAAGGTTTTCATGCTCTTGGGGCACTCGCGGAGGAAGAATTCCAGCTGCCCGCTGTACACGAACGCCTCGGCGGCGCCCACCAGGAAGAACTGCGGGGTCAGCCAGAACACGGACATGATGGGCACCTCGGCCCGCGCCATCCGGAGGCGCGCGGCCTCGGTGAGCGCGGCGGCTACCATGGCGACGACAGAGAGGGCCTGGGCCACGCCGATGCGCTGCAGCGTGGTGAGCCCATGGGGGTTGCCGCTGAAGCGGCGCGCCACGGGCACGACCATGTGGTCGTATATGGGGACGACCAGCATGATGGCGCCGACGAGGATGGCGTTGAGCGAGGCCGCTGGGATCTGGAAGGACGACGACGGGCCGATGTGGCGGTTCATAGTGCTGGCCTGGGACACCGAGAAGGTAGTCATCTGTGCGACCACAGTCCAGAACATGATGGTGGTCGCCCAGATTGGCAGCATCCGCACCATCGTCTTCACCTCCTCCACGTCCGTCACGGTCGCCAGCTGCCACTTGCTCGCCTCCGCCGCTGTGTCCTCGTAGACGATGGCAGCGTGGTCAAGGAACCTGCATGCAGGTGATGCAGCAAACAAATTAAACAAAATGTGGAACCAGTGTTAGATTTTTCTGTGTGGATGAAAGCAATCAATAGATAACTACAATAAATAAATCAATTAAAAGTAGTATCCTTTCTTCGCTGAATCGTTCATATTGCGTACTTACGTGCAGTGGTCGGTGTGTGGGAGGCGCTCTGGCTTGTCGCTGTCGATCTCGTAGAGCATGGCGGGGTCGGTGGGCAGCTCGAGGTGCCGCTTGCGCCAAGCGGCCACGGCGACGGCGGCGATCTGCGTCAGCGGGCTCCCCGTCAGCTTGCTGAACCGGTACCTGCGGGTGCCGGCGAGGAAGATGACGAGCCCCGCCGCGGTAGCGACGGCGCAGATGCCGTAGCCCCAGTGCCGGCCCAGGTAGTCCTGGACGTAGACGAGCACCGTGACGGCCGGCAGCGAGCCGAGCGAGATGAAGAAGATGAACCACCTGATGAAGCGCGTCATCTGGTCCTTTTCCCCGTCGTCCCCCTCGTCGAACTGGTCCAAGCCGAATGGAGAGACGCAGGACTTGAGCCCGCCCGTGCCCAGCGCCGTCAGCCACAGGGCGTGGAGGAGCACGTCGGTCTCCCGCACGAGTTCAGCCATCGTCTTCCTCCTCCCCTCGGAAACCGGAGGACCTGCGAGCGATTGCAAATCTCGCTGTGGCTCGCTGCGGTGTGGTGAGGTGGGGCGCCGTATATATAACCGAGCACCCGGGGGGCAATTTCGGGAGAATCTGATGGGGACAGCGGATTAGGGAGCGATTAGTGACGATGGCCATTTTTTTTAAAAGTTGTGATAGATGATAATGCAGATATACAGAGGCTTACCACTTAGCAACGGTTAAGGTCTATTTGGGAGAGCTTCATTTTAATAGCTTCAACTTCGCAGTAGCTTCATCCACCCAGATAGGTCAACTCCACAAGCTCCGGCTTTGAAAAAAAAGTGAAACTATGGTCTAGTTTTATCAAATTCCCAAAACTTTTCAAGGGGCCAAAACAGAGGTCGCCTCATATTTCTTCCCCAATAGCCTTTTGGTGGTGGCGGACCACGCGGCGCGGAATAAGTTGATGGAGGGCGACGGCGCTGCAGGGCTTGACGAGTTCCCCATAGGCCATAGCGACGCACCGGACAGCGGCCTCCACCAGGTCCGCGCAACCGAGGCCGACGTTCAGCAAGCAGCCAAGCACCGTATCAATGCATATTAGTGTAAAATAATTTATGTCAAATTATTCATGTGCTGCATGGCCATGCCGTGCTCGTCGTCCAGCCTTTCCAACCCAATCAACGAGCCCACCAGGCCACCACAGCCCACTAATCATCAAGGGCAGTCAAGGAAACTCACACGAATCAATTGTATTACAGAAGCGAGTACATGTGCAGCCAAACGCTCATTCCACCCACCCCAATAATTTCGTGAAGCTGGAAAGTTGTGATAGATGATAATGCAGATATACCAAGGCTTACTGCTTATTAGTACCACTTAGTAACAGTTAAATTCCCGTGATTAATCGATTTAATTAATCGCTTTATCCGTAGGCAAAGGCAGGGCAAGGCTCCTGGAGACAAGAAGAGGATAAAGGGCACACGGCCACGCGCCCACCTCGGCACTTGGCCTAAACGGAGGGGCGCGGTCGATAACTTTGCAAACTTACTCCACACCAATTTCACGCGGCCAACGCAAAATTCTTCAGGTGTAAACCGGATTCTTTCCTCTGTATCAAAATCAGAGAAGTTGACGCCTGTGCCACTCTAAAAATTTTAAACTGTGTTGGACCAGCCCCATATTCTGTCCAACCATCTTCAACCACTTGGCACGCGATTTTTGTACTGTCCGAGCACCTCTCACTGCGATGGGCCAGGAATAGTTGATCAGAGTCTGCTCGGCCGGTCATAAAACTAGCGGGGATTCAAACACAGTATTTGTCGAGTCTGTCTAGCCGACGTGCGTGTGATTTATTTGGTTTGAAAGCATGGTTGCCACGTGATTTCCGGCTGATCAAATATTCGAGTGTTTCTTGCCTTTCGTCACACGAAATCCATAAACGCACGTGACGCGTCACGCATCGGATGATCCACCATATATTTCGAAAAAAAAAAAAAGAATCGTATGTCTGACAAACACCTAGGAAACATACGAAATCAATGACCGCGCCCGCGCCGTGCTACTGCTAGTGGAACCGTTGAATCGCAATCCAACGATGCATGCAGATTTTCCACATAAATTCCACGCTCTCCAGTCCTCCGTCCCAACTTGCAAATTAATAACTTATTATAACTCCATGTTAACCACCCAAGATGCTGTACCGCGGGCATCAGGCAGGCTCCTCCGCCTGGGCTTTGGATTGCCAACCGGCTACTACGTCGACAGCACACACGGCGATATTGGTGCACCGATGACTTTTTAGCGCCCGGCAGCCGGGTGCCACAGTATTTTCCACGTGTCGATGTTTTCCACGCTCCTAAATATTACTTGGGTAATACAGTATTTTTCAAATAACCATCGTGGATACTTTGCATTAGATCTTTTGGAATTTGAAACAAGCTGGTACATGGTATAGTAGTGCTTCTAAAAAGCAACAATACCTTCTTGCGCCACTTCTGATCAAAACAACATTAGTAAACAAATTAAAGCATGCAGTCCGTGAACCAACAACTACTTGAGCACATAAATACTAGCTAGGTAATGAAATTATAGGCAAATGGTTGTTCATTCTCCATTTGCAAGATGCAAGACTAGGCTTAAACTGGGTAGCAGCTAGCCTAGGCCTGCATGCTGCATGCACGAAGGCATTACAAGATGTTTGTGTGTACTTTATTTAATTTGTGGGTTGCGTTTGAATGCAAATTAACCTAATGGTCGATGCATGCAATACATGTATATAATCGATCGTCACTGCCACTACTTGATGCCCATCCATCCGCCGGCAACCTCCACTTTGACAGTTCGACTACAGGTGAGGTGAGAACTGAGAATGATTTCCTACTGCTGTCTGCTGGTTCAGATGTGCAGCTAAATAAGGAATTAGGCCAAGCCGCCCCGGGAAGACATTGTTGCAGCTTTGTCATGTCCTCTCGTCCATCTCAAGAGAAAGCGGCGTTGGAGATGGAACTTGAGATCTCTCTCGACCTCTGCTGCAACAGCTTCCCGGAGCTGAGGAGGTTGTGTGTGGGGAGGGGCGATCGCAGTTGCCGCTGGAGTAGGTCGTTGCTGATCATGGTCCTGAGAGCGGCGGAGTTGACTGTTGAGAATCTTTTCAGGAGAGTCATGTTCATCCAACCGGAGCAGTGTCTTCTGAATGCCCTTGGCTTCTACATCGACCACGCACCAAATATAACGTAACCCCACCCTGCGATTAGCGTCCGCCTCTTACAGGATTTGCTCATCATCGAAACATTTTTTTTTCTAAATATGTGCAAGCGTACAGAAAATCATTCGATCGAGAATCCAAGTTTCGTGGTCCATTCCGTGCCCTCTGTTATCCCCTATGGTGTGACAATTTTTTTAACAATTAACTGTTTCCATCGAAGAACTAAAATGGTACTAGTTTCCTTGACTTTGAACATCCAAAATAGCCAGCGGGTGCACAGTTAATCCCCATCTGCAGGCAGATGAACGCAGAAGTAAAAAAAAAAAAAAAGGCTTCGTAGCTTTTCTACAGGTAAGTTTTTAAACTACCGGTCCAAGCTGTTGAACAGAAATTGATGGCTAGAATTACGACACACATGGATAGCTTATGAGCAGAGCACCACCATACAACCACCCAATAGCAGCATCACCATCTCATCAACTCTGCTGTCCAATGCACTTGACATACCTTAGCAAAGCACAGCCTTTTTCTTGTGGGCATCACCTCATATCTGAATCTGATGACAATATGTAAACCCTTCCAAAGGGGTAAATATCTCTAGTAAAATTGTAAACGCAAAGCAGCCTGTACCTTCTGCAAATAAAAATCATCTCAAAGAAAAAAAAGAAGAAGTCCTCGTCTACCCTTATCGTCTATGTTTGTCTGGAGATCCTGTTAGACTTACATATCGGTTAAACATGAGACAAAAGGGTGGCAGAGCAAAAGGAATTATTAAAACCACTTTGCACGATAAGAGCTACTGTTCAGCTTTGTGCTTGCCCAGATGTTTATCACAGTGTAATTCTTCCGCATACACGCCAATATGCTCCAGGGTGAAAAAGGGATCTTTCAAACACCCATATGTCTTTTACAAGTACCTACAGAAATATATGCAGATATCAGAATACATTGTGAGAATGTTTAACCATATAAGCCTGATTCTTGCATTTTAATTATAAATGGGCAAGAAGTTAAGACATCTCGTAGACCTTTTAATTGTGTTTGCTTAACTGTGATTCTTTCCGTTCCGTGCCCAAAGAGTTCAAATAATGTTCAAATGTGCAGGACAATAGCATATGCAATGCAACAGGACAGATAAAAGTAAATTTCAAGTAAAGCCACTCAATAGTTTTTTTTATAAGGTAAAGCCAGTCAATAGTTGACTACCTGATGAGTGATGCTGACCAGCCGGATAGTAACTAGGCAGGGTAGTAAACAATCAATTAACTAAAATTAAACTGATTATCCACAATACTATTGGAAATTAGTTGCCATACAACCATAATCATGCTTCTGTTATTGCCAATCTGCTATTCCATAGTTATATTAACTGTTACAGACAAGTAAATAATCTACCTATATTCGCTTGTACTCCTACTTGGTTAAATCATAGTAGTTTTAGTCCATCTCCTATCTAAGATACACCTGCAAATAACTATATGTTACTGCCTAGTTGAGGACTACAAGTCAGCAATGAACCACTACATATAATCAGCTAGGTTCTGGTTATATCCATCACCACTAGCATACAACCAACATCACAGCACAAATATTTTTCAAAATTTGACCTTCTGCAAATGCTATGTTACATGCATGAATTGCATCAGCCAGTAAAGTAGTGTAAAAAGGGTCAGTGAGGAAGACATTCTGAGGGAAGAATTAACATTAAGTAATACATTAGTGTTTTCTAAAATGTAGCTAATGTCATTCTCACTGGTTTGACAGAAAATTTCAAATCCCCGACATATTTAAGTTACCTCCTTCGACTTGTCTCCAGACATAACCTCACCCTGTGAATTATAAGCTTCAAATTTCTACAGAAGAAATCAGTAGATGGTTAGAAGATGTACTGCAGCATGCAGGCAACATACTTGATGTTAGAGACCTATATATATATATATATATCTAACACTTGATACCAATGAGGCATCCAGATTAGATATTTATATAAAGAACAAAATACTCAGCATAACAGGAATATTGCAAAAGTAGCTCTCATGCTTTTTCTATGTAAATAAGATATATGTGCATTATAAAGATAAATACCAGAACTTAAGAGTGGGAGGATAATCCATGAAGATACGAGTCTAAACTATGAAAATTGAGAAAATGATCAATATAAATAAGAGAGAGAGAGAGAAAGCAACTAGTGCATCATGTTCGGCATCATACTATCATGTCAACGGTTCAAACACACAGAAAAAAAAGGGTATATGAACTGTACTGAATCACAAGAGCACTTGAAATCCAAGAGAAGGAAACCTGTTTGGTGACAAACTCAAGTGTAAGCTGTATAAAAGCTTTATCTAGGTCGTTCTTGTCAAGGCCAATCTGCAAAGCAAACAATACTTAGCCAATTAAATAAACTGCATTACACAAATACATAAGTACATTAGACAGATTTATAAAAGTAGAAAATTCAGCATGTATGTACAACATACCACAAATAGTACATGTCTACAAAACCATAAATAATCACAGCGTAAGAGAAGTAAGCTCACCATGCGAGCCCTCAAAGTTCTTATACTCACAGCAGGCTCCAACAGTTCCCAGTGTACAGAATGCCACATGGATTGTCTTCTCTTTAGTTCATTTTTTATAGTCTTTAACCAAAAAGAAAGACAGGGAATGATAAATAGATAAGACATAAGTCCCCACAAATTACATAATCTAGTATGAATTGATGACATGGTGAAAACATACAGAATGCATCCTATCTGTCAGCATTTTCCGGAGAGATGATATGTCTCCTTGTGCCATCAGAGTGTTAACCTAAATCAAGTAGATTGAACAATGTCGACAAAAGCATTCCTCACACAAAATAGTTCATATTGTACAATGTACTCCCTCTGTTAACATGGAAGCAAATTCAAAACTCATACCAACTGCTTAAATTATACGACCTCTTTCCAACTGATAAATAATCTGTACCTCCTTGTATATTTTTAATGCTTGATCATAGAATTGCTTTTTGGTATACCCAGTTTTCTTCCTCAACCTCGAAACGGCATAAGCATTCTTCATCTGTCAAGGCAGCCAACCAGTTAGTGCATATTTAGTTTACGAAAGTACTCCCTCCGTCCCAAACCGTAAGGGGTCCTAGACCTCAACTAGATTCATTCGTTCCTTCACGTAAGTGTCAGGGCCCAAGAGGGCCCGCTACAGTAACGCCAGCACTGTAGCGCAGGCCCCTTGGGTGGTTAGATAGGGATAAGGGTAGTTAGAGATAAGATTAGAATTAGAGGAGTCAAGTAAACCCTCTCTATATAAAGAGGGGAGTTGTATCAATTTAGGGTAAGCAAGGATTAAGAGGAAAACCCTTCTTCTTGCCCGGCCGTGGGCAGAGGCCCCCGGCCAGCATCCGGCCCCTCTACAGTTCACCCGTGCAACCTCCCTGAACTCTAGCTGCACCTCACGGGTGTTCCAGCCATCAATCCTCTCATCAAGCCAACAACCATAAGTCCATAATAGTACGTGTGTTCAATGTGTGTCATCACCATCCATAAGAATATGAATAAATAAAAAGAGAACTAGAACCCCTTACAATTTGGAACGGAATAGAATAAAGAAAAAATGATAAGCATCAACAAAATCAATTTCTTGACTCCTTAATGCAATGACACGCAGCACTCCTGCGCATAGGAAAAAAGTTTCTGACATTCTCTTATCTACATAGGAGGCTAAATTACTAAAAATAGATTATTGATAAGATCAGATCAAAAGTAAGACATCCAATCGCATCACTTTGCAGCATGCATGATTGCACCATTGCAGCAAGAAAAAAATATAAGAAATGAACCAAACGAGACATTCATGAGCCTAAATTAGTGGTACATTAAACAAAGATTTCTAGTAATATGATGCCTTGTTGTGAGTGTTGAATAATCATTACACTACCTTTTACAGTATATACTAAGGTGATGTTTGGTTCAGAATTGCAAACGCAAACGCAAACGTAAACAGAATGCACTGGTAACGGTTATAGCGTGGGCGATTCCTTGTTTTGTTTGGTTAAGCATGGGAATGCCGTAGGTAGTATCAGGTTTCGATTTGGCTGCCACTTCTCTCTAGAACAGCTACTGCCACAATCACATCCGCTAGAAATTCCCATTTCCTGGACTATCGGCACACCCGCTCTCGCCATTGACGCCGCTGAGCAGCCGGCCTTCTTAGCGCGCCGTCCAGGCGCCGAGGGCACAGGAGATCGTCTCCAAGGTCATCACCATGGCGAACCAGTTCGAGCATGCCATGTGCAAGCGCAATCAGAGGCAAGGTGGAGACTCACGTTATGGTTGGAGGCCACGCTTGTGTAGCAGTCGGTCCTGCCGGAGAGATCCACCATCCACAAGGTGATGCACAAGGAGACGCGGTGTGCGCAGACGGGCACAGCTCAAGAAAGGTGCATGTGAGCTGCTAGTGCAAGGAAGATGAGGGGTATCAACTTTGAATAGCCCGTTATCGATTACATGGCAACCGATTACACACCAAATCCAACCAAACACATATAAAGGAATCAGATGCCCTCCGCAATCCGATTACGTTACATAACAGCGAACCAAACACTATCTAAGTTCATTTCAGCAGTGGTGCACAGGTGCTCCGAAAAAGGAGAAAGTTAAGCTTTTGGATTTCAAATCCCTGAACTAAATTGTAATTTGTTCTGATTTTTTATGTCATGTAGACAAGCATTGTCCTGCTGTTGAGTGGTTAATAATCATTACACAACCTTTTATACTAAGTTCATTTCAGCAGTGTTGCACCACGAGAAATTTCAGTTTTTGACACCCAATATGCACGCCTCACTGAATTTAACAGTCAATTCGCAAGCCTTTCGATACTTGACACCATGGCTTCCAAACTTCTTCGTTTTCAGGGATTCTCACCTTTTTCTCTATTTTCTTTTCTTCTCTCATTTCTAGACCCTGTGAATGGACTGTTCTACCCCTCCCTCCATCCTTTACCAATCCTCCATCCAGATCGATGCAGAACCGAGGGACCGGTTCACAGCGCGAAACGTCAGATGGTCATCACGCCGCTCACCGGGTCGGCGGTATGGCTCTGCGTGCGGTGGTGGCCATCCTTTCCGCTTCGTGAAGCGCTGCAGTGACGCCTTCCTCGCGACTGGGAGGTTGGCGGCCGAGGAGCAGAGCTGATCGGCGCCTCCTCACGCCTTGTCCGCCACCAGTGAGCCGAAGCAGATCTGCGGCCCTGTCGGCTGGGACATAGTCGAGCACCAGCACCTGGCCGCCGTACACGATGGTCAGCTGCGCCGCTGCTCCTGCTGGCTCGTCCTGATCGACATTGGCGCTCGGCATGAGGGGCAGGGGCCACACCACACGTCCACACACCAGCACCACAGGCCGCGTAAGCGTCCACCTCTCGGCCTCGGCAGCCTTGAGGTACTGGCTCAGGGTGCCACACGCCGCTGTAGCGACGAGAGAGATCGAGAGGCAGCAAGAGAGAAGGGGAAGGAAGAAGAAGACAGTATGGGATGACCAATGGGCCCACACGTCATAGATGGTTAAGAACGAGAAGAAAGTAGGTGCAAAATGGGGACCTCACTTGGTCTGATAAGCAAAAGAAGAAAGAAAAAAAAGAGAAGGTGAGAATCCCTCAAAACGAAGAAGTTCGTGGCCATGGTGTCAAATATCGAAAGGCTTGCGGATTGGGTGTTAAATTCAGTGAGGTGTGCGGATTGGGTGTCAAAAACTGAAATTTCTTGGTGCGTCGGTGCTAGCAAAAATGAGAAAGGTAAGATTTTGATTTTCAAAGCCCTGAACTAAATCGTTGGGAAAAAAAGATGAAGCAACACAACAGAAATTAAAATAAATCATGCAAACAGTAACTAACAGAAAGAAGAATTAATAGAAGTGTCAGTACCTCTAGAATGATGTCCTCCTTTGTCCTTCTCCAGCCGCTTAATGTAAACCATCTGATTCAAAACAAATCAAAGTTGATGACAGAGAAGTTTCCTTTTTTATCACACAACAAGAGTTATTTTTAAGAAACATCTGCATGTTGAGACAATAAGACAACCCCCAAAAAAAGTGCAATTCAGAACTAAGGCCAAATGGTATTGAGTATTCATTTATTTAATTCAAGAAAACGACACTGCCCTTGCGGGCTATTATCCCTTGTACGCAATGTGATAAGTTTGAAACCGTAGAAAAAAATGTTTAGAATGCCCCAGACCTATGCAGCATGTCTGAGTCTGTGTAGTCAACAAAATATTACCTTTTGTGTTCCCTCCAGTCTGAAATACAATGCTTGCTATCAAGCTATTTGAAATTCGACCAAATAAAATTTTTTGAATGTTCATGCAAACATATGAAATGAGATGCATATATTTGTAACAACATTTTTCCCATAATCTACAACTTTTGAAATAGGTTGTGTACCACAGTATAAGTTGCGCTTAAAAGGCTGTACATGTCCAAGACAACATTCCACAAAAACCTAAAATGAATTGTTCTGATTAGTATGGACGTATGGGATATCAATGGGACAATAATAAGTTGTCACATGATCTTTGTTCACTAGCAGAAATTGTCGAACATAATGCCAACATTTTAGGCATGGCGAATTATTAGTCTAACAGAAGTTATGTACTTTAATAGCAGATGTTTACCAAACACTTTAGTCTAGGAGAATGGCACATGGTAAAAATATATGCTGAAAACTAACCTTTTCCAGAAGGGAATACGCTCCCACGGACTGTACGGATCGAATACAATACCAGGACTCATCATGACAACCTTCAAACCAACCTGCACAAACGATATAATCACAGCTACACTCAGCACAGCAGATAGCACTCTTCCAAGTGGAGAAACTAACAAAAGTAAATCAGAATAGCTTGACTCACACCTTCTTGGCACCAACAGGCACCTTTGACGCTGTCGCTGTCGACATTGGCCTCGCATGATTCAGATGGACTACAATATCCAGAACCTACGGACAAACAAAATTGTGACCAAAATTGAGCGAGACCTGTCACGAATTTCGAAATTTCGCACACTTCAGTTACTCCATGACCTTCACTAGGTGGACGGGCGATGGACCCCCGAGCCTGTGACCAATCACGCTGCTGTCATTGTACGTCAAGCTTGCGAGACCTGATTACCAACCACCGGATCAGACGGACATGATCGAAATGCGCCCAGGTGCCAGGTGTGCGGCTTAAACAGGAACAGACAAGCCAGCAAGTAAGCAACCTAGCAAGCGAATCATTCAATCACCTCGTCCGTATGCGCACGCGCGGACTAGAGCTAGCGATTGGCCAGCGGCGCCATGGTAGTCTCTGAAATGGAAACCAGAATCGCGTTGAGGGAATCGGATTGAGATCTATGGGCCATCCGCAGGGTTTGAGAGGGATTAGATGGGTTACTTGAATGCCCCCGCCGGCGGAGGCGGCGGGTAGAGCGTCCGGTGGAGGCGACGGATCGTAGACTGCCCGAGGCGAGCCAGAGCCATCGCCGAGGCCCCGTGGCTTCCCCGGCGACAGCGGCGGAGGTGGGACACGGGGTTGCTCGGCGGCGAGGGTTTTAGGGAGGGTGGATCGGAGCCGTGGAGGAAAGGAAATGGAAACGCCCATTCCACGAACAGGCCCGGTCGGTCCAGAGTCCAGACGACGCCCACGGCCCAAACCCCGAACGAGACCGGCCTCTGCTCTCGCCCTCTCGCCCTCTCCTCCGCCAAGCGTGTGTTTTTATTTTATTTCTTAAAATAAAAAACTTCTGTTGTAGAAAATTTATAAAGACTATATACCTATCTCCTCTCCTAGTAATTGGGAAGTAGAAGACGGATTAGTGATGGAAGTTGATATAAATAATTAAGATGGAAAATTGATTTTTAGTCTCAATCATTCGATTGGTTTGGGCAGGGAATTAAGAGAGGGGATTTAGCTGAGGGTTTGTTCGGATACTTTTGGATTGGAGTGGTTTGAGGAAATTGAGGTGGATTTAAATCCGCAACAGATCAAAATCTCCCTCGGCCTCTCCTAACCCACTCCGATCCCTATTAATCCAAATGTATCCAAAATAGGAGTTATTTTTAAATCATGGTGAACGAAGGCAAGTCACCGAGAGGAACGGTGTTATGTGTCTTGATGAACAGTGCTCGTAACATGGATCATTGCTCGCGAAACACTGTTCAAAGAGGGACGGTTTTGTGCCGTAGCGCGGTACTGTGGCGATTCATTTGGTCCATCCATCGCAGATCAGACGGTCCACAACCACCCAAAAATCACCGGAATAGTGCTCAGCGAGTCACTGAATCCCGCACCTGCAGGCTGACCGAGGGTGGGGCAGCAGGCCCCTATGGTAAGTCTTCATCTCCCCCTATTTTCTTTGTTGCAAAACAACGCACAATTATGAAATATCTCAAAATTAGATATGAGGTGCATAAAAAAACTGTGAACCCAAATAATGCATTTTATCTTTTTTAGATTCAACAATTGCTTGACATTTTTTGTAATAAGAAAAATTATAATTCATTGTAATCACAAAAATGTGATGCTTTATTCCACCCAACCAAAGCCTTCAGTTAATTGGGGCTGCATTATCTTCACCTGTGGCCAAGAATTAAAACATAACATCCACATTTATTTTGATGATATAGAGTATCAAGTGTCTCTTTATGACCGCTCCACTTCTAGAGTTCTAGGACTACTGTGGAGCATTTCCACTGTAGAACTGGAAATAAAATGAAAGGTGTTTGGCTTAGAGGTTAGGCTGAGCTCACCGGAGAGACTTATGATTGTACAAAACGCTACAGGGGGCACGTATAGTTTGAAATATAGTTCAAACTGTAATAATGAGATATTTTCATAAAAATATGTATTGTGACCTTATTGAAACTCTGCTGACTTCCTCGCAAGGAAGAAGCTTCTACTGGATCAATGGATCTCTGTCTTCTATGACACAGTATAGTATATACCTTAAAAGCTTTGCTTCCCTTTTTGAGGGGAAAAAATCATCCTCTCAACCCAACAAAAACATGGGCTCTTCATCTTGTCAGAGACTAAACCCAGAAGAATTACTAAGCACCAGCACCCATGCATCAAGCATTGAATTTTGCAACGATATGTGATTAACTGATATGTCATGAACCAAACAAGTGAAACAGTATACCTTAAAAGCTTTGCTTCCCTTTGTGAGGAGAAAAAATCATCCTCTCAACCCAACAAACACATGGGCTCTTCATCTTGTCAGAGACTAAACCCAGAATAGTTACTGAGCACCAGCACCCATGCATCAAGCATTGAATTTTGCAACGATATGTGATTAACTGATATGTCATGAACCAAACAAGTGAAACAGCAAAAGTTGATAAAAAAAAGAGTAAAAATTTGCGTTTGCCGGGAGTCGAACCCGGGTCTATTGCTTGGAAGGCAATTATCCTAACCGTTGGACTACAAACGCTTGGATGAAAGAAATTCGAAGACCACATACTAATTCAATGAATCCTGATAATTTGGGAACAACTCTCATCGCTTAACCGTCCAGCCTTAGTCCCAAACATCAAAGCCCGTATGACGAACTTTGCCAGGCATAGGGTGTGTAGTGTGTTATGCATGCTAAAATCTGCCTGCTACTCCAGGTTACATCTTCTGGGTTCAGTGTGCAATCATCTGTAGCAGGGGTTTAATGCCGTGTGCGGTATTGTTCATTTGCTGGTCATTTGTCCTTCTTTGAAGAATTACTCGAGTTTTTTTTTTCTTTTTTTGAATCCTCAACACTTTACTCAAGTTTTAACCACC
The DNA here is from genome assembly GCA_030272315.1 of Paspalum vaginatum. Taxonomy (NCBI): domain Eukaryota; kingdom Viridiplantae; phylum Streptophyta; class Magnoliopsida; order Poales; family Poaceae; genus Paspalum; species Paspalum vaginatum. Next base: position 2,363,118 of record CM059018.1, on the reverse strand, counting down.
ACCACCACCACCACCAGCGCGCGGGTTCGATTCAGTGCGAGTTGACAGCACAGGTTAGAACTGCCCTGCTGGTATTATAATTAGGGATCCCTCATCTATACACTTGAAAGCTAGCAGCGTTGCAGCACTTGTGATTCATTTCAGGGTTGAGGGGAACGAACAGAATATATAATTCATCATCCTTACTGATCGAGTCCAACAATCAGACACAATATCTCTAGCACTACCAGTACTACATTAATTACTCTTTGCTTCATCGATCCAAAGAAGAAGAATCTCAACAATAATCCTCAACAGAAGGAGCATAATACGAGCCGCGACGCCGATCACCGGTGACGGTGGTGGTGCTGGAGCTCGTCCACGGCGTCGCCGACGATGTGTGCGAAGTCGCCCTCGGAGGCGCAGGGGATGGTGAGGCCGCCGCAGCGGTGGTCGAAGCCGAACTCGTCCTCCACCCGCTTCAGCAGCGTCACGAAGGCCGGGTGGCTCAGGCACGCCGTCGGGATCACCAGCCGCTTCCGCCCCTCGCCCACGTACACCGCCAGGTGTCCCCGCGGCACGTCCGCCGCCGACGCCGGCGCCGACCGGCTCCTCGCCAGGTGCAGCCTCGTCAGCAGCTGTCCCAGCTTCCCCGCCATTGATGACGACGACCCTCTTTCTCTACGTATGCAAAGATCAACAGTACGTCTGGTGAGCTCTGAGCTGCTGCTGCTCGCTTGCTTTCTTTGTGCACTCGGCAAGAGTGAAGAAGTGGACTGAAGTTCTGAACTACTGAAGCATGGTGAGAGCCAACGGCCAGGGGTAGCTGCATATATACTTGTAGCCGCCGAGCACCGGCATGGAGGCGGCCTTTCGGGATTCAGTGCCGCTCCAGAAAAGGAAAAATAAACAAAGCTCTAGGCAATCAAGAATGATGATGGATGGAGACCATCTACTTGCAGCAGCAGCAGCAGTTTCTTGTTGGCGAGCTGGACATGTCACATGCTGCACATCCAATGCCAATCTTTATTCAGATATAATATAGGCAAGCAGAATAGCAGATGCATGCAGTCGTGTAGGATAGGATCTAGGCCCGGAGATGTGGCCCAGTATGTCGCGAGGAAACGGCATGGGTGCATTGCACCTTGCAGCAGCAAGGGTGAAAAGACTGGCCAGAGGAAGGAGGGAGACCGACCACGGCCACGGCCAGCCACAAGTTGCCAAGGTCGACGTCAGGTGCCGGCCGGCCGGCCGTTTCCCGGCCGGGCATGCATGTCTCGCTCGCTTGTGTCTGCCACTCATCTGGAGCGCACAGGGCAGAGCTCATGCTCTCCTACAGATAGATGCATGTTCTGCTACTGATCTGAGCTCGTGAGGTGTCCAAGTGAGAGTCGACGACAGCCCCTCACTCTCTCTCTCTCTCTCTCTCTCGCCTCAATGATTGACGGCAGAGATGCATATGTTCTTGCACTGAGATTGAAGGCCGCCATGTAGTCATGTGTGCAGATTGTTTACATATATAGTACGGCCGCCTGCACGAACGGTGTGGCGAATAATTGAGGAGCGGCCCAGGGCACATGGGGTGTACGGTGCATGCATGCATCATGGGTTCTTGGATCGGAGCTCCAGAGTTCTCGAGCAACACACTGTGCGCCTACATGCCGGCCGGGCTGTGACGGAAAACCACCGGCGATAATGGGATCCTCCTCCGCAAGGCCGGCCGCCGTTTTCAGAACCATGTGCGCCGCGCCCTTGTACCTGGGAAATGGAGGCCATGAGTTGGAATTCCAGATCGACACCGAACCAACTCGGCTCAAGTCTCCGGAGGAGGAGCCGCATGGAATGCTCCCAGTTCCCACTTGCCAGACCCCCTCGCTAGAGCGCAGAGGCGTGCCGGCGAGCAGCAGACGGAAAGGGGCCATATATAGTCATAGAGGAGATAACAAGGTCGCGGCCTTTAATTTGTATATACAAGATTCAGTTGCTGGTTTTATGCAAAATTTTGATATTCGCGGTCTAATAATTTAGGGCGTTTTGCAGATAACTGGATCGGCATTGATTTGGACTAAAAAGGCTTTGTTCTAGTTTTTGGTATTTGCTATTATCAGGCTGAGACATAGGCGAACCAACAATGGAGTGCGCATACAGAAACAGGAGGAGATATAATCATATAACGACTGGAAACTTTTCCAAACAAGCCACGAATCTAACTCAAACCAGTGCATTGTTCATTTGATCAATCGGAGAGTCTCAGAAATCACAACAATTTACACAACCCTCCAGAAGCAGAACCAATTCACAGCAAAGATCACATATATGGGCATATATGCCACCATAAATCGCATGGCTTCTTAAAGAAAGGAACCATCTCAGCTATTGTGTGCCCTTTTATCTGAAGCACGGCTGCTGCTGCAAGTCATGAGGGTATTACTTCCATTTGGCAAAAGAAGCGCTGCCAAGATTCCTCTCAAGGGTCCAGTTCATTTGCCAATTATCCACTGCTCTTTTCACAGTGGCCCGGGCCTCCAGGATCTCCGCGTCAGTGAACTTGTGCTCCACTATTCCTATTGGACCTGGCTGGAGGACGTGGATTACGGTTTCAACATCTTGCTCCACCTGCCTGAGAGCATCAAGAACATAATTCAATCTCACCACCAAGGAATTCTAGGCACATATAAATTGTGAATCTATCATATCGCTTCACCTCTAGTCGGAATTACTAATCGCTTCGGATAGCCAGATATAGCTAGACATGAAGTTATTGCGGATGGAGGGAGTACCTGATAAGCCGGGGTAGTCTTTGAGGCAAGAGTCTCAGGAAAGACATCGCGCTAAGCTGCCTTAATTCAGATTCCTGTAAGAAAAAGGGACTGCGATATGAAAAGATGAAGATTATCTGACACTGATGAAAATAAGCAAGAAAACAATACAGAACAAATTCTCATCCTTGGCACAACGGACTTTTTTTTTTCCTGATGAAGAGAAGGGGGCAGTCCCTAATACAGTTTCTGAACAAACTGAATTCTGAACTACCTTATCAGACCTATAATACAGTTCCCGAGAATCCACACATTATATATGCAAGCTAGTGCCAACGCCAAAAGAACAGGGCAAAAATGACGAAATAACAACATTCTCCTATCGATCTTTCACGCGTCCAATGGAGACAATAACAATAAAGATTACTTCTATTGTGTGCGAGCTGCAACACCCAACAGGCAATGGCCGTATGACTGGACTGGCGGTAACAGACAGGGGATGAACTATTGTTCGCCAATATCAGCCTCGTGATCCAAGAAGACAGCGAAACAAAGGGATGAGAAGAAGAGATCAATCACCTCGGCTCCTCCGGCGGAGTCAACGGCGTACTCGACTACTCGTAGAAGGTGCCGCCGCAGAGGTGGTGGTGTAGTGGACCTGGTTCTAGGTCGGACGGCGGCGCGCCACGGGCGGCCGATGCGGGCGACGGTGGCAGGTTTTGCAGATCGGGGCGGAAGCCGAACGCCTCGCCGTCGCCGGCTTATCGGAGATGCGAATCGAGAGGGCCAGCGCGCACGGGGCGAGACGAGGAACAGAGGGGATCGGTTTCTCCTTGCCCCTCGGGCGGGCCGTGGAAAGGCCCGGGGAGTTCCTGCATTAGAGGCGAGAAGAGGAGGCCCTTGCCATGGATAGCGACCAGGAATATATTCTCTTACATGTACATGTGCCCACAGGCATTATCCTGGCCGTTCATTCTCGCCACACGAATCTCACTGACGCCTCTTAGCAAAACTTTCCATACTTCTCATACCCAAACAGCATTTCAAATTGAATCTTGGAAAATAATTCCATGTTTACCCAAATAAAAGGATTGAACTGAATCATATTCTCGGCAATTCAATTGTTGTTGGAATGGCTTCCAATTCTTGTTGCACAATTTCCTGAGAAATACAACCATAAGAGATCCATCTTATTGTCAGGATTCAACACACACCAGTAATTGTTTAGTTATTGGTTTCTTGGAAACAAGTTGGAGCGTCATATGCTAATGACCGGGGGGAGTACAAAATAAGCTCTCGAGGTTTGGAGTTGGCATGCTTAGCTAGGGAAGTAGGGAGAGCAAGATCCACTCTCTAAGGATCTCATGCTTGCTGTTGAGGCACATCTCATGTGAACAAGAATATTACGGCCAGTTCATTTTCTCATACTGATGTTCAATACCCAAAAACATTTGTTTATATATTATTTCAAATGATGTTTGACCAACCGCTCCTTATGTCTTAATTGCTGTTTTGATGGCCTTTTCATGATGTGAAACAAAAAGGAATCACAGGCAGATGAACACTGTTGTAAATACTCACAAGAGAGATGAACTGACAACTGGAGACAGAGTAATGGACCAAAAACTTTATCACAACAGAGTAATTTTCTGTACATTTTCTCTCATATATATGTACATACAAAATTGTTTGGATGATCAGCGAATCCTCTAAAAGGCGGATGCTAATCCCAGGGGGTCAGAGTTGCTGTATGATCTATCTACAAGCTAAGAGTGTTTAGAAGAGAAACTCTGTTCTGGATCAATGTCCTGAACAAAGTTCCTACTCCGCTCTCAAGATCAACAATGCCCAGCTCCAACCCTTGCAATTGCTCCGCCTCGCAGACAACTCTTTTCTTTTGGAACGACTTAGAGACAAGTGACCACTTGCTAGAACTTGGCATAGCAATTTGCTTCGACAGTAGATGCAGTGTCGATCCAAGGATTGACATGGCAACTTCTCTTGCTTCAGCAATCAGCTTGATCACCCTGCATCCTTCCATGTCAGAAGCAGTCTTCTTGTTGACCTTGTTGAACAGCTTCTGCGCCTTCTTGGCTGCACGTGCGTAACACTGAACCTTGGTCTGAAGAGCCGCATCTTCTCCTCTTTTGAGAGCCAGTTGCATCCCCTGGACAGTGGTCTTGAGCTCCACAAGGATCTCTTGCACGGTGTTGCAGAGATCGAGCAGGGCGAGGGAGCGCTCAAGCTCCTCCTCCACTGCCTTCCTCTGGCTGCTGGGCAGGCATGTGAGCACGTCGATGTGGTCGTAGACGCTCCCAAGCTTGCTCAGAGCATCAATCATGGTTTCGATGGCCGCTGAAGGCGAAGAGATGGCTGCCTTCAGTCCTTCCATCTGTTGCTCAACACTGGTTTCGTTGGAGCGTGGGCTTGAAGGCAAGCTGGTAGATCTGAGGTGGTACGCCATCGTTGGAACTGATGAAAGTTGTGAAGCTACTGTGGCTGGAAATGGGACAGAAGAAAGATCAAAGGCAAGCTGCCGCAATGGTGTCTTCTGGGCTTTGGCTTCCTTGTTTTTATAGCGAGAGAGGTGGAGGCAGCAGCACAGATGAACCGGCAGACAGCAAGAATCATTCTCATGTGTGATCAACTGCCCATGCGCTGCAACCAATGGCACCCAAGAATCTCATGGCTCACTGAACTTGATTACGAGGCTGTCATGTCTGCATTATGGGTAGCAAACTCGCCTGCACGGGCAGAAGGGCGTCGAGCTTAGCATCTGATCCAGATCTCGTGAGATGGGTTAATTAAGCAACAAGCTGCCGGTGGTGGAGCCAGCAGCTAGTTGACTTCGCTCGCCTCCAGCTCCAGATTCCCATGTCCCAGCTGTTGAGCTCTCCATTCGTGCTGTGTTGCGTCGTCCACAATCATCCACATGCCTGTGCAATTCTGCAGGACCTGTTGCTTAATCTCACATTTGGGTTCAACCTGAAGATCCATGCTCGGAAATGTTTTTATAAGATACTAGAAAGAAACATATTGATAAGAAATGAATGAGAAAAAGATCTTACAATTCATTCTGGTGTATCGAATTGTGGTTGTAAAACTAAATCGTATTCAAACATAGAGTAGAAGTAGATAGCACAATTTCCTGAGAAACACAACTTGTATATTTATCAGGAAACAATCCCCATTTAAACAAGAGTTATAGCATGCACGTATGCACCAGACTGAATTGCCATGACGATTCCTGTTGCCGATTACTGGAACATGACAGAGTGGTAATCTTGATTAGGAGTAGAGAATGCACCCCCGAGGCCATAACATTGTATTTGTGAAGCATGTGGATCCTCTTGAGATTGCCAATGATGCCACATGATTAATGAAGTCAACTACTGCCTCCACCGGCACGTAGCAACCGGTGTTGGCAGTTTAGCACAGCTCTTCATCTGCCATTGCATAGCTTGCTCACTGACACCACGATCTGGATGCAGCATTAAAATAGGCACGCGTGCACATCATTTGGCACCTTACCTGAACACAGCAACAAAAGAAAAGGCATCAGCTTGTCGTGCAGATAGGTGACCTTGTTGCAGCAGCGCAGCACCTCCCATTGAGGAGATTCTTGCTGTCGAGTGTCGACACCGTCAATGATGCTACTTCTTCTTCATCTTGATAGGTGATATAAAGAGAGGCAAACCATAGCCGATCGACACCATTGAAGCAGTTCAGCATCTGCTCTCTTCTCTTACATTCCTAGATAACAAAAGAGCACACCATGGCTTTCCACATGAGATCTGCTAGCGTGCCTTCTAGCCCTCGCTCCGACGAAATTGAAGTCAATGATAAGCTCCAGGGCGTGAAGACAAGAGTTTCGTCGTCATCGGTGACCATTGGAACAATTTGTGATGGTTTCAGAAAGCTTGGAGAAGTCTACAGCTGCATCGGCGAGCTTGCATGCTTACCCAGCAGCAAAGTTACACAGCAGAGTTACCCAGCATTGGAGCAAGAGCTGGAGCGCTCACTCGTCTTGCTTGATCTCTGCGGCACCATGCAAGAAAGCTTTGTAGAGCTCAAGACGACCATCGTGGACATGCAAATGGCTCTCAGGAGAGGAGACGATGCGCCTGTCCAAGTCATGATCCAGTCCTACATCCGATTAGTGAAGAAATCACAGAAACAGCTCAAGAAGATCAGCAAGAGTCCGCTGCAGCTGATCAGGAAAACTGCAGGGTCATCGAGCTATTGTCTGAGGCCAGAGAGATTGTTGTCTCCATGCTAGAAACATTGTCGCAGCTCTTAACGAAGCAAATTGCGGCACCAAGTTCTAGCAAGTGGTCTCTTGTCTCCAAGACATTCCACAAGAGGAGAGTTGTGCGTGAGGAGGAGCAATTGCAGGAGTTGGAGCAGGACATTGTTGATCTTGAGAGCGGAGTTGAGTCTTTGTTCAGGACAATGATCCAGAGCAGAGTTTCTCTTCTCAATTCTCTTAGCATGTAGATAGATCATACAAAGTCTGACCACCTGTGATTAGCATCCACCTTTTTAGAGGATCTGCTAATCATCAAAACAATTTTGATGTACATATGAGAGAAAGTATATAGAAAGAAATTCCATCTATACAGTGCAAAGTCTTGGTCCATCTCATGTTGTCATTTCTGTGGTCTATTCCTTGTTTTTCTTATATAACTTAACATGGATAACAGGCAAATAGCTAAAATTAGAGCTTCATTTGAAGCTTGATCATGTCAAAAGTAATTTACTGTAAAGATGTTAATCATTATTAGCATCATGAAAGCTAGTAGCATTAGTTCATGTTGTATTAGAAAATTATGAATGAGATGGCCACTCTTAATATTCAGTTATTCACATGGGATGTGGCCCACCAACAGGCATATGATCCTTGTAAAGTGGATCTTGCTCTCAACAACTGATAGCATGCCAGTTTCAGGAAGATGGAATAACACGCAGGGAATATGACATGATGCCTCAGTGATTCTTGCTGCCAACACTTGGAACATGATGATGCGATTCAGTTAGACCAAATGCATAATATATTTGGACAGCATGTGGATCATCTTGAAATCACGAACTTCAGATTCTAAATGTTGTAAGTACAGCAGGCAGGCCAAACATGGTCCATGATGCAAGTTTCCATCTACCACTGAGTTCACGCTACATATTTTCCTAGCCAAGCATGCCAGCAATTCAATCGCACATGAAGAATCATAAATTGTGAAGCCAGCTGTCTGTTTGTCTGTTCCTTCCGTCTCTTTTACGCAGAATGCAAGCTCACTGACTGACCTCACAATCAGAATAAAAAATTAAAGCACACGCTTGTGGGGATGAGTTTGCCGCTTCTGATTGAGACATCACACGCTGGTCATATGCTCCTCTGCAGTTAGATGTCTCCCAAACTGAATAAAAGAAAGGTATCGGCTTGTTATGGAGGTAGCTGGCTTCTTTGCAGCAAAACAACACCTCATTGTCGTCTTGATTCTTTCTGTCTAGAAGGTCAGCGATGCATCTCCTTCAGTTTGTTTCATTATATATAGAGGCAAATTGTAACAGAGAAGACACCATTGAAGCAGTCTCTCTTCTGCTCTCTTCTTCTGTTTCTAGAGAAAAACTAAGCACTACAATTTCCACTACAACCATGGCTTGCCACCTCAGGTCTGCTAGTGTGCCATCCAGCCCTCGCTTCAATGGCATTGATGTTGAGGAACAATTGGAGAGCTTGAAAACAACCACATCTTCATCTTATGTGACCATTGGAACCATGTGCAGTGGTTTGATAAAGCTTGGAGAAGTATACAGCACCATCGGCGAGCTTGTGTGCTTACCCAGCAGCCAAGTTAGACAGCAGAGGAAAGCAGCGGAGCAAGAGCTCGAGCAATCGCTTGTCGTGCTTGATCTCTGCAATGCTATTCAAGAGAGCTTCTCCGAGCTCAAGGAAGCCATCTTTGACATGCAGTTGGCACTCAAGAGAGGAGATGATACAACTGTACAAGCCAAGATCCAGTCCTACATCCGCATTGCCAAGAAGGTCCAGAAACAATTCAAGAAAATCAGCAAGAAGTCCACTGCAGCAGATCAAGAAAGCTGTAGGGTGGTCAAGATGCTTTCTGAAGCCAGAGAGATCGCTGCATCAGTGCTGGAATCCTCATCGCATCTCCTGACAAAGAAAATTGTGATGCCAAATTCCAGCAAGTGGTCTCTTGTCTCCAAGACATTCCAGAAGAAAATATTTGTGTTCGAGGAGGCGCAATTGCAGGAGTTGGAGCATGACATTGTTGATCTTGAGAGTGGAGTAGAGTCTTTGTTCAGGACATTGATCCAGAGCAGAGTTGCTCTTCTGAATACTCTCAGCCTGTAGATAGATCATACACCAACTCTGACCCCTGCGATTTGCACCCGCCTTTTAGAGGGCCTGCTGATCATCAAGACAATTTAGTGGTGTACAGAAAATTACCACTCAACTGAGAAGCAAAGTTTTTGATCCATTTCTTGTCGTAAATTTCAGTATTCCTATCTTTGCAAAGCTATTTATCACCTAAAGCTAAAAGAACTTCCCTCTATTTTCTCCCCTTCGGAATGTACTTCTCAATTTCCACCAAGGAATTAAGTCCAGTACATTCCGAAGGGGAGAAAATAGAGGGAAGTTCTTTTAGCTTTAGGCGATAAATAGCTTTGAAAAGATGGGGCAGGTTTCGACCAAGGAATTAAGTCCAGTACATTCAGTGAAATAGTCAAGAATTCCGCTGCCCCCTAGACCCCTTGAAATATTTCGCAGAACTAATTTCACTGGACACGACTACACGAGGCAGCAGCGAACAAAAAAAGCTGCAGAGAAACATACAAATCTAACGAAGGGTGTAGTTTCAAAATGGATGCGCGGCGAGAGTCACAGGAGCGTCTCACCGTTGAGCTCCGTCGGGCGTCCGCAGCAGGTCGCTCCGCCGCCGCCCAAAAATGTATGCCTGATTTGGCGGACAGGCGGAGGAATGCAGGTCGGGAGGACCAAGGGCAACCGGAATATCCACATCCAAGAGCGCCCCCACAGTTCTCCGGCAAGTCCACGTCACCGGCGGCGGAGATCGACGTACGGGCATGGGGGCCTTCCCTTGGGAAGAGAGAGCGTGGAGGCGGAGCATGAGCGGCGCAACAGATAATGGACTAATTTGGGAAATTTCGGATCCAATAAGAGGTTTTATGCAAATTGCGATCCAAGTTGGGTAAGCAGATATTCGGATTTTACGTTAGGCTGAGATCATGCGTACCAACGTGTAAAATATGGTATACATAACAAAGTGGAGACTAAAATATGCAAAGTGGAATAGATAAAATCAGTCTTACGACGATTTACGAGGTGTTTTTTTTTTAATATTGAAAACTAAAGTTCCCGGCTTCATCCACACGAGTGAAGAATCAGACTAACATTATTACAACCACACAACTCCACACATAATAAAAATGTTCACCCCACAGTACTTAAAACAGCAAACAAATGTTCTCTAGGTAACTCTAGACACTAAACATAGGAAATCCTGACTGGTGCTCGCCATCCAAACGAGTTGAAGATTCGCAACGCTGCCACTTCGAAACTTTGTGCGCCCTGTGTAAGCCACTGACCATGTTCTTCACTTCGCTGCAACTTGGCCCACTGCCGCAGCCAGAAAGTTCCCCTGAAGAGTACCTGCGAGAAAGTTTTTGGTCGTTTCATGTCAAAAACAGAGTCATTTCTTTGCAGCCAGATTGCCCAAATCAAAGCTGCAGCACCTGTCAACAAAAGGGGTTTATATTTTCTACCCCTGGCATGACCACTTATTGAAAAGATGTACTGTGTTGCGGGGTGGTGAAAGTCCTAAGGTCATGAAAACAATCCTCCAAATGAGCTTGGCTAAACGGCAATAAAAAAGGAGATGATGTATACTCTCATTATGGTTACAGAAACAGCACCCTTGGTGACCATACCAATTTCTTCTGGCTAGATTATCTTTGGTAAGGAGCACCCCCTTCTTAACATACCACCTAAAAATCTTTGTTTTTAATGGTATTTTTATTTGCCAAATCTCTTAGGAACACTTCTATACCGTTGTTGATGAGATACTTATACATAGATCTCACTGAGAAAAGACCCGACTTGTTTAGACCCCATTTAAACGCGTCCCTTCCCTCACTCAGTTCCACACTCATGACCTGACCTACCAACTCATACCATGATTGTAACCTCTCATCTGTTAAACCCCTTCTGAAGGACATATTCAGCGGTCTAGAGCACATCACATCCGCTACATATTCAGATGTCGCCTAGAGAGGGGGTGAATAGGTGTAACTGAAAATTTACACCACTTAGAAGTATCTGTCAGCACTCACACCGGATAGTCCGATGGGTACAACCGGACAGTCCGGTATAACTGGATAGTCCGGTTCTCTACACCGGATAGTCCGGTGTCACACAGAAACCGAAACCCCCAAGGTAAATATACGAGAAAATACTTATCGAGCTATGTGGAGCTGTGTAATGTTTTTATATGTTGATTATGATCTCGGCAACAATTTATTCCTGCACTCACAAAGAGAACTTGCACACGAATAATAATAGCGGAAGTAATAATGAAATGCAAGCAAGTAAAACAACCACAAGCACCAAGCTTGGGTCTCCCAGCAGGGGCACAGCACACACAACAAAGGATTTTTAGTCCCGAGGTTCGGGCACACCCGCAAGTGTCCGTACGTCCCCGTTGAGGCGCCCACCAAGAGCTTGAGTCTATTTCAACTCACGGCCTCTCCTTCACAACCACCAAGGCTATGAAGGTGCTCACTGCAAATGCTCCGAAGAGCGGGGTAATCACCTACAAGAGAAGTGGCACCCACAAGCCGGGTGCCCTTCGGGTTGCTCTCGCCGTCTAGGAGGAAACCTCCAAGAGTAACAAAAACGCTTCCCGAAAATGCTTGCCAACTGTGCTCAGAAGCTAGGTGCTTACAATGTAGCTCACACAATCTCACAAATCCTCTCCCAACTCAAGAATCTCACAAATTTAGCTCAATCTCACAAAGAGAGTGTTGGGAGGTGTTACTAAGAGCCTCTGGATGGATGTGGATGTGGAGGGAAGCAACAACTGCAACTGGAAGAGAGTGAGGGGTATAAATACCCACCCTCATAAAACTAGCCGTTGGCCTGTGTCAGACCATCACCGGACAGTCCGGTGCGTACCTACCGGATAGTCCGGTATAGGCGGACTAGCCGTTGGAGCTCAAACCCCCTATACCGGACAGTCCGGTATAGCTCACCGGATAGTTCGGTCAGGGGTTCCCTGATCAAAGGCTAAGGCACTGAGCCTGAGTCAACAGAGGAGCAAAGTGTAGGTGTTGTCTCCATTAGAGATACACCTAACTAGGAGATTAGATCACAAGGAAAAGATCAGAGAGAGCACTCTCAATACTGGGCTCAGCCTTCACCGGATAGTCCGGTGAGGATTACCGGACAATCCGGTGAACCCACCCTCAGCACAATAACAACTCACGAGGAGTGTTTTGGCTCGACACTCTCTAAACTAGCTGTGAGCACATGTTGACTAGAGACTTCCGAGCTTTGCTTCCCTCTTGATAGTACGGCATACCTATGCTCAAGGTGAATATGAATCTAGATGAAATCCACTTGAGTCTTGTCTTGATGAATAATGCCATCTTGAAATATATCCACAGAGGGAGATAGCGAAGCTGAGCTTCTTCCTTTGTGAGTAATCCTCTTTGAGCGAAATAGTTGGACTTCAATTTAGAAAACCTCTTCGATAGGTAGATGGAGCACATTTGCTCGTTATCCATTCATTCAATTTGTCTTGATCATTATTGGCTTTGATATGCAATAGAGTGTCTTCATGATCAGCCACTTATTATATATGAGAAATCCAAGTAAGTTAGTGACATCCAAATGAAAGAGATACAATTTAGAGTCACTTTTCTTAACATGAAAGTCAAGTGTTTCAAAGTGCATTAATAAAGCAATCCTAGTGATGTCCTTTGACAATATATACCTGTAAAAACCTATCAAATGATCTTACAAAGAGATTAGATCTTTAATCGCATTGTCACTCAAACACCAAAACCACTAAGGAGCCTTGTTGCACTTACACCCAATTTTAAATGAGCCTAAGCTTAGGAAGTCTTGTTTTACTTCCATAAGTCCAGCCCAAAAGTGAGAAACCCCGGGCCTTTTAAAAGCACTCCCCAGAGGTTTTAAATTGAGGTATTTATTCCGAATTAGGTCCTGTCAAATGCCATCTTCGTTTACTAGCTTGAACAGCCACTTGCTCAGTAAACTATTTATTTTGTACTTCAAGATCGATGATTCCTAAACCCCCTGTTCTTTGGGTTGACGAATCTGATCCCATTTAATGAGATGATATTTCTTCTTATGTTGGTCATTTTTTCAAAAGAAACGGGATCTGAAGTACTCAAGTTTCTTCAAAACTCCTTTTGGAATCGAAAAAAACTAGAGCATGAACATCGGCAAACTAGATAGCACTGAATTTATTAGCACCAGCATGCCTCCTACTGAAAGTAATTTCCCTTTCCAACCACTTAAGCCGCTTTTCAAACCTCTCTTCAATGTGTCTCCAATCACTATTTCCTAATTTTCTGTAGTGCATCGGGAGGCCTTAGGTATCTAAAAGGAACAGACCCTACTCTGCACCCAAAAAGTTCAGAGTAGGCATTTTCGCACTCCTTAGCTTGCCCAAAACAGAAGATCTCACTCTTATAAAAGTTGATCTTCAAACCCGATAATTTTTCGAACATACATAGAAGAGCCTTCATGTTTCTGGCCTTCTCCAGATCTTGGTCTAAGAATATGACTGTGTCATCAGCATACTGAAGGATGGACAAACCATCATCCACTAGATGAGGAATAATTCCATTCACCCTACCCTCTGACTTCGCTTTTATTAATAATTATAGCTAACATGTCTGCCACGATAATTAAAGAGAATTGGTGAGAGAGGATTCCCTTATCTTCAAGCCTTTCCTGGTTTGAAAATAAGCATCATTTTGGCCATTAACATTAACTGCTACATTTCCCCCTTGTACAAAAGACTTAATCCAATTGCACCAGGTGGTCGAGAACCCTTTCATACGCATGGTTTGCTGAAGAAAGTCCCAACGCACCTTATCATAGGCCTTTTCGAAATCAATTTTAAAAATAACCCCTGTCAAGTTTTTTCCTATGGAGTTCATGTAGCGTCTCATGCAGAACCACAGCCCCTTCCATGATATTTCTTCCGGGAAAGAAAGCCGTCTGTGATGGCCTGATGATCTTATGAGCCACTCTGACGATTCTATTGGTTGCCACTTTAGTAAAAATTTTAAAGCTAACATTTAACAAATAGATAGGTCTGTATAAATTGCAAAGTGTGTGGCGAAAACCCTATGGATCGCTAGATTTTTTTTATTTAAGACTTCTTAATAAACCTTTTGTATAAATAAATCCGCTATATTGTTTTATAGAAATAAATATATTTCAATCTTGGTTTAAAATAACTTTATGCAAATATATAGTTCAAACGTTCCTCAATGTAACACTATATTTGCAATATTAAGGCACACATCTACTGTTTAAAATCACAGTGTTGCCCGAGCTTGTCACCATGACGTAACAATGTAACACCATCACACACCGATCCAACATATGTACAGTCCAAGCTAAGAGTGAGGTCAACCGAGCGTGCATATGGATTTGTAAAACACCGTGCATAATATGGAGTTTTAAATATAAATGTTTCGATAAGCGGATCGATGAGCTCAGTCTAACAAAAGCAACATGCATAAAACTACATATGCGATAAAAAAATTGTGGAAATTGTTGAAAATAAATAAACATCTTATTTATATGAGTTTGTTTGGACGTAGATATATGAGCCGATGGAATGAAATTGGGTACTAATACCAAATCAGATTGATCTTGAAAATGATACGCAATACTAAATCTATTATTTGGATATGGCGGAATTGTTAGTTGGAAGGGCCATGCTATGAATTGGAAGATGCAACTTTTAGTTATGTTTCAAATTCTAAGTCTAAATTCCACATGCAACCAAACAATAGAATTCAAGAAATCATATTCTAATTCCAGAATCCAAGCTTTAAGGCTGTCTCCAGCGGGATGGATAAATGGGCTGCTTATATACGGCAGCGCTACGGTAGACAGAGAATGAGGTAGTTGGAATAAAAGATAGGGTAGATAGATATTCATCCCGCTGGAGATGGTCTAATATCTACATGGAAACACGGTGTAAAACAATTAGATTCATGATTTTAAGGGTTTATATGAATTCATTATGTATATTATTAAATTGTATAGCGCTTAACCATTAATCACATAGCTTAGAACTGCAAGGGTAAACAATTGTTCCACGCCAAAACATTAACAAACAATGTATACCACGTCGATCTAGGTCTACAAAAACTAAGTTTTATGATTCTTGGGTTTAATATGAACTAACAATGTGGCCATAATTTATAATTTCTAAAGATTCTCAATAAAAATCTTATGAGTCCATATATTTTTATCACTTAAAGATAACAATACGATTTAATCAAGCTAGTCTGAGTAAATTCACAGAATTCTGAATACATAGGTATTTCTATGCATGTTGCTATTGCTAGCTCTTAGTTTACATATTTTACATCAAGATTCTAAAGTCATTTTAATAACTGGTCACTTTTCAATTCGATTGTTCATCTTTCAAGGTAAAGGATAATATTTAGTTTAATCATCCACTAATTGCTCAACCAGATTGATGGGCCCTTTTACCAATTTAACTGCTGAATTTTGATATGAGTGAAAATATCTTACATCGTACAATTATTCAGCGGATTAATGCATACTGATTTAATTTCTGATTAGTCTCTAATAGTTGACCAATTTTTAATCTTTAAGTTTTTCTTGAGGTGATGGATGGTAAAACGATGCCATGAATTTTGGTTGGATGAATGCTAGTAGTAATTGTCAACCAATAAAAAATATAGCAGTGATAGCTCGTTCCATTCCACCAAGCAAACAAAAATTTAAACCAAATGCCTACGATCCTATAAATAGTTTCCCCAATAGTCTATTGATAAAAAGAATTTGTAAAAGGGCCAAATTAAAGAAAGCGCACACCACATTTCCACGGTCGTACGGCGACTATCTGGTCAGCCCCACCTGCTGCCCCTTCCGTCACCAAACTCTCTTCTTTTTCTGTCCATGGCGAAGCGTGCGCATCATCTTGCACGGTCGAGCGAATTCGCTGCCGCTGCTAATCGCGACATGACAGCGCGATTAGAAAGCTGAATCAATTCAGAATTGCAGGAACACGTGGACGATTGAGGATACATCGCTGCGAGCGAACACGCAATGGAGAGCTCGACAGCTTGGACACGCAACGCCGATCTGTCATTGATCCACTATCCACCAGCCGGATCGCAATGCTTGGGAACCTGTAGCTGCTGGAGCCTGGACTGGAAGCGAGCAAAGTCAGCTAGCTGTTCGTTCCTCCACCGGCTAATCAATCTCAGGATCTGGGATCAGATGCCAATCTGGAAGCCCTTTCGCCCGTGCAGGCGAGTTTGCTCACTCATGCACCGGCAACTCGCATCGCATGTCAATTAATCCTTACCAACGATCTGGATCTGCTGCCGCGATGGCGTGATTCTGATGATACACTACCGTTCCCACCCGTGGAGGCGTGTTTGCTGCCAAAAATGCAGACATGACAGCCCCATAATCAAAGCTCAACTAGGACTCCTCTTGGGCTGTGTGTCTTCTGTTGCAGCTCTCCACTCGATTGCACATGAGAATGATTCTTGATGTCTGCTGGTCCAGCTGTTCGGTTGCTTCACCAGCCTCTCTGCGTCTCGCTATATAAAAGAGGAGAGACAGGGCCAGAAAGGAACCATTGCAGGATCAGCTTGCCTTCTCTTCAATTCCAGCTGAAAAAGAAGACGCTTCAAAGCTTCCATTTGCAACCATGGCCTGCCACCTGAGATCCGCAAGTGTGCCTTCGAGCCCTCACTCCAGTGAAACCAACGTCGAGGAACAGCTGCAGAGTCTGAAGCTGTCCGTCTCTTCGCCTTCCGCGACGTTCCAAACCATGAGCGACAGTCTGACAAAGCTGGGGAGCATCTACAGCTCAATTGACGAGCTCGCGTGCTTCCCCAGCAGCCAGAGGAAGGTGGTCGAGGTGGAGCTCGAGCGCTCCAAAGCCAGGTGGCAGAATTTGTTTTTAAATAAACGCGCCAGGTTTTGGTTCAGTTCCAGTTGTCATGGATAAACATAGATTTCTTCTTTTCAGGAGTTGTGCTGGTTTTGGAAAGCGAGCTTACCTTGTTTGTCAAGGATTGCTTGGCCAGTGAAATTCTGTCCTGCTCGACCTCTGCGACGCCATGAAAGAGAGCTTCGCGGATCTCAAGGCCAGCGTCCAGGAGATGCAGCTGGCGCTCAAGAGAGGAGATGGCGCGTCTGTTCACGCCAGGGTTCAGTCTTATGCCCGCTCAGCCAAGAAGGCGCAGAAGCAGTGCAAAAAGATCAATTTCAAGGCTGCCTCTGACAATGACGGAGGCAGGGTGGTCAAGCTGTTGTCTGAAGCAAGAGAGATCGCTGTCGCGATTCTTGGATCGACAGCACAACTCCTGTTGAAGCAAGTTGTGGTGCCAAGCTCTGGCAAATGGTCTCTTGTATCCAGGGCATTCCAGAAGAAGAGAGTTGTGTGTGAGCAGGAGCAATTGCAGATGTTGGAGTTGGACATTGCTGATCTTGAGAGCGGAGTCGAGGCTTTGTTCAGGAGGTTGATCCAGAGCAGAGTTTCACTTTTGAATGCTCTTACCTTGTAGACAGATCCTACACCAACTCTAACCCCTGCGATTAGCGTCCGCCTTTTAGAGGATCTGCTGATCATTCATACAAATTTTGTTGTATATATGTGACAGAAAGTGTACAGAAAAATACTTGATTGAGAAGCAAAGTTTTTGGCCCATTTCATGTGGATTATTTTGTCATTCTCCTTTCTCTTGGGAAGAATTGCTTTGTTTATGATTGTCCACGTGCCTATACATTTTGTTTCACATTGTTCAAAGGGAAGCTAGATAGTAACACTTTAGAGGGCTTTGCTCACCGTGGTTGGATTGTTATAGAAATACACATAGAATGCGAAAATGATATTCATCATAGAATGAGAAGCGAGCCTGTCATGGTATTCTTGTTTACATGAGATGTGGCTGAACACGGTGAACAGCAACCACAAGATCCATATAGAGTGGATCTTGTTCTCAATGGCCAAAACATGCATCTTCTAAGAAACCAGAACCTTAACCATTCCAACTGAGTGGTGAATCGTGAGCAATATATTTCTCAGAAAACAATTTCCATTAAAAAAAATGATGAGTAGGGTTACAGCATGCCAGAACTAGATTGAACTATCACCATGATTCCTGTTGCCAATAACGGGAACATGACAACGTGATAATCTTCATTAGGAGTACAATATGCACCACCGAAGCCATAATATTCTGCAGCATGTGGATCCTCTTGAGATTGCCAAAGATGCCACATGATGGTTCAGCAGGCATGAACGGTGAAGTCAACTGCTGCATCCACCGGCGCCTAGCAACCAGCGTCGGCACATTAAACCAGGCACGCGTGCACATGATTTGCCGCTTACCAGAACAGCAACAAAAGAAAAGGCATCAGCCTGTCGTGCAGATAGGTGGTTTTGTTCCGGCAGCACAGTACCACCCATCGATGAGATTCTTGTTGTCGACACTGTCAACGATGCCACTTCTTCATCTTGTTCGGCTATATAAACAGGCAAACCACAGCCTGGTTGACATCATTGAAGCAGTTCAGCATCTGCTCTCTTCACCTACATTTCTAGAGAACAAAAGAGGACCACAACTTCCATCACTACCATGGCTTCTTACCACCTCAGATCTGCCAGTGTGCCTTCTAGCCCTCGCTCCAATGAAATCGATGTTGATGAGCAGCTCCAGAGCGTCAGGACAGCAATTTCCTCGTCATCTGTGACCATCAAAACCATTTGTGATGGTTTCAGAAAGCTTGGAGAAGTCTACAGCTGCATCGGCGAGCTCGCTTGCTTACCCAGCAGCCAAGTTGCACGGCAGAGGAAAGCAGTGGAGCAAGAGCTGGAGCGCTCACTTGTCTTGCTCGATCTGTGCACCACCATGCAAGAGAGCTTTGGAGATCTCAAGATGAGCATCGTGGACATGCAGATGGCCCTCAAGAGAGGGGATGATGCAGCTGTCCAAGTCATGATCCAGTCGTACATCCGATTGGTGAAGAAAGCACAAAAACAGTTCAAGAAGCTCTACAAGAAGCCCATCCCAGCTGACCAGGAAAACTGCAGGGTCATCAAGCTATTGTATGAAGCCAGAGAGATTGTCATCTCCATGCTAGAAACATCATCACATCTCTTGACGAAGCAAATTGCAGTGCCGAGTTCTAGCAAGTGGTCTCTTGTCTCCAAGACATTCCACAAGAGGACAGTTGTGTGTGAGGAGGAGCAATTGCAGGAGTTAGAGTTGGACGTCGTTGATCTTGAGAGCGGAGTTGAGGCTTTGTTCAGGACGTTGATCCAGAGCAGAGTTTCTCTTCTCAATTCTCTTAGCCTATAGATAGATCATACAAGGTCTGACTCTGACCACCTGTGATTAGCATCCACCTTTTATAGGATCTGCTGATCATTGAAACAATTTTGATGTACATATGAGAGAAAGTATATAGAAAGAATTTCCACCTATATATGGCAAATTCTTGTTCCGTCTCATGCTGTCACTTTTTGTGTTCTCTTAGTTATTTTTCTTATAACTTAATAACATGGACAAAATATAAATAGTTGAACTGGGAGCTTCATATGAAGTTTGGTCATGTCAAAAGTAATTTACTATAAAGATGTTAATCATTATTGGCACCATGAAAGGAATTAGTACTAGTTCATGTTTTTATTTGAAAATTACAGATGAGATGGCCATTGCTAATATTCACGTGGAATGTGGCTCACCAATAGGCACAAGATCCTTGAAAAATGGATCTTGCTCTCAACAACTGATAGCTTGGCAGTTGGAAGATAGAATTATACTCAGGGAATATGACAGTAATCACCATTAAGCCATGGTAAGCTGTCATGCTGATTCTTGCTACTAATACTTGGAACATGATGATGCGATTCAGTTAGACCCAATGCATAATAAATTTAGACAGCATGTGGATCATCTTGAAACCATGAAATTCAGATTCTGTATGTTGCAGGTACATAAGGCAAGCCAAACATGGTCCATGACCCAACGCATAATAAATTTGGACAGCATGTGGATCCACTTGAGATTTCCAAAGATGCCACATGATGGTCCAGCATGCATGAACATTGAAGTCAACTGCTGCATCCACCGGTGCCTAGCAACCAGCGCCGGCACATTAAACCAGGCACGCGTGCACATCCACTTACCTGAACAGCAACAGAAGAAAAGGCATCAGCTTGTCGTGCAGATAGGTGGTTTTGTTCCAGCACCATAGTACCACACATCGATGAGATTCTTGCTGTCGGCACTGTTAACTATGCCACTTCTTCATCTTGCTCGGCTATATAAACAGGCAAACCACAGCCTGCTTGACATCATTGAAGCAGTTCAGCATCTGCTCTCTTCACTTACATTTCTTGAGAACAAAAGAGCACTACAATTGCCATCACAACCATGGCTTACCACCTCAGATCTGCTAGCTTTCCTTCTAGCCCTGGCCCCAACGAAATCGATGTCAATGAGCAGCTCCAGACCGTGAAGACAACAATTTCCTCGTCATGTGTGACCATCGGAGCCATTTGTGATGGTTTCAGAAAGCTTGGAGAAGTCTACAGCTGCATCGGCGAACTCGCGTGCTTACCCAGCAGCCAAGTTACACGGCAGAGGAAAGCAGTAGAGCAAGAGCTGGAGCGCTCGCTTGTCTTGCTCGATCTATGCACCACCATGCAAGAGAGCTTTGGAGTGCTCAAGAGGAGCATTGTGGACGTCCAGATGGCCCTCAAGAGAGGAGATGATGCAGCTGTCCAAATCATGATCCAATCCTACATCCGATTGGCGAAGAAAGCGCAGAAACAGTTCAAGAAGATCAGCAAGAAGCCCATCGCAGCTGACCAGGAAAACTGCAGGGTTGTCAAGCTATTGTCTGAAGCCAGAGAGATTGTCATCTCCATGCTAGAAACATCATCACATCTCTTGATGAAGCAAATTGCGGCGCCGAGTTCTAGCAAGTGGTCTCTTGTCTCCAAGACATTCCACAAGAAGAGAGTTGTGTGTGAGGATGAGCAATTGCAGGAGTTAGAGTTGGACATTGTTGATCTTGAGAGCGGAGTTGAGGCTTTGTTCAGGACATTGATCCAGAGCAGAGTTTCTCTTCTCAATTCTCTTAGCTTGTAGATAGACCATACAAGGTCTGACCACCTATGATTAGCATCCACCTTTTATAGGATCTGCTGATCATTGAAACAATTTTGATGTACATATGAGAGAAAGTGTATAGAAAGAAACTCCACCTATATATGGCAAATTCTTGGTCCATCTCATGCTGTTAACTTTTGTGCTCTCGTAGTTATTTTTCTTATAACTTAATAGCATGGATAACATGTAAATAGTTGAACTGGGAGCTTCATATGAAGTTGGGTCATGTCAAAAGTAATTTACTATAAAATTGTTAATCATTATTGGCACCATGAAAGGAATTAGCACTAGCTCATGTTTGTATTTGAAAATTACGGATGAGATGGCCACTGCTAATATTCACATGGGATGTGGCTCAGCGGCAGGCACAAGATCCTTGAAAAATGGATCTTGTTCTCAACAACTGATAGCTTGCCAGTTTCAGGAAGATAGAATAACACACATGGAACATGACAGTAACCACCACTGAGACATAGAGTAAGTTGTCATGCTGATTCTTGCTACTAATACTTTTAACATGATGATGCGATTCGGTTAGACCCAACACATAATAAATTTGGACAGCATGTGGATCATCTTGAAACCATGAAATTCAGATTCTGAATGTTGCAAGTACATAAGGCAAACCAAACATGGTCCATGATGCAAGTTTCATCTATCATTAAGTTTGCACTGCATATTTTCCTAGCTAAACATGCCAGCAATGCAATCACACAGGAAATCAACTGCTAATCTATTTCTTCTGTCTTTTACTCTGGATGCAAGATACTCACTGATCTCACAATCAGAATCAAACATTAAAGTACACACGTGCAGATGAGTTTGCCTGTTCTGATTGAGACATCACGCATTGATCACAAGCTCCACTGCAGTTAGAGATGCCTCTCAAGCTGAACAAACAAACAAAAAAAGTATCAGCCTGTCATGGAGATAGCTGGCTTCTCTGCAGCAGCACAACACCTCATTGTCAATTTAACTCTTGCTGTCTAGAAGATCAACATGTCATTTCTTCAGATTTCGTTACATATAGAGGCAAATTGTAACCAAGAAGACACCATTGAAGCAGCCTCTCTTCTGCTCTCTTGTCGTCCGTTGCTAGATAAAGGAAAAGCACTAAAGTTTCCATACAGCCATGGCTTGCCACCTCAGATCTGCTAGTGTGCCTTCTAGCCCGTGTTCCGATGGCATTGATGTTGAGGAACAGCTGCAGAGCTTGAAGACAACCATCTCTTCATCTTTTGTGACCATTGGAACAGTGTGCAGTGATTTGATGAAGCTTGGAGAAGTGTACAGAACTATTGGGGAGCTCGTGTGCTTACCCAGCAGCCAAGCTAGACATCAGAGGAAAGTAGTGGAGCAAGAGCTCGAGCAATCGCTTGTAGTGCTTGATCTCTGCAATGCTATGCAAGACAGTTTATCCCACCTCAAGGAAATCATCTTCGACATGCAGCTGACACTTAAGAGAGAAGATCATACAGCTCTACAAGCCAAGATCTAGTCCTAAATCCACGTAGCCAAGGCACAGCCGCACAGAAGCAATTCAAGAAAATCCTCAAGGGGTCCACTACAGCACATCAAGAAAACTGCAGGGTGGTCAAGATGTTGTCTGAAGCCAGAGAGGTTGCTGCCTCAGTTCTGGAATCCTCATCACATCTCATGTCAAAGAAAATCGATGTGCCGAGTTCCAGCAAGTGGTCTCTGGTCTCCAAGAAATTCCAGAAGAAAAGAATTGTTTGCGAGGAGGAGCAATTGCATGAGTTGGAGCTAAACATTATTGATCTTGAGAGCGGAGTTTAGTCTTTGTTCAGGACATTGGTCCAGAGCAGAGTTTCTCTTCTGAATACAGTCAACTTGTAGATATATCATGCGCCAACTCTGATCCCTGCGATTAGCAGACGCCTTTTAGAGGATCTGCTGACCATCAGAACAAGTTTGATGTATATATGATAGAAAATGTACAGAAAATTACTCAATTGAGAAGCAAAGCTATTGACTAATTTCTTGTTGTCAATTTCAGTGTTCCTATTTTCTGCAAACTTTTTTTGCGTAACAGCTAAAACAACACCCCTCTTTATTCTCCCCTTGGGAATGCAGCCATTTGCCACAAAGGAAGCAAGTTCAGTAGATTCAGTGAAATAGCCAAGCATTCTAACTGAAGATGCCGTTCTTGTAATGCCATTCATGATTATGAATTATGAAGGACAACTACTTTTCCATTATACTACATGCTACAAAGCTTTTGCAGAACTAATTCCACAAGACGCACACAGCAAGAATAAAAAGTGCAGAAAAGCAAACATGTTGAAGATCATAACCCAG
This sequence comes from Paspalum vaginatum, assembly GCA_030272315.1. Classification (NCBI taxonomy): domain Eukaryota; kingdom Viridiplantae; phylum Streptophyta; class Magnoliopsida; order Poales; family Poaceae; genus Paspalum; species Paspalum vaginatum. The sequence goes on along the minus strand of CM059018.1, from coordinate 2,339,581 downwards.
CGCTCACTGCTTCAGTTAGTGTCAGTTAGCTAGTTAGCTAGTTTTCAGTTCCTTTGTTTTCGTCTGTTCAGTTCATAAAAGGGCAACAGAATAGCTGTCCACGCCCGGGTCTATAGGATCACCAGACGCATGCTGTGTTCATGCAGTGGTGGAAGTGGTGCGCGGCTTGTTCGCTGGTTGTGGGATGGCACAGCCTCCACGCGACATGCGCGCGTCTGTAGGGCGACTAACGCCACGATTAGCTTGTTGTTTCTTTTTTTAAGTTCAAGCAATACGATCAGAAAAGCTGCCGCTTCGCAGCACCAAAACCCACCGTGTTCGCGTGTGTGTGTTCTCTGAGTGCGCACTGAGTTCTCCGGCGACGATCTTCCGGCGAACTCCAACATTTGGTACCAGAGCGAGTAACCGCTTCTCTGGGGCCTTGCGGTCATGTCGGCCCACTCCTTCCGCTCTGCCCCGGTGCATGGGAACAGCTCCCCATCGCCGCCCCATCGTCGCCGACCGTCGCTATCTCCAGATCGCCGTCGCAGGGCGACGCCGTGGTGAGGTCGTCATCGAGCGGATCAAGGAGACAGGCGGCGGCTCCATCCAGTACCCGACGCTCACGCGCACCAACTACTCCGAGTGGGCGCATGTTGATGCGCGTCAATCTGGAGGTGGCGGGCCTCTGGCACGTGGTTGAACCGGAGGAAGACGACGTCATTGAGTATCGAGAGGACAGGCTCGTGCTAGCCGCGATCTTGCGCTCGGTGCCGTTGGACATGCTGCAGTCGCTGGGGAGGAAGCGGACTTGTGCGCTTCAGCCTGGAACGCAGTGAAAACCGTGCACGTCGGCGCGCAGCGCGTCCATGAAGCTAACGCTGCGGCAACTCCTGAGGGACTTCGGCGATCTCACCTTCAAGGGTGGAGAGAGTGTCGATGACTTCTCTGTGCGGATCGTTGGTTTGGCGAACCAAATCCGCACCCTCGGCAGCAAACTCACAGACGCCGAGGTCGTCAAGAAGATGCTACAATCCATCCCCGAACATCTGGAGCAAATCGCCTGCTCCATCGAGACCCTCATCGACGTCGACGACCTATCCAACGAGGAGGTGACGGGACGCCTGCGCGCCATCGAGCAGCGCAAGCACAAGAAGAAGGTGGCGGCATCAAGCTCCTCCCAGGCTCCTGTCTACGACAGCTAGGGACGTCTTCTCATGGCGGCCGAAGGACTGGCTGGCCAAGCTCAAGCTTCAGGCTGGCGATGATGACGCTGCGTCCGGCTTCGGCAGCGGCGGCGGCAAGAAGCGGGGCAAGCCCAGACGCGGGCGTGGCGGCAGCAGCAACAAGGCGAACGACTCGCGCAGCAGCAGCAGCTCTGGCGGGCCGAAACCGTCCGACTCCTACCTCAACTGCGGGAAGAAGGGCCACTGGGCCAAGGACTGCCGAAGCAAGTCCAAGAAGCAGTCCCAGGTCCATCACGTGGAAGGAGAGGAAGAAGAGCCCATTCTCATGGTGGCCCTCGGTACAGTCTCCTCCCAGCCCCTTTTGTCTTCACCGCGCACTCTTTCATTTTCGAGCTCCCCATCTGCGCCGGTGCACCGCGTCAACCTCGTCGAGGCAAAGGTTTTCGCGCAACTGGGGCCACAGGGAGAGCGCGAGCCTCACCGCTGGCTCCTGGACACGGGCGCCACCAATCACATGACGGGCGCACGGACTGCCTTCTTCGAGCTGGACACCGGCGTGCGCGGCTCCGTCAAGTTCAGCGACGGCTCTCTCGTCGAAATTGAGGGCCGCGGCTCGGTCGTCCTCGAGTGCAAGGACAGTGGGCACCGCGCCCTCACCGAGGTGTACTTCATCCCACGGTTGACCACCAACATCATCAGCCTTGGTCAGCTGGACAAGGGTGGCCACCGCATCGACATTGGCCGCGGCGTTCCGCGCGTCTACGACACCATGGACAAGCTGCTCGCAAAGGTGCAGCGCACCGGCTCCTGCCTCTACATCCTGGAGGTCAAGATCGGCAGGCCGGTGTGTCAAGCTGCGCGGAGCACGGAGGCGACCTGGCTCTGGCATGGCCGCTATGGTCACCTTCGGCTTCGCCAACCTCCGTAAACTGGCCCGGGAGCGGCTAGTGCGCGGGCTGCCATCCCTAGAAGATGTCAACCAGGTGTGTGACGGCTGCCTTCAAGGCAAGCAGCGTCGCGCGCCATTCCCCGCTCAAGCTCACCGGCGCACGGACCATGTCCTCGAGCTCGTCCACGGCGACCTCTGCGGGCCCATCACGCCAACGACCCCGAGCTGGAACAGGTACTTCCTACTGTTGGTTGATGACATGAGCCGATTCATGTGGATTCGCCTCCTCACCAGCAAGGATCAAGCTGCAGCCGAAATCAAGAACTTCTAGGCCGCTGCCGAAGTCGAAAGCGGCCGCAAGCTCAAGGTGCTCCGGACCGATCGTGGGGGGGAGTTCACCTCCGTCGAGTTCGGGGAGTACTGCGCCGCCCGCGGAGTCCAGCGCCAGCTCACCGCCCCCTACTCACCGCAGCAAAATGGGGTGGTTGAGCGGCGCAACCAGAGCATTGTGTCCATGGCACGGTGCATGTTGAAGTCCAAGCACCTTCCCGGCTACTTCTGGGGAGAGGCGGTGTGCACCGCCATGTTCATCCTGAACCGCGCTCCTACGCGCGCCCTGGAAGGCAAGACCCCGTACGAGGAGTGGCATGGTGAGAAGCCAGCCGTCCACTTCTTCCGCACGTTCGGGTGCATCACGCATGTCAAGGACACGCGCCCAGGCCTGAAGAAGCTCGATGACAGGAGCATCCGCACCATCCTCGTCGGCTATGAACCGGGCTCCAAGGCCTACCGCTGCTACAACCCCGACACTGAGCGCATCGTCGTGTCTCGCGACTGTTGTGTTCGATGAAGGAGCGCACTGGAAATGGGAGAGCGCTGCCAGCGTCTGACGACATCAGCACGCCTCCGTTCACGGTGGAGTACGACGTCGATGTGACGCACACGTGGGCGCCGCACTCGTCCTCACCGGAACTGGATCTCTCTGCACCAAAAGCCTCCCCAAGCCCTGCACCGGCATCAGGTACAGGCTCGCTCCAACCGAGCCCAGCAGCGACGCCGTCGCCTGGGAACGACGGCTGCACCCGCGACGCCACCTGACCCCGTTCAGTTCGTGTCGCCACCTGACGATGGAGAGCCGGACCTTGATGCCGACCACGACGATGCACCGCTATGCTTTTGCGCCATCGACTCCGTCCTTGGACCGGCCTCCCTGCCTGGGCTGGTACCCAGGGTGCTTGACGAGGAGCTGTACTTTTCTACTATAGCTGAAGAGCCGGCCTCTTTCGCCGAGGCCGAGCGCGAAGTCTGCTGGCGACAGGCAATGCGCGAGGAGCTCAAGTCCATCCAGGACAACAACACTGGGAGCTTGCTACGCTCCCCAATGGGCACCGCGCCATCGGGCTCAAATGGGTGTTCAAGGTCAAGCGTGACGAGGCTGGCAAGATCGTGCGACACAAAGCCCACTTTGTGGCGAAGGGCTACATCCAGCGCGCCGGCATTGATTTCGATGAAGTCTTTGCTCCGGTGGCTCGAATGGAGTCGGTGCGCGCTCTACTCGCCCTAGCAGCGCACCAAGGGCATGAGGTACATCACATGGATGTCAAAAGTGCGTTCCTCAATGGGGACCTCAAAGAGGAGGTGTTCGTGTCCCAACCTCCCGGCTTCATCATCAAAGGAAGCGAGCACAAGGTGCTCCGTCTCCACAAGGCGTTGTATGTACTACGTCAAGCACCCAGGGCCTGGAATGCCAAGCTGGACGCCTCTCTTGGCTCACTTGGTTTCCAGAGGAGCAGCTCGGAACACGGGATATACATCAGAGGTCAAGGTCCCTCAAGATTGGTGGTTGGTGTCTACGTCGACGACCTGATCATCACCGGTGCACGCAACAGCGAGATCCTGGCGTTCAAGATGGAGATGAAGCACCTGCTCTCCATGAGCGACCTCGGTCTGCTCTCCTACTACCTGGGGATTGAGGTGAGGCAAAGCCAAGCTGGCATCACTCTTTGCCAAACCTCCTATGCCAGGAAGCTGCTCGAGCGTGGAGGAATGGAGTCCTGCAACCCAAGTGCGACGCCCATGGACGTTAGACTAAAATTGAGCAAATTCAGTGAGACTCCATCAGTGGATGCAACAGAATACCGGCGGATCATCGGGGGACTGCGCTACCTCGTCCACACCCGGCCGGACCTCGCCTACACGGTGGGGTACTTGAGTCGCTTCATGGAGGCGCCTCATCAGGAGCATCGGGACGCCGTCAAGCGAGGTGCTGCGGTACGTGGCTAGGACACGCAGCCACGGCCTCTTCTACGCCAAGCGCCAAGAGGGACACGCGCAGCTGATCGGCTACAGCAACGCCGATATGGCTGGCGACGTCGACGGAAGGAAAAGCACCAGCGGGATAATCTTCTTACTCGGCGGGAACACGATTACCTGGCAATCGTCCAAGCAGAAGGTCGTTGCACTGTCCTCTTGCGAGGCAGAATACATAGCCATGGCCACTGCAGCATGCCAGGCCGTGTGGCTTGCTCGGCTAGTGACTGACATGGTCGGCATTGAGCCTCGAGCATCTGAACTCAGGGTGGACAATCAGTCTGCCATTGCTCTCGCCAAGAATCCAGTTCATCATGATCGGAGTAAGCACATTGATACAAAGTTTCATTACATTCGTGAATGCTCTGACAGAGGACGGATCACTCTACAGCAAACTCCTACTGAAGAGCAGCTGGCGGATCTCCTAACCAAGTCACTTGGGCGGGAACAGTTCCAGAAGCTACGCACTCAGATTGGAGTCCAGGAAATCAGTGAGCACAAGGTTAAGGGGGAGAAATGTTGAAGATCATAACCCAGCGCTCACTGCTTCAGTTAGTGTCAGTTAGCTAGTTAGCTAGTTTTTAGTTCCTTTGTTTTCGTCTGTTCAGTTCATAAGAGGGCAATAGAATAGCTGTCCACGCCCGGATCTGTAGGATCACCAGACGCATGCTGTGTTCATGCAGTTGTGGAAGTGGTGCGCGGCTTGTTCGCTGGTTGTGGGATGGCACAGCCTCTACGCGACGTGCGCGCGTCTGTAGGGCGACTAACTGCCACGATTAGTTTGTTGTTTCTTTTTTTAAGTTCAAGCAATACGATCAGAAAAGCTGCCGCTTCGCAGCACCAAAACCCACCGTGTTCGCGTGTGTGTTCTCTGAGTGCGCACTGAGTTCTCCGGCGACGATCTTCTGGCGAACTCCAACAAAACAAAAATCCTAACAGAAGGTGTAGTCTCTAAAACGGATGCGCGGCGAGAATCACCGGAGCCTCTCACAGTTGAGCTCTGCCGAGCGTCCACAGCAGGGCGCCCCGCCGCCGCCGGCAGAAACATAGATGCATGATTTGGCGGAGGAATGCAGACCAGGAGGAGTGGGAGTGACCGGGAGATCCGCATCCAAGAGGGCAGCGGTTCTCCTGCTAGCACAAATCAGGGTTTTTTACTTTTTTCTGACAATATACGGATCGCAGTAATAATCACGATCAACACCACTACACCAGGGGCCTTTGTAAAAATATCCAGCTTACGATCGCGATTTAGTACAAAACCAGGGGTCTTTGTGCAAGCGGACGCCGACGCGGCGGCTTCCGCCGCCCCCGCTCCAGATGGAGAGCCATTATAGCGCCAAGATCACCGCCGGCGGTGGGTCATCCCAATGATCGCCATGGCGCGAGGGTGCCGGCTGGACGACCCCAAAGGTCGCCGCCGTCGTCTCGGGTTCGCCGCAGAACTTGTGGGGGCAGGAGCCGCGGTTCTCAGTCTCCGGCAACTATCTGGTCAGCCCCACCTGCCGCTGCGTCCCTCTTCCACCACCGACTCTCTTTTTTCCCCTCTCGTGAAAATAGAAGCCCTTTTTTTTCTAATCCATGGCAAGCGTGCCCATCAATCCATCATCTTGCACGCTCGAGCGAATTCGTTGTTGCTGCTAATGGCGACATGACAGCGGGGTAGCAAGCTGAATCATTCAGGTCCTGCGGAACTGCACGAACACGTGGATGATTGCGGATGCTTCGATGCAAGCGCGCACGAACGCAGAGCTCAACAGCTGGGACATGGGAACCTGCAACTGGAGGCGAGCGAAGTCAACTAGCTGCTCGCTCCACCACCGGCAGCTTGTTGCTTAATTAACCCATCTCACGAGATCTGTATCAGATGCTAATCTCGACGCCCTTCTGCCCGTGCAGGCGAGTTTGCTACCCATAATGCAGACATGACAGCCTCGTAATCAGGTTCAGTGAGCCATGAGATTCTTGGGTGCCATTGGTTGCAGCGCATGGGCAGTTGATCACACATGAGAATGATTCTGGCTGTCTGCCGGTTCATCTGTGCTGCTGCCTCCACCTCCCTCGCTATAAAAACAAGGAAGCCAGAGCCCAGAAGACGGCACCCTGCATTTGATCTTGTCTTCTCTCCCATTTCCAGCCACAGTAGCTTCACAGCTTTCATCAGTTCCAAAGATGGCGTACCACCTGAGATCTACCAGCTTGCCTTCGAGCCCCCGCTCCAATGAAACCATTGTTGAGGAACAGTTGCAGAGCCTGAAGGCAGCCATCTCTTCGCCTTCCGCGGCCATCGAAACCATGATTGATGCTCTGAGCAAGCTTGGGAGCGTCTACGACCACATCGACGTGCTCACATGCCTGCCCAGCAGCCAGAGGAAGGCAGTGGAGGAGGAGCTTGAGCGCTCCCTCGCCCTGCTCGACCTCTGCAACACCGTGCAAGAGGTCCTTGTGGAGCTCAAGACCACTGTCCAGGGGATGCAACTGGCTCTCAAAAGAGGAGAAGATGCGGCTCTTCAGACCAAGGTTCAGTGTTACGCACGTGCAGCCAAGAAGGCGCAGAAGCTGTTCAACAAGGTCAACAAGAAGACTTCTTCTGACATGGAAGGATGCAGGGTGATTAAGCTGATTGCTGAAGCAAGAGAAGTTGCCATGTCAATCCTTGGATCGACACTGCATCTACTATCGAAGCAAATTGCTATGCCAAGTTCTAGCAAGTGGTCACTTGTCTCTAAGTCGTTCCAAAAGAAAAGAGTTGTCTGCGAGGCGGAGCAATTGCAAGGGTTGGAGCTGGGCATTGTTGATCTTGAGAGCGGAGTAGGAACTTTGTTCAGGACATTGATTCAGAACAGAGTTTCTCTTCTAAACACTCTTAGCTTGTAGACAGATCATACAGCAACTCTGACCCCCTGCGATTAGCATCCGCCTTTTAGAGGATTTGCTGATCATCCAAACAATTTTATTTGTACATATATAGGAGATAGTGTACAGAAAATTACTCAACTGAGATAAAGTTTTTGGTCCATTACTCTGTCTCTAGTTGGCAGTTCATCTCTCTTGTGAGTATTTTCATGGCGCTCATTCTACCTGTGATTCCTTTTTGTTTAACATCATGCAAAGGCCATCAAAATAACACTTAAGACATAAGGCTCAGTTGGTCAAACATCATTTGAAATATTATGTAAACACACGTTTTTCCGAATTAAACATTAGTATGAGAAAATGAGTTGGCCGTAATATTCTTGTTCACATGAGATGTGCCTCAACAGCAAGCACAAGATCCCTACAGAGTGGATCTTGCTCTCCCTAGCTAGAACATGCCAACTCCAAACCACGAGAGCTTATTTTGTATTACCACAACTTGTTTGCAATAAACCAATAATTAAGCAATTACTGATGCGTGTTGAATCCTGTGCAACTGCACAATTAAATATTAAAACGGATCTCTTATACTTGTATTTCTCAGGAATTGTGCTATCTAGTTCTACTCTATGTTTGAATACAATTTAGTTTTTACTCACAATTTGACACACCAAAATGAATTGTAAGATTTTTTTTCTCATTCATTTCTTATCAAAATGGTTCTTTCTAGTATGTTTTTTTTTCAGAGCATGGATCTTCAGGGTGAACCCAAAGGTGAGAAGTTAATTTATTTCGTCAATATTTCACTTGAATGATTCATAAAAAATTTGTTTGAATAGTGTTTTGCAACCAGATGAATTGCATGAGACCAACTCTACGCTGTAACAATATCCATTAGAGAAGTGTTAGAAGATGTACATATGTACTAGACGGAATTATCATGATGATTCTTCTTGCGAACAACAGGAGCACCCTGAAATTATACAACACGTATGCATATCATATTTAGATTGCCAAAGATGTTACACGCTACAAACCACCCAGGGAATGAGCTGCTAATTTCACATTTTTCTGTTTTAAAATGAATTAGTATGATTTTTTTAGATTAAAACGGGGTTTTAATATTCCATTGAAAACCACCTTTGAAATGAGCAAATGAACCAAATTTGTCAGGTTTGGTCAGTTGAGGGTGTTATGCCCGTTTTTGGAGTTATGGGTCCCAGACAACAACGATAAGTTAAAAGGTTCAAAAATGGACTTTGCCCTATAAAAATAGTGAAGCGATTCAAGTGCTCCTCCTAAAAATCTAGACAATTTTTCGCCATTTGGTAGGGCTTCTCAGATTAAATTTTTGCTATTTGGTAGGGCTCCTCAGATTTCATACGTGGCTGACTGGTTGTGGGCTATGCGGTTTGTTTGAATACGGTTGGCATTTGTTTTATTCATTTGATTTTTGTAGGAGAGGGTTATGGAATTCATGAAAAACATATGACCTGAGGCCGAAAATGTTAAACCACATCCATGTGTGCTCACAGGCACTATCATGGCCGTTCGTTTTCCTCTTGCCGCACGAATCTCAACACATGATTCATTCACCTACCCATAATTCTCACACCTACCCTTTGTCTGCACGGATCTCGATGCAGCTTCAATGGCCATGATAGTCCATGTGTGCACATATGCATTTGGAAAATCCACGTCCGACCTGAGGCTGATGGTGAACGGTGAAGTATCACAAAGCGTGCGTGTCATCTTACAAGCTCAAGCAAATTCTTTGTCGCTGCCGATTGCAACATGACAGCACGCGATACAAGACCTTCAGAGTTGAGGAACACATGGATGATCTAGTATCCTTCGATGCAAACGAGCACACAATGGAGAGCTCAACAGCTAGGATCATTGCCCACCACACCAGATCACAGTGCTCGGGAACCTGGAGCTGGAAGTGAGCAAGGTCAACTAGCTGTTCGTTCCTCCACCGGCAACCTGCAGGTTAATTAATCCACCTCACGATCAGATCAGATGCTAATCTCGACGCCCTTTTGCCCGTGCAGGTCAGTTGGCTACCCATGGCGCAGACATGACAGCCTAAGAATCAAGCTCAATGACAATGCACGGTCAGCTTCTTATGTGGCTTTGGTTGCAGACCATGAGCAGTTGATCACACATGAGAGTGATTCTCCCTGTCTGCTGGTTCAGCTGTGCAGTTGCATCTACCTCTTTGGCTATATAAACAAGGAAGCAGAAGCCCGGACGACACCATTGCAGCAGCTTCCCTTCAATCTTGTTTTCTCTCCCATTTCCAGAAGCTTCACAGCTTTCATTAGTTCCAAATATGGCGTACCACCTGAGAGCTGCGAGCGTGCCTTCAAGCCCTCGCTCCAACGAAACCAGTGTTGAGGAACAGCTGCAGAACCTGAAGGCAGCCATCTCTTCGCCTTCATTGGCCATCGAAACCATGGTTGATGCTCTGAGCAAGCTTGGCAGCGTCTACGACCACATCGACGCACTCACATGCCTGCCCAGAAGCCAGAGGAAGGCAGTGGAGGAGGAGCTTGAGCGCTCCCTCGCCCTGCTCGACCTCTGCAACGCCGTGCAAGAGAGCCTTGCGGAGCTCAAGACCATAGTACAGGGGATGCAACTGGCTCTCAAAAGAGGAGAAGACCCGCGTCTTCAGACCAAGGTTCAGTGTTATGCACGCGCAGCAAAGAAGTCGCAGAAGCTGTTCAACAAGATCAACAAGAAGACTGCTTCTGACATGAAAGGATGCAGGGTGATCAAGCTGATTGCTGAAGCAAGAGATATTGCCATGTCAATCCTGGAATCGACACTGCATCTACTGTCGAAGCAAATTGCGATGCCAAGTTCTAGCAAGTGGTCACTTGTCTCTAAGTCGTTCCAAAAGAAAAGAGTTGTCTGCGAGACGAAGCAATTGCAAGGGTTGGAGCTGGACATTGTTGATCTCGAGAGTGGAGTAGGAACTTTGTTCAGGACATTGATCCAGAGCAGAGTTTCTCTTCTAAATACTCTTAGCTTGTAGACAGATCATGCAACAACTCTGACCCTTGCGATTAGCGTCCGCATTTTAGAGGATTTGCTGATCACCCAAACAATTTTGTATGTACATATTTATGAGAGAAGTGTACAGAAAAAAATACTCAACTGATAGAGAAACTTTTTTGGTCCATTTTTCATTTCCTGTTGCCAGTTGTTCTCTCTTGTGAACAATTTCATGGTGCTCATGCTACCCGGATTCCTTTTTGTTTCACATCATGCAAAGGCCAGCAGATAACAATCAATATGGCGTTGGTCAATATCACTTGAACTATTACTTAAACACAATTTTTTTCGGTATTCAACAACAGTATAAGAAAAATGAGCTGGTCGTAATATTCTTGTTGACATGAGATGTGCCTCAACAACAAGCATTGCAAGATCTTTACAGAGTGGATCTTGCTGTCCATACCTAAATTAAAACATGCCAACTCCAAACCCGGAGAGCCAAATCATGAGAGTTTGTCCGTATTGCCACAACTTGTTTCCTAGAAACCAGTAGCTTAGCAATTACGAATGTTGAATCCTGTACAGCTGCACAGTAAGGTACATGGATCTCTTGTCTTTCTCAAGAAATTGTGCTAGCTGCTTTACTGCTCAGCTAGATTACTCTCAATTACGAGTTGCCATAGTATTCAGCCAGACAATTTCCAATGACTAGTTAACGATCAGACAGTAGTAGCGTAGGGAAGCACAGGGTATATGTCGTGCTATATATGAAATTGGACATTTGGACATCACGATGAACATTTTGCCAGGGCATCAAAATGTTCTTGAGCAGAGCTGCCACCAGTTGGTGTGATCTTACAGGCCTTTCTGTATCGACTTTGTGCTGACTGAGATGGCCATGTTTTGCATGCAAGATTACATCGGCGTTGCCACTTGGCATGTCGAGTACTTACTTCCCCTTCCCACCTTTTCATAGCATCAGTCCACTCCCAAGTCCCAATCCACCGTTGCAGACGATTTAAACATGATGTCCTGGCAAACACGAGGTCGCTGATCACCCTGAACCCCAACTATTTGTACCGGCAAGAACACTGCAAAAGCTTGCCAGATTTCATCATATGGATTTCCTCCTCCAATGGTAGCCGAAGTCGTATGACCTGATTGACCTGATGACGCAGCAAGGAGCCTTCTTCAGAACAGACAGTGCACGAGTGCACGGCTCATCAAAGGCAGTCTCCATAAAGCTCGAGCAAGAATTAACTATCAAGCAGATTTACACAGAAGTGAACGAGATTTTGAGCACTCACAGTTCACAAGTTCAGTTAAAGCCATTTGGGTTTTTTTTTTCCGGGTTCGTGAGTTCATTGTCGATCATACGAGTACTCGGTTTTCCCTGGCATCCGGGTTGTGTTTGACGTATTCTTCCGCCGTTCTTTGTTGGTTCTGTTCCTCTTCTCCACTTCTCCAGTAGTCCATCGCACGCTCGCTGTGCGGCGAGACGCGGGCGGCCGCCTGTGCACTGCTCCGACGCGACGGCGCGCCAACTCCTGCCGCTGCACGTGGGGCCAGGCGAGAGCAAGGGCCACCGCGCAGTGCGGTGACGACGGCCCTGACGGTGAACCGAGCGAGGACCGCGCGCCGCGGCGCCCCAAACGCCAACTGGCGGCCCTGGCACGGCGTCCTCCGTCCTGGCGGGGAATGGCCGCCACGCGTCAGCACGGGAGGCGCTCTGCGGTGCGGTGGCTCGCTCTCGTGTGGCCGAACGGGGCGGCGCTCCGCCTGCACTCCCCTCGACTCGAGCTTCCACCACATCACTTGCGCTTTGCTATTATTGCTGCACAACAGCCGAGAGCCTCCAGCGCTGCGCTCCTCCAGGAAGGGGAGGAAGAATTGCTGCCGGTCTCAGAGGTACGAATCTTCCGCCGCCTACTCAACCCCCCGCTTCGATTCCATTCATCCAGCATTGCTGCAGTTTGATCCTTTGTCGCGCGTGGTTCTGGGTGGTTCGTCGGAGGGCAATGCGGTTCTTGTCTCTGCTCGTTTCTTGGTGGCGCCGCTGTGATAGATGTGGCCTGTGGGAGGACCGAGCTGTCCTTTTGTTCTTCTCTTGCTCCCACCAAATCGCGAATGTTGTCCTACTCAATGGAATCCCTGTTCTTGAGGGAACTAAACCCTAGGTGCGTTATTCTTTGATTTCGTGTAAAAGAATGGGGCTGCTTTGGTACTATGCTGCATACACTCAGATGCTGGCCGTAGAGTGTCGGCAGACTTTTATTGGTTCTTTTCCGTGATTTTCTCTTTTGCGGACGTGGGTATTTACAGCTTCACCTTTCTGATGTTTCAAGCATAACATTCAGATTCCATTGTTCAGTTAAATGTTCCTTTTTAGCCACTAATGCTGCTTATGATCCTCGGTTACAACTGTTGCCCAAGTAAATGTTCCTCTTTTTTTTTCCCAGGGCATTTCTGCTGCTTAATGTGTTTAGTTTCGTTTCTGCATAGGACAGGATGAATACTGATATTATCTAATTTGCCAGCTCAACTTACCTTTGCCTAGTAGTTTCATGATATGTTGGAACATAAAAAAATTAGAAGATCTTTAGTTTCAGTTTTCGCTTTGGCTGTATAAAGCCTTGGCTTTGCTGTTCTGTAACATGTAGTAGGTTCTTTATTACCTGAAGAGTTGAGCATTCATCTCGTCATGTTGTCCTTCGTAATGTGAGATTAATCGTGCGAAATGTTAACTTGTGATAGATGCTGCTCTGTTAGTAGCCTTTTCTAGATTGCATTTTTTTTTCACCCGTCCTCTGTCGAATCAGTATCAGTTCATTTGTGATGTACTGATTGTTTAAGTAAGTTTATTTCCATTCTATAGTCTTCTGGGGTAAAGTGAGCGCTGCTTAAATTCATTAGCTAGTACTGCCGTCGGTTCAATTGTTTGTGCATTCTTTCCAAAATATACAGATTTTGGCCATGGCTGAAGTGACCATAAAAAATTCTATTAATCAGTTGAATTTCATCTTGGCTGAAGTTTGGTATACAGTTTTCTGGCTTTATTGCACACTTATTGATAAATTTAGTGGCCGTTATTGCCAGCAATATTATATTTTCATCCAAAAATTGACTAATTATTTTCCTTTTATTTTTTCTATTTCCTTATATAATTTTGATGCTTCCTTCAGTGGACATGACAGGATCCCCTATAGTTGTTGGACATGGTCTTTACCTTGCTGTTTTATTATCAAAGGAGGTGATTTCTGATTGCTGCTTGAATGTTCATCGAAAAAGTAAAGTTTTGTTTTGCCCCTGCAGAAATTGAGGAACCATGGTGTCTGACGGTGAAGATGGCTGTGTGGAGCCACACTTCATGGCTGTCGATAGATACTCTTTTGTGGTTACTGGGGGCAAGCCTGTCTGTTTTAGTACTTTACCTTTTCAGCTTGATGAGAATGGTAAAGTGGAAGATTATGATTCCGAGAGGAAAGTTTACTTGAGGGGACATGTAGTCAAGCATAAAATCTTTTATCGAGTGCACAAGAAAGTGGTAGCTTGGAGGGTAGGACCTGAGCTTGACTGTGAGCACCCAAAGATCTTAGTTCTTTCAAGTGATGGCAATTGGATAAAATTGCTGACCCCATGGAAAACCTACAAAGATCAAATTGCTCAGTCAATATTGTTCACAGTTCAAATGCTCCACTTTATCATGAAGCAGCATCGAGATAAGGGAAGCCTTTCTTGGGGTCCCTTTTGGGATCACCTTAACGAAGCTTTCAAGTAATTCATCCACAGCCCTTCTTTGTCCTTTGCTGCCGTGTTAGCTGAGTATTAACTCATAGAGTTTATTATTTGTGTTTTTTTGTAGTAAACTTGATACTAAACCTGCCATTGAAGACTTGAGAAAGCACTATCCCCTCATCCAGCTACTCCTAGACAGGAATATAGCTTCCATTAACTTGAAGGTACAAGCTACTGAAATGTTTACTGCCTAATTAAATTATCTTGGAAAGGATCTGAGGTTTCCGTTCTTTGATATTCTAATTCCAAGAAAGGCTGGTTTGTACATAAAACCTGGGCACACATATTCCTTGCTTTTTTTCTCGAATACACAAGAGAGCTGCATATCATATCACCCGTGATATGTTACTTTTTTTTTGCAACCAATATTTTAGAGTAGCTTAAAGGTTTTAGACCTTCAATATTTTGCTGTCACATTGCAAGGTAGATTTAAAATCCAGAGGCTTATAGTCATAATAGGCAGCTTAGTGTCATGGGTTCATACTTTTTTTTTTTTTTGATAATATGAGTTCATACTTGAATAGCAAGATAAGACACAATGTACCACATCTGCTTTTGGATTTTAAAGACATCATACTCTAAATATGGTTTCATCTCTTCTGTCAAAGCTTATTTAGGGATTTTTTGCCATCATGAATGACATAGGCTTTATTCACATGCAAATTTTAGACAATGATTCAAACACGTGATTGCACTATATGATCCAGGCAAACATTGGCTCACATCTCACTGAACATTCTGCTGCTCCCACCGTGGACAACAATTCCAATCAAGTTGTTATAGATGATGAGGGCCCTGAAGAAACTGATCTTGACTAGGTAATGGCAGCGCGCGGAGACATGGATGAGGATTGCTCTCCTTTTGGTAGCTGAACCCAAAGACGGAGGGCCTTATTTGCATGATCTATTTGTTCTCATCGTGTCACATTTCTTTCTAGTTTATGTCGGTCGAACTTCTGTTTGTAAGACATGCAAGGACTTAGGTTTGCGTGTTGAAATATGTTATGTAATAACTTATTAGGTGGGATTTTATCCTGCTTAAGGACTTGGGGATGCTAGTGCGTTATTTATTGCTATTATGGTGCTGTGATGTTACTTAGTACTTTAACCTGTCATGTTCACCATGGATGTATTTGTGACACCTATATGTTGTTGCACCCCACTTGTTCAATGATGTAGTAGGAGTTTGTTAGCGAAGATAGCTGAACTG
The DNA here is from genome assembly GCA_030272315.1 of Paspalum vaginatum. Taxonomy (NCBI): domain Eukaryota; kingdom Viridiplantae; phylum Streptophyta; class Magnoliopsida; order Poales; family Poaceae; genus Paspalum; species Paspalum vaginatum. Next base: position 2,324,353 of record CM059018.1, on the reverse strand, counting down.
TTGCTTGGCATCGTGGACCAAATACAAGTACCTGTTTTTCCATGGCATCGTGCTTGTTTGATCCGTTGTTTGTTGGTTCTTCGGTTGCTTACGTCCTGCTCTCGGCACGCACGTACGGCGAGACGCCGGCAGCAGCTCGTGCACTGCTCCAATGGGATACGCCAGATTCAGGAGCTGTTTAGGACAAAGTAGTCCAAAATAGAGAAACGGGAAAAGCCATAGAAATATGACAGAATAAAAATTGGAAAACTGACAGAAACTCAAATCATGGGAAAGCCATTTGGATCGCAGAATATCATGATATAGAAAGTATACAAATTGTTTGCATTATAATTTGGTATTCCCTTCGGTCATTAATATATGGCATTTTTAACACAATTTTGAACTAAAAACATCATATATTAGGCAGCCCGGAGGGAGTACTTATTTTAAACTACAGCCTACCGTATTAGGCGGAATTTGTACAGAATTAAAAGGGGTGATTTTTCCTTAATTTTCCACGATGATCCTCCCGTCCAGCACCCTGCTCAAGCGTGGCGAGCAATGGTTCAGACAACAACGAGATTAGCATAGGGATTAGCTGCATGCTCCATTCGTAGGAAAAAGATACAAGAGGTCGTAGTGGATGTTCTTCCCCTCCATTCAAGAATGGAACTTGCCTTTCCTCTCTGGGAATGGAACTTACCTTTCCTCTGTTTCAAACAGTATACTGTAGGCTGCTTCTCTCTACGCTCCCTTTGTAGGTGACGCCCGGTCGGAGGAGCAAACGGCCGAACTTGTACGCATGGATACTTTTGCGATAAAGTTTATAACGTGTATGATATGATTTGTGATGTTCCACTAATGATGTCCATATGTGTGTTAAAATTGATCTTGGTATAAACATATGTTCATCTGGGTTTTGTTTATAAAGTTTTGCGTGACAAAGTAGATTTGCACAGAAGTGAATGTGATTTCGAGGAAGGGGACACGGTTTACTTAAAGATCTAGCCATATAAACACACAATTTTGAGCATCCACGATTCAGTTAAATTGCATTCCAAATTAAGGAGGGTGCAATTTTCAAGAACTCTTAAGGAATACAACCACACAATCATCGTTTTCTAGTTCAGCAAAGCAAAACCGGCAGCAGGTTCAGGAGACTCCCGTTTCTGTCCACGCATCTGAAGGCCACGACACAAGCACAGAAGTGGGTTTTAGGGCTCTAGGCTCCATTTAAAATGGAGAAAAAAATGGTTATTACTGCAAATTCTTAGGGAACCCTAAAAACACCGTAGCGATACTGTTTGGCATTGTTGTTAATATAACATACAGAGTAGGATAAGATTTGAGAAATTAGAATGAGAAATACCACTGGAGTCAGCCTTAGACTTTAGACCTCGTACCATCACTTTTCATACGTATAAACACAGGACATGGCGTAATAACTTCTCTTTTAATCCTAGCTCGCTGCTGTAGACTGCAGTAGCTTCTTAATGCGGATAGTTGGGGTGGGTTTTTACTGGGTTCTTGACTTCATTGTCGATCCATACGATACAGTACCCCGTATCCGGTTTTCCATAGCACCTGGCTTGTTTGATCCATTCTTGTTTGATACAGTACCCCTGGGACCTCAGCACAACCAGACCCATTTAGCCCCTGACGCTGCATGTGGGTCCAGGCGAGAGCAGGGGCCACCGTGCAGTGCGGCGACGACGGCGACGGCCTTGACGTGAACCGAGCGAGGACGGACGGGACGGCGCGGCGCGATCTACGGGGAGTCCAGGACGAGACGACCGTGCGGTGCGACGCCTCAAACATCAACTGCCATCCCTGGCACGTACGCGCCCTGGGCTCGGCCCCTCTCGCTGTGGAGCGTGTCTCGTCGCGGGGCGCGGCCGCCACGCGTCAGCACGCGAGGCGCTCATCGAGGCGGTGGCTCGCTCCCGTGAGGCCAGGCAGGGCGGCGCTCCACCTGTTGGAGCAGTATATTATTGTTGCACAACAGCCAAAGCCTCCAAGGCTGCCGGCTGCGCTCCTCCAGGAAGAACCGCTGGCTGCCGATCTCAAAGGTGCGTACGGATCAATCTTCCGCCGCGCGCGTATTCAGCCTCCGATCCGCTTCGATCCCTTGTCTCGATCTGGGCGATCTCTTCGATCGGGGCTTGGGCTTGTGCCATGCGGTTCTCTTGTATCTGCTCGTTTCGTCTCGGTGGCGCCGCTGTGCTGTGTGATGGATGCGTGGGAGGAGCGCGCGTGCCCTCCTTTTCGTCCTGCTGTTCTTCATCCCACGAAATCGCGAAATGAGCCCACTCATCAATGGGGTTTCGGTTCTTGGGGGGGGGGGGGGGGGGGGAGTGGGACTAAACCCTAGATGCGTTAATGTTCTTTGGTTTCGTGTTAAAAAAAAAGGCGGCTTTGGTACTCCGCTGCATGCATGCATTCAGATGCTGGCCATAGGGTATATATCGACAGCCTTTTATTGGTTCTTTTCCGTGGTTATCTTTAATTTGCCGAAGCATTTTCGGGGGTTTACTTTAGTTTCTGCATAGGGCACGACGCATACTGCTATTATCTAGTTTGCCAGCCCAACTTACGTTTGCCTAGTAGTTTCATGATCTGTCGTTGAAACATTAAAAGAAACATCTTTAGTTTCAGTTTCGCTTCGGCTGTATAAACCCTGGGCTTTGTTGTTCTGTAACATGTAGTGGGTTCTTAATTAGCTGAAGAGTTGAGCATTCATCCCATCATGTTGTTTGTCCTAGCGTGAGATTAGTCGTGGGAAAATGTTAGCTTGTGATACATGCTGCTCTGTTGGCAGCCTTTTCTAGATTGCATTTTCACCTGTCCTCTGTCGAATCAATAGTTTGTGACGTGCTGATTGTTAAAGTAGGTTTGTTTTCATTCTATAGTCTTCTGGGGGTAGGTAAAGCGACTGCTGCTTAAATTCATTAGTTAGCACTGGCTACACTGCCACCAGTAATCGGTTCAATTGTTCGTGCATTCTTTTCAAAATATATAGATTTTGGCCTCAGCTGAAGTAACCGTAAAGAATTTATTAGTCAGTTGAATTTCATCTTGGCTAACTACAGTGTGTTATTATCTAGTCTTCCCTGCTCACTCACCTTTGTCGCCTAGTTGTTGGATCAGCAACTCACCTTTTGGCTGTATAAAGTACATAGAGCCTTGGCCCTTGGCTTGGTTGTTATATAGCCTCTCCCTATTTTTTTGGGTGTTTGGTAGTCTTTAGTGATTAAACGAATGCTGCTTTAGTTCATTATTAGTTACCACTGCCATAAGTTCAATTGGTACGGTTGTGCATTCCTTCCAAATTTATATACACAGCTTTTCTCGCGTTATTGCACGCTCGGTGACAAAACCGGTGGTTATTATTGCCAGCAATATTAACTTTTGATCCAAAATTCACTTTCTATTTTCTTCAGTATTCTTCATGCTTCCATCAGTGGACATGACAGGATCCCCGATACTGTTGTTTGACATATGGTCTTTACCTTGCTGTTTTATTCTGAAAGCAGATGATTTCATCTTCCCATTTGATTCTTCATCAGAAAAGTTAAGATTTCTTTTTGTCCCTGCAGAAATTGAGGAACCATGATGTCTTATTACAATGACGACAGTGACAGCTATACTGAAGATGATAGCAGTGATTTTGGTACTAATAATGATAATATTAATGATGTATTATGTGCTTTATGCGACGATGGAGGACTTTTGATCAGGTCGGTGCACTTCTGTACTTCATTAAGTCAACCAACGACTATTACTTTTATGCATTTTAATCCAATTGTAGGATTACATGCATGCATTGTTTATCTCTTCATGCATTACAATACTTGTGATGTGGTGTGTGTGCACACGCTTGTGTGTGTTGGGGGGAGGGGGGCAAGCTGTTTGTGTTTATGGGATTATGGGTGCATGCGACCATGCTGTGTTGTGGGGGTGGTGGTGTTCAATTGAGTTCTTTTTTGTTTGCATGCGAGGGGAAAAAACATCATGAGACTTATTTGTTTTACGTGTCACATTCATTGCAACAAATTTTTGTTTCTTTGAGAATGCCAAACTTGGCAGGGTTAACTACTCATCATTTTTTAGTCAACTCAAAGAGATTTTTCAGTGGTTATGGGCCTCATCAGTATGTCATAGCTAGTGTAGTTAATTGGCAATTGAATTGGACAACGATGATATTATTTCAATAGTACAGAAATTGGACTAAAAATAGTACTTTATTTTATTTTGGTAGCTAAAACATGTGGCTCAAGAGATGTCACTGAATAGGGAATGCATTTTGGGCATGTTGGCCAAAGAGGAATGCAGTATCATAAATTCATAAATAAGGTTGTGCATGTGGGGTGAATGTGTCACTTTACCGATAGAGTGGTACTTTACAGCTTTTTTACTTACACAGCTAGTAGGTGGATCATAGAAAGAATATTTCTTTTTCATACCATGTGTAATCTGAAAGTCTGTACAGAATGGCATAGCCAAGTGATGGGCCCCATTCAGCTGCATTCAGGTCCCTCCCTAGTTTGCATCACTTAACTAATGACCCTAATCGAAAAAAAGCCACTGCGGCCATGACACAGCCGCTATGGCTGCGGCCGAACTCCTCTGTCCTTCTGTATCTCCTGGAGGTGCAGGCAGCAGCAATGCTGTAAGAACCGGATCCAGTCAGGCCCAATGACTTTTTGAATAGAAGTATTTGTGCCATACTATTTTCTAAGCCATTTGTGCTAATACCTTATCATGATGGGATGACAGCATATATCTTATGAAGTTATATCTTCCTTATATTTGATGTTTCTACTTCATGTTTTAGGTGTTACAAGATTTATTTCATTATTTTGGTGTATAATCCATTTATTTCAGTAGTTCATAAAACCTCTTAAGCATAAGCATATGTTGATTAACTGACATTTGTTTACATCCTTTGCTTATTTCATTTATCTGAAATAGCTGTATTGGCCGGTGCAAGAGGTCCTTCCACCCCAGGAACAAAGATGGCAGAGAATCAGAATGTAGAACTCTTGGTTACACTTCTGCAGAGTTGAAGGTAATTTTTCAAACATTGGTGCTGCAACCTCACCATTTCCTGGCTTGAGTTGGTGATGTATTCTTTTTATATATTTATAGGAAATGAGTGATTATCTATGCGAGAACTGCAAATATAATCAGCACCAATGTTTCAAATGTGGAGAACTTGAACCATCTGCAGAGCCAAATGCTAAGGTATGGGCATGTGTACTGGCAGCCTGCTAGTGTTTACTTTTTATTCAATGACAATGCTTGATCCTAGGCTGCAAACAATGATGTTGCTTATTTTCTTTTAATGGCATTTCATTTTTCCTGTTTTGGTTATGATGTAAATTTAGTATCTTGTACTCTTCCAGTCGTCCTGAATCTGTTATCTGCAATCTCTTAGGTATTTAAGTGTGAGAATCCATCCTGTGGCTACTTCTACCACCCCAAATGTGTTTCAAAATTATTGGAGCCTGATGCCCCTGAAGTTGATGGATCTTCTGTATTGGCACAAAGAATTATGGAGGGATTGCCATTTACATGCCCCATGCATAGGTGCTTTAAATGTGGAAGAACGGAGGATAGAACCCAAAAGGCAATGCAGCTTGCTGAGTGTAGACGTTGTCCAAAATCATATCACATAGGATGTTTGCCAAGGTACTGTGCAGAACCTAGGTTAGTTCTATGTGTTTCGTCATTGTATTTGATTGTTGTCCTGACATCTAGTGGCATTTGCTAGGGAGATATCCTTTGTTGCAGAGGGCAGGAATATCCCACAACGTGCTTGGAAGCTTTCTGGAATTGTTACAATTTACTGCCAGTAAGTCCAGAGTTGATTTGTTTCCCAGTGTTTGTCTGTGCTTGCTTACCGGCTCAGCAACTAACTCTTGTTGAAATCTCGCAGAGACCACGAAATATGCAGGGCTACCGGAAGTGCTAAAAGGGGCCATATAAAGTTCCAACATCGTCATATTGAGTTAGGTCGACAAAGGCGGGTTTGTACGCAATAACCTGGGCACACATACTCCTTACTTTTTTTCTTGAATACACAGGAGAGCTGACCTGCATATCATCACCTGCGATAGGTTACCTTTTTTTTTTGCAACCAATGGGTAACTAAATCTAGCATTTTAGAGTAGCTTAAAGGCTTTAGACCTTAAATATTTTGCTGCCATCACACTGCAAGGTATATTTAAAATCCAGAGCCTTATAATAATAATATATAGCTTAGTGTCATGGGTTCGTACTTGAATAACGAGATAAGACACAATGTACCACATCTGTTTTTGGTTTTTAATGACGCCGAATTGGTTTCATCTTTTCTATCAAAGTCTTGTCTATTTAGGAATTTTTTTTTGCGGCACCATGAATGGCATGTGCTTTATTCAGATACAAATTTGAGAGAATGATTCAGACACGCGATCGTGTACTATTTGATCCAGGCAAACGTTGGCTTTATACCACGCCGTTTCGGGGGACCTGCTGCTGTCCAGGCAAACTTTGGCTTGCGTCGTCGTTTAGCGAGACCTTCTGCTGCTCCTACCGTGGGCGTCAGTTCCAATAATCAAGTCGTCATGGATGATGAGGGCCCTGAGACTGATCTTGATGACTAGGCCATGGCAGTGGAGGGACATGGATGAGGATGGAGTCCGCGTGATCTCCTTTTTGGGTGCTTGAACCCAAAAGGAGGAGAAATGGCGAGCTAGCCTTACTTGCACGATCCATTTGTTCTCATCGTGTCATAATTTCCATCTATTTTGTTGCGTCGGCTGAACTTGCGTTCTATCTATATTTGTGTAAGGACTTGCGTTTGCGTCTTGAAACATGTGGTGTAATAACTTTAGAGGTGAGATTATTTCGTCCTGCTTAACATGGACATGATGATGCTAGTGCTTTATTATGCTACTGTGATGTCGTGGCTTGCACTTTAACCTGTCATATCTCTCATGGATGTATTTGTGACGCCTATATATGTTGTGGCACCCCACTACCCCAGTGTTGAGTGATGCAGGTTGGCGACTCCAGCTCGTAGCTGAAGGGGTTTCCCCCTCGGGGTCTTGAGTTCATCGTCGTCATCGATCAATGCCAGTGTTGATTGTTGGTTCTGTTTGGGTTGGTGGCATCCAGGCCATGGCCAAGATATATAGAGAGGAGCGGCCATGCGTGGGCTTCGGCAACTCCGGCCAGGCCACAGCAGGTCAAGAGTCAAAACGAAGGGACTCGGCCTCGCACGCCTAACGCCTTGCCTCGTTGCGCCGAGACGTCTGGCCGCGCTTGCATGCGGATTGGGGCCCAGCGAGACCAGGGGCCACCAACTCACCAAGCCACCACGCGTCCGCACGGGAGTAGCTCAGCGATGCGGTGGCTCGCTCTCGTCTCGCGGTGGCACGGGAGTAGCCCCACCACACCCCCACCCCCTCAAGCTCTGTGTTTTTGGCCTTTTGCCATCGCTGCGCAACTGCCGAAGCGAACTGGCGAAGCCTCCATCTCCTAGGCGGCGGGCGGGCGGGGTTTCTTTCAGGAGTACTCAGAGGTACGGATCCTCCGCGGCCTATTCGATCCCTCCAGACCAGCGGCGCCCCAGCGCTGGGGTTCTATTCCTCCCTTGTTGCGCGCTGTTCTTGGTGTGATTTCGTCTCGGCGGACGGCGGCGGGCGGCCGCACAGCCCGTCCTGGATACGCATATAGTACTAGTAGTAGTATCTAATCTCGATCGGCAGCGAAACTCACCTTTATTTTGCCTGCCGCCTAGCAGTTTCATGATCTGTTGGAACATCATCAAACAAAATAAAAATGACTAGATGTTTAGATTCACTTTCTCTTTTTTTTTTCTTTGGCTGTATGTATAATCAAGTACAATGCCTTGGCCCTAGGCTTGGTTGTTCTATAACCTCTACTAGTACCGGAGTAGTTTTCTTTTTTCCCGTTCGTTAATCTTCGGTATGTAATTGAATGAGTGTTGCTTTTATTCATTATTATTAGTTAGCACTGTTATTGTTATTGCCAGCTGTTGATGCAGTTTTACACCAAACACTAAAGAACCCTAAACCTTGCACGCAGCGGTTCGGGTTTGCCCAGTCTGGTGAGCCTCGCTGGATAGTCCGGTGACGGGCTGGAGCTTGGGTAACCTAGGAGGGACCCGTCGGGGATAATGAACTCTAGGGTCGTCTTAGGATTGGCAGGCCGCCTAGAACCCCTCAGGTCGACGTAGAGTCGGAAGAGAGGAAGCAATTAGGATTTGGGAATAGAGATAATATGAAAAGTAAAGTAAATAATAGATTGGTTCGATGGTGATCCCTCAATCGGCTGCGCTCGTTCATATTTATAGGAAGGGTGGTCTGGACTCTTGTAAAGTCGAAATCCACGAGATCACGTACAAGTCGAAATCCACGAGATCACGCACAAATCACCTGGATTCTACTCGGACTCGAACCATACCGGACTATCTGTACCATCTACCTGACTGTCCGCCCTGCCCATCGGATAGTCTGGTGGAGACGGCCAACCCTAGCCTGCTTAATTTAGTTAGTGCTCAACACCAGCAATATTATCTTTTCATCTGAGCTTCACTTTTTTTATTCAGTGCTCTTCATGCTTTCATCAGTGGACATGACTGGATCCCCCTGTACCGTTGTTTGACATTTGGTCTTTACCTTGCTGTTTTGTTCTGAAAGAAGATGGCTTCTGTTTGCCGTTGATCCTTCATCGGAAAAGTAAGATTTCTTTTTGTCCCTGCACGCAGAAATCTAGGAGCCATGATGTCTGATGATGATGGTGTGGAGCCACAGTTTGAAGCTGTGGATAAATACCATTTTGTGGTCGCCGAGGATGACCACGTGTGTTTCAGTATCTTGCCTTTTCAGTTTGATGAGAATGATGAAGTGGAAGATCGTCACTCTAAGAACAAAGTGTACTTGCGTGGACACCGAGAGATGGATAAAAGTCATCTAGTGCACAAGAAAGTGGTAGCTTGGAGGGTAGGACTTGACTGTGAGCAGCCAAACATCTCAGTCCTTTCGAGTGAGGGCAATTGGATAAAACTGCTGAACCCATGGAAACCGTACAAAGATGAGATTGCTCGATCAATATTGATCACAGTTCAAATGCTCCACTTTGTCAGGAAGCATCATAGAGATAAGAGAAGCCTTTGGGGTCGCCTTTGGGATCACCTTAATGAAGTTTTCGAGTAATTCATCCACTGGTCTTCTTTTGTGATTGGTACTGCATTAGGAGTATTAGCCCTTGGAGTTTATTATTTTGTTGTTCTTTGTAGTAACCTTGATACTAAACCTGCCATGGATGATCTGAGAAAGCACCATCGCCTCATCAAGCTATTCCTAGAGAGGGATCCGGCTTTCATGAAGTTATTAGAGGTACAAGATGCTAAAATCTTTGCTGCATAATTAAATTATCCTAGGTATTCTAATTCCAATTCGTTTTCCAAGTCTTCTCACTCCTTGGGCTTGTTGACTTTCTTTTGCTCATTAGCGCTGCACTCTTGGTATGATAGACCTTTTGTTATTCACCCTTACCTACTGTTCTCTTGTTTTTTTTTTTTGTCGAACACACAGAAAAGCTACATATCATATTATTAGAGAAAGTTAGGAAAGGTCGGCCTGCACACAATACCCTGGGCACACACTTGCTATTTTTTTCTCGAATGGGCAAGAGAGCTGTGTATAATATCATCAAAGAAAAAAATTATGGCACAGAAACCAGTTCTAACACACTCCCTACTGTATTCATAGGTTAGTTACTACCTCTGTCCCAAAAAGAATGCAATCCTAGTATTGTCCTAAGCCAAACAAGTTTTAGTTTGACCAAGTTTGCATAAAAATATCAGCGCTTATGGTGTCAAATAAGTATAATTCGATTCATCATGAAACACATGGTCATATTATATATTCTCTCTCTACAAACTTGGTCAATCTTAAAAAAAATTGATTTAAGACAAAACTAGGATTGAATTCTTTTTGAAACAGAGGTCGTATTTTTGGCGACTATAGGTTACTCAGTTGAGTAATTTAGAGCACCTTAAAAGGTCACTTAAACCTTCAATACTTTTCTGTCACATTGCAAGGTAGATTAAAATGCAGAGCCTTGTAGTCAGAAAATCTTAGTGTCATTGGTCCATACTTAAATAATGAGGTATGATACGCCATACCCCATCTGCTTTTGAATTCTAATGGCATCATAATTCAGGTATGATTTGATCTTTTCTATCTAAGTGTATTTAGAAACTTATTGTTGTCATGAATGGCATGGGCTTTATTCGTATTCGTATACATAATTGAGATTTGAACTCTTGTTTGTACTATGATTTTATTTTTATACAGATTATGCACAGGTTTATTGGGGATACCACCAAGACTACCAAAAAGGTATGCTGATGGATACACTAATCTGTTCTTGTCTTTAATGTTAGTGGAATGCAGACTAATACATGTCTACGCTTTCCGATCTTCTAAAGTCTGTCAGCTGATTGCATTTATCCACTAACAGTTCTTGGCCACTTCTTTTTCCATGCATTAATTACATACACGCCTCAGTATGAGATTAGCAGATATTTATTGGCACAGCTTTTAGTTCAACATTCATTTATTTAATAAAGCACTAACGATAGCGTGACCCATACATCATCACATAAATTCCTCCTCGCTCTCAACTTCCTCTTTATTTCCTCAGTCTCGTAGCGACTGTCCCCTTGGCGAAGCACATAGTTTGTGGCTCTATGTCACATATATACTCCTTTATTGTTCGGGAGCGATGTGTTTTATGCAGATCTCTTGTGTATTCCAGGAAAAAATATTTCATTGTTGTTTTCTTTACTTTTGATTTGATTAGCCCAGGACCTTGGGTACCCAAGTGCAATTGACTGGTACTGATGAGTCACATGGAAGAAACAATTACACTGATAGGGATTATGACGATCAAGATGGCAATGATGATTCTGATGATGACAGCAACAATGGTTCGGATTGTGATGACGACAATGATAGCTATCGTGAAGATGATAGCAGTGATGTTGGTACTAATAGTGATAATGGTACCAGTGCATTATGTGCTTTATGTGATGATGGAGGAAATGTGCTCAGGTCGGTGCACTTCTGTACTTTATACATTTTTATCCCTTGTGGGATGCCATGCGTTGTTTATCTCTTCCTACATCACGATACTTGTGGTGTGTGTGCGTCCTTGTGTGTGTATGTGGGTGCATGCGACCATGCTGTGCTGTGGGAGTGTTGTTGTACAATAATTGGGTTCTTTTTTGTTTGCATGCCAGGGGAAAAATCATAATGACACTTATTTATTTTATGTGTCACATTCATTGCAGCAAACTTTGATCTCTTTGAGAATGCCAAACCTGGCTGGGTTAACTACTCGTCATTTTTAGTCAATTCAATGGGATTTTCAGCAGTTATGGGCCTAATAAGTATGTCATAGCTGATGAAATTAATTGGCAACTGGGTTGGACAGCGATGATATTGTTTCAGCAATATGAAAATCGGACTAAAATAGTTTTTTTTTAAATTTATTTTGGTATCTAAAACATGTGGCCGAAGAGACATCACTGAATAGGGATTGCATTTTGGGCATGTTCGGCTGCATTCAGATCCTTCTTCCCTAGTTTGCATCACTTGAACTAATGCCCCTGATCGAGAAAGGTGCTGCCGCGGCACAGCTGCTACAGGTTGCGATTGAAGTCCTCTGTCCTCTGTGTCTCCTGTAACTGCTATTGCAGCTGCAACGCCATAAGCAGCTGATCCAATCAGGACCAATGACTTTCTGAATAGACGTGGTTGTGCCATATTGTTTTCGGAACCATTTGTGTTCATACCTTATCACGATGGGTTGGCAGCATATATCTTATGGAGTTGCATCTTATATTTGACATTTCTAACTCATGTTTTAGGTGTTGCAAGATTTATTTCATTATTTTGGTGTATAAATCATTTATTTCAGTAGTTTATAGAACCTCTTAAGTATAAGCATATGTTGATTAACTCAAATTTGGTTACATCCTTTGCTTATTGCATTTATTCTATATAGCTGTATTGGCCGGTGCAAGAGGTCCTTCCACCCCAGGAAGGAAGATGGCATAGAATCAGCATGTAGAACTCTTGGTTACACTTCTGCAGAGTTGGAGGTAATTTTTCAAATATTGGTGCTTGCAACCTCACAATTTCCTGGCTTGAGTTGGTGATATTTTTTTTATATATTCTTATAGGAAATGGGTGATTATCTATGCGAGAACTGTAGATATAATCAGCACCAATGTTTCAAATGTGGAGAGCTTGAACCATCTGCTGGAGCCAAATGCTAAGGTATGGGCATGTGTACTGGCAGACTGCTAGTGTTTACTTTTTATTCTGTGACTATGCTTGATTCCCAATCTGCAAACAATGATGTTGCTTATTTTTCTTTTAATGGCATTTCATTTTTCCTGTTTTGGTTCTGGTACTAGCGACTGAGACTGCTGAGCCCACTGTAGTATCAAAATGATTATGCAATTTTAGTATATTGTACTCATCCAATCGTCCTTGAATCTGTTATCTGCAATCTTTAGGTATTTAAGTGTGAAGGTCCATCTTGTGGTTACTTCTACCACCCCAAATGTGTTGCAAAATTATTAGAGCCTGATGATCCTGATGTTGATGGATCTTGTGAATTGGCACAAAGAATCATGGAGGGGATGCCATTTACATGCCCTGTGCATTGGTGCTTTAAATGTAGAAGAATGGAGGACAGAACCCAAACAGCAATGCAGCTTGCTGCTTGTAGACGTTGCCCAAAATCATATCACAGAGAATGTTTGCCAAGGTACTCTGCAGAATCTTTATTAATTTTATGTATTTCGTTGGTGTATTTGATTGTTCTCATGGTATCTAGTGGCATTTGTTAGGGAGATATCCTTTGAAACAAAGAACAAGAATATCAAACAACGTGCTTGGAAGCTTTCTGGAATTGTTATAATTTACTGTCTGTAAGTGCACAGTTGATTTGATTCATAGTCTTTGTCTGTGCTATCTGCTCAGCAACTAACTTCTATTGGAATCTCACAGAGACCACGAAATATGCGAGGCTATCGGAAGTGCTAAAAGGGGCCATATAAAGTTCCCACAGACTACAAAAATGATTGAAATCAATGATCTTGCTGAAAAGAAAGGCAAAATGGCCAGTGAACAAAAAGGGAGCATTGGTCAATGTTCAGCACCATCCACAAAGGTCTTGGACAGCTTAACTAGAGAAAAATCCAAGCATGCTCAAAACTCGTTGGATCATATGGTTCTTGAACCTGAGGGTTCAGCAACGAGCTTGAAAGAGCACCTTCAAATTGAACCATCTATGGTTGGAGCTGCTACTCTAAATGACCAAAAAGCTCTGAAAGGGCAGAAAAGTCCAGCTGGATCCTCATTGCGATTTGCTGTGGGTAGCGAAAGGGGAAAGAGGTGATTTACCATCCTCATTGGCATGTTAGTTCAATTCATTTTCAGTAGAATTTACAGATAGCTGCAGAAGACTCCAAAAGGTTTCGCCCTTGTCTCTTTTTATAGAATACACATGATTGCTGCATATCATTGCATTAAAAAAACAGCACGAAGAGTACAGCTCACCCCAAATGCACCCACTTCAGGTAGACAACAAACACATTCATACCATTGAATCAAAATAAACATTGAGTTGACCCATTTGTGAGGCACCGGAAGTGAGCCTGCTAAAAGATATGCCTAAAGATGAGCTGAGGGTTGAAGTTCTACATCTGAGGCCTCAAGTAACCTCCACATTTGGGGGAGTGTTGAAGTATAAGTGAATTGCCCACCTTTTCTATTAGCTTAATTCTTTGGGTTGAATTGGTTGGTGCATGCAACTCAATACTAAACACTAGGATTGGCTCCATAAACACAAACGTTGTGGTAGGCACCCAAGTTATCAACACAGCCAAATCTTGTTTGAGATCTTCGGGGGCCAAGGTAAATCCACATCCACCAATGAAATAATCCGTTGTCATTAAGGAGAGCTAGTAACCTTTGCTTTCACCTTTGGAGGGAGGGCGAGGGAGGGAGGGAGGAAGTGAAAGGGTGAAAGGCATGGGTGAAAGAAGATGGCCAGCTTGGCCTATAGTTTTACTTGATGCAGGGACGGTACGTATGTCCTTGGGCTCCCCTTGCGTTCCTCTACCACGTTCTCGTGGAGTCATGGTATTGCCCTAATTGCCCTTTCTTTCTCTTGCTTCTCATGGAAGATCGTGGTTTAGGATTCAACTTTGGTTAGTAGATTTGATGTATGTCGTGAGAGGTTACGAGGTTTCTTCAAATCCTATGTTGTTTGTGGCAGCTTAAGTGTCCCGTAGCCACCCTGAGTGAATGCGGACCATCCACATCTCACTAGATAGGGAGAAATGCCTTAGCAACCTATTCAATTCCTGCAACTTCCTACGCCTTGTTACTTATATCCTTGATGTGGTATTGGTAGTGACATGCTCAAGAACATCCCTAAGAGATTCAAGAAGAGTGAATGCAAAAGCAAGAGGCGGAAGCGTGATGATTATGATGACCCGACAGATGTGGATTACAATCCAAATGATGACTCAGAGGTCCAATCCTCGATGGATGATTATGATGACCCTGACGGATGTGGATTACAATATGAATGATGACTCAGAGGTCGAATCCTTGATGCGTAAAACTAATGTGTTTCTGCGTAACAAACGAGCCAAAACCCCTACAGCCGGCCCAATGATCAATTTTGACTCTCCATCTGATAGTGACGAAGAAACACCAAAGAATCCCGAGGTATGTTTTTATTACACTCCCTCTTCAATGTTTCACCCTCGACTTCACCTTGATTTCAACTTCTTTCACAGACTGACAAATCACCGACCCGCGAGACCGACCAGGACCAAATTGGTACCATCGAGTCAATCAACCCAGAGCAACGATCAGCTATGGAGGATGTGAATCAAGGAATAAGACATGATGGCACCAACAAGTCGATCATCCAGGAGCCGATCAAACAAGAGCAACAATCGACCCACGAAGACGCCTTTTTTGAGAGGACAAGAGAAGACCAGGGTGATGTTCTCAACACATCAATGACTTCACAGTCTGAGAGAGTCGATACTGCCGACAAACAACTGATCCACTCTCCGGAGGTATCTTGTCCTTTCGTTCTTCCCGACTCCTTTCATCTGAGCATCTCCTTTTAATCCTTTGTTTCCCAATGTTGGCTCCAGGAATTTGACATCATTCGACTACACACATCTATGGGTAAGCTTCCTCATGAACCTAAACATGCTCTGACTGATCCTTCCGTCACCATCCGACTTCAAGAAGTTATTCAGCTCCTCCAGACACCAACCGAAACTCTAGTGCAAGATGCATCGCCAATCCGTCAAGCCCTTGTCGACGTCATGCCTCTTCTACCAGAATCCCTTCAAGTCAGCCTGGGACGTGTCAGCCATTTCGAGTTTTATAAAGCTCCTGTTACCAACGCTTGCAATCGGATCACCACTAGTCAAGAGCAAGCTCCATTAAAAGCAACCATCAAGGCTCGGTGTACTGAACTGGCTGAACGTCAGGCAACCGTTAAGGCAAAGGCGGCCACTTCTACACTTGAAGCACGATTGACTCAATTGGCTGTTGAAGAAACCGCACTTTTAGAAGCACTTACTCGAGTCAGAAACTCGATCACTCAAGACAAAGCCGAGCTTGCTAAGATCCAACGAGAAGTTGATTTGGAGGAGGAGTCGATCAGGATTGAAGCTGTGAAATTGCGAGACATGGGACAACAAATCATGGTAGGCACTGATGAGGCAGACCTAAGAATCATTGGTGAAGCCGATGCTGTCCGTCGGCAGTCAATTCATGATGTGGAATCATATATGTCTTACCTCCCTCACGTATTCTGAACTCGACATATCATCTACCCTGCGCCCGGCCAAACACGTCGAACTTTGATGTAATAACTCTTAGGAATTTATTTTGCTAAATATGTGAGGCTTACTTGGTGTTGCCTGCTAATATGTGTTCTCTGCTAATCTCCAATATACCTTTCACATGGGAAATGATGTTTCTTAATGGCCGATTGCTAAAACCGGCCTTGCCCCTCTTGTCAATCACAATGATTGGGACCATAACCCTTGTGTTTACATAATCATGGACCTACCGCATGGACCTAATCGCTCTTCTCTATCTAGTGCATAAAATAAACCTATCGCGTCCTACACATGCTAGTTAAGTCTAAGATTTATCTAAGCGCTTTCTAACTTACCCAAAAGACTTGCAACCTAAAGCCAAACCTAATTAAACTAACTAGGAAAGCTAAAGGGACACAAGTAAATGTGAAAACATAAATGTGTCAAAGTAAAAAGAGTAGGGCAGGGGGATGCAAACTCCTGAGGAAACACGGCGATTTAATGTGGTTCACCACTAAGGGCTACGTCCACGGACTCTCACCAAAGACAATATCCGAGCCGAGCACCAATACTCTCCCAATCACGTCTTGTCCTTGCCACCAAGTGGCTCCTGGCAAGTAAAGGCTAAGTGCCACCAAGCTACCAAGGCTTGGCCACCGCCAACGTCTCTCTTGGTCACGAGGCACCTTTTGGTCCGTTGTTTCTTGGCCGCTTCTGGAATGGTACTGTCCATTCATTTCTTGGAGACCGTACCATGCGGTTACTAGTGGAACCCCCGTTATGGCGGACCTTTGGGCCTTGCTTTCAGCTTTTCTTCTTCTTCATCTCTTGGATCTAAACACTTGAGAATGTACATCTAATAAGTTTATAATCCAAGTTTGGTTGTTAATCAATCACCAAAACACAACTATGGAAATATGGCATAAGAGGCCATTTTCCTTACACCAGCACTGTATCCTAAAAAGACACACTCAACTGACTACGCGGTCAACTTGGTGCTCTCATGAGGTGCAAGAAGCACATAGCGAACACAACCGAAAATATGAAGATTAGAATAATCAGACGCCTTGCCACAAAAGACGCTCAAGTGGAGTGCCCCCCATGAAGAGCAGAAGAAGGCTGAATGTTAATCAAATACGTGGCAGTAGAAACAACCTCAGCCCAGAAATGAGGGGGACCGGAGAAGCAAGCATAAGAGCACGAGCAGTCTCAAGGAGATGACGATGCTTGCGTTCAGCAACACCATTCTGACCATGAGCACCAGGACAAGAAAACCGTGCAAGGGTACCTTGCGCAAAAAGGACTTGACAAAGAGCATCAGAAAGGTATTCACCAGTGAAGTCAACACGAAAAAGACGAATAGAAGTGTCGAAATGGGTGCGAACCATAGCAGAGAAATTCTTATAGATGATAAGCCTCACTGCGATTTTTCATAAAGTAAATCCATGTGTGACGAGAAAAATCATTTATAAAAATTATATAATATCTGTGACCCCCTTGTGAAACAAAGGGCTAGACAAGGTTTAGCAAGGTGAAATTTGTGCTTTTGTCTACAACTTTTTATTTGGCTGAGGTAAAAGCTCCAATTGAATTTGAAATGGGTAGAAGTTTCCTCAAAAGTCGAGTTAGAAATTTCAGCTGATTTTCATTTATATTGATTTGGTTGGCTAGACATTGGTTGGGTCTAACCAATGGATTTGAACCATTTCCAATTAGAAATTGAAATTCGTTTCTATAGCAAAGCTTTAGGGTATGGTCCATGGAGCATTATAGAGCGTGTCTTGTTGCATGTGGGTTTAAACATGAGTAAAGGGGAGACTATGAGGAGACCTTTGCTCCTATTTCTCGTAGGACTACTGCTCATACTCTTTTGTGATGGCCACCGTTTGCCAGTGGGTTGTCTCTCACCTTGACATGAAGAATGCCTTTGATCAATGGGGAATTGCATGAGGTCTACATTAACCCTCTGTTCCAGAATCCAGATGGTTCTATATGTCTTCTCCATCGTTCTCTATGGCCTCAAGTAGGTTTCCCATGCTTGGTTTGAATGCTTCACCTATGTTGTCACTCACTGTTGCCAGTTTCGTTGCTAGCTTGCACGATCTTGCTTTCTTTGTTCACACTTAACATGTCGATGATATGTTGATCTCACGTAATGATCTTGGTTATATTTCCTTTATTAAAGCACGTCTTTGTGAGTAGTTTCATGTGTCTGACTTGGGTCATTGCTACTTTCTTTGGATATAGGTCACCCCATGCATGCGATACTACCTCTCCTAGGAACTAGGAAAGTACACTAAAGACTTCCTTGACTGTGTGGGTCTTACTAATCGCCACTTGGTGGACACTCTATGGAGCTTCACCATTATCTTTGTGCCATTGATAGTGTTCCTCTTGAGGATCCTACTCGCTATTGAGATCTTGTTGGCAACCCTATCTACCTTGTGATCACTCATCTTGGTATCTCCTATGTCGTCCACATCCGAGGGTCAGTTCATGTGATCATGTCTGCTCCCACTAGTATCTATTATGGTCACCTCCTTCGCGTTAGTCAATATCTTCATGGTACCATCGATTCTTGCTTGTTCTTTTTCTAGCTCCAGCTTTCTTCACATCCACACTTACTCTAATGCAATTTGAGGTACCGATCCTTTAGATTTCAAGTCCATCTCTTCTTATTGTGTCTTCCTTAGCTCTTGATTGATTACCTAGAAGACCATAAAGCATACTGTCATTTCGTGCTGAGTTGGCTAGTACTCCTACAACAACACTAGTGCCATTAGTATTGCTCTAGCTTCAATGAAGCATGGGCTCACCAAACACATTGGTACAGATTGCTTCTAACATTCGATCTGCAATGTGTGATTAGGTGGATGCTCTTCAATATGTGTCCTCAGAGCTCTAGCTTATGGATTTTCTCGCCAAGGTTCATACTCTTGATCTTAGCATCGCTTCTTCTCTCTAAACTCGATGTTGTTGATCCCCCATGAGTTTAAGGGGTGTTAGATGGTCTATTGTAAATATCAACTAGTATAGGGTGTCAGTATTTTGTATCGTCAGTCCACCATGAGACATATCAAGAGGTGGGTTTATATGAGTGTGTATAGGGTTTGGTCATTACAAAGCACGATGGTAGCACAAAAATAAAAGAGAACACACTTTTTTATACATGTTTGGGCTGTTGTGTCATGTAATATCCTACGTCCTGTGTTGGGTGGATTGTATGCTTATTTTTCGCAATGATCTAATTGTTTGATGTTTGATGATCTAGAGGGGTCTTTGCCTCGCCTTATATGTTTTGGGGGCCCTAGGGTTACAAGGCAGAATAAGATTGTATCCTAGTTGGATTACGTGAAGGTCACTTGAACAATGTACAATCTCCTTTGTCTTGTCCAACCACAATTCTAGGTTGGTTAGAATGGCACAACGTCTTGGACCGTGGATCCATCTTCAGGCATAGCCTTCCCTACTAGTCCATACATCATGAGCCAATTGTAGTATTGTGGGGTACATATCCCCCCACATAGGGGTCTTATTTCATATATACACATACTTGTATTTCTCCCATTGGGGAACCGAATACAATTTGAGCTGCTTTATCTAACAAGACTAGCCCCAAGGTGTGTTGTATTTCTCCCATTAGGTAGAAAGGGAGTTCTAATTTTTAGGTGAGATCTGACACATCATGAATTGCCCCAAGTGTGTTTGAAGGCATCTAAGAGTTGTGCACTGTTTTGAGGCAATGCAATTGCAAATATATTGATCGGTCCTAGTTTGTTGAAGTTAACCGACTGAGATGTTGCTTCTTTAGGCACCTTTATCGGCCACCGAGTTCATTGGTTTTCTTTTTAATCTTTGTTTCTCAAAGGAATGGCAGTGGCCACGCAATATTTGGTCTTAACCAATTCAACATGACTTATAAATATCAAGCAAGTAGGCAGTGCATACTAAGTGTAGGTGCGGTGGCTGGGAAAACTGAGGACGGCTCAACCTGCTCAGTGGTTTGGATACCTACCCTATCCATAGGTAACATGCACCGAGCTATGCGTTGAAGATAATACGGTGGTTGAAGGTACCCAACGAGGCATATGCTGATGATGCAACCATCGTCTCTACTACCTAAGAGAGATGAGCTATGAGGTGCTTCTCAACCCCTAATTTGTGTTCCGCCTCTCATCATAGTGTTCCATGCCCTCTACTACTTCTCCACCTCTCCCACCTCATGCCTATCGCCCATACCACCATCACTACCCTCCTTGCTGGTCCACTGAGAGGGCAAAGGCCGCCACCTCCTCTGCTGTTGCGCTCTCGTCCCACCGCCTGTGGCAGACCTTGAATTGGGAGGGCTCATTTTCCTCCTCTTTTCCCCGTTTCTCCTCTCGTTTCTTCATTTTTTTTCTTTTTCATATTCTTTGTTCAAGCATAAATATTATTGGTGGGCTTCAGGGGGGATCCATTGTCCGAGGTAGGGGGTACCGAGCCCCACGCTCGATCCGCCTTGCCTACTCCCTTCTCGGGTCTCGCTCTCGCCCCTTTTGCCTCGCTCCTCGCCGCCACCTACTATGGATCCTACCTCTTGCACAAGTCATATTGTCTCCTCTTGCTCAGACCTCTATTGCGCCCGCCGCCACCAATGTGATACTCCGTATCTTAAACCCTAACTAGGCATGTCATCATATGCATATTCTATTAAACAATGGAAAGGAAAATATATCATTTTAATATTTTCCAAATTTTTTTCCAAAACTTCCAAAAAGGATTTAAGTTAAATTTTAAATCCTATAAATAAATGGTAACCAAAGGCATAAGTTTAAATTTCAATGCAATGATTCCTTTCATTTTAAACCTTGGAGTAAATTCTTTTTAATTAAGGTTTGAAGTTGAGTATATATTCTTTTTATATATAAAAAAGGAGGGGGGGAATAGAAAAGAAAAAAAAATGGAAATCAGGGGGAGCCGGTGGCCCAAAGCCACGGCGGCCCACCCTGATTCCCGGCCCATAGACCTTCGCCGAGGTCATCTTCAACCTCGGGCGAAGGGGGATCAACTCCCACCGCCCGCTATTCCTCACCAATGCCTTCTGCTCCTCGCCACACCGCCGCCGTGCCCATCGCCCGGGCAAACCTCGAGCCGAAGTGGCCGCACCTCACCTCGCCACCTAGACCTTGACCCACAGGTGCTTCACCTTGCCCATCGTCTTCTTTCGCAGTACCACAGAGCTCATCACCGCCGTCGCCATCCGAGCTAATCTGCTGATGCTATCCTTTCCCTTCCTCGCCCTATAGATACCCCCTCACCATCGTCGTCTCAACCATCACTCACCACCCTCACCGGCTATCGCTACTCCCCTCTCATTCCCCGCTCTGCTCAACTCCAGTGAGTCAAGCCGCCGCCCAAATTCGCTGCCTCTACTGCCTCTTCTTCTAATTCAAGTAAGTGCTGGCCTCGCCAAACCTCTCTCCACTTCCCAAGAACTCTTTTTCTTCTATTTCGCACCGGAACTGAGCTCTCCACGAGCTCCCTTGCCCCAGCCATGGCATCTCGACCCTAACCGCCGTGGGAAAGCCACCTCCGGTCACTGAATTACCTCCCTAATTCCACCGCTGTGTTCGTCGCGATAGTGTAGTCCCGGTGCTCTCGACCTCATCACCGGAACCGGCCCGACGGTGAGGAACCGCCGCCGTCCGTCGCTGGCGGTCTACTCCACCATGCCCGGTTCAGCCAAGAATCGACCGCCGTCTCAACCCGTAACGACGTCACCCCCTGTGAGTCACTGCCAGGTGGGCCCACAACGAACGGCGTCGGCCACGCCGTCCTCCTCCTAGCAGGCCGAGTTCGTGGGCCGAAAAAGAAGAGAGAGAGGCGGGCCCGATAGTCTTTTTGGGCCAATTAAAACGGTCTTTGGGCCGAAATTAGATAAGGATAGAAACCAGACCAGTTTAGCTATTCAAGGAGCAAAATAGAACTTTTGTGGGCCTTGGGCTTTTTTCGAAATTCTGATTTTCTTTAATTTATTCTTTTCCTATTTCAATTACTTAAATTAGACTTATTTAAAAATATTGTTTACCCTTTCTAGTTAAATTAATTAATTTTCACTCTTCTCTATTCTTTTAAATAAATGAATAATTAATTAAATAAATCTTTATTTTGAAATTGATTTTTAATAATTCTAATTCAAATAAATCTTTGTTTTTGATATTCGTTTCTTTTAATTCTCCAAAAGAAATTTAACAAATCTGAATAATTAGCTTTCTAATATTTTAAAATCTCAATTTCTACTTTTAAAATAATAAAATCCTTTTAAATTTTAGAAAATCTATTTAAAACCCTAAAACCTTATTTCAATCTTAGAAAAATAATTTTAATTAGAAAAGGATCTAAAATTTAAATTCATACTCACCCCTTTCTTTTAGAAACCTTTAAAATTCTTTAATTCACAGGTTGATCATCCTCATACCTAAATTCATTCATATCATGCATATAGGTGCGATAAATCACCGTGGAACTTTCAGAAGTCCCCACATCAGAAGTCTTTGAAGCAGGAACCCAAGAAACCACTCCAGTCCCAAAAGAAGAATCTTTTGAAGTCTCTTTTGATTCAAATACTTTAAATCTAGGCAAGCCCCGGTGCATTTACCTTTTATTTTGAGTCTTAATTAATGAGTTATGAGTGTGCATTAGAGTTAGGAATTGCTTGAAACCCTAGTGCATATTGAATTCCTGATTCGAGCGTAATAAATCCTATACGTATAGATTAGATGCTTAGTTAAGCTCAATGATATGTTACGCTTTCTTTGAAAAGAATTCATTTTTAATCCTTGTTACTTTGAGACGAATCCAAGACAGTTTCTGAGTTGTTTAATTGGAGACAGTGGACGGGATCAGTTATGCATTTGAGATATGATGAATATTAAGAAATTAATGAATGAACGTGATTGAGATCCTGATCCTGTCTGTCATATAAGGCCGTCCGATGTTTGGTCATGTTTTTGGCTTTCGAACGCGCCTCTTTCACTTGTCGTCCTTAATTGGCTTCGATAAGCCTCTCATCCTTTGTACCTAGAGTTGAACTGTGGTGAGACCAACTGGATGGTGGAAGATAGGCGAGTGTCGGAGTACACTCGGGTTCGGTGAGAGCAGTTCAGACTAAGTGGCAACGAGGATGTTGGATTGTCATATGTGGGGTCGTCGTACACACATATGACTAGTGTTTGAGTATCTATTCTCGGGAGTATAAAATCGATTCGAATCGCTGGGCTTATCAGGTGTAAGAGCTGAATCATCACCGACATCGTAGTTAAGAAGAATAATGTTTTTGAAGAGTAATAATATTATCAAGTGTTTGCTTTGTTTGCTATTAGAATAGGTAACATTTACTATAAATAGGACTAACTAAAAAAGTTAACACCCTAAAAGCTAAGGACCTACTTTTAAAGCTTTTCGCGTGTGTGTTGATCCTACCAAATCAACCTTAAGATAGAAATTAGATTAAGTTTAGTGGACGGGTAAGACTTGTTAAGTAATTTTTACTTAATGATTCTCTTCTTCTTTATTCAGGTTCAGAATTCTCTTTGAATACAATTCTTCCTCCTCAACTCCTCAATAAATGAGCATCCTGGGCATGATGCAAATTACTTTTAAAAGATGTTTTATTAGAGTAGATCATCCTTTTGCTGTATTAAAAAGAGTTTGCTCTATCTTGTTTAAACAAAAGTATTGTACCAAACTTATGAAGTTTTGTAATTAGTTTCCATTTGTCTTTAAATATTGTAATCTGAAGACTCTTTCAAGAGTCGTCTTGAAGTTCGATCTCTTGGGAAGGCTTGTCAAGACTGGTAAATCTTGACAATCCACCGAAATTAACTTAAGATTAATACTTAGGTATTAAACTTGTATTAATTCCGGCGGTTCTGCCACAACCAATTTGAACTACTCCTTCCCTATTCTCTCCCTCCCGGCACTTCGTTCCACCCCATCCCCTCCTCAAGTTCCACCCCGCCCGACAACCCCTCTATCACGCTTGTCGGTCCTCAAAAGTGTCATGCCATGCCGCATGAAGGCAAACCATGTTGTGCACCACCCCTATCCTTCTCACCCTTTCTTCCTATTGGCAAGTCCAGTAATAGCAATTGTTTGTAGGCTTAAAGCCTGCCTATTCAGTCGCCCTTAATGGGCTTAGGGTTGGGCGTGGCTGGCTGGTCCTGTTATGGCCGCCGCCCCCTCAGATCAGGAGTTGAGTCCCCTAGGGTTAGGACTCTCCTCCTGACCTGATAATTCGATTGCCCTACTTTTCATCCAGCAAGGAGGCATCGTAAGGGATTGAAGTGAGAGGTTGAGGATGAGACTAACCTGGCAGTGTCGTACTCCTCCCTCTGCTTGCAATGGCGGCGTCGCGCGGGTGCGCACTAAGTAGCAATGGTGACACCCAATGGCCGCCCGCCGCCGGTCCCTTTTCTCCTAGTGGCAGCATAGTCCAATCTTCCCTGCCCTTCCCATCGGCAGCGCTGGTAGTTAAGGCAAGTGAGTGCTTTTCTTTGATAAATTTTGATTGTTTTAAATTAGTTCTTCCTGCTCTAACATGCTGATGTAACCGTTTGACTTAACCAAATTATAAGCACTGTTGGTACATCTTCATGCAACAGAGAAAAGTTGGTACTTGTTTCTGGGCCTGTTAGCATGGTAAATTTCTTAGTTATTACGAAGTTTCTGCAAAGTGCTGGTTGTTTTGTCAAGCGTTTGGCTAGCATAAGCATTGGACGGAGCAAAACATGCCGGGTATTTCTCCCCACTGTTGCGAACTGATATACAGATGTAGGGTTATTTTCGTTACTGATACTATCTTTTTTAAGATATGCTTTGATCTTGGTTACCGACAGGGCAGCAGAAGTAATAAAGGATCGATTGACAGTGCTACAATTTTCCTGGGATCCAATTAGTGTAATTCCTAAGCAGCTTGTGATCTTCCGTAGCAGAGCTATGCACCAAAATAGTCCTTGAAATCCACGAGTATGTTTTTGAATGAGTATCTTTTTGTTGTGAGGTGAAGTCTGTTTTCCGCAGGTGACTTTTACTTACATTGAGCAATGACTTCTAGTAACCTGATACCTATAGTTTTTTTCCTCGAATGACGCCTGAGGGTATACCTATAGTTCTGTATATTGGTCTAGGTTTTTTTTATTAAACAGTTTGGCAAGAAAGTATTTCGTTAGTATATAGTAGTATATCTATACGGAAACAATGGCCATGCCACATGCTTGCAGTGTGCAGGCCACCAGCCACAAAGGAAACATTATTAGGTTTTCCATTCTAGTTCAAGCAAACAGGAACATCATTCATGTGAGGTGCTACTATTTTTCTATATAGTGAGTGAAGAGCAGGTCTACACAGCGTCTTTACAGGATGGAACAAGGGTGTTCAGGAAGGACTACTCCTGAGCCCTGACCCCGCACTGTGTGCATCCAAGTTCAAAGTCCAGCATCACTGTGGAGCTAATCCCTCCTTTGTGATGTTCTTAGAAATTTAGCATTTTGGCCCCTTATGCTGAAATCTTTAAGTTCTTCTATAATTCTATTTGCTCTCTTGTTCTCCTTTAATCTGTTGTTGACCATGGTTTTTTTTCAGCAAGCAAATATCCGCTCCAGTACATTTGCAAGGCATTGAGAAAGCAAGGGCCATTGATGTATGCACATTCCATAATTTGGCACTAACAGAGGATGTAATTTTGTGGGCATGGGGTAGTATTTAGTTTGGTCGGTTGAGGAATGGAGATCAGCATCCAAGATCAAAACCGAACAAGGACTATCTGATCTCTTACTGGTAAGGCAAATTGATTTCGTTTCTTTGAATTTCTGAGAATTTATCAAACCATTTTTTCTCAAACATGCAGGAGAGCTGCGTGTCATTGCATTAAGAAGAAGAAATATAAGTTTATACAACCAAGTGGCCACCCCACGGGCCCATATCACACCCACAAAACTGTAGGGCTACATCGTGGCTGTAGACAAAGAACTACCAGAACCGCGAAGCTGTCAGCCTCTGGGCGCAGCCAGGGCACCCAACACGCCTAGGCACTTGGCCCCAGCCTGACACCACAAACTCTCCTCTTCCCTAGTAGCAGCTACCAAGTGCTGAATGGAGGGTGAGACGCCATCAAACGCCGCGGAATTCCTGTGCTTCCAGAGCATCCAGGCCCCCAAGATCACCAGGGAATTGAATCCCCTCCGCAGGTCTGCAGCCACTCACTTCTCTGAAACGCTCCACCAGTCTCCAAAGCTCGTTTCCGTCTGACCTTGCATCAGCGCTTGCATTCTGAAACGGCTAAGAAGATGAAACCAGAAACCTTTGGCAAACACACAAGTAACAAGCAGATGAAAAATGTCCTCCTGCTCCTGGTCGCAAAGAAGGCAGTGTTTAGGATGCGGTAGTCCGCGCTTCGTGAGACGGTCAGCTGTCCAACACCTGTTGAGCATAGCTAGCCACAAGAAAAATTTGCAGCGAGCAGGAGCCCAGGATCTCCATAAGCACTGGGCTGGCTCAAAGTGGATGGTGCCTTGACAGTATGCCCTATAAGCCGAGCCGGGTGAATAGCTCCCGGAACCGCTGTGACGCCAATGGTGAATATCATTTGCGTCCGGTTGGAGGACCACCTCCTGCATAATATCCCAGACCTGCAAGTATTCCATGATCCCATACACAGAAAGGGCCCCCCTCACATCCCTGACCCCGAGGTTGTTGTTGAGAGCCTCTTGGACAGTTCGCTTGCCCGAGGTACGTCGTGGCACGGCTGCGAAAAGGCTGGGCACCATGTCCGACAACCTCTGTCCATGAATCCAACGGTCATGCCAGAACAGGGTATTCGCTCTAGACCCTGTTAGATTGTATGTATTAAGGTCCATTGGGCCTGGCTCTATGCTTGGGCCTTCTAGCCTAGATAGCTGCGGCAGGGGGTTTCTGTCCCTGACCTGCGCCTAGGATGGGCGCCCAAGGAAGGAGGGGTGGCGGCTGGACTTGTTGTCCAAGCCGTCCCCTAGATAGATTAGGATAGGACTCTAGGTCCCAGGATATATATACATGTACCCCCTGTATCCTAATCAATCAATCTAATCTTCCAGAGCCATATTCTCTCTTTCATGGTATCACGAGTCCGGGATTCTCCCGATTCGCTTCCGTTGCCCTAAACCCATGGCTGACCCGTCCAACCCCGTCGACCCTGCTGCCGCCGCTGCCTCTCCCAAGGCGCGCGAGCGCGAAGACGACCCTTCTGCTGCGAACCCCAAGGCTCGCGCCGATGAGGAGGCGCGCCTCAAGGCCCGCGCGGATAAAGCCTTGGCTGACCGCAAGGCTGCCCTAGCCCGTGCCCTTCAGGCTGAGCAGGACGCCTCCGCCGCCGCCAAGGAACGCGCCGCTGCTGCCGAGCGCGAGCACCTCGCCCTTGAGCGCGCCGCTGCCGCACGCGCAGCAGCTGCTGCTGCCCTCCAGGATGCTGGACTCATCGGCGATGATGACCAGTCCAGCGTTGATGACGACGACCTCTCCCACCACGAGACGGCAGCCCTCCTCAACCTGCACGCCCAGGCTGTCGCCATGCAGAATATCCGGACCCTGGTCCCCATTGTCCTCGACATCATCGCCGACAATTATGCTCGCTGGCGTGAGCACTTCCTCATCATCGTCGGCAAGTACTCCCTAGAGTCCCACATCCTCGCTGCTGCACCATCCCCTCCATCCGCAGATTGGATCCGCATGGATTGCGTGATCAAGTCCTGGATCTTCGGCACTATGTCCCCGGAGCTGGTTGATGCCGTCATGGAACGCGGTGCCACTGCTCGCCAAACTTGGCTTGCTGTCGAGGCACAGTTCCTCGGCAACCGTGAAACTCGTGCACTCTACCTCAACTCCGAGTTTCACAACTTCGAGCAAGGCGACCTCAGCATCACTGACTACTGCCGCAAGCTCAAGGCCATGGCCAACGCCCTCTCCGACCTCGGCGAGCACGTCTCGGATCGTACTCTCGTCCTCAACTTGATCCGAGGCCTCAACGAGCGCTTCGAACCCATGCGGCTCCACTTCAAGCGTGCGCAGCCCTTCCCCACCTTCCTGCAGGCACGCAACGACCTCCTCCTTGAAGAGCTCACCATCTCCAAGCGCGTGGCTTCGACCTCTACTGCTGCCTCCGCCTTCGTCGCCTCCACCGCTTCCGCATCCGGCTCCACCACGACTCCTTCCACCGCGCCGCCTGCCTCTGATGCCCCAAAGCCGCCCAACACCAACAAAGGCAAACGCGGCAAACGAGGCAAAGGCGGCAGCGGCGGCCAGCCCGGCTCCGGATCTGCACCAGGCGGCGGCCCCTCCAACTCCAGGGGCGGCTCCGGGGGTGCCCAGTGGCCATCCTTCTGGAACCCGTGGACATGGTCCATCCAGATGTGGCCAGGGCCGCGCCCCCACCCTCCCCTCGCCCCCATCCCTCACCCTGCTGCCCCTGCGCAGCAGCAGGCCATGGTGGCCGGTGGTGGGTACTGGAGTCCTCTGGCACCGGCTTCCCTCTACGGCGCTCCTGCTTCGGGCGGTGCTCTCCCTTCCTAGGATCAACAGCACCTCGCCAACTCCTTCACCACCATGACGCTGCAACAGCCGCAGCAGCATGAATGGTACCTGGACACCGGCGCCACCTCCCACATGACCTCCGATCCGGGTACTCTTGCTTACACCACTCCTTCCCGGTATCCATCCATTGTGGTTGGTAATGGCGCTACTCTCCCGGTATCCACCTCTGGCGTCGCCCACCTTCCTGGTCCCTTCCATCTTACTGATGTTCTTGTTGCACCTAATCTAATTAAGAATCTTATTTCCGTTCGTCGTTTCACTACTGATAATTCCTGCTCAATTGAGTTTGACCCCTTTGGTTGCTCTGTGAAGGATCTTCAGTCTCGGAACGTGATCGCCAGGTGCAATAGCTCCGGACCCCTCTACCCCTTGCACCTTCCAGCACCGGCATCGACTCCATTGGCTCTCCATGCTGCTGCTACGTCCTCCATCCTCTGGCATCGCCGTCTCGGCCACCCCAGTCATGAAGTCCTGTCTAGACTAGCTGCTGTTTCTTGTGTTCCCCATAGCACACATAACACTAGTCTATGTCATGCCTAGTCAATTGGGGCGTCATATTCGTCTCCCTTTCTCTGTGTCGTCTTCGCGTGCAACTCGGAATTTTCAGTTAATACATTGTGATTTATGGACATCACCTCGTGTTAGTATTTCCGGTTACAAATATTATCTTGTAATTCTCGATGATTGCTCGCATTTTCTTTGGACGTTTCCCCTACGTCTTAAGTCCGACACCTTCTCCACCCTCACCAATTTCTTTGACTATGTCTCCACACAGTTCGGCACAACCATACAGGGCATCCAGTGTGACAACGGGCAGCGAATTCGACAATTCTGCTGCCCGTACGTTCTTCTTAAGTCATGGTGTCAACTTCCGTATGTCCTGTCCTTATACCTCCGCCCAAAACGGTAAGGCTGAGCGTAGCATTCGTACCATCAACAATGTCATCCGCTCCCTACTGTTTCAGGCTAGCCTTCCTCCTTCTTACTGGGTCGAAGCTTTGAACACCGCTACCTATCTTCTCAATTTGCTGCCAACCACCACTCTGCAGTCTGGCACACCACACCAGGCCTTGTTCGGCTCCCCCCCTCCTATGATCACCTTCGAGTTTTCGGTTGCTGCTGCTATCCCAACTTGTCTGCTACCGCTTGCCACAAGTTAGCGCCACGCTCTACTCGATGTGTCTTCTTAGGATACTCTGCTCATCACAAAGGTTATCGCTGCCTCGATCTGTCTTCTAATCGTGTCCTTATCTCCCGACATGTCGTTTTCGACGAGTCTTCTTTTCCCTTTGCCGAGCAGCCTTCCCCTTCTTCCAACACCGACTCCCTTGAGTTCCTTGCCGACTACACTAATGCTGCACCGGA
Organism: Paspalum vaginatum; assembly: GCA_030272315.1. Classification (NCBI taxonomy): domain Eukaryota; kingdom Viridiplantae; phylum Streptophyta; class Magnoliopsida; order Poales; family Poaceae; genus Paspalum; species Paspalum vaginatum. The sequence continues at coordinate 2,294,454 of CM059018.1, read as the reverse complement.
GCCCGTTGGCCCGCTGCCCCCTTTGTTTTCTGCAGGCACCATGGCTGATCGTGCCAACGCGCCCCGTGGGGCTGCTGGCGCGTCTTCCCCGCTACCTGCAGGGTCACCTGCGGCCCCCGACGCATCCGCAGGGTCACCTGCGGCCTTCGGCATACCCGCAGGGTCCCCTGCAGTCTCCAGCTTGCCCGCTGGGTTCCCGCTGCCCCCACCTGCGCCACGCGCGGCTGCTGGACCGCCACCAGGCTTCCCTCCGCTTGGGACTCGCGGGGCGCCTGCTGCATCACCAGCAGCTGGACGGCTGCCCAGCTCACCTCCAGCAGCTGGCCGGTCACCTGGCTCCTCCACGCCCGCGCCACGCGCGGCAACGACGCCCCCCGGCTCGCCCTCGCCCGCACAGCCACGTGCGGCACCCCTCACGCCGGATGCTCCTGCAGCTCCGGTTCGTCGGTTTCGCGGCGAAGTCTACACTCGGCGACCTGTGCATGGCCCTGTTCGCTCCAGCACCCGCCCCTTGCCGTTTCATGTGCCCATCCATGGTCCGTCTCTGGTGGAACCGTCCCTTCCCAAAGGGGTTGTTCAGATTCCACCTATCACCAACGACCATCGGATGACCACTCGGGCCAAGCTGGGCTTTCGTCAGCCGGCACTCTTCGCTGCAGCACCATTGACTTCAGTTCCAAAGTCCTTCCGGAGCGCCCTTGCCGATCCAAATTGGCGGGCTGCCATGGAAGAGGAGCACGCCGCTCTCCTACAGAATCACACTTGGGATCTGGTTCCTCCTCCACCACGCGGTAATGTTGTGTCCGGTAAGTGGATCTTCAAGCACAAGTTCAAGGCAGATGGCTCCCTCGAACGGTACAAGGCTCGCTGGGTCCTTCGTGGCTTCACCCAGCGCCCTGGCATTGATTACGATGAAACTTTCAGTCCCGTCGTCAAGCCAGCTACCGTTCGGACAGTTCTCTCTTTGGCTCTCTCTCGTGGCTGGGCAATTCACCAACTGGACGTCAAAAATGCTTTTCTTCATGGTACCTTGACAGAGACAGTCTATTGTCAGCAGCCATCCGGTTTTGAGGATCCCTCTCATCCTGATTTTGTCTGCCGCCTGAACAAGTCTTTGTATGGGTTGAAGCAAGCACCACGTGCATGGTACAGCAGATTTGCGTCTCACTTGCTTTCAATTGGGTTTCAAGAGGCTAAGTCTGACACTTCATTGTTTGTGTTCCACCGTGGCGTTGACACAGTCTATTTGCTCTTATATGTGGATGATATTGTTCTCACTGCGTCTTCTCCGCACCTTCTTCGCCGCACCATTGCGGCTTTGAAGCGAGAGTTTGCCATGAAGGACATGGGAGAGCTTCATCACTTTCTGGGCATGGAAGTTCAGCGCTGCCATGGAGGGCTTCTTCTAACTCAACGCCAGTACATGCTTGACATTCTTGAGCGTGCTGGCATGTCAACCTGTAAGCCCTGCTCAACACCGGTTGACACAAATCCGAAAGTTTCAGCTACTTCCGGACCACCTGTCTCTGACGCTACAGCTTTTCGGAGTCTTGCTGGGGCCTTACAGTACCTTACTTTCACTAGGCCTGAGATTTCTTATGCGGTACAGCAGATCTGTCTTCACATGCATGATCCGCGGGAACCGCACCTTGCAGCTCTCAAGCGCATTTTAAGGTACATTAAGGATACAGTACACCTTGGGCTGCTCATACGACCATCTTCACAGTCTGATCTTGTGGTATATTCAGATGCTGACTGGGCCGGTTGTCCTAGACACACGGAAATCAACCTCAGGGTATGCTGTGTTTCTCGGTGACAATCTTGTCTCCTGGTCGTCCAAGCGCCAGAACACCGTCTCTCGATCCAGTGCTGAGGCTGAATATCGTGCTGTAGCTAATGCTGTTGCTGAGGCATCTTGGCTGCGCCAGCTTCTTCAGGAGTTGCGCTCTCCTCCACGTCGCGCTACATTGGTTTATTGCGACAACATCAGTGCCGTCTACATGTCCTCCAACCCAGTTCAACATCAGCGCACCAAGCATATTGAGATAGATCTTCACTTCGTCCGAGAACGAGTCTCCTTCGATGATCTTCGCGTCCTGCATGTTCCTACATCCTCACAGTACGCCGACATCTTCACCAAAGGCCTTCCGTCTTCAGTCTTCGCGGAGTTTAGGTCCAGTCTCAACGTTTGCGGTGCAGACGATAAGACTGCGGGGGCATGTTAGATTGTATGTATTAAGGTCCATTGGGCCTGGCTCTATGCTTGGGCCTTCTAGCCTAGATAGCTGCGGCAGGGGGTTTCTGTCCCTGACCTGCGCCTAGGATGGGCGCCCAAGGAAGGAGGGGTGGCGGCTGGACTTGTTGTCCAAGCCGTCCCCTAGATAGATTAGGATAGGACTCTAGGTCCCGGGATATATATACATGTACCCCCTGTATCCTAATCAATCAATCTAATCTTCCAGAGCCATATTCTCTCTTTCAGACCCCACCACAGAGGTAATTGAGATGTCAAAGAGAGCTCGAACGTTTCCATGCACCACCACAGGGAACATCGCCCACGGCTTGTCCGGTTGAGTTTTGCATAACCACAGCCATCGCAAGCGCAAAGCCCAGCCCAGAGTGGTGAGATTGTGTATCCCAAGTCCACCAAGCAATGGCCTCCGTTGACCACCTTCCTTCCCTTCCAAAGGAACCCCCGCCTTAGCTTGTCAACCGCACGAACTGCCCATGGTGGGAAGTCAAGAGCAATCGTCTGATAGATAGGCATGGAGGTGAGAACGGCCTTCACTTGGAGCAGACGCCCTGCCTTCGTCATCAAGGAGGCTTTCCACCCCGGCAGCTGATTAGCAATTTTGTCAATCAAGGGCTGCAATGCTGACTTCAGAAGTTTGTATGTGGACAGAAAGCGGCAGGCCCAGGTATGTGCAGGGAAACTCTCTGATTTCACAAGCCATGTGGTTACTCACCGACTGCAATTCTGACTCTCCACAGTTAATTGGCGTTACCGAGCTCTTCTGCAGATTGGTCCGCAAGCCTGACGCTTCTTCAAACAACTCAAGAATCCATGAAATCAGCTCCAAGTCTGAGGCCACCGGCTTAAGAAACAAGACAACATCATCTGCATAGAGGGAAACACGGTGCGCCCATCGTGCTCAAGAGGCTGCAGCAGCCCTAGATCATTAGCCTTACTGATCAGTCCGTTGAGAACCTCCATGACCATTAAGAAGAGCATCGGCGATAATGGGTCACCCTGTCGCAAGCCGTGCCAGGTGGGTAATGGTCTCTCCGGGCTCCCCATTCAACAGCACCTTGGTGTCCTCAGTCATGAGGAGAGCACACAGCATGTCACACCAAACTTGACCAAAGGCCAACTGTCGTAGTACCTCAAGCAAGAACTGCCAAGAGACCGAATCAAAGGCTTTAGAGATGTCAAGCTTTAGAAGGATTCGCTTCTCTCGCTGACAGTGGAGGTGTTTGGCCATCTGCTGAACCAACATGAAATTATCCTGAATGCACCGCCCTTTGACAAAGGCGCTTTGATTTGGCAAAATCATCTCCTGCAATCTTGGGGCAAGCTGGTTTGCCAATAGCTTGGCCACCAATTTTGCAAAGCTGTGGATGAGGCTTATAGGACGGTAGTCCTTAACCATGGCAGCATCAACCTTCTTGGGTAACAAGGTGATATAGGCCAAGTTAAGTAGCCTCGAGTTGGAGTTCCAGCCCTGATGCACCTGGGATATAGCCGCCATGATGTCTGATTTGATAATTGGCCAACATGCTTTGTAGAAACGGCCAGAGAAGCCATCAGGCCTGGGTGCTTTATCGGAGGGCATCTCACGAACTGTGCGCCACACTTCCTCCTCCGAAAATGGATACTCCAAGGACTGCAGGTCGAAGGAAGGCATGCTGAGCTCCTCGAGGCGAATGGAGTGACCTCGGTGATGAACTGAACCTAGGACCTCCTCAAAGTAGTCGAGCGCTACCTTATGCTTGTCCTCTTGACTAGATGCCACCTGGCCGTGCGCAACCAGCTTGGGTATAAAATTCTTGCGCTTTTGGTACCTCGAGTGCAAGTGGAAGAAGGTTGTGTTCGCATCACCTTCACGGAGGTGGGCCAAGCGAGAGCGTGTATGCGCAATGGTCCACTCAAGGGAAGCAAGACCGAGGGAGTGCTTTTTGAGTTCCTATCGCAGCCAAAGCTCCTCAGCAGATAGGGCCCTACGGTCTTGAGCTACCTCCAGATCATGGACGATCTCCCTGGCTAACTGTAGTTGCAGCTTGATATGCCCCACGCGCTTTTGACCCCAACTCTGCAGTGCTCAGCTCAAACGCTTAAATTTGATGGAGAGCCACTCCACCGGGCAGCTACAATCCACCAGGGCATCCCACGAGCACTGCACCGTCACCACGAACCCATCCAGCCTAGGCCAGAAGGCCTCAAAGTGGAAGCGCCCCTTAGGAGGGGGATAGTCATTGAGGCCTAGCAGCAAGGGGCAATGATCAGAGAGCATTGTTGCTGCACTCTGCAGCAGACAGCGGGGGTACAACGCCTCCCAGTCTGCTGTGAAGAAGACACGATCGAGGCGTACAAGAGTCAGTGAATCACGCTCATTGGACCAAGTAAAGCGTCATCCGATCAGGTTCAGCTCTTTCAGATCGAGATCATCCAGTAGCCTCCGGAATCTCCCCATCAGAGCCCAGTTAACATTTGCATTGTTCTTGTCTTCTGATTGGTAGATGAGATTGAAATCACCTGCAACCAGCCAGGGACCAGGACACCCCTCGCGGACCTCTCTCAACTCACGAAGAAAGGCTGCTTTGTCCGCATCCTGATGGGGGCCATACACCCCTGTGAGCCACAAAGGCACTCCATTAGTGCCCTGCAGCTTAACAGGGACTGAGTGTTCATCTACATGCTAGTCCAAAGCTTGGCCAACACCATCAGCTGGACAGTAGACAAACTCAGAGAACTCGGCTCCCAACGAAGTGAGCACGAGGTGATCTGAGATATGCGCCAACTTGGTCTCCTGCAGGCACACAATGTTTGCCCCTGTCGCCAACACCATGTCACAAACCGAGTTACGCCGCGCAGCAGCGTTAAGGCCGCGCACAGTCAACACCACACTTTTAGAAGGATTCATTGGAAACAATTGTTAACGACCAACTGGACCAACAGTTACATGACTGCGATCGCAAGCACCTGCGGCTCTCCAACATCACTAGGAAGAGCAGGAGGTAGCGACCAGTTGAAGAGGGCAGCCAAGGCCTCAACATGTGGGCGGGCCAAAGGGTGCTCATACAACAAGGCATAAGCGCGACGCACAGAATCATCCACCTGGTCATTGCTTGGAGCCAACTACAGTTGCCTGCTTAGCACCTCGAGCACCAAACGTGCCTCCGCTGCCGGCCCTTGCCGACCTGCCAGGCGCAAGCTCTGCCTAGGTGGGATAGGAACGGTGGGTGCAGGGGGCAGCTGTTGCCTCCTCCTACTGCCGGCGTAGGAAGGACCTCGGCCACCGGCTTCTTCAAACCGGAGATGAACGCAGACTAGGCCTCCTTGCGCACATCCGATTTAAACCTCTTCCGGGCGTACATGCGCAGCCCCTCAGAAGGCAAACAACGCATGGTCGTGGCGTGGAGCAGAGGGGACGGACCTAGGGGGCATTTGCAGAGGCACAAACTTGCACCCGGCGTCCGCATCAAGCCCAACCGCCGCAGCAGGTTTCAATGGACCAACAGAAAGCCAGGCCTGGGGCTAAGGCCTGAGTCGAAGGAGCTGAGCTCTAGGCCTGGTCCAACGAGGCCGAACAGCATGTGCCCCAGGCCTGGTCCAAGGGCGTAGGATAGCACTGACCCAAAGACCGGCCCAACACTAGCATCCACTCCAACCAGGGACGCCTCAGTCAATCATTGGGTCATCAGGAGTCTTCTCAGAATCCACCTCGGGATCTCTCGGCCAAAGCGCACACCTCCTCACGAGCTCGTCCAACGGGTCTATCTCTTTTGCCAGGAATCTTTCTTTTCCAGTTGGCAGACAGTAGGAGCTTGGACGGGTTCTAAGCTTTTCACTTTTCTGCAACAGCTGCTGCACTTCTGCAGTGGACGCCTCCACCATCTTGGACGCATCCTCCATGGTCCCCCGCTAGCAGCCGTGGCTGTCGCGGCGTCCAATGCCAGCAGAAGAACGACGGCGTCGACGAGAGCGCGAACGACCTCTGTCACGACGGCAGTCACCCCCACGGGCACCATTCCTCGTTCTGCCGGTCATGGTGATCCTCGGACCGATCATCGCGGCCCGACGGGGGGGGGGAGGGCGAGAGAGGCTGCGACAGCGAGGACGAGCCAAAATCTTTCACCTTAGGTGATGATGATATTGACGTCGTACGTGAGACCGAGCTTGTCCACCGGAAGTTCCTGATCGGACGCCTCCATGATCATCAGCTCCTTGTCCGTCCGAGATGCACTTAGGCCACGCTGCCCACACAGCCACCCCGAACCTGGACATGTCCTGCTTGCTCTCTATCGCAGGGAGTAGCTATTCCACCCAACAATAAGGACCGAGCAGCTGCTCCGCAGTGGCAATAGCCCATGTATGCGCAGGGACACCATGGTGAGGTCGAGGCGAAACTGGAGGCGGGTGATGCCAGTGGCCTGCGCCTGCCGTGTCCAAGGCTTGAGGAGTAGTCGGAACCGCGGTGTCCTGACGAAGCGGCCAGCCTCGAGGACCTGACTCGCCGTCTCGGCGTCTGGCAGCCAGATGAGGAAATCCTCTAGAGCAAACCGAGAGACCATCAAGGAGGCCTGCAGGTAGCTGGAACTGCTCAGCAACTGCGTCCAGGACTTCCTATGGCGTGACCGTGGGACGGGTACCGACGATCGTGGCCAAGACAGCACGGCGGAGCTCGGCCTCAACCAGAACTATACTCGCCGAACGGTCAAGAATGCAGAGCTCCCTGCTCCAGTGGGAGGGCCCTGGTTGAGCCACAGCGGCTGACGAAGAGGCCGCTGGGGAAGCTGGGCGCACGACGGTGTCGTCCTCCACGTCGGTACGTTCAGGGTCCGGGACCCGATAGGCCTCGGTATCCGCCACCGGGGCGAGTCGGCGACGCTGTGTCGGGCGGCCGCTGAGGCAGACATTCGAGGGGGAACCCCTCGAGGAGCGCACGAGGTGGCCGCCCGTCACCAGAGTGTCTGCCGCCGGAGGTGATGTCGACGAGCGTTGTACCCGGCCCCGTCTCGACCCTAGATGTGCAGCCAAGGGCCCGGCCTCTTGCACGGCCGGCGGGGAGCGAGAGCGGGGGCAGGAGTACGTCATGTGGCCTTCCTCGTTGCACCGGTAGCACCACGTGGGGCTCCTGCATTGCCCGTGCCGGTGATCCGTCGCTAAGCAATTGAAGCACTTGTTCAGGCAGCTCAACCGAGATTGGGCTTAAGCGCCTTGCAAGGGCGTTCCGTCCGTCGCCAGCCCTTACGGGATGGGAGCGAACCTCGAACCATCCCTCTTTGTCCGGACTGCACGTCCGGGAGGACACATGGTGTATCTCGGACCGCAGGATGGGGACCGCAGACCGTGCGGTGGAGGAAGAAGGCAGCATTGCAGGGGAGTGTCTTGCTGGGGTGGGAACAAGAGCGGGCGTCGTTGTCTTTAGGGCGTACACGGTAGGAGTGAGGCCGGGCTACCACCTCTGGCGGGCTGGAGTCCTGCCAACGGAGGAACTTGGAGCGGCCCTCTGCGCCAGGCTCGGGGAGGAAGGGGACGGCGAGTGGGGAGAGGCGAGAAGGCAAGGAGACGGAGCCCGCCCGCGCCAGGGTGGAGACGGCCTCGCCGGAGGGCATCGGGCTCCCAGGGTTGGCCGCCGAGTCCGGAGTGGACACCGGCGTGGGTTGGCGGTGAGCGCCGGAAAGAGGGGAGCGGGGGCGAGAGAGGCCTGCCGGCTGATGGGAGGGCTGCCGCGCAGGGGTGGAGGCAGCCGCGCCGGAGGACGTCGGGCGCTCAAGGGTGGCCGCCGGGTCCGGAGTGGACACCGGTGCGGGTAGGTGGCGGGCGCCGGAAGAGGGGGGAGCGGGAGTGGAAAGGAGGAGCCATCTGCCACACTGTTCTTACCCTCGAGTAAAACCCAAAGCCTAAATGCCAGGGGGATTGCCAATGTAGTTTATGGTAAGGGTAGTATGGCGACTAACGAAAACCAAAAATCCTAACTTAGTTCTTTATCCTGAGAGAACTCGTAATAATTTAGAATGGGCTGCTTTCATCGACTAACAAGATTCATCCTGATATAATAATTGCACAGGAGCTGTTATGGGCACCTGGGGTTTATGGGCTGGATCAGCAGTATAAGAGGCCCATTAGGGTTAGCTCAGGATAAGATCGGAACCTCTCTATATAAGGTGAGGGATGTATCAGTCGGAGGCAGGCAAGAATCAAGAAGAACTTTTCTCTTGCCCAGCCAGCCCCCGGCCGGCGATCCTACCCTCCCTGTGGATTCAGGGCAACTACCCTGACTTTGGTGGTCCAGGACATGCACCTGTGGTGTGAGCCCACCGCGCGTTGTTGTTCCACTTGTCTGACCACATACTAACACTTGCACTCTCAATTGTTGGTCTATCACCTCCTACTACAGTTGTCTGCTCATGAACGAACTCCCTTTTGAACTACCAACACTCTTCCGACCCCTGAATATTTTCCTTACTAGCTTGGTGAGACTTTTTGAGTTTAAAATTTCATGAGTGTTTCTTCTTTCGCTATGCATTCCATACACTTGCTCTACCCCTGAATAACTTAACACTATTTTGTTTATTTTTTATTTGCTCATTCATGTCCATTTTTTTGTTGCAGATTCCTGATAGTCTTTGCTCTGGTTTGCAACAAAGCGACATGGTATGCTTTTAGATGATTCGCTTTAAGCTTCAGTAATACTTTTCTTAAGATTTTGCTTCTTTTTTATTTGCTCATTTACGTCCATTTTGTTGTTGCAGATTCCTTATAGCCTTAACTCGGGTTTACAACCCAGTGGCATGGTAGGCTTTTAGAGGATCTGATCATCCCAACAATTTCGTATGTTCATATATACGAGAGAAAGCGTACATAAAATCACTCAATCGGGATACATAGGTTTGGTCCATTATTCAATTTCATGTTGCCAGTTGAGCTCTCTTGTGAATAATGGTATGGCATTCTCAGCTGATGTTCCAATAGGCTATCTGGGGATACCACGAAGCTACAGAGCGGTGCTCAATGCAAGGTACAGATCAGACTATCAGAGAGGCGAACGGCTCAAAGCTCACGCGGCCGATCCCTCCCACTTGGAAAAAGAAAAAGCGGAGCGCGCGCGCGCGGGATTCTACAACTTCATGGGCGGTGAATGGTAATGAGAAGGGCGCAGCGCAAAAGGAGCAGGGGGCTGGGTGAGCGACCCGGTCCTCGACGTGGAGACGGGAGTGGGTGGAACTTGTACTAGCAGGGTAGGACGGCGTGGGTTCTTTGGGCCCGATCTGCAGCTAGCATTCATGATGCAACGCGTGGTTGGAGGTTTGGGCAAGCTACTTGGTTGGTCATGTGGTACGTACCCTGAAACGCCTGAGCGAGTGTGGTGGGAATAGTTAGCAGCTGTGCCGGCCTCTCGGTCTCGGGATTCCAATCACGATCGCCAGTACCGTCTCGTGGGCCTACACAAGGGCAGAGATCGAAAGGGCGGGAATAGTTAGCGGCTGTCTCATTTGGGTTAAATACAATTCCCTGTATATGCAATGTTAGCAGACAGGCTACCTTTCGTGGGCACGCAAGGAGGGGCCAATAGTGTTAAGTTTTTAAAATATACTATATTTGATTTTATTTTTTTAATGTAATTTTTCTACCATAGAGAGGGGGCTGGGCCCTGGCCGCTCCTCCCTGTGTATCTGCCCACCTAGGCTAATAGACAGTGGATCAGAGAGATCACTGGTGGATTGTTTGTCGCGGCTATCACACCAGGAGATGGGTGTTGGACTGGTCCATCGTTTTTTCGCTCAAATATTCTTGTTTGGTCTGTGAAATAGAATCGGTTCATCGCTATCTCATTTCTCGCTGGCTAATAACTAATATTAGAATGAGAAATAGGTGATTCTAAAAAAAATCATGGAGTCATTGTCACCTCATCTAAAATGATCTAAATGGTTTGATTTTTTAAACCAAACACATGGATACTATCATCACCCAAAAGAAGGCATTTCTTATAAGGCCAAAAACATACCGATGTTAATCACATGGTGAACGATTTTAATTGGTATGCATTGCCTTCACTGCGTTGAATGAGGAGACATATAAAATATTTAAGTAATTAGTCGCAACTAGTAGCTGAAGACCACCACTTAGGCCACAGCATAAGCTCCTGAAGAAATATGCTGTGCTAGAAAATTCATGGTATGATATTGTAAGGTACATGTCATTGTATAATTTCTATATTTAGCTTTTCTTTTGGAAATATAATACTTTGGTCTAAATCCTCACCAGATGTAAAGGAATCTCAAACATAAATGTATAACATGAGCAATCACATAGAAGCAATTGCCAATTTAAAAACATGATTTTGTTAAATCACCGAGAAGCGTAGAAATTTACTCGCACAAATTTCAAATCTAAAACGGCAGCTATGAATTGCCTGCCAATAATCTCCTGCATGTTGGACACGTGTCCCTCCTACCCATCGAGCAGCGCGGGGGCAAACGTGTGTCGGCCAAGGTGGCCCCACACGCGCTGGTACCGGTTAGGTGGGGCCTACATTATTTGGGCACGGCACGGCGGGGCGGGGCGGGGCGGCGGCAATCTCCGGTGGGCTCGCACCTCGCAGGCGGAGTCCATTGTCCCAGCGGCAACCACCCGCCCAGAGCGGGAGAACCTGCAGCACGGGCGGCGGTCGTAGCGGCATCGCGCAGGTCGGACTCCCGCGGAGGCAGAGTGCCCGCGGCAAGACGCCAAGACGGGCCGCCGCACATCAGCTCCTACGCGCATTTTCCGGGTAGGTGGTGGGGGATTAGGGTTTTGGTGGGGGTTTAAATGGCGGCGGCCCACAACTCACCTGTGTTTTGTTATCGCTGTGAAACCGCAGAATTCCCCAGGTCTACGCTCCACGGGGGGCTTTGCGCTTGGGAAGGGCGAGGACGAAGACGAACTCCTACCAGTAGCAAAGGTACGGATCCTCCGCCGCCTATTCGACCCCCCGTTTTGATACCTCCGGTGGAGTAGTGCGGCGGTTTAATTCCTCGTTGCGCGCTGCTCTTGGTGATTTCTCGGAGGGCTTATTTGTGCAACGCGGTTCTTGTTGCTGTTCGTATCGTGGTGGCGCCGCTGTGTAGATGTTGTGGGCGGAGCGTGTTCGTTATGAAGCATTGGGGTTCGTGCAATCGTGATGCCCTTGAGTTTTTCCCTCTTGCTCCCAAGAAATCGCGAATGTTGAGCCCAGTCTATGGATTTTCTGTAGGGAAGTAAACCTTCGCCCTGTTTCTGATTGGAAAAGAAAAAAAAGATAAACCTAGATGTGCTATTGTAAAGTTCTTAGATTCCTTGTTAACAAAAGCTGCTCCGTTAGTCTACAGCACACATTCAGATTGTGGCCACAAAGCACCGACGGGTTTTAGTGGTTCTTTTCTGTGAATTTCTTTGGCACAGGCATATTCATGGTTATTTACAGTTTCACTTTAGCACAATATTCGGACTTCATTGTTCAATTAGACATTAATGCTGCTTATGATCTTCGGTTACAATTTCTGCTCAAGTAAATGTCCATTTTTTTTTCTGGGTATTACTGCTGCTTAATGTGTTTATTTACTGCCTGGTGCCTGCATGGTGTAGGATGCATGGTATTATTTTGACAGCTCAACTCGCCTTTGCCTTTGCCTAGTAGTTTGATGATCATCAAAAAAACATTTTAGCAGAAATTTTAGTTTCAGTTTGTATAAAGCCCTGGCCTGGCTGTTCTGTAACCTGCTTAGTTGAAGGGTTGAACATTCATCTCATCATGTTGTCTTTCATGACGTGAGATTAGTGGTGGGAAGTATTTACATGCGAGAGATTCTGCTTTGTTATTAGCCTTTTCTAGATTGCATTTTTTTTCATCTGTTGGCTGCTGAATCACTTTCAGATAATTTGTGCTGTAATGATTGTTAAAGTAAGTTTATTTTCATTCAATAGTCTTCGGGGTTAAAGCGAGTGTTGCTTAAATTCGTTGGTTAGCACTGCCATCGGTCCCATTATTTTTGCATTTCTTCCAAAATATACAGATTTTGGCTTTGCCTTGGCTGAGTAACCATGCAGATTTCATATTTTTCGTGCTTCCTTAAGTGGAGATGACATGATCCCCTATACTGTAGTTTGGCATATGTTTTTTGCCTCACTGTTTTATTGTGATAGAAGATGACTCCTGTTTGTTGTTTCATTTATCATTGAAAAAGTAAGATCCCTGTTTTATTGTCTCTGCAGAAATTGAGGAAACCTGATGTTTGATGACGACGACGATGGTGTGGAACCACAGTTTCAGGCTGTGGATGAATACTATTTTGAGGTTACCGAGGATGAACCTGTCTGTTTTAGTATTTTGCCTTTTCAGTTCGATGAGAATGACAAAGTGGGGGATTGTCATTCTGACAAGAAAGTGTACTTGCGTGGACATAGCGACGTGGATAAAAGCCATCTAGTGCACAAGAAAGTGGTAGCTTGGAGGGTAGGACTTGACTGTGAGCGGCCAAACATCTCAGTCCTTTCAAGTGAGGGCAATTGGATAAAACTGCTGAACCCATGGAAACCCTACAAAGATGAGATTGCTCGCTCAATATTGATCACAGTTCAAACGCTCCACTTTGTCAGGAAGCATCATAGAGATAAGAGAAGCCTTTGGGGTCGCCTTTGGGATCACCTTAATGAAGTTTTTGAGTAATTCATCCACTGGTCTTCTTTTTGTGATTCGATACTGTATTAGCTGAGTATTAGCCCATAGAGTTTATTATTTTTGTTGTCTTTTGTAGTAAACTCCATACTAAACCTGACATGGATGACTTGAGAAAGCACCATCCCCTCATCAAGCTTTTACTGGAGAGAGATCCAACTTTGATGAAGTTAAAGGTACAAGCTACTAAAATCTTTGCTGCCTAATTAAATTATCTTGATAAGGATCTGGTGTTTCTGTTCTTAGGTATTCTAATTCCAATTTGTTTTTCAAGTTTTCTCTCTCTTTGGGCTTGTTGGTTTTCTTTTGCTCAATGCTCATTAGTGCTGCACTTTTGGTATGGTAGACCTTTTGTCACATTGATTTTAATGTATTCAGTAGGGCACTTCCCTACCCTACTGTTCTCCTGTTTTCTATTGTTGAATACGCAGAAAACCTACATATCATTGTATTGGAGAAGGCAGGCCTGTACACAATACCCTATTACCCTGGGCACATAAATCCCTTACTTTTTTCTAATGCGCAGGAGAGCTGCGTCTCATATTATCAGAGAGAAAAAAAATCGGTGCAGAAACCAGTTCTAACACTCTCCCTATTTCTCTCCTAAAAAATAGGTTACTTCTTTTTTGCGACTAATAGGTTCCTCAATTTAGTAATTTAGAGTACCTTAAAGGTTACTTAAACCTTCAATATTTTGCTTTGCTGTCACATTGCAAGGTAGATTTAAAATACATTGACGTGAAGTCAGAAAAATTTAGTGTCACGGTTCGTACATAAACAACATCTGCTTTTGGATTTTAATTGCATTATAATTAGACAAGATTTAAAATTTTCAATTGAATTGTATTTATAAACTTATTGTCATCATGAATGCCATGGCCCATGGGTTTCATGCATATACAAAATTGAGAATGATGTTTGTTGTATGATTTTCTTTTTATGCAGATTCTGCACAGGTTTATTGGGGATACCACCAAAAATACCAAAAAGGTATGATGATGAATACGCTTATCTGCTGTGGCCTTTAATATTCCTGGAACACAGACTAAATATCTATGCTAAAGTTTGTTAGCGATGATGGCATTTATCCACTTACAGTTCTTGGTTACTACATTTCCATGCATTACTGAAACATCAACATACACTCAGTGAGATTAGCAAATATTTATGGGCACACCATATAGCTCAACATTTCATTTGTTTAATAAAACACCAACAATAGTGGAACTCATATGCCATCATGTAAATTCCTCGTGTATCGCTCTCTGCTTCCTCTTTAATTCCATATAGTCTTGTAGCAGCCGCCCCTTGGTAAAGCACAGCACCATTGCATATGCCCATGACACATGTATTATATAGCCTGTGTATGTCTCTCTCACATATGTACACCGTTATTGTTCCGGAGCAATGTGTTTTATGCAGCTCTGCTGTGTATTCCAGGGGAAAACATTTCATTGTTGTTTTTTTTACTTTGGTTTGATTAGCCCAGGACCTCCGGTACCCAACTGCAATTGACTGATAGTGATGACAATGATAACGGTTCTGATTATGATGGCACTGATAGTGATTATGACGAGGACGATGGCAACGGTGATGATAGTGATTATGACGAGGACGATGGCAACGATGATGATAGTGATTATGACGAGGATGATGGCAACAATAACGGTTCTGATTACGAAGACGGCGATGATAACAGTAATGTGGATACTAATAATGATGATAGTACTGATGAATTATGTGCTTTATGCGATGATGGAGGAAATCTGCTCAGGTTGGTGAGCTTATGTACTTTATCCAGTTGACAAAGCCACAAAGGACTATTGCTTTTATGCATTTTAATCCACTGTGTTATGCCATTGCCATGCGATGTTTACCTCTTTCTGCATAGTGATACTTGTTGTCTGGCCCTGGCCGCCTCTATTTGAGTGTGTGTGTGGGGGGGGGGGGGGAGCTGTTTGTGTATGTCGCCGTGTTCGGCTGCGGTGTTGTGATGTTTAATTATTTTACGTGTTACATTCATGGCAACAATTTTGGTCTCTTCATATCTTAACTGATGGTTTTCTGAATTGGTCTCTTTTCATCTCTTAACTGATGATTTTCTGAATACAAACGAGTGTGCCACATTATTTTCTGAATCATTTATGTTAATACCTTACCATGATGGGGATGAAAGAATATACCTTATGGAGTTGTATCTTCCTTATATTTGATGTTTTGTAATTCATGCTTAGGTCTTGCAAATCAGATTTAGTTCATTATTTTTGATATATCGTTTATGTTTCAGTATCTTATAACCTCTTAAGCATAAGCCTCTGTTGATTGATTGAATCAATTTGGTTACATCCTTTGCTCATTGCACTTATCTGATTAGCTGTATAGGTCAGTGCAAGAGGTCCTTCCACCCCACAAAGAAAGATGGCAGAGAATCTGGATGTAAAACTCTTGGTTACACTTCTGCACAACTAAAGGTATTTTTTCAAACTTTTGTGCTGCAACTTCACCATTTTCCTTGGCTTCAATTGGTGATATATTCTTTTTATGTATTTATAGGAAATAGGTTCTTATCTATGCAATAACTGTAAATATAAGCAGCACCAATGTTTCCAATGTGGAGAGCTCGAACCATCTGCAGAACCAAATGCCAAGGTATGGACCTGTGTACTGGCACTCTGGCAGCCTGCTAGTGTTTGATTTTTATTTGGACTTTTGAAGACAATGCCTGATTAGAAGCCTGCAAAGAATGATGTTACTTATTTCATTTTGTTGACATTTGATTTTTTTTTTCCTTTTGGTTCTGGACTTCAGGTACTTGTGACAGAGACTACTGAGCCTACTGTAGTATGAATGTTCTATTTGAAGAAAATTCTTGTTTTCTGGTCTTCAAATAATGTGCTTATTTTCTTTTTATGATTTTTAGACCCAATTTATTTCTGTATTTTATTCTTCATGCTAGGGAGAGTGACTAACTATTGTAGCCTGCAGGGATGTAAAAATAAATGGCAAACTCTTGTTGAATGCTCATTATTGAAATAATTATATATTTTTAGTATCTTGTACTTTTCCAGTTGTCCTTAAATCTGATACCTGCAATCTCTTAGGTGTTTAAGTGTAAAAATTCATCTTGTGGCCACTTCTACCACCCCAAATGTGTTGCAAAATTATTGGTGCCTGATGACTCTGACGGTGATGAATCTTGTGAATTGGCACAAAGAATCATGGAGGGGATGCCATTTACATGCCCTGTGCATTGGTGCTTTAAATGTAGAAGAATGGAGGACAGAACCCAAACAGCAATGCAGCTTGCTGCTTGTAGACGTTGCCCAAAATCATATCACAGAGAATGTTTGCCAAGGTACTCTGCAGAATCTTTATTAATTTTATGTATTTCGTTGGTGTATTTGATGGTTCTCATGATATCTAGTGGCATTTTTTAGGGAGATATCTTTTGAAAAAAAGGGCAAGAATATCAAACAACGTGCTTGGAATCTTTCTGGAATTGTTATAATTTACTGTCTGTAAGTTCACAGTTGATTTGTTTCCTAGTGTGTCTGTGCTACCTGCTCAGAGCAACTAACTTCTGTTGAAATCTCACAGAGACCACGAAATATGCGAGGCTACTGGAAGTGCTAAAAGGGGCCATATAAAGTTCCCACAAGCTCCAAATGCATTCGAAATCAGTGATCGTGCTGAAAAGAAAGGAAAAATGGCCAACAAGCTTAAAAGAAGCATTGGTCTATTTTCAACAAAATCCACAAAGGTCTTGAACAGGTCACCCAGAGAAAAAATCAAGCATACCCAAAACTCATCAGAGCATATGCAAACTGAACCATCTATGGTTGGAGCTGCTAATCTAAGTGAACAAAAAGTGCGGAAAGGGCAGAAAAGGCCATCTGGATCCTCATTGACATCTGCTGTGGGTAGCAAAACGAAAAAGAGGTGATTCACAATCATCATCGTCATGCTAATTGTTTAATTCATTTCCCATAGAATTTACAGATAATTTTGCTACAGAAGATCCCAAAAGGTTTAGCTTGTTTTTTCTTTAATACACAGGAGTGCGGCATATCATTGCATTAAGAAAAAGAAAGCGAAGAATACAACTCACCCAAACGCACCCATACCCACTCTGCTAGAGAACAAATAAATTCACACTTTTGAATCAAAGAAAATGACGCGACTAAACAACCAGGTCGCCAACTATCTGACAGCTACTTCCAAATGAGCTAAACCCACCTGCAAGGCACCATAGTCGAGCCTCCTCAGAGATACGCCTAAGGACGAGCTGAACACTAGGATTGGCTCCAGAAACACACGAATATTGCAGTGCTTCTGCAATGACTAGGCACCCAAGTTATCAACACATTCAAACCTTGCTTGAGGTCTGCAGGGGCCCAGGTGATAATCCTCATCACCAATCAAAGAAACCCTTGTTGTAAGACTCTCTCAACTCACTGAATGAACTCGAGTAGACACTGGTTTTGGCGCCGTCAAAGACAGCTTTGCTGTTTATGTTACTCTTTGATTTATAGCCTATGTACATGCCATAGTGGCCTAGTGGTGGCGATGAAACTGGCACTAAGAGAGTAACTGACTCCACTATCCTAAAAACCAGGACACGACCCTAACAGAACAAGACTTGGCCAGCTGAAAGCTTAGCCGCTACTCCCCTTGCTTGAGGTCTCCAGGGGCCCAGGTGATAATCCTCATCACCAATCAAAGAAACCCTTGTCGTAAGACTCTCAACTCACTGAATGAACTCGAGTAGACACTGGTTTTGGTGCTGTCAAAGACAGCTTTTCTGTTTATGTTACTCTTTGATTTATAGCCTAAGTACATGCCATAGTGGCCTAGTGGTGGCGATGAAACAGGCACTAAGAGAGTAACTGACTCCACCATCCTAAAAACCAGGACACGACCCTAACAGAACAAGACTTGGCCAGCTGAAAGCTTAGCCACTACTCTACCTGTCGACTGACAGAACATGACTGAAAACAGACAAAAAACTAAGCTATACTCTGAATGTAAAGCCTACTGCTAACTGAAGATGATGTGCAGGTGTTATCAACACTTGTCATCAGGGAAGGACGAGTAATCTGGTAACCTGTAGAGATGAAAGAGCCACACCTGCCTGGAGAAGGCACAGCCAGAGAGAATGTGTTGAGTGGTCTCACTCTCCTAATCCCATAAATGACATAGATCTGGGTGAGGCAACCTCTACGGGCAGCCTGTCTGCCATCCAAAATCTATTGTGCGCCACCAACCAAAGGAAGAATTGGCTCTGATAGCTCAAATGACACCAACCCAATAAATAGCGTTCTGTATGCAAATTTAGCTGAGTACTGTCCAGAGTTTGTGAAACACCTCCAGTGATCGTCTGGTATGTCATAATGAAGCTGCACATCCATGAGTAATTTCCAGATCTCCAAGTATTCAGTGAGTGCAGCAACCTTTAGAACACCCCACATACCTGAACCCAATTATTCTGTATCAAGGCATCATTTACTGTAGAAAAAGTCTATATAACCCCTGAAATGTATAAGGTAGGACACATCACCCTTTGAACTTTAAAACCGGTTTTTGTGCACACTATACTTTGCAAAACCGGGCAAATGACCCCTTGAGCGGTTTGGGATGATGGTTTTGCCACTGCTGGCATGCCTCCATGGCACTAGTCCCACATGTCAGCACCACCAAAGTCTATATAAACCCCTGAAGTATATAGGGTGGGATAATCGCATCCATGACCAAGATAAATAGCTTCAGGATAGCAGCCACAAATCCCCCTGGTGCTGAACTGCTGAATCCCCTCCCATGACAAAGCCATTAAGCAGTATCCTTGTAGAAGAGGTATAGAGAATTAAACATATGAGATTCCTCCATGTAGGCCCAAAACCATGTTGTCACAGCACCTTGAATAAAAAGGACCAAGACACTGAATAAAATGCTTGTGTCCAAGTTGAGAAGGATGCGAGTGAGTTTCTGATTTAAATGAAGTTTAGCTTGATGTTAGTCTGTTCGGTATAGTTAGTATGGCATTTGCATCTACTGAAAGTGACCTTTTGATTTATTTTCTACTTCATTTTAGGCTTCTCTAAATTTTGAATCAGTTCTAGGCTTCTAGCATACTGCAAAGGCTTCTTAAATCCTCCTCACAAATGACAGGGTTTTTTGTTTTCCTCCATCCCAGGAAATCAAGTAGACCAAAGAAGGAAATGTCCACAAGGACGCCCTGCAATATTGATACGAATTGTGTAGATCGTTCTGTTCAGGTACTTAAATTATGGCAGCTACCCTGTAATTACCAACATTAGTGATAATTACTTATGCTTCTATGCATTCAGCACAGTTGACACTGTTTATTTATTAGCAGTATTAGGATGCTAGGCAGTTCGTGAAACAAGCACTTAAAACTAGCAGGATACATTATTTTGAGTCTGAAATACTTCAAATATTGTGAGGGTGTGTTATATGTCTTGAGTTACTGGGAGGGAGAATGTAGCTGGCAGCCTGGTGGTGGTGGCGGCGCTGCGAAAGTGAGTGGATGTGCGGATTGAGAGAAGCGGCGGCGGCTAGGGCCAAGTGGAAGCAGAGAACTTTTGAAGGCCATCACAAAAGGCGGAGGATGTTCGCAAATAATCATGCGTTCCATAGTTTCCAGGTTCATTTGTCTATGTTGATTGCCTAGTTCTCAGCCTAGAGTTATTAGGCATAATCTGCTTGTCATGGGGGCATTTACTGCCTTTATTCGGAGAATATCTCAGCGTTTATTGGCTGCAGCTGGTGCTATTAGTAGGAGGAAAATCAGCAGCAGAAAAGCAGCTCGGCAGCAACCATTCTACTCCACTATAGCGTTTGTGTTAGTGTGTCTTTGTGAGTGTTTCCTAGGTGGCCTCTGGACAGGACCTGTTGCTAGGTATTTTCCTTACAGAGGGATGTGACCCTAAACTCTGCTTTATCCAAACAGTTACATTCTCCCTTGTATTTATAGGGAGAACCCAACTTGACTCGACTCCACTCGACTTACAAGTAAATATTTTTTCTGACTCTTCCTAAACCCTGACCTAGCTGGCAGACTTCTGGTGGTGGTGCTAGAATACCCTACTATGTTTGTTATGTGGATGTAGTTTGTAACAAAATGAAGGATTCTAAGACCCATTTTCATAATATGTGGCAGTGCGGCAGTGCCTACATCCCAATTTTCTGAAATTCTAAGCAAGCAGGCAGTGGCATACTAAGTGTTGGTGTGGCTGGAAAATCTGAGGGCTGCTCAGTGGTCTGGAGAGCTACCCTTTGCACAGGTACCATATCCACCAAGCTGTGCCATGAAGATGACACCATGGTTGAAGGTAGCCAGTGTGAGTGCATGACATCCATAGTGATGCAAGAGTTACACATTGCCCTCCGGCTTGCTGGATTGCTTGACCAGGATGGATGTCATGTCACAGTTATGTAATATGACAAATCACACCTGACTTTGGCGGTTCAGGACATTGCACCAGTGTGAACTGTCATCACACGTCGTACCATTTATCTGGTCATACTAACACTTGCACTCTCATTTGTTGAACTCCTTTTTGATTTGCCACCACTTTTGTAACCCCTGAAAATCCCCCCTAGCTTTGTGTATCCTTTTGAGCTTAACATTTCAAGAGAGTATTTCTTCTTTTGCTATGCATTCCTTACACTCGCTCTGCCTTGAGCTATCCTTGTCTATAGCTTGCACCCACGATCTCACAGTGATGGAACAGTAGCCCTTAGCAACGGCCAATAGTGAGGTGGCCACGAAAGTATGACTGGCAGCAGGGGGCATGGTGTTTGTCTCTTTGATGAACAGCCCCAAAGTTGTTTTGTTCTTGATCTAGCTTGTTGACCATTGTCACATTAATAGGTTACAACAAAACTTGATTTTTCAGCTTGTAGTTGCATCATAGATATTTTGGAATAGAAAATATGCAAATTCGAACATCCTTGTGGCTTGTATTCTTACATAAGAGTTTTTCTATCTGTAGTAATTTATGGAACATTACCTGTTTTGGAATCTACATTATTGTTTTGGAACATTCCAAGTCAGTAGTACCTAGGAAACAGAAATATACCCTGAGAAATACTAATGGTTGTGAAATGTGGTGCTTTAAGCATCAGTAGTAATTTTCTGAAGCTTATGCTTCTTTTTTGGCTCATTTATGCCCTTTTTTGTTGCAGATTGCTGATAGGCTTCCTTTGCGCTTGCAGCCCAGTGACACGGTATTTTTTTTTATTGAATATGAATTGTATAGGTCCTTGGCACATTGTTACTCATAAGTCATTGTAACCTGAAACGTAGAATTATGTCGTTAAGAATGTGAATGGCCATTTATGAGTATGAGGCCAACTCCATGACTTATGAAAAATGACATGATTGTGACAGCAGGGCAACTTGTTGGAGAATCCCCCTGTGGACAAGGACGCAGAATTGAACAAATTAAGCAAAACTCCAGAGGACGAAGATGGCATTGGGAAAGAACAATCATCAGAGCATTTAGGAGAAGAAAATGCTCGCAACAAAAACACTTCCCATGAAAATAATGAGCAAAGTGATGCGCCAGACAAACCTTTTGGGTACATACAGGCTGAAGTGGATCAAAGCAACTTAAAATCAAGAGCAGAGAAGTTGGGAGAAAATAATGTAACTGGCTCAATACCAGGACAAGAGAAAGATATCTCAGTGGGAGAAAATCAAATGCGTCAGAGCACATGTGAACAAGACTCAAGATCAAATAATGGGAAGAATACCAGGAATGAAAATACCAAGTCTGGTTCAGGCAATGGTGGAATGACACGACATCATGTTGATAACCCTCTAGAAAACCTGATACATGTTCCTCATGTGGATAAGATGACTATTACAGACAGAATACATACTCTGCCAGGATATGATTGTGACGAGAAGCAAGAAGTCAATGGGGGCCATGCTTTTGTAGATGAGCAAATTAATACTCAATGCAATGTTGATCCTGAAGTGATGGGCATAGATACTTCAGATGAAAAGTCGATAAAGAGAAGGAAGCTCAATAAAATGGCAACTGTTGGTAGTAACTCAGACTTGGTCGAGAACAAAAGATGCGATCAGGGAGATGGAAAAGAAGCACACGGTGGTATACAGGCTGAAGTGGATCAAAGTAAAATAGAATCAAGAGCAGAGACAAGCAGTGGAGTCGGGAGAGAATGCAAATAGACATGACTCAATACCAGGACTAGAAAAAGAAATCTCAATGGGAGAAAATCAAATGCGTAGAAACACATGTGAACAAGAATCAAGATCAGATAAGGGGAAGATTGCAAGGAATGAAAGCACCAAGTCTGGTTCAGGCATTGGTGGAGTGACATCAGATCATGTTGATGACAACCCTCCAGAAAAGCTGATACATGTTTCTCATGTGGATAAGATTACTATTACAGACACAATGCATACTCACCCAGAGTACGATTGTGATGAAGAGCGTGAAGGTAATGCGGGTCAGTACTTTTCAAGATGAGCCAAATAGTTCTCAATGCAGTGTTGATCCTAAAGCGATGGGCATACATACTTCAGCTAAAAACTCGAGAAAGAGAAGGAAGCTCAAGAAAAAGGCAACTAGAGGTGACGGCACAGGCTTGGATGAGAGCAAAAGCTGCAACCAGGGAGATGGAAAAGGAGCACATTGTGATGATAGTAGTTATCAAGGTCCCCTAAATGATAAAGAACCGGATTGTCATGAACATAAGTTTGAAAACAGTGGGTGCAATGATAAGAACAGAGCATCTGAGGTTTCTGAATACAAATCCAGACAGAGTGCAGGAACAAGTAAAATGAACAATGGAGCCATGGGCGGAAATTCTCGGGATAAACAAAGGCACCACTCAGCAAATAGGCAGAGTAATCCTGTATCCTGCAACCAACTACCAACTCATGTATGAACAACGGTGCCATGTTAATGGTCCCAGCAATGGGAATTTTGGCCCGAGTCATGTTCCGTTGCAGCCAGTATTACTATCACCTCCTGCTTACTGTGATGCTAATCAATTGCACAATTCCTATTCATACCCGAGAGGGCTGGAACATGATAGTACTGGATGGCAATATTCCCCTTATTATCCAGCAAGACCAGAGCATGTGGCCTATGCACAGAATGTGAACAACTTGCCCATTCACGGATATTATGGACGTGGCAACTTCGTATATGGTGGATACTATGCAAGCGGCATTGGTCCTGCTGCTTTTCAGCACAACAATGGTGCCCATCATCCTCACACATATGTCAGCATGGAAGGACGTGGAGTTAGATCAAATTATACATTAGGCTTGGGACCTCAACCTCCAGCTGCAGGTTCGGTTACGAACAAATATGCTCCTCACCTTGAGTTAACAAACAATTGGCCAAGACGCTGACCTAGATCATGTCCTGCCTCATATTCGGTGGTAGCCTGGCCTTATATTAACTGCCATCTTGAGAGAAAGGAAAATCTTGTGGGAATCTAGTCTGAATAGTTAGGTGGTGTATGCCTCATTGTCTCTTGGAGGTGGAAGTACTAGTATGATGCCTAAGGGCCTGTTGGACCCCATTAGATTCCACAATCTAGCTTGGGATCCAACCAGACTAGTTTTTGCCCCTAAGTTGTCCCTCCATAGCTTTAATCAGCTTGGGCATGTTAGAAGCTCTATCTGGTCCAAAGACACCAGCTTTTGTTCAGTTTTTACAATTCTACTAGAAGCTACAGGTCAGCTTCCTTAATCTAGGTGGATCCAAAAAGGCACCAAGTTACTGCAGAAATTCTCTCTTGTGATGTCTTGTATGATGTGATATTGTGATACGAGTGTTGGAACTCCATATGCACTTATCTGAATCGTGCATGCGTTCATCAGATGCTTTGGACGTGACTTGCACAGGGTGAGAGACGCTCGTGCATTCTTGTTTTTCCTCATGTTGGGCCTTTGTTGGAACAAAATCATTTTGAAACCATGGTTTTCAAATACTATGGTTTACAATTGTCATGATACAAATATTATGGTTTTCATATACTGCAGTAAAACTGGAGTATTAACCAAAACCACAGCTTGTTTGGTTTTAATGTATTTGAGCACCTTCTTCCCTAGCGCCCCACACGAGCAGCCCTCTCGCCCTCCCCTTCTCCCTTTCCTCCACCGCGCTCTCCCACTCCCTCTCCGCCACAGCCCTCTCCCTTCCCCTCGCCTTCCCCCTCTCCCTCTCTTCTCCTTCTCTCCTGCCGCTTTCTCCCTCTCCCGGGGATGGCGGGTGGTCGTGGTAGTGCAGATGGGCGCTAGCGCGGATGTCGCCGCGGAGCAGATGGACGGCAGCGCGGATAGAAGCCGCGGTCGCCGGGGGCAGCAGGTGGCCGCGGCGGCGCGGATGGGTGCCGCGGTCGCCGGGTGCAGTCGGCGGCCGCAGCGACGTGGTGGATGGGCGGCGCAGCAACGACGCAGATGGGTGCAGCGGTTGCCGGGGCGACGGGCACAGCGCGCGGTGGCCAGAGCACTGGGCATCACGGAGGCGTGGGGGAAGGAGGCGGCCTGGCGATGGGAGGCGAGACAGCGGAAGAGAGGAAACTTTGGTCCTCATCCAAGATTTCAATACTTTAAAAACACTGTGGTATTGGCAATACCATAGTACTAGATACAGAGTTTTAGATGGAACTACCAAACATCCTTTTGACAAAAATATCATGGTATTCACCAATATTGTGGTTTTATCTAAATACTGTGAAAAAACTATGGTGCCAAACAAGCTTAGTTGGTTCATAGCTGTTGCCTCTGCTTCACCTGGAAATGGAGACCAGGGTTCAAAGGCTGGCAAGTCCGCCCACAGCCTAAACGAGGGCCTTATAAAAAACTGACTAACAAGGGAGAGACCACTCTGAGCTACGCTTGATTTCCTAAGTGGATAAATTGATGATGTTTTTTAGTCCCTTATCTTGACTCCCCACATTATGTGCTGGCCACCGTCTCCGTATTCAAACCCTCTTTTTTTCCCCTTAATTAAAAAACAGAGTTCCTGCCATTGTGTTAAAAAAATGTAAAGTTTGGATGCTGTTGCAAGTTTGCCATAGTGCTTATTGACGGTTTCTTGAGTTTTTTGAGGAACCATTTGCTGAAAGCTATTATTGCTGTTCGTGTGGTAACGTTGTGCTGGATTAGAAGAGTGTTTTGGACGCTGGCTTTGGGGAATAAACAAAGAGTTAACTCACTAGGTCTACTGGGTGTGCGGGGTGCCAGAACACTTAGGTTAGCCAGTTCGATTTGAGCTTAAACCATAATAACTATTTTAGCGCTAGGCCACGTGCAATTTGCTAAGGGCAACATATGAATATGATCTACAGGGCTTCACCATGAAATCAAAAATCAAGCTACAGTTACATTTGGCTATTTTCTTTGGAAAATAACACATTGCGCTATAGCCGCTATTAGTTGTTTTAAAGCTTTACGCAAGCCAAATAGTCCACTATAGTCGGATATTTGTAGCTATAGTCCGCTAAATCTGCCGCTATAGCCTTTTCAGCTGCTAGCCGTTAAATGACTTAGAGCCTATTTGGAATCCTAGGAGCTAAAGCAAGTCACTTTAGATGCTAAAGAATCAAACACCAAGAACTAAAACTGACTAAAATATTTTAGCACCATTAGCTCCTAAGGAGGACCTAAAAGGAACTAAAGTGCCCCATTTCCCTCCTCCTGCCCCCGGACCCACCCCCTCTCTCTGCCTCTTTCTCTCTCTTCCCTGTCTCTCCCATCCGCCGCAACCCTCGCCTCACCTCGAGCCGCCGGCCCCCGCCACCGGCCCGCCTCGCCTCGTGCCACCGTCTGCCGCCGCCCCTGCCACCACCTCGCCTCGTGCTGCCGTCCGCCACCTCGAGCGGCTCTAGCGACCGCTTCCGCCGCTCCGCCACTGCGGGCCACATCCCGCGCGCCAAGGAGAAGCTCGCAGCCGCCACCATGCCTCCTCCAAGCTCAACGGTCAGCACGGCGGCGCACCGACGGCCGAGCTCTTCACCTTCTGCGCCGAGCAGGCCCACGCCGCGACGCTAGGGTTTTCTCGCTGTTAGTTGGGATCGCAAGGGAGAGCAAGCCGCCGGCGCGGGGAGGGAGATCCGAGCGGCGCGGCAAGAGCGACCGGCGCGGGGAGGGCGGAGGAGGAGATTGGGGAGGGCAGCGGAGGAGATTGGGGGAGGGGGTGGACCTAGGGGCGTTCTAGTCATTCTCCACGGCAATAAAGGCTTTAGCCCCTATTTTAGGGGGCCTGCTGGCGCCCGGACGTCCGGCGGGAGCAGCTTTCGTCGGACGCATGCATCACCGTATAATATACTGTAGATCAAACGGCTACAGTAAAACTAACAGTAAGACACCGCTGCACACTTTTTGTCTAAGATAAAAAAATCTCACCACAACACTGCAATGTGTCTAATGCTCTATTACTGCAACATTTGAAAAGCGGTGCTGCTAGGCCCGGGCGTTCGATCCGGACACTATGCGTCGGACGATTGGTGAAACATTAGAAATATGTATCTTCAACATCGAACATAGTATACGCAACATTGAAAATTAACTTTTGCGACATCAATACTTAAATTAAAAAAATCACCGCATCCATCCGATTGAAGGGGGAAAAAATCTCACCTCAACATTAGTTCATGTTTCATCAACATTGAAAAATAACGGCAAGATTCAAGCAACGCTGGAAATGCATATCTTCACCATCGAAAAAATAGTGTACGCAACACTCAAGTTCAACTATCACAACATCCATAAATCGAATATAAAATCCATCATGTTCATCCAGATTCAAGAAAAAACTACTGAAATATTCGGTGCAACATTAAAAATGCATATCTTCAATATCGAAAAAATAGTAGATGCAACAATCGAGTTCAACATCGCAACATCCATATAATCGAGTAAAAAATCCACTATGTTCATCAAGATTTAAGAGAAACTACTGCAACATTCGGTGTAACATTAGAAACGAATATCTTCAACATCGAAAAAATAGTGTATGCAACACTCGAGTTTAATTATAGCAACATCCATAAATCGAGTAAAAAAATCATCATATTCATCCAGATTCAATAGAAACTACAGCAACATTCGGTGCAAAGTTAAAAAAAAATATCTTCAACATCAAAAACAGTGTATGCAACGCTCAAGTTCAGCTATAGCGACATCCATAAATCAAATAAAAATCCATTACGTTTATTCAGATTCAAGAGAAACTATTGCACCAACATTAGAAATGAATATTAAAAAAAACTAATTTTAACATCGAAAAATCATAGACTTGCATGGATCCGCGTCCAATATTTGTGTCCAGCGTCGGACGCCCCCATATCTGTTCTTGAGGGGGCAGTCCATGAGCGCGAGGAGGCGCGGCGCATAAGGCGGGTGCTGCAGCAAGTCAGTTTGGAAATTGGAATGGACGTAGCGGTGCGCCTGCTAGACGTAGCGCTGCGCTACTGCGCTAGGAAGGAGAAAGACATCGAGATGCAGCGCGGTGGAAACGATGCCCCACAGCCCCAGGGAGCGATGCGGCCTATACTACGAGATTAAGCACGGGAGATTTTGTTTACCACCGAGTGGGCCCAGCGTCCTGATAATGGCCGATCAGTTCGGACTTCGGACGGCTGGGTTACCGCGTTTCCGTTATGTTAGTCACCGGAATCCAAATAGAAGTAGCTAAAATTTTATTCACTTCACGCAAAAAACTGCAGTTTGCAATGAGGTGAACTGGAGTTTCATGCGTTTCGTTGCACAAAGGGCAAAGAGGATCTGCTTGGCCTCCTCTTCTGATTATTGTGTCCTGCCGTCCATAGCTTTCGCTGCAGTAGAAGCCAAGCAGAGAACCTGCATTTGGGCTCAGTCTTGGCCTTCCAAATTGTAGTCCATCCAAGGTCAGGGTAGGAACCGAAGAACTGACTGTCATAGGCTGACTTGACTGTGTACTTGCCATCCACTTATAAATCTCCAGGAAATGTCATCCTTCAAAGGTGTCAAATTTACAGCCCTAATCTTACTCCAAAGAGACACGAATTGTGAGAGCTCTTGGTCAGATGTCAAGCGCTGGATGCCTCTCATCCATCTATTTCTTAGGACAGCTTGAGCTACTTTCAGATTCTTCCTGTACGTCAGTCGATAGCAGAGAGGGGCAATGTCTTTTGGTGCAGATCCATGTAGCCATCTGTCATGCCAAAAATTAGTCTTCAAACCATTGCCAACCGCAATCGTGGTGCAAGCTCTGAACAATTCCATCTCAGCCGAGTGCGCAGCAATGTCAAGCCCGCTCCAAGGCTTGTCCGAGTCTTTCCATCGCAGCCAAATCCATCTCAGACTGAGTGCCCTATTAAAACGTTGAAGGTCCCCAATTCCTAGGCCCCCCAATTTTTGGATCGGCAGACTCTTGGCCAATTCACCAAACAACCATCAACCTTGCAGTCAATCATTCTAGGATCAAGGACTGGTGGGCAGTGGCAGCTGAATCGCCAATGGCTGCAGATAAGGAGATCACAACACAGGTCGTCATTTATGTGGCTTGGAACATTTGGAAGGAGCGCTGGCGACGGAAGTACGATGCCAAAGCTTTGACAACAGTCCAGGTCACCAATCTTGTGAGGCAGGATCTTTCTCTCTTCGCAATGGCCACGGCGTCGACTAATTCTTTTTCAGTATATACATAGTCTGTATAGTGTTAGTTGTCGTTTCCCTTCTTGTTTCTCTTCTCAGGACTGCAGCCCTAATTTTCTGTAATTTGTAACGGTAGAACCCTCTTTTTCTTCTTAATGAAACGGCAAAACATCTGCCCATAATTGCTCAAAAAAAATTTATTCATTTTGTTTTAGCTTTTTGAATCAAACAGACCTTTAGCACGCTGTTTAAAACATTGTTTAGAGGTCTCAAGATATATAGTAAAACGGCCTTTATATAAAAAAATTGTAAATCGTCGTATCTGCGCGTAGGGTTGAGAGAAGAGATCATTCCAATAAATCACGATCTTTACAGGGCTCGCTCAAGTTGAACCCATGCAGCTAGTAGTGAGACTAAGAATACTGCATTCCTATCTCCTAGAACAAGGTGTTCCACGGCAGCAAGAACAGCTTTGTTTGGATGCAACCCTTCCATCAGTCCATGGCGCCGACGATGCGTGCGAGGTCGCCCTCGTTGGCGCAGGGGATGGTGAGGCCGCCGCAGCGGTGGTGGAAGCCGGACTCGTCCTCCACCCGCTTCAGCAGCGTCACGAAGGCCGGGTGGCTCAGGCACGCCGTCGGGACCACCAGCCGCTTCCGCCCCTCGCCGACGTACACCGCCAGGTGGCCCCTCGGCACGTCCGCCGCCGACCGGATCCTCGCCAGGTGCAGCCGCCTCGACATGAGGTGCCCCAGCTTCTTCCCCACGGCCATTCCTCCTACCTACCTCGAACAGTCGAACGGCGATGGCTGGACTAACAAGCCAACAAGGGTCCACTGGCGGCCAGTGAAGGCCGGCTGAAGAGTGACGCCGAGCGCCTGAGCTGCGACTGGTGGTGACCGCGCAAGAGAGTGCTGTGTGGGGTTGGGGTGTGAGAGCCAGCGCAACGCAAGGCATCGTTTTTATACTAGTTGCTCCGGCCGATCGGATCAGGGGTGGCGCCAACCTTTGTGCAATCAACAATGCCTATATAGGAGTACGAGCCAAATGAAGGAAAACTTTAGGCAATCGTCAATCAAGAAGGGAATGGAAGCGGTAGGTAGGCAGGTAGTGGTGCTGCTTGCATCATGTAGTAGTACGGTAGTGGCCAGGATCAGTTTCTTGGTGGTGATCAAGCTGGGTAGCAGCATGTCACATGGTCCACTTGCTCTCAAGTAGCAGCAGCAGGTGCCCTACCTAGCCGGGCAGACGCACGCACGTATGGGCCATTGTGCTGCGGCGAGGTGACAGGATGTGTGCGTTGTACTTGGACTTGGGGCAGGCAGGGTGACGACTGACTGGTGGCCGGCCGCCGGATGCAGCGGAGGGCCGGGCATGACGGCGACCAGCTCGGGATCAGGGCGGCGCTCTGTCCCTGGCCCAGGCAAGTGCGAGCGAGCACGAATTCAATCCAATCCATCTCGCAGAGGAACTGTGGCTGCGATGGCCGAGATTGATGGATGGAGCACATGAGCTGCTGGCTCCTTGAGCACACACACACACTGCGAGTCCTGTCCTGTGGCTGTGCTCCTCTCCGATCATCAGTATCTACGTACCGGGCCACCGGGGCCGACTAACATGGTGGAGCGAGTGGGCCGGGCCTCCACCGAACAGAACTCGCAGGCGTGCCCGCCGTGAAGGCCCCGGGCACTCTGCTGGGCCTCCACGAAAGCCTGGTTGCTGTAAAAAAAAACGGATCAATGGGTGGAGCGCGGGGGCGTGCCGTGCGCGCGATGAAGGATTAGATCATAGATGGATGGATGGAGCTCCGGACGGCAGGCACGCACGCACGGTACCGTACCGACGTACTCCCTCCTGTCGTCGTCTGCGCATGGCGTGGCCCATGCTTCCTCCAGTTGCAGTGGGCGCGGCAGCGTCAGCGGCGAGACAGGAGGGACAGACAGCATCCGATCCGAGCGAGGAGGGAGAGAGGGAAATAGCCGGCCGGAGCCGAAGCTGGCGTGGGCCGGCAAGGCAAGACCAACACAGCAGTCGGTCATCGGTCGCCCCGAGGAGGACCAGGGGAGGGGAGTGCAGTGCAGTGCTGTGTCCGCCCGGCAGGCGGCAGGGCAGGGCCGCCACATGATCACACATGCCGTCGGCGTGGCGCGAGTTCGCGGCGGCTCCGAAACAGGGCCGGCCGGCAGCAGCAAAGGCAAAGCGGAGCAGAGGGCAACGACCAGCGACCGGACAACAACCCAGCCAACAGGGATTGGGATCGGGAGCGAGAACACGAATGAATGAATGGTGCCGTTGATGAGCGAGGCCATCGATTGCAACCTGATTGCCCAGCACTCCGGAGGGTCTACTACCGCACGCCATGCACATGGTGATACATGGCGGCCAGGTCTGCCGTCGACCGCCGCGCCGTCCCAGGAGAGGCGACACACACGCTGGCACACACGGCCTGGCCGCTGTACGCCTGTACGTGACCACCAGCACCGCACCATTCGCTTCCAGCAAACCATGGCTCTCACCATCCACGGCAGCGTCTCGCTGCGCGCGCCAAACGGAACCACTGCTCTGCTCTGCTGCTTGCCGCCTTCCGCTCCGCACCGGCCGGCCTTTGAGCGCTCAAGGGGCCGCCGATGCAGCGCTGGGTACTACTGCTGCTGTATAAATTTGGCTCCAGCGGCATGCGCAGCACGCGGTCCAAAGCCTGCAAATACGAGTACGTACTGTAATTTGGTTTGCCAATGCCAACGAATCCATGCGTACGTTACACGGCAAATTTTGATCCAAGACGTTGAGAAAAGGTTTAACAGCGCCCAGATCACGCTACCAAAGACATATAATAATACAACATGCTTAGCACCATTTCATTCTTTGCCACAGCACACCCCTACGAATCTTG
The DNA here is from genome assembly GCA_030272315.1 of Paspalum vaginatum. Taxonomy (NCBI): domain Eukaryota; kingdom Viridiplantae; phylum Streptophyta; class Magnoliopsida; order Poales; family Poaceae; genus Paspalum; species Paspalum vaginatum. The sequence goes on along the minus strand of CM059018.1, from coordinate 2,262,998 downwards.
TTTCTGCATTTTGTTATCCTAAAAGTTAAAAAAAAAACTTATTTGTTCCTGTATGCAACAAAATGTAGTGGTTTTTTTAAAGGGAACTAATAAATAGTGGAGTGCTTGCACCACCTTGCTTCTTGGAACATCTCGATCGGTGGTACTCCTAGCTGGCAGGCACATGACACGCATAGGCGGCACGGCACAGCACAGTTGGGTTCTACCCCGTTGAATCTCCGTAGCCGCTGCCGCATGCACGCACGGGCACGTCGCCGCCGCCGACCTGGGTGGGAACGGGATGGTGCGGGGCACGTCGTCGCACGCCCCGCGGCTCCGGCTGGATTCGTGCATCGTGCCGCGCGCGCTGCGCCAACCGCCAACGGACGGGACGGGCGGCGCCTTGGACGCCGGCTGGCTGGCAGAAAGAGTCGCCGTCGTCACCGCCGGCGAACCCCGCTCCGCTCCGTACGTCCCCACTCCCCCACAAAGGACGGCGTCCTGTGCCGTCTCCCTCGCCCGAGAGGGGCGCGAGCCTTTTGTTCGCCGAGTAAATTCCTTATACACCATCGAAAATTATACCAATTCTTTATATACCATTAGAAATTATGCAATCTTTCGTATGCCACCGGTTTTAATTTCTAGTCCCCTATATGCCATTGCCATTACTACAGCCGTTAGAAGTCCATCTGGACCCACCCGTCATACGCACAGGGGAGAAAAGGTGGGGGCTTGACATGCCTCGGGCCAATCCCGGCCGGCCGCTGGAGCGACGTCGGGCCGCCGGGAGCCGCTCCGCACGCTGTTCCAACACGCGGAGCGGCTCCGGGCAGCCCAACGCAGCTCCAGCGGCCGACCAGGATTGGCCCGAGGCGAGCCAAGCCCCCACCTTTTCTCCCCTGTGCGTATGACGGGTGGGTCCAGACGGACTTCCAACGGAAGCCGCAACGGCAATGGCATATAGGGAAGTAAAAATTAAAACCGATGGCATACAAAGGATTGCATAATTTTCAATGACATATAAAGGATTGATATAATTTTTGATGGCGTATAAGTAATTTACTCTCGGTCGATCTCAGCTCGCCATTAATGGCCGTCACCTAGTACTCCGACATGGATCCGTCGTTGGTTGATGTGCATGTGTGGGGGCCGGCACGGCTACGGTACGGCATCGCATGATCCGATCCGTCGTCCTTTTCCTGGTGGCGCCATCAACAATCCACCACCACCGGATCTATCTATCCGTCCGTAGCTCCCGCCGCGACATGGGCATGGCGGTCGTATCGACGACAGCTCCTCTTCTCCGTGGGACGGAACAGCCAGCCAGCGCAATGCCCATGCGCGTCGTACGTGCCGGCTGGATGCTGCTTGTGCAGTTGGCGTCTACTGTTCGCTCGCTTCCGTGTTGACTGCATCGTGCAGTGGCTGGCTGGTGCATGGGCCTCGCCGCCTGGGACATACTCTATACTATTACAACCTACATGAGACATCTGCAATCTCGATCGATTTAAGCGAAATTTTTTCATCTACACCACAAACCTTCACCTGCGCCGATGGTGCCATGGCCTTAGCTGTTCACCCGCCATTCTCAAGGCCATTGTTTTGCGTTCTTTTCAACGGGGTCCAAATGCGAATTTAAAAGGCCGCAAATGAAAATAGAAACCCTCCAATCCGCCGAGAACGCCTCTTTGGCCGGGTGCTACAATGTGTCCATGCACATGCGCGCGTTTGTCCAGGGTCTACTCACGGCACGGAGGCTGGCTGCAGCCACTGATCCAGTCAACTGGTGGAACACGAACCAACAGTACGCGCCAGGGCACAACCATCCAATCGAACCGCCATGAAAAAAAAAGGGGCAAATGGCCGCTGCATCCGCCGGTAAAGCTGCAGCCGGCCTGCACGACAAGTTTAGCCGACACGTACGACAAGTAGTGCCGATTGGTTTGTCCTGATCGCCATCATCCCAGCATCAACATGGACAGGACATGCACATCAGCTTAATTACCAGCTCGGCCATCGGTTCCTAGCTGAGGCCGCCGCTGTGTGTTTTTTTGCTGCTGCAGCTGGTGATGCTGCTACGGCTGCCTTCGCATTTCTAATAATTCAGCAGGAGCAGGACAAGACTGACGATGGTTGCACTAACCATGCTCATGCATCATCATCGCTGGGCCGGGAGGAAAAGGCCAGATCGCTGCTTTTTGCGGCATCGACGGCATTTGACTAATGGAATCTTGGCCTCGCATGCCCCGCCATCTGCCACAGACAAAAAAAAAGAAAAACACTTCGATTTGAGGAAGAGTGAAGCGACCTGCTTTACCAAATCCTGTGTCCAAATAATCGATCTGAAGCCTCGCCATCGGTCGCGCTGAAAGCTACTGAACATCAGCCAAATTCAGTTAGTGGCAGGAGTTGCGAACGCAAGCGTTTATGTCTCGAAGAAACGGGAAGACAGGGGACGGCCTGCATAGTCATACTACCCAGCGTAGACGGTGGTTTTTTGCGGCAGTTTGGACAGATTTGGTTCATTTCTTCTGAATCCCCGGCGTTCCATCTTCCAACTGACAAATTGTTTCTTTTTCCTCGCCCCTTTGTATCAGTCTCAGCAGCTATGACCTGTTGAGTACCCACACTTGCTATACTATGAACCGCAGCTTTATTGCAGTGAACCAAACACTTCACTTGCATTCCAGCCCCAGACATTCCACAAGAGGAAATGACAATGGAGCAGCAGCAGCTGAGCAGCCTACCTGGCCCCTCTCTATGCCATGCCCTGATTACAGATTACGCTCCTCTGGCCCATGCCAGGAACCTTGATTACCTTGCAAGCTACACCTGACTGATCCTCTCTCGATCCAGATCTCAAAAAGGGTAAAGCAAGATTAGCCACATTCAGGCTCAGTCCCACAATCCTAGTACTAGGGCACAACGAAACCCAGAAAATCAGCAGCAAAGCATCACATAAAATGAAAAGGCAAGATTACCCACATTTGAGCATGATGCCTCCAGCAGATCAGTCGACACAGTCACACCACACTGTCAGAAGGGACAGACAAAAAGAGCAAAAGAAGCTTGAAAATAAAACCAACCCAAAGAATGCAGTTTTGCCAGAAACGGCGGCGCCGGTACAGAATTTTACAGATCACGGATCGTCCTCCGCCGTGCCGAAGACATGATGAATGCACTCCCCTTCACGCTACTGCTAGTGTACTGACAGCAACGAATTTGCCTATGTACATATGCCTACACAAATGCCTACAGGTATCATCTAATCTACCATCATACTGCTCCTTCCAGCTGCACGGCAACGTCGGTTGCGGTTTCCTTGATCTGATGAGGTTCTGAAAGCAGCAGCCATGCCTGAGCTGAGCTTTGCACAGTGTCTGACCTCCCACAGAGGCACACACTGTCTGCCACCGCAACCACCTTTCCCAGCTTCTCCTTGCCTTCAAGTGCAGGCTGCAGTACAGTTCAAAAAAAAAAAAAAGTGCAGGCTGCAGCAATGGCGTCGGCTCCACAAGTAAGCGATGTGTCTCCATGAGCACTACGAGCAAGACTTGATGAGCCCGAGGTTGTACAGGTTCCTCCTCACGAGGTTGCCGAGGTAGACGAGCCCAAGGCCGCCGCCGACGCCGCCGTAGTCCCGGTCCCCTGGCGCGGCCTTCTGGTACAGCTGCGGCCGGGGTTCCTCCACCACGAGACACTCCGTGCCCACCCTCTCCCTGACGGCTTCAATGGCGCTCTGCTCAACCGCATTCCCGGCGGCGTCGGTGACGTAGAACACGTTGGAGGCCACGTCGCCCTTGGTGGACACCTCCGCCTGAGCTACCAGCAATCCGTTCTCCCGGAACGTCCGCGTGACGTCGGACAGCAGCCCTGGCCGGTCCGGCGTGCACAGCTCAAGTCTAACGCCCTGAAGATTGTTCAGGAAACAGGCACATTAGCTTCTTGACTACTTCATTACCACTAAAGATTGCAACTTTGATGCTAGCAACGAGTGATCCTTACCTCTAGCGATCTCCGTTCTATGGCGGCCTGGAGGCACTGGCTCAGCCTGTCCCCCTCGGCCTCGGAGCGGATGGGGCAGCCGTCGGCGCGGCGGATGTAGAACTCCTGTCGCGCCCGGTCGCCCGCGGTGTCGACGGTGCCGTGGAAGACGACGTAGTCCATGTCGTGGAGGGTGCAGACGACGTCGAAGAGCAGCTTGGGGCGGTCGCGGCAGTGCACGGTGACCACGGAGTACCCGCGCTCCGCCCAGCTCTGCACGGACACAGCCGAGGCGGGGACCCCAGAGAGGCCCTGGCGGCACCGGTCGAGGTCCGCGGCCATGAGGTGGTGCAGGCGGCGGTCGGCGTGCTCGACGCCCGCGGCGGGGACGGCCGCCACGGCGCCGGCGGGCGCCTCGCCGTCGCCGCGCACGAGGTGGCCGAGGCGGGCGAGGATGCTTGGCACCCTGCCCGCGTCAGAGCGCTCGTCCTCGCCCTCACCGCGGAGGAAGACGACGCACGCGAGGCGGCCGCGGTGCGTCCACGCGCGCGCCTCCACGACGCCGCAGCGCAGGTCCGCGAGCACGGCGAAGACCTCGGAGAGCAGGCCCGCGCGGTCGGCGCCCGTGAGCTCGAGCGCCGTGAGGAGCCCCTCCTCGGCCCCCCCGCGCGCCGCCTCGGACGCGGCGCCGAGGGAGCGCTGGATGTACGCGGCGACGCTGTCGTCGGCGAGCTTGCGGCCGCGGCGGTCGGTGACGTGGAAGACGTCCATGAACCACCGCCCGTCGGAGGAGATGTAGGCCTTGGTGACGCGGAGGTCGAGGTCCGCGAGCGCCTGCACGGCCTCCAGCAGCACGCCGCGCTTCCGCGCGCTGTCCACCTGCACCAGCGTCGCCGCGGCGCACGCCGCGTTGTCCACCGCCACGCGCGGCGTGTTCATCCGGATCACCAGCTTCTCGTACTCGTCCAGCCACTCCATCGCCGCCGCCCGGCCCGTGCGCACACAGCTTCGATCCTCGTGGGTTCCGCTACCGTGTACTCGGCCGCCGCCGCCTCCGCGCACGGAGGGAGCCCTGCAGCGCGCGCGGCGCGGCGTATATAAGGCGCGCGAGGGGGCGACGGGGACAAGGAGGGCGGCGACGAGCGGGAGGCGCGCGCGCGCTTCGGCGGGATCGCCCGCGGTTTGGAGGCTCCGCTCGCCTCCAGCTGGAAATGGAGCTCGGGATTGGAATTGGGTGGGGTGGGGGCGGGGGTGGACGCGCGCGGGGATTTTAAAGAGGAGCGAGCTGTCGGAAGGGGCGGTGGGTCCCGCGCGGCTCGTGGGCGCCAGCAGCCAGGTGGGTCGCCACGTGGAGGCGGGGGGCGTGCCCTGTTCCACTTCCAGAGTTCCAGCGGTGTTTCCTTGCCGCGCACTTGCATCCTCTTTGCTTTGCTCCCGGCCTTTGCGTCCGTCTCAATTAACAGTTTTTTTCCTCGCTAATTACTACCATCACAGTTTGGTAATAATGCTGCGAAACGAAACACGTGGGCTGTGTGTTTGTGGCGTGCTTTGAAGCCAACGCGAACGCGAACGCGGTTGGAGTGTGTTCGAAATCCGAAACGATTTTCAAATTCCGAACGTGAACGGTGGCAACCTCGCCGAGAGAGAGGGGAAAAAAAAAAGGACGATTCTGATTCTTCCCTCCTCCAGTAACTAAGCTGGACGCAACTAGTAGTAGTAGAACCCAATGTTTTGAACTGAGCTAGCACACAGGTACTGTAGTGCCGTAGTGCAACCCAAGTGGCGGTAATAAAAATTTTACTAAACCAAGCACGGTTTAAAAAAAGAGAGAGAAACACGCTTCTTTTTTTTTTTTTTTGAACGGGGCGCGCCGGAAAAAGGTGTCGAAAGGCACGATACGGCCGGACGCTCCGCGCACGCCACGTCCTCGACCAGCACGGCCGTCCGCGGACACGAGGCTTGCGCCACCCCACTGCTGCAGTACTGCGCTGTCGGGACGGGCGCCCCGTCCGGCCGCCGCGCGCTTCTCCTGTCTGCCCCCGTCCTCTCGGTGTGTGCGCGCGAGGCCCACCACACGCTTCTCTCTGTTTTTTCCCTGGTTCTGAAGCGTAGTTTAGCGCTAATTTGGTAAGCGTATTTTTTTCAAAAAATTTAGAGGATTTGAAGAATGGAGAAAAAAAATGAAATAAATTTTCTCTCCATCTCTCTAAATCTTTTAAGAAAATGAGGTTCTTAAACTAGCTTTTAATTGGACTTTCTCCCACTATGTACGGTCACGTGGCATCGCGTGTGCTTGTTGCCCCGCGTGGAAATTAAAATGCATTTTTGAGGTGGCAAATATTTAAGGGTCTGTTTGTGAGCAAAGTTTTCAATACCATGGTTTTAGAATACCATTGTTTTATATTGGTCATGACATAACCATAGTATTTCTCCTTCCTACCAAAACCATAGTATTCTAGAAAGCGTTTGGTTCCATAGCCATACCATGGTTTCACTGGTCTCTTGTTCGCTTGGAATGAGAAACTTTGGTACGGAGTGGAGTTTACAATACTCCAAAAATACCATGGTATTAGTAATACCATGTTTTAAATACATAGAGTTTCTAAACACCTTTTGACCTAAATAACATAGTATTCTCAGGTACCATAGTATTATTTTAAAAACTATAAAAATACTTCGTTCCCGCACAGATTCTAAATATACCGAGGGGGGCTTACATTGGATCGGACGGAGGCGACGACGGCCGGGACAAAGCAGCGGCCAGCGGAGCGTCGGCATCTTGCCGGATTTGGAGTGGGCGCTCGTAGCCCCGAACGTCGGGAGCCCGGACGACAAAATCCCACGGGGACGAGAGCTCGAATATGCTGCGGGATCGAACGACGGTGCGAGTCTGAGTCCACAGTCCAACATAAAATCGAACCTGTCGATACGACAGCCATGCAGCTAACCACAGTTTTTTTTTCCTTTTTTTTTTTTGGAAATGTCACTGTAGTCATCACTGTAGGAGAGGAGATATCCAGAGGAAATTTTATGGCATGGAGACACGAAATGAAAACTTGGTGCGTGCCGGTAAGAATATACTGCCAGAGTACTACACGTACTCTACGTACGTACGTAGGAATTGGATTGATGAGGCGTGCTCTGCTCGTGGCGGAATGGATTCATTGCGGCGGCCGAGATGGATCATGCGACGCCGTACGCGCATTGAATGGCGATCCATGTCGCCGTACCGGCGCTACCACTGGCACCGTGACGGCCATTGATGGCGAGCCGAGATGGAAGAGGCGCAGATCGAGCTCATCGGATCAGGCGACGCACGCGCCGTGCCGCCGCGGAATCAATGCGGCTCTGCGGTGTGGCCGTGGGGACGGCGGAGGATCCGTGACGCCGTGCGTGGGCCCGCGGTCCTCGCCGTCACGCCGCCGGGGACGGGAGCGGACGTGCGCGCGCGCGCGCTGCGCGGCCACCTGCCCGTGTCGCTCTCTGCCTGCCGCTGCCACGGCGAGCGCGTCGTCAACGCAGCGGTGACGGCGACGTGGTGTCCATTGGCGCGCGACGGTTGCGGCCAGGCAGCGTGCAAGGCGCCGCGCGTCCCGTCAGTTGGCGCGCCGCAAAGGGGGGCAGGCGGCACGAATCCGCGCGCGGCGTGCGACGACTTGCGCCGCGCCGCGCGCACCACCCGCCACACCCGTGATCGGCGGCGGCGACGTGCCCGTGCGTGCGGCAGCGGCAGCGGCAGCGTGCACGCGCACCGCACCGCACGTCGTCGTCCCGGCGACATGGGTTGGTGCAGTGTACCACTATACCGTAGTATAGTACGGCGGCCGCAGCAGCACATGCGTGGGGGCCCGCCCTTTTGCGGCCTCGAGAGCCGAGAGGCGGACATCGGGAGCTGCAGGTCAAACCTATGATGCCCTTCTCTTTTTTTTTTCCCGCCCAGCATCCGGCGTCGTCAAACCGTGGAGGAAGGAACGTGCGAGTGGACAGCGCGACTGTGCTGAGCTGCTGTGCGTGCGTGTTTGGTCGTGGGGGCACGTCGCGGATGCCTTGTGCCTGCTACAGCCGAGATGTTCCAGGGACCATGTTCGATTTCCCGTGTTTGGACGCCCAGGAATTGAAAGCCAAAATCGCGGCACGTAGCCTTGCTAAAGTAAGTCCACTCCAATTCAGAAACAGTGACATATGCCCGTATTGGATACGATCATGGGAAATATCGCCCTTTATACCTTTATACCCGAGAGTTATGTCGGCGACGCCATTCCCTACGACTGACGAGCACTTCGCTGTTAGAGAGGACCTACCCGCTGAGGATCCCTCGTCCACAAACAACATGGACTTTGTCGGAATTCGCCGGCACCCTAGGTCCCCGCCGAGGATCACACCACCGCATACAACCTTGACCTCGCCAGAATATGCCACCCCCTTCCGTTCCTTGCAGCCTGGCATCGCCCCGTTCCCTTCCTCATCACCGGCGCCGCCGCCTCGCATCCAAAGGCACCGGCACTGCTCCTTCCATTCCTTGCAGCATGCAGCCGGTGGTTCGTTGCAGGTACAGCTTTAGGCAAGATAGGTATGGCAAGGCCCATCTATGCAGCTTACGCCAAGGTCGGAGACACAGCCGGCGAGACCGTGGAAGACATCGCCAACAACAATAGACCGAGGTCGCCAAGGCTCGCCATCACCGTTAGCTCGACCGTCGTCTGCCTCTCAAATCCCCTATAAGTCATCTAAACACTCTGGAGAAATGAATTAATTCTCAATTCCTTCGTGCAACTTCACATGCCCAGACACCGGTATTGGACCTGAGGCCCATTTCAATTACCACTCGGATTTGGTATTGGATCAAAATAAGTTACATGACTCTCAATATCAACATCCAAAATGGAGCCTTAAGTTATGGCCAAACAAGATCCATCGATAGCTCATGGCTGGAGAAGTCGGCGAGAAATAGTGCAACCTGCCGTGAGCAATGAATGGTTTTCCTACTTGATTTGCGGTCTTATTTACCTATTATTTGACTGATTTTCGTAAAACAACGAACGATTCCACTGCGTTAGCGTTGGCAAAACTTATTCAACTACTTTAAATTCGTTGACAAAACCAAAATATTTAATTTCAATAATTCCATTAAATCAACATTTTGGATCGGACGATGGACCACTTCCTTTTCAATCGACTTTCCCTCAATTCCTTTGTGCAATTTTCACGTGGCATCCAAAACACTGGTATTGGATTGAGGCCCATTTCTATTACCGCTCGGATTCGGTATTTGATCCAATTCAATTCCGTGGCTCTCAATATCGACCTCCAAACGGAGCCTGAGCCTTAAGTTATGGCTAAACAAGATCCATCGATAACTCATAGCTGGACATGTCGGCGAGAAACAATGCTGCCTGCCCGTGAGCAAATCCCGTTTGACTCTTGAATTACAAAACCTGTTTGGTCATAATTGATTTGCGGTTTTTATTTACTATTATTTGACCGACTTTCCTAAAACATTGAATGGTTCCACTACGTTACGTCGAGGAAACTGATTCAACTACCTTTTTAATTCGTTGACAAAACCAAAATATTTAATTTCAATATAATAATAATACTTCCGTTAATTCAACATTTTGGATTGGACGATGGATCACTTCCTTTTCAACTGAGACTTTCGCTCAATTCCAACTCTTCCGAAACCAATGATTCCACTACCATATACGTATACAGGGTTCGTTGACAAAACGGAATTACAGTAGTAGTACCTTGTTTTGTTTTTCCGGGTAGAAAAAAAAAACCGAACAGACTAGTACTAAAGCAGGCGCTGGACGGATCCCTCGAGGGAATCCCAGCATCTTCTGTAGCATGCGTGCTCCGTTCGAACACCACACTTCATCAACGGTGCGGCCCCTTGAACGCTCAAAGGCCGGGCGCGGGCGCGGGCGCCGGGCGGTGCACTCCGGGACCAGCTGCGGCCGTCGCTGTGGTGGTTTCGAGGGCAGGCCGGCGGGGATCCCGACGACACGGCCGGTGGTGGCCCGGGACAAGACAGGACGACCGACGGCGACGGACGGGCAACAGAGCACACACCGCAGGCACAGCAGCATCTGGACCTTTGACCCCGTCCCTCGGCGCGGCGCGGCGCGGCGGCCAGTCAATCGGTTTCGCGCCAAAACCGGATCAACTCCCGAGGCGCGTTGGCGCGAAACGAACGAAAAAACCCGCTGCGGCGGGGGCGGCCGGACAAGAGTCCCGGGAAAGGGAAGACGAGGGCGCGTCAGTTGAGGCTTTCAAATCGCCGGCCCCGCTTGCTGTCTGTCCGTCTGCTCGTCCATGTGGGTGCCCCGGCCTCTGGCGCCAAAACTGGACGGGCACCTCACGTGCTGTACTGTGTACTCCCGGGTGATTTTGTCACGTTACCAGTAGTACTAGGTTTGAAAAAAAAATGCCGCGTTCTGGTGCGTCCGGATGACCGGATCGGAGGGCACAACGGGTGTGGGGCTCGTGGCTGGCTGCTAATGTCATGTCACGTTGGCTCACCGGCAGGCAGCGGCATCCATGTCCGCCCACCGAGAGACCGACGACCACAGTGGCGCGTGACGAGACGAGACGAGTAGCCCTGACCACCAGACCCGGCCGGTGGGCGGGGCAATCAGGTCCCAATCGATGGCCTCATCAACGGCCATATTCATTTCATCCGTTTCCTCGTCCCCAATCCCTCCTCCCTCCCCTGGTGGCGCGGGTTGTCGCTCGGTGGTCGTTGCCCTCTGCTCCGCTCCGCTCTGCTTCGCCTTTCCTGCCGGCGGCCGGCCTGTTTCGGGGCCAGGCAGGCAGCCAGGCATCGGGGCGCGGCGCTGGCAGCGGCGGACGCACGCCGTCGGCATGTGCTGTGCCCTGTCGGATGCACACAGCGTTGCTTTCCTTCTGCTTTTGCCCGGTTTCTCCTACTAGTCGTTGTCGTACTAGCACACTAGCACAGCACTCGGCGGGGTTCCCGGCGCCGGTCTTCCCTCCCCTCCCCTGGTCGGTCGGGAGCTGGGAGAGGACTCCCCTGTTCCTGTCTGCCAAGTGCCACGCCTTCTCCACTTGCTCGCTCTCGCGGGCGGGACGGGGACCCACCCGCCACCTCCGTCCGGCCGACCGGCCGGGACTATAATTAATTCCGGCTCACAACCCCCCAGTGCCAGTGAGTGGGGCGAGGAGGAGAGCAGAGAGCCGAGGCCAAGCGGGAACGGGAAGCCTCCAAACCGAAGTCCGAACCCCAGAGCGCGCGCCTCCTCCTCGCCGGCGATGGGGGAGTGGCTGGACGAGTACGAGAAGCTGGTGGTCCGGATGAACACGCCGCGCGTGGCGGTGGACAACGCGGCGTGCGCCGCGGCGACGCTCGTGCAGGTGGACAGCAGCGCCCGGGACCGCGGCGTCCTGCTCGACGCCGTCCGGGCGCTCGCTGACCTCGGCCTCTCCGTCACCAAGGCCTACATCTCCTCCCCCGACGGCCGCTGGTTCATGGACGCCTTCCACGTCACCGACCGCCGCGGCCGCAAGCTCCCCGACGACGGCGTCGCCGCCTGCGTCCAGCGCGCCCTCGGCGCCGGCGGCGGCGACGCCTGGGCCGGCCCCGCACCCGCGTGCCCCGCTGTCCAAGAGGGGATCACCGCGCTGGAGCTCACGGGCGCCGACCGCGCGGGCCTGCTCTCCGAGGTCTTCGCGGTGCTCGCCGACCTCCGGTGCGGCGTCGTGGAGGCGCGGGCGTGGGCGCACCGCGGCCGCCTCGCGTGCGTCGTCTTCCTCCGCGGCGACGACACGGACGCGGAGCGCGTCCCGCGCATCCTCGCGCGCCTCGGCCACCTCGTGCGCGGCGATGGCGAGGCGCCCGGCGGCGCCGTGGCGGCCGTCCCCGCGGCCAGCGTCGCGCACGCCGACCGACGGCTGCACCAGCTCATGGCCGCGGACCTCGGCCGGTGCCGCCAGGGCCGCGCTGCGTTCCCGGCCCCGGACGTGTCCGTGCAGAGCTGGGCGGAGCGCGGGTACTCCGTGGTCGCCGTGCAGTGCCGCGACCGCCCCAAGCTGCTCTTCGACGTCGTCTGCACGCTCCACGACATGGGCTACGTCGTCTTCCACGGCACCGTCGGCACCGCCGGCGGCCGGGCGCGGCTGGAGTTCTACGTCCGTGGCGCCGACGGCAGCCCCATCCGCTCCGAGGCCGAGGGGGACTGGCTGAGCCAGTGCCTCCAGGCCGCCATAGAACGGAGATCGCTAGAGGTAAGGATCACTTGATGCTAATGCTGTTGCCAATCAAAGTTGCAATCTTTAGTGGCAGGGAAGGAGTATGAAGCTAATCTGAATCTCCAACAGGGTGTGAGACTTGAGCTGTGCACGCCGGACCGGCCGGGGCTGCTGTCCGACGTCACGCGGACGTTCAGGGAGAACGGGTTGCTCGTAGCTCAGGCGGAGGTGTCCACCAAGGGCGACGTGGCCTCCAACGTGTTCTACGTCACCGACGCCGCCGGGAACGCGGTGGACCAGAGCGCCATTGACGCCGTCAGGGAGAGGGTGGGCACGGAGTGTCTCTTGGTGATGGAGGAGCCGCGGCCGCAGCTGTACCAGAAGGCCGTGCCGGGGGACAGGGACTACGGCGGCGTCGGCGGCGGCCTTGGGCTTGTCTACCTCGGCAACCTCGTGAGGAGGAACCTGTACAACCTCGGCCTCATCAAGTCTTGCTCGTAAACGGTGGAGCCCAAGTGTTGTTCAAACTCAGCACTGCCCATCGAGACTCCTCGCTTGCTCCTGCAGGCTGCAGCCGACGCCATTGCTGCACATAGAAGAAGATTCAGAAAGCCATGGAGAAGCCGGGAGGAAGCGTGGTGACACCGTGACAGACTGTGTGGGGGGAGCTCGAACATTGGTGCCAGCTCAGATCAGGCATGTCTTCTTCTTTCAGATCAAGAACACCGCAACTGGAAGGAGCAGTAGATTGTACAGTAATAGATTAGTAGATGATAGCTGTAGGAATTTATGTAGGCATGTACTACTACATAGGCAAATTCTTCGCTGTCAGTACTTTCAGTAGCGTGTTGGTGTGTAGTGCATTCATCATGTCTTTGGCACGGAGGAGGACGACCCGTGATCTGCAATTCTGTACCCTCGCCGCCGTCTCCGGCAAAACACCATTCTTTGGGTTGTTTAAGCTTTTTGCTCTTTTTGTCTGTCCTTGTGACTGATCTGCTGGAGGCATCATGCCCAAATGTGGCTAATCTTACCTTTTCATTTTAGGTGATGCTTTGCTGCTGATACACTGGATTTTGTTGTGCCCTAGTACTAGGATTGTCGGACTGAGCCTGAATGTGGCTAATCTTGCTTTACCCTTTTATTAGGATCTGGAGGGAGAGAGGATTTGGTGAGTAGCTTGCAAGGGAACCGATGTGCCTGGTTTGGGCCAGAGAAGCGTAATTTGCAATCATAGCAAGGCATGGCATATAAACTAGAGGGGGGCCAGCTAGGCTAGGCTGCTGCTCCAACGTCATTTCCTCTTGTGGAATGTCTGAGGTTGGAATGCACGTGAAGTGTTTGGTTCACTGCGATAAAGCCGTGGTTCTGCTACTTATGATATAGCACAAGTGTGGCGCCAGAAGATGAAGAAGTTGAAATGTACCAAAAATTTTTCCCAAACTGCCGCCAAAATCCACTGTCTACGCTGGGTATGCAGCTCGTCCCCTTTCTTCCCGTTCCAAATACAAACACTTGTGTTCGCAGCTCCGCGCTGCCACTAATTAACTGACTTCGGCCGGCGGATGTTCAGTAGTAGCTTTCAGCGCGTCGCTCCTATGGCGAGGCTTCAGATCGATTATTTGGACACAGGATTTGGTAAAGCAGGTCGCTTCACTCTCCCTCAAATCGAAGTGCTTCTTTTTTCCTGGATCGGAGCGGCATGGCAGATGGCGGGGCGTGCGTGACCAAGATTCCATTAGTCAAATAAATGCCCCGTCGATGGCGCAAAAAGCAGCGATTTGGCCTTTTCCTCCCGGCCCAGCGATGATGCTGAATGAGCATGCATGGTTCGTGCAATATAGTCATCTGTCTTGTCCTGCTCCTGCTGAAGCTGAATAGAAATCCGAAGCCAGCCAGCTCAAGCAAGAAAAAAGAAAACTCGTCACTAGTTTAACCGATGGCAATTAAGCTGATGTGCATGTCCTGTCCATGTTGATGGTGGGATGATGGCGATCAGGACAAACCAATCGGCACTTGTCGTACCTCTCGGCTAAACTAAACTAAACAAACTCCACAGAACAGAGCATCAGCAGGCAGGTCCAGGCCGGTTGCAGCATGACCCTGGCCTGGAGTAGAACCCTAGACCAACGCGCTCGTGTGCATCAAACATTCGCCAAATCAGGCTAGCTCCTTGAGCTAGCGTGACATGCGTACATTAAATTTGACCATCTCGTTTCATGAAGAAAAAAACTACCAAAATACGAGAAAATTTAAGCCATAGATTTATATGAAAATAAATGATAATTATGAATTTTTTGAATAAGACAAATACATCGAATCTAGTATGAGAAAAGTTAAACTGAGCTATGAATTGGGACAGAAATGTTTGGTTTCTGGTGTCTCCAGCACGCACGCCAGGATCGGATCCATGTCGCCCCGGCCGTACTGGCAGTACTCCGACGAACTACGCGATGGCGGGGCCATTGATGGCGAGCCCGAGATCGATGGAGCAAGGCTCGCGTGCTCCGCTCTCGGGCGAGGGAGACGACGTATGCGCCGCCGTGGAATCGTCCAGGTGCAGCTAGCCGCAGGGGAGGGGCGGATCCTGTGGCTCCCGGCCGCGCGCGGCGTGCGGTGAAGGCGACCATTTCTCCCGTCCCGTCCGTTGGCGCCGCGCAGGGGCGTGCGTGCGACGACGTGCAGTGCGCCGCACGGAGCGCACCATCCCTCCCACACCCGCGCGTGATCGGCGGCGGCGACGTGCCCCTGCGTGCACGCACGCACACGTCGTCATCCCGGCGACATCGACAGGCGGCGGCAGCACAGGAGCAGGCAACATGCGGAGAGCTATGCCAGTGGCAGACATCGGGAGCTGCATGCAGGTCACGCCTTTTCCTTTTGGCCCCGGCATCGTCCGGCGTCAAACCGTGGAGGAAGGAACGTGCGACACTCTATACGGAAATTCAACGGTTGCAGCCCAGGCCGGCTGTGAATGCTGTGCGTGTGTGTGTGGTCGTCGTGACGCACATGCCTGCCTGCTACACCCGAATAGGCATAGCTGCCGAGTGGGAGACCAAGTACAGTAGAGCAGACCGTCTATGTGATAGTCCGTTTTACTGAAAATGACATTGTATCCCATTGTACACATGGAAAAATTTGAATACAGATAACAGAATGATAGAATGGGGAGAAAAAGAACCGGTAGTAGGGAAGAAATTGCTAGAGGGTTAAAGATTGATTCAGCTGAAACGTCCTGAAAATCACGAAAAAATGAACCAATTTTGTCCTAACTGCAGCAAAAGAAAAACACTGTTACGCAGGACTTGGCTGATGTTCAGTTGCTTTCAGCACGTCAGATGGGGCGGTTTCGGATTTGGACAGATGATGATTTGGTAGAGCAGCTCGCTTCGCACTTCCTCGAACCAAAGTGTACTACTAGTACGTTCTGGAGCGGAGCGGCATGGCACGGCGTGCGTGGCCAAGATTCCAGTAGTCGAATGCTGATGCCGCAAAAAGCAGCGATTTGGCCTTTTCCGCCCAGCGATGGTGCATGAGCATGGTTCATGCAATCATCAGTCTTGTCCTGCTGAATAGAAATCCGAAGCCAGCTCAGCATCATCACCAGCTCCAGCAGCCAAAAAAAAAAAAAAAAAACTCTCCAGTGGCACTAGTATAACCGATTGTCGAGCTGCTAGCTGATGTGCGTGTCCTGTCCATGTGGATTAATATATATATATATATATATATATACACACGTACCTTGGAACGGAATGGTTGATGCTGATCAGGACAAACCAATGGGCACTTGTCATCATCTCTGCTAAACTAAACAAACGCCAGTTGATTCCGCTCTGAGCTGAAGAGTGGGACGGAACAGGCAATGTGCAGGCCGGTTGCAGCGCTGCCGGCGGACGCAGCGGTAATTTTGTTTTTTTGGGGCAGTTGGATTGGATTTAGAGATGTAAAAGGTACAGATATTATCCGAACATCCGACTACTGTCAAAAAGACTAATTATCCGGTTAAATAATTTTCTTCAGATATGCGTCGGATTTTCAAAATTCGGATAATTTTCTTCAGATATCCGTCGGATTTTCAAAATTCAGATAACGGATACGAGATGATTATCGGATATCCGAATATTTTCACGGATGCATCCAACGTAATATCCGAATATTATCCGAAAGCAAAACTTTCTTCCTAGTCCAGGCTAGTTAAATAACAAATATCTGGACAAATTATCGGACGTATCCGATTGCTATCCGGCAGCAGTAGAAAATTATTTAATCTTGCTTCACACGCTTCAGCCACTAAAGCGTGCTGACGTGCTGCTACCCCGCCCTGTCCTCGGTTTGCTTTATAGCATGCAGCCGCACTGCACAACTTGTTGTTTGACGAGGTGGGACTAAATGTCCATGCACCAGGCGCCTCCTATTTCAGACGCCCGTGCTGCTTTGCTAGTGCAGCCAATGGCCCAATAGGCCCACGACTGGATGAGAATGTAAGTTGATTTTTATTTTTCACTTTTGTTTCTAATATCTATAATGATGCTATTTTTTGTTTAATTGTTTCTTAATTCTTATGCATTTAACAATCGAAAAGACAAGATTTAAAACGTTGGAATCACGTTGGCTTCATCTATTTTATCTCTAATTCTTTGTACACTTTTGCATTTCTATTCTTTTGTTTTTCCAATATTTTGTGAGAACAAAAAAAGTGAAATAATACACAAATAGTCTCAGAAATTCATTAAATTCGGCGGAGAGGTAACATATGTCTACGTAGCATTCTCAAAAACTTTTGGACAAAAACTCCACAAGGCACAAGCGTTTCTTTCATATGACTCCGACTCGTTGTGCGGGTTACATGTGAAGTCGCTCCTACAATCCAAGTTCCAACATGATCAATAGTTCACTTTATCATTTTTCAAGCGGAGACTTGATGTTGCCTTTGTGTAGCATGTTTATTTGTCCGGATAACTTATTTGCATTTTTTGGTCAACATTGTAATATTTTGTGAATTTAATTGATTTTTGATGATTTACTGCAGAAAAAATTAATAATACACAAATAGCCTCAGAAATTCATGAAAATTGGCAGAGAGGCAACATATGTCTACGTAGCATCCTCAAAAATGCTTTGGTCAAGAAACTCCACAAGATGTATGCGTTTCTTTCATATGGCTCCCACTCGTTGTGTGGATACATGTGAAGTCACTCCTACAATCCAAGTTTTAACCCGATCAATAGTTCACTTTATCATTTTTCATGTGGGAAACTTGAGGTTGCTTTCTTGTAGCATGTTTATTGGTCCAGACAAATTATTTGCAATTTTCTGGTCAACACTGGAATATTTTGTGAATTTAATTACATTTTTATGATTTACTGCAGAAAGACATTAATAATACAAAAATAGCCTTCAAAAATTCATGAAATTTGGCGGAGAGGCAACATAACTGTGAGTCTGTGACTACGAGTCTTTGATGTCAATGATGTGTGACTAAGGTAGTGACTAACTGTCTAAGTGTGTAACTGACTATGATCTAAATGCTATTTTGTATTTTTCCCTCAAATTAGACAAAATCTATTTAGATTTTGGACTCATGGAGTGGCTAAATGATTACAACAACTATGATATGTGTGGAATGATGGTTTACTCGCTATCCGACAAAAATATTCGTTACCGATGCTATCTGTGTCCGACTTTCTCCGTATTCGACATGCGTGTATCCGTATTTGTATCCAAGAATATCCGTATTTGTATTCGTATCTGAAGCTATTCGTATTTGAATTCGAATCCGAAAAAAAATATAAAAATAAATATGGTTTCAGCGATATCCGTCCATATTCGATTCGATTACGTCCCTGATTGGATCGGATGATTGTTCGCGTCCGTCTGCGGTTTTCGTGTTTCAGGACTCTCCTTGCTCGGGGCGCTTCCATGACGCGCGTGCGTCGGCGCCCCCCCCCCCCCCCCCGCACGCGCGCTTTTTCATATCGCCGGTGATGACGCGCTGCACTGGGACAGTCTGTCACTCGTCGGTCCACGGCTCCACGCGATGCTGTCACGTTCATTTCACAGTTCTTTATTTTTTTTATTTTCTATCGATCGCTGCTGCGGCAGCAGCAGAGCAACTAGTGCTGTCAAATCCACAGTAAAAGGGAAGGAAAGTGTTTGTACGTGCAAATTTTTATGATCAGGCTTCTTCCGTGAGCTCCAACAAGAATCAAACCTCTTTTTCGTCTTTTTATTTCTTTAAATACGTATCAAAACTAGACGATGGTTTTTTTTTTCTAGTGTCGTTCACGAAAGGAAAAACGGTTTAATTCTAGATCTTTTTCACTTGTCAAATACTTAAACCCATGAAAAGCTATCGTTCGATAAAACTAATTTGCTTTTTTTCTTTTTTATCAAATGGTCATATCCAAATTAATTCTAGAAAACAATATTCTAATACATATATTGATATATGATTTAAATTTTTTAATTAGGTCCCTTACGATTTTTATTTTTATCATAATTTTGTAGTAAAAATTTACACTTAAAAAAATCATTTCGAATGTTCCCAAAACAAAATTTTGTACAAATAAATCTCTAAGTTTGGAAACCAAAAGTTTACCCATATTAAATGCAACGTTTTATTATCTCATATTAGTTAACTAAAAGTTTCTAATAAAAATATTACCCAAAATCCAATGGAAAGTTTTTAATGTGGTAATATAAAGATTTAATTTGCATAAATGATTAAGAAAGTTTTATTGATCGACTTCAAAGTTTTCTTAATTTTATTCAAAAGTTTGTTGGTCTGAAAGATTTATTGTCAAACATTTAAAAGTTTCCAAAATAAAAAAATTTTCTCATAAAATATAAAGTTTTCCATGGATTGATTAAAGTTTCAAGATCAAATCCAATGCAAGGATTTTAATGTGGCAGTATAAAAGATTTAGTTTGCAGTGTTGGTTGAGAAAAAAATTTTGTCGGTCGATTTCAAACTTTTCTCAATTTTATTTGAAAATTTATTGATTCAAAAGTTATACTATATCAATCTGAAAATTATTGTAAAATCATTTAAAAGTTTCCAAAATAAAAAGTTCTTCCTAATAAAATATAAAGTTTCCATAGATTTGATATAAAGCTTTGAAATAAAAAAAAAACTTACCCATAGTATAAAGTTATGAAGTTCATAGTTTGTCTAAATTTAATATATGTACTTTATTATTTACAAATGTATAAAGTTTTTAAATGCAATGTTTGATATGTTTGGATTTAGGTACAAGTTATTTTAAATTAAAAAATAGTAAACGCTTATCATGTATGTCTGAACCAGTTAATCTTACATGATTAAAGAGAATAGTACAAGATAATGGAGCAGGCTGGATTTTGCGTGTAGTTGATGCGTTCGGACTGGTCATCAATGCTCCGATGGATACTGTGTTGGCAGTGTGGGGTAGTGGGACCCTTGCGGACAGACACACACGAGGAATAGCGTGAGTCGCTGCGCAGATCAGCCTGGCGCGTTCGCTACACAAGTGGGGCCCGGAAAGACAAAGGGCGTTGCTAGGTCGGAAAGCGCGCGTTTGGAGCGCGCGCGCCGAATAAGAAATGGGCTCCTCGCACTGCGCGTGGGCCAACCCAACTCTTGATAAACTCATCAGTGGGCCAACAAGGCCATGTAGCCCAGGCAGGAGGGTCCGTTGCGCCACTGATGCCGGCGGCGGTCGGAGCCGGACGCTCGGTGACAGACGCTGACTGATGCACTCGCCGCACCATGAGGAATCAGGGATTGGCGTGGTGTATGCCTGATGTTTGGACCCCTCGAAGGTGATATTAGGTGAGTGTTGTGCTTCCAAGGTGTTCGTTCAAATGCCTCACAGACTGCAAAGTTTCTAGCTAGCCGGCTACCATTCTGCACCTGATACTGTCTGTTCTGATTTTCAGGGTTGGTTCCGCGGTAAATAAACAGCTACTGCTTTCCATTGGGAAAATGTTACTGCCTCAATCGGGAAACCGGTAGCAGCCCAGCCAACTGGCCGGTGTAACTGATGATTACCAGCCAGAAACTAAGCATTATATTCCAGGTTCCCACTCTGCTGTGTGTCTCAAGCATCTGCATTTCGATCTTCCTGCATGTACCACTGGATAGATCAACCTAAGCTGCAAGTCAATAATCACGAACAAAAGTAAATAGTGTCTTGTTCCAAACCATTAAGCCCATTCTTGAGAATATTGCTATTTATGCTAGCAGCATAGCATTTACATATGTGGTGCACATAATACTTGATTTGAGTGAGCAAAACTGTATCTTGAAATACATAGTAGCCGATACAATCGATACCATCAATAGTAACATCTACTAGCGTGGTAGGCTAGCCGACGATTGAAACTCCCGCTCCAAGCTAGAGCAGTTGTAGCTGCCTAGATTGGGGCCAGCACCATTCAATTCGATGGAGAAGGGCTGCAGACGAGATCGAGAAGCTGCTGCAGCTCTTCTTGTCAACGACGGCTGAATGCCTTGCCCGTCTCCTGTATCGACGTGAGACGAGTTCACCCTTTCTGCTAGCAAAAGCCGTAGCGTTATGTACACTTGCTTCATTGGAGGCCTTTCTTCGCCTCGCAGCCTCACACATGTCTCCGCAAGCGATGCAACTTTGTCAATCTCTTCATCTGTTGCTTCCACAAGAACCTCAGCGGCTACTATCTTTGTAATTGGCTTCATTTTGATCTCTGAGAGGAAGTAGCTGCACAGGTTCTGCTTCATTCCCGACCCGTCTGTGAAAACCGGCTGTTTTCTCAGAAGAAGCTCGAGAAGTACCACACCAAAGCTGTAAACATCACTCTTCTCATTTAGCTTACCAGTTTGGTAATACTCTGGATCCAAGTACCCAAATGTGCCCTGAACATTTGTAGCGACATGGGATTGATCGATTGGGACAGATCGTGACGCGCCAAAGTCCGAAACTTTAGCTGTGTAATTTCCATCTAGGAGTATGTTAGAGGACTTGACATCACGATGGAAGATTGACATGGAAGCAGCAGAGTGGAGATAGTACATGGCCCCCTGCAGCTTCTGTGGCAATCCTTAGGCAAACAATCCATGGTAATAAGGACCCACTACTTGAACAAGCATGAAGGATTTCAAATAATGAACCATTAGGAATTAAGTCGTATACTACTAAGGGTACCTCACTTTCAAGACAGCACCTGAAGAGTTTCACGATATTCCTGTGATTTATTTGAGAAAGGATTGCAACCTCTGTCGGGGTTTAGTACCGGCAGTGCACTACGGGATGTATCACGTAGCGTTTTTGTGGTTGGCGAGATCGACCGTACCTCAATGATTCGCGTGCAACGCGACAAGAGATAAGAACACATGATTTATACAGGTTCGGACCGCGAGATGCGTAATACCCTACGTCCTGTTTGTGGCGATCTGCGTTGACTTGAGGTCTCGAGATTACAATGAGGGCTAGGGTTTTTGAGTGCGTGGATGAGGCGCTGCGGTATGATCTGGAGGCAGAGAGAGTTGGCGTGAGTTGAGTTCTGATCTAGAGGTCAAGAGAGATGTTATCTGTTAAGTCGGTTTCCTTCTATATTTTCTAGATGGTTTAGATTACAAAAGACAGAGTCCTTGTCTTGTGCGCCAAGCCGATCAGTCGGTTCCTGGATTGGGTCCTCCAACAGGCCATGTAGAGAATACGCTTCACGAAGACCTAGGGGATATCTATCCCCCACAACCTCGTTGATGAAATCATTGATCTCACCGTCCATGATGACCTTGGCCTTCTTTATAGCTACCACATGTTGGTTAGACAGGATGCCTTTGTATACTGTGCCATGCCCTCCATGCCCAAGAATACTTGTGGGGTTAAAATTATCTGCTGCCTTCTCAAGGCTCTTCTAAGGAGAAAATCTTTGTTTTCTCGCCTGCATTCTCGTCAGATGATATTAGTTGCTCCAAGAGAAGGCCTTGGTTCTTTTGGAAATACTTCCTTCTTAGTTTCTTCTGGACATTTCTTTTGCATCTTCTGATAAGCACCGTTGCACTTAAGCCTAGAAGAAGAACGCCAAAACTGCAGCTAACCCCAATTATAATACCTACAATGATACATTATTTGTCTGGCTCAGAATTGACCAATATGGGACTCTCAGCTAAAAGGAGATTCTTTGATGCTGGGGTGCACTGCATTGCGGTAGTATCATAAATCGTATGGTCAGGGAACTTGATGCAAGTGAAGCTTCCTATGGTATTATGGCCAACACTTCTGCAAATGCCTGGCGTCCACTTCTGCAAACTGGGTTGGTATTGCATAAAGAAATCGATCACCTTCATCGTTGGTGCAGCCGGCATCAATATTAGGGTTTCCCTGGTACCCTTTGTTGTACCGGCAGGCATAGGCCACCATCATCCCTGAACATAATTAGTGAACCTCACCTTTGCAAATGGATCCTAGGTCACTTTCTTTGGCATCTACGCGTGGCGGTCAGCTATCGTTTAACCGGCAAACTGACTGTGACAACATCGATCAGGGCATGAGGCTGGCCATGCCACCATGGGCAGAGCAGCCGGCAGCAGGACCATTGTGGAGACTGCTAATAGCAATGATTTCCGTCATCACAATTTTCAGGATGCGTCCTGTAATTTTTCTTGGTACAATGTCAATGCCAAACTTTTTTCTTGTGCAAGTTGGTGATTGGTCTGAATATACAAACCTTGTCACAACGATTATTTCCGAAATCAGAACAAGCAGCAACTCTAGTGACTGCAAAAATACTTGCAAAGAAAATATACACCAATTGAACACATGAGAACAAAAAAAAAGGTTTTCTCATCTTACAGTACAGTATAGTTGCTGCAAAATTTCAGTGTAACCCAAACTGCTGAATGATCTCGATAGATGGGATGTGCTTGACCCTGGCATAATCTTCACCAAGTTCTCCCAGTCTATCAGTAAACAAGCTTGGCATTCCAACCAATCTCAGTCTCCCCAACGTAGCAAGAGACTGCAGCCCAATAGGAACGGTTCCTAGATTTTCACATAACATGATCCACACTTCCACCACACACGGCATGGCTCCTTCATCTACAGCCCATTCCTCCAGTTCCTCAAGCTCAGTCATGATAAATATTTTCAGGCTTGGGAAGCCTGGACAGCAGCATCTCATTACTTTTCCCTGGTACGCTTTGTTCAGCTGGAGGAATAGGAGATTTGGCCAGTTGAGAGAGAACTGAGAGTGGATCTTCTTCCAGTTTTGAGAAGCTCAGGCGCAGCTTTGTAAGCATGTGGAGCTGAGCAAACCAACCTGGCAATTTATGCAAGGATCCAGCTATATGCAACTTCTGTAGACACGACGAAGGCTCCAGCGTTGCAATGTCGAGAGGCCTGACTGCTATCACCTGAGAAGATGGATAGGTAGGATAGTTCCTTCAGATTGTTAACCGAAGAACATAGCTTTTCTGCATCTCCATGGTTCAAGTCCTCTATATAAAGTTTTTTAAGCTCAGTAAGGCTTGCAATCTCATGCACAGCAGCAGCACTTGCTTGCAAACCAGTTAATACCTGGAGCTTGCCAAGCTGGGTGAGGCCCGTTGGGACATTGATACATTGTCCATCTTGCCTCATCTCTAGATTTCGTAAATTCCTCAAGAACTTGATTTCAAATTCGATTGCGTTTATCCAAGTCTTCCTGATATCAAGAGTTTGCAAGTGATAGAGTTTCTGTAGTGTTCTTGGGTAGCTTCTTCAGCCTTGTTCCTCTTAGCCCAAGATACCTCAAGTGAAGTAGTCCTCCTATCTCTTCCGGAAGTATTAGCACATTGGCACCTTCGAAATCCAAAACTCTTACCAGTCCAAATCTCTTTGCAACAATTTTGCTTTTCAATACAACAGGTGCACTAGTGCTGAACATGAAAACGGACCTCAATCTTTTCTTGTGTCCTTTATGTCAAGACACATGAGATGTCCGCAATGAGATGCGCAGAGCACTGGTGCTTGCACCTTTATTATCAAGACAAATGGTGGAAAAATCCCCATTTTGAGACAGCGAGACGGCGAGATCGTGAAGAAGATCATGAACTCTGCATGCTTTTACTCTCCCGCTGCTGCTAGCGATCGACACTTGTACCATGCTTCTGCTAATGAGCTCCGTGAGGTACTTCTCTGCAGTTGTCTCCGGTGCCTCATCTTCTTTCTCCTGCACAAATCCTTCAGCAATCCATAGCCGGACTAGTTTCTTTCGGGAGATCTGCGAGTCATGTGGGATGACAGAGAGCAGCAGGAAACACGGCTTCAAAGGGTGCGGGAGATCCTTGTAGCTCAACAGGAGTGCTTTCTGGACCCCCATTTCATCGTTGCTCAGGTCTTTCTGAATGCTTTTCAGGAAACACTCCCATTCGGTGGCAGATTTCTTCTTCCGTGACATCAAGCTCCCTGCGGCAACTAGAGCGAGGGGTAAGCCAACACACTTTCTCACAATGTCCTTCGCGGTCTCCCTCAGATTATCAGGGCACACCCCGTCCTCCAAGAAGAAGGCCTTTCTGCAGAACAAATCGTAGGCGTCTTCAAATGCCATGGGCTGGAGCCGATGGACGTCGTTCCTCGCATCCACAACCGACTCAGCCACGATGATGTTGCGCGTTGTCAGAAGCACCCGGCTCCCGCTGCCATTGTTAGGCAGCACCAGCTTGACGACATCCCAGAGCTCCTTGTCCCAGACATCATCGAGCACAAGCAAGAACCGCATACCTCTGAGGCCGCTCAGGAGCAGTTCTTGAAGCTGCCCCTCTCCGAGAGCTGCCGCCTCAGCGGAGGGGATCCTCATCAGCCCCTTGGCCATCTCACGGAGGACACCTCGCAGCTGCATCACGTTTGAGACATAGACCCATGAGCTGCGGTCGAAGTGCTTCTTCACGTCTGGGTGGTTGTACACCTTCTTGGCAAGCGTGGTCTTCCCAATACCACCCATGCCGACCAAGGACACCACGCTCAGCTCTGGCTCCCCTCCCACGGTGCGCTGAAGCAGCGCGTCCAGGTCTCTGTCCAGGCCTACGATATCTCTGTCAAGAACAAGGGGAGACGAGGCGAAGAGGGCCGGGATCCAACCTTCACTGCAGGAAGAATCTGGTGGTGGTTTGGCTTGGTATTCAGAGCGACGGCGGGAGATGTCGTGCAGCTGGTTCTTGATGTGTCTGATCCGAGTGCCCACTTTGTTCCATGCTCTCAGGTTGCCGAGGATGGCGCTGCAGGAGCGCACCTGCTGCTGACTAGCGTCGAAGACATCCAGGACGTCCTCCGAATCAAGCATGGCGTCCCTCATCTGATGGACCCATGCTTCCGTGGCCGCGCTGCTGCCGTCGCCGCCCACCTCGTGCAGGAAGAGCTGCATGCTGTGGAGCTCGTCGCGGAGCCAGCCGACGTCGTGGCCCGTGGCCAGCATGCGTCGGCCTTGGTCGGCTACTCGGATCGTAAGCAGGGATGCTATGCCATGGATCAAGGAAGCAAGGATGGCTTCCGCCATGGGAATTCCTTTGCCTCTGCGAGTTTTTTTTTCTTTTTCTTTTTACTTCGTTGGACAGAGAGGGGAAGGAAACAGCCGAAGCCGAGGCACTTTTCTTTTCATTTTGGCCCTCCGATGAAAAAAATTGCAAGAGCAGAGCTTTTCCGAAACTATTTGCACTAGGACAACCCTTTTTCGGCACCATTGCGCATGGCGCCGTAGTAAACCATTATGGCGCCAGATGCAATGGCGTTGCAATATTTGCCATGTGAGCCGTCTGAGGTGTTCTATAGTGGATCCTGACACGTCATTTGCGAGATAATACTTTCGTATTGTAAAATTCGTATCTTTTTCATACAATGTCAGATATAGATGATTTTTATATGAAAATTGTAGCACTTGACGAGATCTACAATTTTGTAGTTTTGAGTTTTTTCATTTGAAGTCATTTAGATGACCTAAAAATTAATTCTATGTCTAACTGTATTCTGCGTCGTCTCTGTTTTAGAAAAGTTTATATTTTTTCCACGTGACGGACGATGAAAATGATATTTATATAAAAACTGTAGCACTCGAAGAGATCTATAATTCTGTAGTTTTGAGTTTTTTCATTTAAAGTCATCCAGATGGTCTAAAAATTCATTATAAATATAACTGTAATCTGTGCGCTCTTTGTTTTAGAAAAATTATATTTTTACATATGACATTGGATGAAGATGTTTCTTATATGAAAATTGTAGCTCTCGACGAGATCTACAATTTGTAGTTTTGTGTTTTTTCATTTGAAGTCATTTAAAAGCCTAAAAAAATTATTCTAAATCCAGACTCTTTGTTTTAGATAAAATATATTTCCGAGGTTTCAACATCATTGAGCTATTCACTGGTAACTGGCATTCATATGTAATCCTTTCAAATTTTTATGATTTCTATAAGGCGAGAGAAAAAATGGTTGTTAGGGAAAAACTAGAAAATTAGCTTTTGTTTAGTAACTTTATGCTTTTACAAACTCCACCACATAAATACTTAATTAAAAAATCTAGAGCCTTTAACACAATCCATTCGCTAAACCTCCCTCATGCATGATTTGCAAATATCTTCATCCTTATGATCTCCAAAGCGTGGTGTGTGGCTTATAGCCTAATGGTTGCAGCAGCTCGAGTGGCAACCTAAGATCATGGGTTCGACTCCCACTAAGAGCAAACTATTCCAAGTTTAACGTATTTTGTTCATTCAGTGGTAGACGATGTTTCCGTCGATAGCGAGGTATTTGTGGTGACTTTGTCAATCTCAAAATATGCCAGCCCAGATCTTTGAAGGTGCTTACAGAGGTAGGTTATGTGTGCCTACGTTTATAGGAGTGAGTGGCTCAGACTTTCAGGGGTGCTCGTAGAGGTAGTAATGTGTGCATGCGTACAGTTCATAGGAGTGAGTGTGCGTGTGTGTCAGCGTCTATGTGTTTCTTAAAAAAGAAATAAAACATTACAACCTTGTGTTTACTCGTACAACATTACAGATTTTTTTAGCCGAAGGGTCAAATTGAAAAAAAGTGCAAGCCGAGTCAGTCAACTTCTTGGTCTTGCTTTATCTTAGAAAAGTATACGTACATGCAGCTGGCAGCATTGCATTTGCAGAGCAGATATTTTCCCGCTTGTTTTTCGTCCTGGGCTATGATCGCCGGAACGAGATCCTCTGAAGTTCACCGGATGGACTTGCCTCTGCAGTTGAACATCTGCGCCGTCCGCGTAGATCGAACGATCACCATCTTTCAGGGTTCAATTCAGAGCCGGATGAGACGAAAGGCCCATTCAAGCCCACGGAAACGCGCAACCTGACCAGACGACTTTGGACTCAGGTCCTCCACCACGCCACGCCGACCGCCGTCTTCCGCGAAGTTTCACCAATGTGAGTCTGTGACTTGGTCCCTCGTCTTCGGCTCCGTATTCCATCCAAGCTCCCCTAGTCGCTGCCGTGGCGCTCAGCTATCGTCGTCCGAGAAGCTGCTCTACCTCACCAATCGCCGCACGCTTGTCGCTGTGCCAGATGTTGCTTGATTCGTGGTGTGATGCCGGCCTCCTTGTCGACCTGCACCTCCAAGTCTCCAACGTAGACGAGTGGAGCCCCCCGACGTGAGAGCTCTAGCCATTGCATGCGATCGAAGAGCCACCAGACGCAGAGTGTGGCGATAGAGCTCTGTCCAGAAGCTGCGTGTCCTGTAACTTGTGTTGTGTTTACGAGGTGTTCTGCAAGTGCAGATGCAGTCGCGCAAAGCGGTCGGGCAGCCGTCGCGCAGGCGGTAGGTGAGGTAGGAACCGCTCGTGAGCCGACGACGCTCGAACACCACGGCGGCGCAGTTCTGCATCCAAGCAAAGATGACGAGTTGACGACGAACTCGCGGCGACCTTCGCGTACCTCGCCGCCGCCTCGGGCGAGGTCCTGGACGTGCTCGCTGTCTTCTTCCCGCTCGACGCCGACGCGCGCCGCTGCATTGCCGCGCCGGCCGCAGTCGGGTCGCTCGTCGCGGTCATGCGCCGCCGTCATGCTCCGCGAGCTCGCGTCCACGGCCTACGCTGCCACGCTCGAGGCCGTCGCACGGGCGCCCGGCACGGCCTGTGAGAAAACGTGTTGTGGTCACCGTCGGATTTTAGCGGACGGCCGGGATGAGCTTAACTGCAGAGATAAGTCATTCCAGGTGACTGCAGAGGATCTCATTCCTCGCCATGATCGCCTAGCTCGACCCATGTCCGGTCGCCCTCTCCATGTCGTCGCCGCTGCCCCACCAGCATGTCATGGTGCCTGTTGACGCTTGAGGATCCACTTCGGCGGCGACACAGAACCTCTCTATCCACCGGTAGCATTGCAGAGCAGATATTCTCCCACTTGTTTATGCCAGAGCCCAAAAATCGGCTTATTTTTCCTATGCTATTAGTTCTTGTGCTTAAAAAATACAAAAGGTCTTTAAGTTAGCATCAATGTTTAATATGTGCTAATGAGGTAGTTAAGTTTATCTCAGCATCTCTTCGCATTATAGAAATTAGTTTTTTACCGTTGTTTAGAGTTTAGATGCTATAAACACGTATGTCCTAGGTACCTTGCATTATACATATCCTTACAAGCCAAAGTAGCTCTTCAGGTGCTTTTTGTTCATGCCTAGGGCCCAAAACTAGCTCGGGAGGTGCTTTTGTTCACAGTGCGTAGGTGGTTGTTTTACTGAGAGACAATATCTTCTATATGTAAATAGGAAAAACCCTACTATCATATTTCTCTTGACATGTGTGAAGCTACATCATTTCAGAAACCCGTTGAGTTGGATGCCACATCACCATCTACTAAATCCGCTATTTATATTATATTTTCTAACGATTTTGTGACCTATGCATGCAATTTTTTACGTGGCATGCACCAAGGTGTCACTCAAATTTCGTGGTGAACTGCACGATCTCAAAGCAACCATGATTTGCCCGCACGATTACGCTTTTGCAGGCTGCAGCGCGGAAGACAGAACAGAAACCGTGTGATAAGATGGGCTAGCCGCTAGCCCATGCGAAAATAATTTCAGTGGCAACAATCTGAAACGAAGAAAGACTGATCAACAGGTTGTTGGGTGGACTGGATGAACGAATACAGCTTTGTTAGATAGACCGAAGGGAGTCCAATGGCTGAATGACAACAGTTTCACGCAGTTCCCGGCCCGACTGTGAGATAGACAATTGTTCAACACTTCATGTTGCACCTTACTACAAAAACTTCAACTACATCCTCAAGATTCCTTCAGCATATAATAATAACAATAACAGTGTGTGCCATGGCATCCAAATTGATTAGCAAGGGAAATCTGGATCAAAAATCATGACGGATGCCCAGCAAGAGCACTGGTATAGTGTTGCAAGCTCATCCTTCTAGCTCGCAGTCTCTGCTTGGTTGTCAGTATCTTTTTGGCCTCTCTTGCGCTTCCGAACCCTCTTTCTCTTCGCCTCGCCATCAGCAGTAGCCCCCTGCAGAACAGATGTCGCCAGTGCTTGTGAGCTTGACTGAGGAGTTCGGGCATCAGAGATTCTGTGGTCATGGTATCCAGATATAGTTCAAAACAAGAGGCAAAGCAAATATTTAACGCTGGGGTTAATAATAGTTTACATGTGTTCAGTTGGTCTTCTCTTTAGTTCAGTCTCTGATGATACATCAGAGATCAGACATAAACATAACCAGACTTGACTGTACAATACCATGACAGGCACTTATTATAGACATGTTTTGGTACATAATGGTACACAACCAAAAATACCTGATTTTGAATAGCTGACTGGGGCTCTGGCCTCTTCTTTTTGCAGGAGAGTGGGTTCGGACCCTGCATACAGGATAGTTGTTAATATTTGGTGCAAAACAGATATGAAGTAGTGAACTCAGCTGCTGCTGATGCCTACTATATAATAAATATTGAATATAGTCAACCATATGAATATATGATAAAAGATACCGAGAAGGCAGTGGCTATAAATGTAACAGTTTTAACCTTTGCTCTGTTCCTTTTATAACTTGCTTTTATCAGCTACAGCCAAGTGCATTCTTTACAAGAGAACTGATTGGCCTCTCGTGTTGTTCCTCCATCAGCATCCTTTTTCGCTGGCATCTGTCTTTCCTTCTGATGCAGCCCTCAGTAAATTCTTATATTCAGATATATCCATATTGAGACGCTTCTCCTCATCCAATTGAGCAAACTTGCGTTGCTGCACAGACGGTTGTTCTATAAATAAGGAGTTCTTCAGTCCATATATTACAGGAACGCCAGGAACCTACATGGAAGCAAACAAAGTACATGAGAACATTGCTGTAAGCCAGACAAGATCGTATATAGGATTCAACTGATTTCCTTTTCTTAAAAAGTAGACAGATGAGGATTGTTGACACCTCTCGCAACTTTTCCCGGAGATCAGCATCCTGGGTGGCAACAAAGAAGTGCTCAGGATTTTTATCACCTATGAGTGATATGAAACAGCTCACTGCACTGACCACCTTGTCATGCTCACATCTGGCTAACACCGAGAAATCCATAAAAAACACAAAGTCAGTGCATCATAATTAGGCTGATATGATAAAACCAATGCTCAATTGATATCATATGCAAACCACAATCTGAGAATGGAAGACCCTGTTCGGGAATGCCATGAAACTAAAGGCACCAGCTACTACATTGTAATTGTTACAATAATGAACTAGGAGACTCCTAAAACCAGTGAAAAGGTCTTGGGCCAAACAAAAGGTACCAAAATGCATTTTGAAGTGATCAAAATTCCAACGGCAGAATAGGTTGCAGAATGCAGACAACCAAAGTTCAGATGAACTAAACTGGAAGGCTCCACGATAGCATGCAAGAATATGTAATTTGGTTCTCTGAAGTATGAACTCGGTAATTATGTCTGTGTAAATACATGTGGACTGAACTATGTTCGAGTTTATTTCTTCGGCTTTGACAAAATCAAATCAATATGATTGAACCTCAGCAGAGCGATGGAGTAACAATCAGGAGGTAAATTATAAGCCGAGCAGTAACGTGATTAAGTCAAGGCAGAGCACAAATTGGAAATTTGGGACTGATAAAAAGAAGAGTAGAAAGAATGGCTGCTGGGAAGGTGACAATACTGTGAAAAGAGAAGAAACCCACTTGGTTACGGCAAGCAGCTGCGCGGCGTCGAATGCTTCGGCATGTGACTTGCCGAGACGCCTAAGCTCCGCGAGAACGCACTTGGAGGTGAAGAGGGATGGCGTCCTGGAGGCCGATAGGAGGGTGCGGAGAGCATCATCGGCCGGGAGGAGGCGATGGGTGAGGAGGTGGTGGATGAAGGTGCCGTCGATGAGGACCTTGTACGGCTCACGGAAGCCGAAGCAGGTTGCGTAGAACTTGACCGTTTTCCGGTGCTTCGACCGCTTCTTTACCCGCATCCTGACCGCTCAGCAGTGTTATCCTAAACAGCAAACGGTAGAAATTCAGTCAACCCTTTGGTGAGCGTTTAGACGGAAGTAAACGATTTTTTTTTTCATGTATCGATAAAACGTAGCAAGATTCCAAGTGAAGAGGTGTCAGATTGTAAGTGAAAATTGGCACATCGATTTCAAACATGAAACAATAGAGCAAATGGACTGACAAATACAAACCTCTCGCACTCACAGGCCGCAATCAGAAATGAGTAAACTGACCGAATGCGCACAGAGTAGGAGTATCGCAGGTTCCTCACAGCACGCTAAAATGTAGAATAGGACTATCAGATAGAATGCATAGTAACAAAATACTAAAATCGACACTAGATCACAGAGCCAGTGGCTCGCGGTCACAGGTCACACATCATCGGCTCGTTCCTGTAATTCTGTGAACTTGCGTGTGAAGCTGGAGGTTAAAGGAACCTGCTGCGCTGCCTGCTGGAGATTGGTAGGTTGCAGCAGCGGCTGGGCTGAGCGTTGAACGCCAGGGCCGGGGAAGGCGCAGGCGCGCAGCGCGGCCTGGGCGATGGGCGCGGCGCGGCGCGGGCGTCGAACGTCGGGGGAGGAGCGTTGTTGGCTTGCTGCTGTGGAGGGAGACCGACCGAAGAAGAATGGCGGCTGAAGAAGTGCCCCGGACGACAGGGGGAGAGAATCCCTAGTCCACGCGGGCCTGGGCCTGGGCCTGGGCCTCGGCCCAGTGGGCCCACTCCGAAAAAGCTTGTTGCTGTTTCCTTCTTGAACCGGCTGCATTGTGCGGGGATCTGTCTCGAGAACACCAAACATCTGGCGATTATCAGGACGGACCGGAAGCCTCTTCCCATGCCGCAAGCAGTTGACAAGGAAATGCTTAGTCAAAGCAAAGCTTTCCTTTGGACTTGCTATGGGTGGCTCAAGTGCTAGCTGAGGAGCTGCCTCAGCTGCAGCTACGCAGACTAAGTATACTGTCCTCCATCTGTTGATTTTTTTTGCTAGTGGAGTAGTGCTCCCTCTACAGTGGCTGGACGATTTCACATCATACAAAGAAATGATGTTGATGAATTATAGTACATGATTCTTTTCTTTTTCGGTTTCCCACCAGATAAATCCCACTTCTCATGTATAATGCTCCATCATGGTAGGTAACCAATGAGCAATGCCAGAGTTCCAAGGATTCCATCAATCTGAACGTAACTGTGTCATCTCAGCACCTAGTTCGTGACATACACTTCCAGAATATCAACAGTGACCTTTAAAAAAAGTATCAACAATGACTTTTCATATACATGCTTATGAAAGCTAGATAGAAGGGATGACTGTTACGTACTCAACACACTAGTTTTACTTTTACTGCAGCCTTCCACAGTCACAGCGAATTGCAATGCAATCATCTTAAAAATCCTGATGCATATAGTTACATGATGTAATACATCAACGGTACTGCAATGCAGGCCACCCAAAAAAATCCTGATAAATATCGTTACATGAAGTAATACAGCAGGGTAATTACATGAGGCTGAAAGGGCCAGAAAAAAAATTGTTGGGTTCATGTCCAATTGAACATTTCTGGTTTGAATTACTCGCGTCAACCCTAAGCGAGGCCCAGAGCTTGTTTATTTCTATGATCCCAGGGCCGTTCGTTCAGAGCATTTCCTTCACCCATAGTCCCAATTGCAACCCCAGTCTCTATGATGATCTTGGTCCCTGTAAAACAGAGAGAAGTGCACACGGTTATCATCTACAGGTTTGACAGGTTATATAAAAAACATGAATATTCACTCAAATCAAAAGGGAGCAAATTTCTCAAATCAAATGCACCACTAAACTGAAGGCATAAAAATCTCCATGTCCAGAAAGAGATAAATAGCCCATCATCCACTTATGGCCAAGGTACAGTCAGGCTAGTCAATTTCAGTTGCATGACAATCAAATGGAAGTATGCAACAAGCGACATTAGCAAGATACATGGTACCATACTGGGCAAAGTGGTTCAATTTATTATCGCATTCAAGTTTTAATGATACTTTGGTCTTCCATCCATACCTTATGAAATATTTTCACCCAGGTAGATCTATTTTTACCAACGATTTTAACTCTGCCCAGTATATAACTAAGCAAAAAGACTATTTGTATTTTTACTCCGTACCAAATTGAAAGGAGTTTTAGATTTCGAATAGATTCATGCAATATTATATGTATGTGTTTTGTATATGTGCCTAGATTCATGAGCATGGAAGGAGGAAGAGAGGACTAGAACCATTTATAATTTGGGATGAGGGGAGCACTTGGTGATCCAACCTTCCGAAAATTTTAACCTACAGAACTAGAAACTAAGTCACACATGCCGATACAAAAATCATTACGAGTAGCATTTTTATCTCCTTAGCAGACTTGCTTTACTAACCATTGCTTGTCTGATCATTAGAAACATATGGCAAAGTCGATAAAACCCCATACAGCTTTTATATAGGAACAAAGTATTTTAATTGTTCCACAGAAAACAAAGAAATGTTAGTCACTAAACTTTCATGATAGCAAGCAAGCTCATTACTTCTCAAAACCTGAAATATGTTAGCCAAAGCAGCTGGAAAATATGCAAAAGCCAATAAAAGAAAATAAATGCCATGGACTCGAGTATGAACTAAACCAAGTGCATTGCAATCAGCAAACAATATGTTCAATCCCTGACTATTTGACTTTGCATATGTTTGACCCGCACACTATCAGTGCAGAGAAACCTGGCAGATCCAAATTTTCACTCTCAGAAGCACACTGTACTGAGCAACAGCCTCCAGGACATGATATCAAGAACAAGAATCAAAAGTGTCTAGATTAAATGTCACAAATTAAGCATGATGCCATTATTAGAGTCAAGCTTAGACCAAAACAAGCAGGTACCCTTTGGTACACATATTCAACATTAGTCTGTTGTAAAATGTTAGGACATAAAGAGAATGGGTTTTACTCTGCTGTTAGCCAGAACAAAAATAATTAGGCAATTTCCTGGCTCCGCCACTATGAAAAATGGTCTAATTATACTTATCTGGTCGAGTCTCAATGAAGAGAAGGCCACTCTAAAGCATTTACATTCAAAAAATCCTTAATAATTATTGAATCACACTCGCATAGAATTTTCTTTTTTTTCTGAAAACATACACCAATACATTACATATAACAAGCCTCAAGTTTTAAATGAATTGAACTCATGACGAGACTGGTAGTAAAGGACCAGACGATAAATAGAAAAAACTCAGTAGCATCATTGAGGGCGAATTACCAATTCAATGCTCCTCTCTAGCTCTCTTCTTGTGGTCCTTGCTCTTCTCCTCAGAACGCTTTGCTCCCCGATGACCATGCCGCTCATCCTCATCCGACCCACTGCTCTCTGACTTGCGGTGCCGCCTCCTCTTGCTGGATCGCTTCTTGTGATCTGCAGAATCGCTGCCACCAGTATCACTGTCAGACGCATCCCTCCGGCGATGGCTCCGCTTTTCGGTGCCGGCGGTGCCTCCTTTCTTCACCTCCAGACACGTCATCCTCATCCAGTGAGTCATCACTCCTGCGGTGGCTCCTGCGCTTCTTCCTGTCCTTCCTGCTCTTCCTGTGCCTCTTCCTATCAGACTCACTGTCGCTGCTGTCCTCATCCGATCTGTCGTGCTTCTTCGATCTGCTGGATCTCTTCTTCTTGTCCCTGCCTCGTCTGCCTTCCTTCTCTTCATCCTCGCTGTCATCACTCTTCCTGCTCCTTGCGTGCTTCGATTTCCTCTTGCTGCTTCTGCTCCTATGGCCGTTGCTCGACTTCTTCTCTTCCTCCCTGGGCCTCCTTCCTCCATTCCTGGCACGCTCACGCTCCGCGATTATCTTCTCCAGCTCAGGGTCGATGTCGGAATCAGATGAATCGCTGTCCTCGTCCTCCTCTTCCTCGTCATCGGAAACCTCGTCGGCGTCCCCGCCAGCAGCAGCCTTCTTCTTAATCTCGTCAAACTTGGCCTGCGCGGCGGCCTGGGCGTCCGCGTCGTCGAGGTCGAGGTCCTTGACGGAGAGGAAGTTGCGGCACTGGAAGGTGAGGTGGCCGACGCGGCCGCACTTCTTGCAGGCGCCGCGTGTCTCGTCGGAGTTGGAGCCGGTGATGCGCGCAAGCGCGAGGAGGCCCTGGAAGCTGGTGTAGGCGTTGCCGTCGCCCGACCCGGACCCGGAGGCGGCGGCGGCGCTGGCGGCCGCGGCGTTGGCGTCGTTGGCGGCGGCGGCCGCGGCGTTGGCCGAGATGGAGGAGGAGGGGCGGCCCGGCTGCTGCTTGTTGTTGTTCTCGGGCGCGTAGGGGTCGTAGCCGATGGCGCTCTGCCAGATGCCGTGCGTCTGCAGCGCCGCGCTGCTGTGCACGCGGTTGTTCGCGGGCATGCGGACGCGCCCCGCCGTCGCCGGCATCTTGGATCTCCGCGGGGTGAGCTCGCCGGTGGACGGCTAGGGTTAGGGTTCGCGGGGAGGAGAGAGGATTTGGGGATTGGAAGTTTGGAACGCGTTGGCCCGTCGCTGGGGCCTTGGGCTTGGGGAAAAGGATCGCGGCAGAAAGAAAAAAAATAAGAAAGAAAAAGAATGGTTTTGTGTGGAAGTCGGCTCGCACTAGCCTACTAGGGGAAGAAAAAAGTGATTTGTGTACCTTGAGAATAATCAAATGCAGTTATACGAAAACAAAAAAAAATATAAATTTATGGACTACTGCACATTTCACTCTAAAAAATTACAAGCTCATTTAGAATTAAAGTATAAAAAGCCGTAAAGAAAATGAATATTCTTAACTAAAAGAAATGTAGTGACATAATGCAACATGATAAAATGTTTAGATTATGGTACCTAAAAAGGAACTAAGGGAAATTGTTACCCGCCCTCTCACGCACGCGACACAGGCGGCGACCTAACCCTAGCCGCCACCGCCGCCGCCTGCCTTTCCCTCCGCCTTGCCGACGCCGGAGAAGGCCACCGAGAGGCCTGTCTGGCCTTCGGCGGCGGCAAGGCTCCGTACGTCGCCGCCTGGCTCTCGTGGCGTGGGCCGTTCTGCGCGAGACGGCACACGGCTCACGGTGGCGCCGACGGCTCCCTAGCGGCGGCGGCTTGGGGCTCGTGTCCATCGCCCCGCTTGGGGTTTCCTCACCAACGGCGTTCGGGTGTTGCTGGCGGCCGGATCCAGTGGTGCAGCACCAGATCCGCTGCCCCCAGCCTCCTTTGTTCCGTGGCAGCGGCGGCTCGGGACGGGCGTGCTTGGGCCTGCTGCCTTTGTTGGGGTACTCCTCGTCGGCGGCGACTGTTGGGGTGCTGCTGGCGACCGAATCTGGTGGTGCGGCACCTGATCTGCCGGCCCCAACCCTTTTTCCTCGGTTCCGTCTTGGGAGCTCGCGTCCCCGGCCATGTCTGCTCGTTGGCCACTCCTGTTTTCAAGGTTTGAGCAGGCCCTGTGGCCTTTAGGTGGCTGTCGCTCCGTGAGGTGGAGGTGTCGGGCGAAAGCTGGGGCTGGTTATGCCAGAGCTGATGACGGCAGCACTAGAGGTGTCGCATTCTTCCTTGGGAGCGTCGTCGTAATCTCCTCCACCTCACCGTGGGGATTCTTTGGGGAAAACCCTGCCTAGGTGTGCGAGAACCGCCGATTTAATCCGGGCTAAGCACACCTGCCACCTCTGGCTTGCAGTGTAATTAGACCTAACTAAACCCGGTCGTCCGTCGAGAGTCATTCGGCTCTCGATATTACCAAATCCCAGAAGAACCGACATCATACACATCCAGCCCACGATGGAGCCACAACAGTTACATCATCACAAGCAATTGAATATAGCATAAGTAAACTTATTTTTACAAACCAGTTCGAAATAACGATATAAGTTTCAACATAATGTCATACGAAAGGCAAGTTTGAATCAAATAGCGGAAGCGAATTCGAAAACATCTCACAGCGGAAACAAAATACTTTAGTAGTTTTCATGCAGCGATAGTCGAGGCGAGCAGCACCGAGCCCACCGGTACTACCCTCCTCCAAGCACTTGTCCAGATATCGTCGGTACCTGTACCCAAAAGAGGGGACAAACTCTGAGTACTAATTACTCAGTAGGACTTAATGGAGTGGCTTATGGCTGTCGCAAAGTTTGCTTACTAACATGTGGATCCTTAGTCATTGGTTTTAAACAGAGTTATAATATCATAAAGTAACAAGTTTCATTATCTTCGTATAACTCCATAATAATAATAATAACTCGTGGAAAAGTAAGCAACACAGTAATACAAACATGTAGTATTTGAAAACATGAGCAGTAGATATATTATATTCAATTAGTTACTACGTTGCCCGTGTGCATTATCAGCATTCCCACACCTGGTGGGTATCACCGATTCGAATCGATTTTAATACCCGGGAATAACTATCATGCTAGGGGTATATGCTTACTAGCCATCGCGTTCCCACATATAGCCACAATCTTAGTCTGTCTCGTCCTAAGTTAGATTCACTCCCGCCTAGCCCCCGGGTTATGTCCCATGGCGAGCCTGCTGACATCTCGGTCTCTCCGCCATGAGTACCAAGCTTCCCCGGGCCACCTTTCTCTCAACCAGTGGGTAGGAACGTGTCTCTGTGCTTCGGACGAGCCCAGGAAAGACTTTTCCGGTCTCATATCCCGGATAAGCACTCTAACAATATTATGCCGAACAGCAGGCGAACAGCGGACGGGCCTTAAACGACTCAGGCGGTGCCAAAGAGTACAACAACACACACCCCAAAATAAAATTATTCTCCGCCCGGTCTCCATTTAAGTCATGTGCATAAATTCTGTGATTTTTGAAATTACCTACGCGACGAGTGACTCCTTTCACTCGTGTCTACTTGTACCTAGCAATTATAGGCAACTCGTCCCACGAACTCTAGGTATAGGTGCTAGGGCCAGAACGGCCAGAGAGTCTAATGGAAGGGTTTTTAATCAACTCCTAATATGGATGCGCTATCATCAACTAAGATAATATTAGCTGAGAAATTGATGGTCCTGCCTACCTTTGTTTATATTTCACGAATCAATAAACTAAACTACGTTAGTTTGCTGAGTTGTGGGGCTTTGCCCCAAGCAACCCCTTAATCACTTGTGTCGGTACCCAGCTAACCGGGTACCCGCTTACACTGGACGAAGATCACTAGGGAGGTAACTGCTGCAGTACAAGGAGGGCCTAAGGCCGCGTACAGATGGGCCCGGCCCACTCCTTGGGAAAGCTAGGGCCACGCACCCGGCCCACAGGGGAGGCCCCGGACCTCCTTGAGGACCGAGCCTCCCCTAGCCACGCGAGGAGAGGTCCGGACCTCTCGGGCCGGAGC
The DNA here is from genome assembly GCA_030272315.1 of Paspalum vaginatum. Classification (NCBI taxonomy): domain Eukaryota; kingdom Viridiplantae; phylum Streptophyta; class Magnoliopsida; order Poales; family Poaceae; genus Paspalum; species Paspalum vaginatum. The sequence continues at coordinate 2,224,066 of CM059018.1, read as the reverse complement.
CCGGAGCCCGTACCTTCGGTGGCCCGGGGCCGCCTCGTGCCCACAGAGCACGGGGAGGTCCGGAGCCGGCGCCCTCGGTGGTCCGGGGCCGCCACGTGCAGAAGCGCGTGGAGGTCCGGAACCAGCGCCCTCGGTGGTCCGGGGGCGCCACGTGCCCACAGGGCAAGGGAAGGTCTCGCGTTGCCACATGCCCACAAGGCGCGTGGCGGGGCCTTCAGACGGGCGCCTCGCCCACCTGCCGCATTTATTGCGGGCAGGTGGGCGTGCCCGATGCCGCTGACACCGCCGCTGTCAGGCTGGCACGCCCCAATGCCGCTGACACCACGAGTGTCAGGCCGGCGTGCCCCCGTCGCCCGCCGCCGTTGTCAGACAGGCGTGCCCCCGTCGCCCGCCGACGCCGCCGCTGGCAGGCGGCGGCGGCGAGGCAAGGGGGCGCGCCTTACCAAGGCGCGGCGGCGATGACAGAGCACTACAGTTGATTTCCCCAGCTACACTGGGGTCTATATTGAGAAAACAAGTACGCTGTACTCATCATGGGCCGCGCCACGCGCGGCGGCCGCGCTCAGCCTAATACTAGGCAGCGGCTCTACAACGCTGCTACGGGCGCCCTGTCCTGTCGCGCGTGCGCGTCCCCTGCCCCTCGGCCTCTGAAGCCTCTCAGCGGGTTTAGCAGCCGATGGGACAGGACGCGTGAGGCAGGACGGCGCGGCGCCGTATCCGGGCGACAAGACGGTATGGCGGATCTCCAGGCCATACCCGGTCACGACGGTGGTACAGGCACGAAGCATGGAAGCGTTGGATATCAGGCACAGAATAGAACTGTAGCATAGAGGAAATGGCCGGGACCACCTGTCGGGGCCCGGCCACCATGTACATGCCCCCCTTGGGCTATAAAAGGGGAGGCATACGCAACACAAAGGACGGACTGAGACAAGCTCGAACTAGCCCACGAAATACAAGAACACACCCACAGTGGACGTAGGGTATTACGCTCCGGCGGCCCGAACCACTCTAAATCCTCTCGCCACCATCGTGCCACCACCAACTTAGCTAACAACGATTGCTCCCCCTAACTACTCCCAGTACTTAGGATCTCGGCCGGGTGCACTCCGCCACCTGACCAGGAGCACTCCCGCTCCGACATTTGGCGCGCCAGGTAGGGGGAGGGCATCAGTTAGCTTCATCCCTCACCGCATGATGGTGCGTATCCGCGATTTCCATGAGGATGCAGCCGCATCAGAGGAGGTGGCCTCGACTGGGTCACAGGCCTCCCCCCACCGTTCTGAGGGCGCGGCGCGAACGCCGCGGCTCCCTCGACGCCCCGCGGGGGGCGCCGCTGCTGCAAACACTGCAGTAACAAGTGCTGTAGCGGCAAACGCCGCCACAGCGAACCCCGCTGCTGCTAGCGGCCCGCTCGCCGCAGCCAGGGAGTTGCTGCGTAACCCTCCGGGGCCGACAGCCTCACCTAGTGCCTTGGCGCAGTGGCGAAGCGATGTAGATCGCCTGATCCACCTAGCCGAGGTCACCCCTGGCCCGGCTAGGACTGGGTCACGACTCCCTCCCAGCAGCGGGGGGAGGTCGAACCGCCGCAGGCAGCACGATGCGGCAACATCCGCGCGCTCCCCCTCAGTAAGGAGCGCGCAGACGGAAGACCTGCGAGCCGAGCTCAACCGCCGGCGAGCAGGCACCCCCACCACCGTGGAGCAACCACGGATGCAGCCAAGCGCCGCCAAGGGCAAGAACCTTGACGCGGCGTTCGCCGCTGCAGCACCTAAGCCCCCGGCTTACGCGCCACCCCCGGTTGGCGTGCAAACGCCACCAGGGGTCGTATCGGCTGGAGTTGGCTGCGCAGCACTCGCGGACAGTCTCCGCTCCGCGCGCTGGCCGCAGAAGTTCCGGCCGCACCTGCCGGAAAAATACGACGGGAATACCAACCCGTCGGAATTCCTGCAGGTGTACGTCACCGCTATCACAGCGGCTGGCGGAGACGACGCCGTTATGGCGTCATACTTCCATGTCGCCTTGTCTGGGCCGGCCCGGACTTGGCTCATGAACCTCTCCCCCGGGTCAATCCGGTCCTGGGAGGAGCTCTGCACTCTGTTCCAGGCGAATTTCGCGAGTGCATGCCAGCAGTACGGCGTGGAGGCCCACCTCCATGCAGTACGCCAAGAGCCTGGCGAATCCCTCCGAGCGTTCATCGCTCGTTTCGCCAAGGTGCGGGGGACAATCCCTCGCATCTCCGACGCGTCCATCATCACAGCCTTCCGGCAAGGCGTCCGTGATGAGAAGATGCTGGAGAAACTGGCGACCCGCCAAGTACAGGACGTCGCCACCCTGTACGCGCTGGCGGACAAGTGCGCTAGGGCTGCCGAGGGGCGTGCATGGCACTCCCCACAGCAGGACAGGACTACCCAGCCAGGCGCCTCTGCCGGTGCTGCCCGAGAAGGCGGCAAGAAAAAGAAGAAGGGCCGACGCCCTGAGAGGTTCCTGGAAGGGGCCCCTGTCGCTGCGGCAGGACCTGGAGGCCGCGACACCGGTGGCAAGCGCCCGAGGCAACAGGCGCGGAACGGTGGCGGCTCATGTCCTGTTCATCCCAACAGCGGTCACAGCGCCGCCGACTGCCGCGAGATACAAAAGCTCGTGCAGCGGCGTCTCAGTGAGCGCCGAGAGCGTCCGACCAAGGATGACTCGCCCCCACGCCAGCGTCCTGGCAAGGGGAAGGCTACCAGCGGCGATGGGCCCGCCGCTGGGGGCAAGGAGATGGGCTACCAGCCCCCGGAGCGGGAACTCAAGAGCGTCTACGCTCTAGGCCACTCTAGCTCCGAATCTAGCGACAACGAACGTCGCAAGAGGCTGTACGTCATGTATGGCGGAAGCTGGGCAGTCTCTTCCCGGCGGGACGTGAAGGCCCTGCGCCGAGAAGTCCTCTCGGTCAGGCCGAGTGTCCCTGGGGTGGCTCCACACCACAAGTGGAAGGACACCACCATTTCCTTCGGGCCGGCCGACTGCCCAGAAAACATGGCTGGGGCTGGCGTACTGCCGATCATCACATCTCCAGTGGTCGCCAATATACGGCTCCACCACGTGTTGATCGACGGAGGGGCCGCCCTCAACATCATCAGCCATGCAGCCTTCAAGCAGCTGCAGATTCCGGAGTCGCGCCTGGCCCCGACGCGCCCATTCTCCGGCGTGGGTCCGGTGCCGATCTTCCCGAAAGGGAAGATCGACCTGCCGGTCACCTTCGGGACCCCGGAGAAGTTCCGCACAGAGAACGTCCAGTTCGATGTCGCGGAAGTCAACCTGCCGTTCAACGCCATCATTGGCAGACCGGCACTGTACCGCTTCATGGCCGTTGCCCATTACGGGTACTTGGTCGTGAAGATGCCATCCCCGGCGGGTGTTCTCACCGTGCCGGGAGACCGCCACGCAGCCGTCGCCGCAGTAGAGAAGCTCCATGCTCTCGCTACTGACGCAGCGAACCCGGCGGGGGACAACCCCTCGACCTCTCGGGCCAAGGTTCCTGTTAAGGAACCAAAGGTGCCCAAGGTACGCCCTTCCGACCCCGAGGACGTGCCAGTCAAGACCGTCCAGATCGGGGTGGAGCCCTCCCAGACCACCCGCATCGCAGGGAATCTGGGAGAGAAATAGGGAGACGCGCTCGTTGCTTTCCTCCGGGCAAATGTCGACGTGTTCGCCTGGGAACCGTCACAGATGCCTGGGATCCCTAGGGAAGTGATTGAGCACCGTCTGAAGATCAACCCAGACGCCAAGCCGGTGCGGCAAAAGCCGCGGAGGCAGTCCGTGGAGCGCCAGGACTTCATCCGTCAGGAGGTCCGGAAGCTCCTGGACGCAGGCTTCATCGAGGAGGTCCATCACCCCGAGTGGCTGGCCAACCCGGTGGTCGTCCCCAAGGCGAACGGGAAGCTTCGGATGTGTATCGACTACACCAGCCTTAACAAAGTATGTCCTCCAGACCCTTATCCCCTCCCGCGCATAGACCAGATAGTAGATTCCACCTCCGGGTGTGAACTCTTGTCTTTTTTAGATGCGTACTCTGGGTTTCATCAGATCCAGATGGATGAGGAGGATAAGAGGCATACAGCTTTCGTAACAATAGATGGTTTATATTGTTACGTTGTAATGCCATATGGTCTGAGGAATGCTTTACCTACGTTTCTGCGTGCCATGAACTTCACGTTCCACGACCTGATCAGAAACATAGTAGAGGTCTATGTCGATGACATTGTTGTCAAGACCAGGGTAGGGTCGACCTTGATGGAAAACCTAGCCCTCGTTTTCGATAGGTTGCGCACAACGCGCACGAAGCTGAACCCCGAGAAATGCGTCTTTGGCGTCTCGGCCGGTAAACTGTTAGGGTTCCTAGTGTCACATCGCGGCATTGAGGCAAACCCAACCAAGATCAGGGCGATCGAGGCTATGCGGCCGCCGGCCTGCATTAAGGACCTCCAGAAACTCACTGGGTCCTTGGCAGCCCTCAGCCGTTTTATCTCAAAGCTAGCTGAGAGAGCCCTGCCCTTCTTCAAGCTTTTGAGGAAGTCCGGACCATTCATATGGACCGAAGAGGCTGAGCAAGCCTTCCAGGAGTTGAAGCAGCATCTCACTACTCTGCCCGTTCTAGTGGCGCCAGAGTCTGGTGAGACCTTGTTTCTCTACCTCGCGGCGACATCCGAGGTAGTAAGCATGGTCTTGGTCGCCGAGCGACCAGCCCATCCCCACGAAGGAGACACCGGGGTCCCCCAAGTGGAAGGTGGTGGTCCGCCCACCACGGGAGCTGCAGCCGGCCCCGATATCGGAGGACCGGTTGGCACGTTGCCCCGCCAAGGCGGTAAGCCGCCAGAAACTGGAGGCCAAGCCGCCCAGGGGGCCAGCCTGGCAGGGGGAGATGGTCTCGGACCTGCCACTAAGGTCCGGACCACCCAGAGGCCAATCTATTACGTCAGTGAAGTCCTCCACGGGGCGAAGGCCAGGTATCTGGAAGCTCACAAGTTCGCCTACGCATTACTTATTGCTTCCAGAAAGTTGCGCCACTATTTCCAGGCGCATAAGGTTGTCGTGGTGACCTCTTACCCATTAAGAGCAATCCTGCGCAATTCTAACGCTACTGGGAATATCGCCAAATGGGCTGCGGAGCTGGCAGAATTCCAACTCGACTTCCAGCCCCGAAATGCTGCCAAGAGCCAAGTCTTAGCCGACTTCATCGCAGAGTGGACTCCCACCGCCTCGGAATCTGGAGGTCCGCAAGCCGAGGCGGAACCTTCCCAGCCGGACAGGACCGTCCGGGTTTTCACCGAGCCGCACTGGACTCTCTTCTTCGACGGGTCCGCCCGCGAAAAAGGGTCCGGAGCAGGAGTGGCCCTCGTGGACCCAAACGGGGATCAAGTAAAGTACATAGTATGCTTCGAATTCAAAGCCACTAACAACATGGCGGAATACGAAGGCTTGATCTTTGGGCTCATGATCGCTCATTCACTAGGAATCAAGCAGCTCCTAGTTAAGGAGGATTCCCAGTTGGTGATCCGACAGGTCCGGGGGGAGTGCTGCTGCAATAACCCCCAGCTCACAGCATACCTCATGCGAGTGAGGGAGCTCGAGAAGGACTTCGAGGTCCTGGAACTGCAGCACGTTCCCAGGAACCTCAACTCAGTGGCAGATGACCTCTCCGCGAGGGCATCGACTCGGGGCTCAGTACCCGAGGGCATCTTCAAAAGACAGCTGCTGAGACCAACCGCCCAGCCAGCCGAACTGGGCGAAGGGGGCAGAACTAGCACCTCGAAGCTAGCAGTCCCGGTGGTCCTCCATCTCTGGAGCCCACCAAGGATCGTGTGGACTGATGACCCCGGCATGTCATCAGGGACACATCCAATGGCTCAGGGCAGTCCCGATGCACGGATCTCAGAGATCCGGGACTACCTGAAGGACAAAATCCTTCCCGAAGAACGTGTGTCCGCTGAGCGCATAGTGCGGTTGGCTAAACGCTACACGCTAGTAGAAGGGGATCTCTACAGGCGTGGCGCCAATGGCATCCTCATGCGATGCATAACCCGGGAGGAGGGCCGCGATTTACTCGCGGAGATCCATGGAGGCGAGTGCGGGAATCATTCAGGGTCCCGTACGCTGGTCGGTAAAGCCTTTCGGCATGGCTTTTACTGGCCGACAGCGCTCCAGGATGCAGCTGAGCTAGTAAGGTCCTGCAAGGCGTGTCAGTTCCACGCAAAGCAGATACACACACCGGCTCAGTCTCTGCAGATGATTCCACCCTCTTGGCCCTTCGCGGTATGGGGGGTGGACATCCTGGGACCTTTCCCTAGAGCTGTCGGTGGGTACCGGTACCTCTACGTCGCCATTGACAAATTCACAAAATGGCCTGAGGTAACCCCAGTAGTAAGCATCACCCAAGGAACTGCAACAGCTTTCCTTAAGTCCATTGTGTGCCGGTTCGGCGTCCCTAGCCGTATTATAACGGACAATGGGACCCAGTTCACGAGCCAGGTCTTCCAGGACTATTGCGACGGCGTTGGCATCCAGTTATGCTTCGCCTCTGTAGCACATCCTAGGAGCAATGGACAGGTCGAGAGAGCTAACGCAGAAATCCTCAAGGGGCTCAGAACCCGCACCTTCAACTGCTTGGGAAAGCACGGTGCGAAGTGGGTTGATGAGCTCCCCTGCGTGCTATGGGGGATCCGGACCACACCCAGCCGAGCAACCGGGGAAACCCCATTCTTCCTGGTATACGGGGCCGAGGCATGCCTCCCACCAGAAATACTCTTGGGCTCCCCACGGGTCCAAGCTTTCGATGAATCTTTGCAGGAACAAGCAAGGTGCGACGACGTCGACCTCGTCGAGGAGCAAAGATGGCAGGCTGCAATCCGGAACGCACGGTACAACCAATCGCTCAAACGCTATCATGAGCGAACCGTGCGGGGTAGGGTGCTCCAACCTGGAGACCTGGTCCTGAGGCGCATCTTGAGCCGAGAAGGGCGCAACAAGCTCTCCCCCAGCTGGGAAGGCCCCTTCAAGGTGACAGAAGTTAGTCGCCCCGGTTGCGTTCGCCTCGCCACGGAGGAAGGAGTTCCGCTACCGAACCCTTGGAATATAGAGCACCTCCGTAAGTTTTATCCGTAGGCAAGGAATTCAGGGCAACTCCTTTTTCTTTTTGTAAGCTAAATAGGACCACCATGTGGACCAGAGCGGTGAAGGTCCGCCCTTGTAATCCCGACCTCTGGCTGACATCACATGACACCCTGTACCGCTTGATTAAAGAAAGAGTTTAGCCTCGAAATTCTTGTCTCCGTTATTACTACTTGTTTCAATTTTTCCTAACCCCTATGTGGAATCCTACTCTTGCCGAAAATCTCCTTGGAACCAGCAGGACTTAGCAGCTTGAGTGTGAAGCGGTTAGCACAGAGGCTGGGAAGGAGGTCCGGAATACTAGGTGCCAGGTCTAGAGAAAAGGGGCTCGCCTTGGTAGCACGGAGCTGTCAGCTGCTTAGCCTGGTCTCATACCCTAGGCACTGAACACTCCCTACCACGCCGTGAGTTCCCCCAGTATCAGGAACAGTGCGTTTAGTGCTCCGGACCACCCCCTAAGCTAATGGCACACCCCCTAACCTCAGCAGCGAGGTCCGGCTGCGACTCCGAGGACTTCGAGGCAGCGCGGTTACCTTTTTATTCCGCTAGGAGAGGTCCGAACGACTGCGGGACCGGACCAGAGCTAAGGTGTTTTGGACTAAGGATAGTCCAGGGCTGTGTCGCAGTTTTGCCTGGTTCCGTACCCTTAACTCACACACCCTGCTATCCCACGAACAAACATCCTAGCCCCTGGCCCGGACAGCAAACGCTCCGGACCTCGAGTAGTGGAAAAGGTCAACTCAGAGTGGGTCCCGTAGGTGCGACATTGACGTTTGCCGTGAGTTGCATGCAGGTCTGGCCTCTGACTTAGTGGTAGCCAGCCTCAAAACTTAGAGCCTACCTACCAGGGGGCCAGGGGGTCTGGTAACAACGCACCAACATGCAGCAGGGAGCAAATGGAGATAAGTCGCAACTACCATTCTTATATTACTTGGCATACTAATGTTTTACATAAAAAAAAAGAAAAAACAAAACAGCAAAAGCTGTTGCCCTACGGCGCTGGAGAGGCCCCTGTCCCCGGTACATCCGGGTCCTCGTCTGCAGGGGTCCGCTGGAACCGGGCGGCGACGACCTCCACCGCCTCCTGCACGCTGACCCGAGCGGCGGCCTCCGCTTCCTCCACCGGACCTGCGATGACCGGGTCCAAGGAGATGGCGGGGTCGTGGCTCCGGAAGCAGACCAGGAGGTGCTCCACCACAAGGCGGCACAACTCGCGGCCCTCAGCTTCAAGGCGCTCTCCGAGCGTGGAGTCTAGGCGCCGGAGTCGCTCCACCGCCGAGTCAAGGACAGGGAGGGCGTCCGCAATAGTGGACGGCGGCTCTGTCACCCGGATCGGACTCAGTCCGAGCGGTACCAGAGCCGAACTCGCCTCCCCGGCCCAGTCGGCGATGCGTTGGAGGCCGGCGCGCATCTGCTCCCGGTCCTCCACCGCCGCCTGCTGAGCAGCACCCTGCTTCAGCTGCTCCAGAGCGGCCCGCTCAGCCAGCAGCTGCTTCTCCTGCTCCGCCAGCCCCGCTTCACGGGACTTCACCCAATCCTCGCGGACCTTGAGCGTGGCAGCCTGGCGAGCAGCAGAGTCCCTCAGAGCCTTGGCCGATGCCTCCCGCTGAGCGGCGGAGTCCTCGCGAGCCGCAACCGCTGCCTCGCGCTCGACAAGCCTCGACTTCATCTTGTCGAGCTCGGAGTTGACGGCAGCTTGCCGCTCGGACACCTCCACCAGCTCTTGCCGGCGCTGCTCCACGCCCTTCCACGCGGACTCCAGCTTCGCCTGCTCGAGCTTCAGCCGTGCCTCGCCCACCTCGGTCTGCTTCTCGCGGAGCCCAACCGCGCGCTCCCGGCTAGCGAACCTCTGCAGGTCCTCTTGCAAGGCTGCGCGGTCAGCATCGAGCTCGGTGCGGGCGGTGGAAAGCTCCGCACGGGTCCGTGAGTGCTGGGCGGTGGCGGCTTCGATCTGCTCCCCCAGACGGGCCCGCCAGCCGTCCAGGCCCTCGCGCTCCTGTTGCAGCCGGGCCCACTCCAGCTGGAGCGCCTCCTGGGCGTCGTCCAAGGCTTGGTGCGCCCGACGTAGCACGCGAGGGAGAAGGGCTCCACCCGGCTGGGGCAGGGGCAGGAGCGGCCTACCCAGAACCTCCTTCAGTTCCCCCTCGGTAGGAGGCGGAGATCTGGGGCTGGTCGTCTGGGCGGCGGGCGACGAAGGCTCCGAGGTCCGGCAGTCAGGAGCCGCCCCCGGCGCAGGCCCTTGGGTCGCGACGCCCTCCGGCACCGGGCTGCCTGGTGCCTGGGGCTGCGCGCCCGGAGTTGCCCCCTCAGCAGGCACTCCGGGTACGGTCTCGACCCCCGAGGCGCCCCCCGGCGTCGGCCCACCTGGGGCCTGGGGCCGGACAGACGGGGTGGCCTCCGGTGCAGGCCCCTCGGTCGTAGCCCGGGCCCGCGTGGCGTCTTCCGCCGTCGGACCACCAGGGGCGCGCTTCTCCGCCGTGGTCGCCCGGCCACCAGAGCCGCTGGGGGGAGGAACGCCGCCCGGGCGTGACGGCCTAAACAAGAATGCACGGCGAAAGGCTGAGGAGCCTGAAAAAAGCTAGCCGTAGTACCACGAAGTATGCGAAGCTGATCCAAAGGGCTTACCTCGAGGTAGGCGCCGACCAGCGGCCACGAAGGCCGGAGCCTCGCCGCGGCTGCCGATCTGCGGTCGACGCTGCCGATGGCTGCTGTTGCCGCGGGCCCGAGGACGGCGCTGCCGGAGAGGGTCGCCGCTGCTGGTCCGGCGTCGGAGGAGGTGCCCGGCGCTGAGGGTGCCGCTGGCCCGGAGGCGGCGGTGGCACTCGCTCCCCTTGCCCAGAGGAGCTGCCTTCCCCTGAGGTCCGCTGACGCTTCGGGTCGGGCTCCGAGACAAAGGTCCCGTCGCCGCAGGCCAGCCTTCGCCGCGTCCCCTCACCACCCACCGGCGGAACGGCGGGGGACGCTGCCACCGGCTCCTTGCCCTTGTCAGCAGGGGCGGTGCCTCTGGCACCAGAACCCCCAACCGGGGCGTCGGCGATGTGGATCCCCCGGTTGGGATCGCCTCCAAGCTGCCGCGCCGCGAGGCCGCCGTCGTCGAGCGTGGGCATCTCCCGGAGCACCGCCGTCCGCAAGGCCTGGTAGCGGCAGAGCGGCACGATAGCGGACGGCAGGCGCAGCTGCTCCGGAGGGAAGCTCACGTCCGTGACGCACCGCACCCATTCCTCCAGCAGGAGCGGCGTCAGGTCGTGCTCTTCGCCACGAACTACCCGGCTGCAGTCGTCGGGGCCGGTGTAGTTCCACGCCAACCTTGGCCGCATCTGCAAGGGAGCGAGCCTCCGCCTGAGGAAGTCCGCGAGCACGTGCAGCGAGGTCAGGCCGCCACTGACGAGCTCGGCGATCCTGGCCAGCACGGGGGAGAGCTCAGGTGGCAGATCCGTCGAGGCACCCTCCGGGAGGGGTGCGTCGGGGCTGCTGTCCGGGAGCGCCAACCGGTCGTTCGGCTCCGCCTTGATGATCACCCAGTCATTGCGCCAGTGCTCCCACTTGGCGCTGGCGAAGGTGGGGAGGTAGGTCGATCTTCCCCCGGACCCCTTCAGCAGGAAGTAGTACCGGCCGATCTCCGTCGAGCTCCGCCCGGAACACCTCACTGAGAAGAAGTGGCGGAAGAGCGTCACGCAGGGAGGAACCCCCACGAACATCTCGCAGAAATGGGCAAAGATAGCCGCATGGAGGATGGAGTGGGGGGTGAGGTGCTGAAGCTGCAGCCCAAACGTCTCCAGCACCAGCATGAAGAAAGAAGAAATTGGAATCCCCAACCCACAGTAGAGGTAGGGGACGAAGAGGACGAACTCCCCCAGCTGCAAGTTGCGGTGGGGGGAGGAGCCCGTGCGAACATTATCGCGGCGCTCCGCGTCCGTCCAGCCGAGCAGGCGGCGGACGCGGGTGAGGTTCTCCTCAGTCTCCCGGGGGGATTGGTGGCTCGGACCCATCGCTGAGGAAGCTGGCGATGGAGAAGGCGAGGAGCACGCAGCGGGCAAGGAGCGAAAGCTCTGCTGCGAGGAAGATGAAGCGCCGCGGCGGAAGAGAGGGGTGCAAAGGCAAATGGCAGAAGGACGTGCTCGGCCGATGGCCGAGAACCCTATTTGACGGTTGCCCCCAATCCTCCGCAAGCCGCGGACGACAAGTGTACGCACGCTCGGACGCACCCAGGGGCCACCAAGTCTATGACAGCAGGGGCCCGAGGAGGCAGTCATGACAGGCGGGTAGAAGAGCAAGCAAGGCAGGAAGGCGAACCGGCGCCGCTCGCGGACGCGCGTCCCGGCGCGACGTGCGGGGCCCCTGCCTTTTCCGCTCTACGCACGGCTGCCCACGTAGCCGTCTGCCCCGCCTTAATGGCAGGAGAAGAAGTAGGTGAACCGCTGCGCGGTTTCCGACGCGGGCCTGCCCCCACGTTTCCCGAGAGATTCCCACGATCGCGCGCCCCCAGATCATGGGAACCCACGGGGCCACCCCGCGGGGTCAGGTAGCTGCCCAACTATGAGCTTAACGGCTAAGCGCCGGTAGCCACACACGGCTCCCGGCGGCTTGTGTAGTAAGCGACGGTGGGCTCACCTCAGGTTCGAAGAACTCACCAAAGGCGAGCCCAGGGGCCACTGTCGGTACCCAGCTAACCGGGTACCCGCTTACACTGGACGAAGATCACTAGGGAGGTAACTGCTGCAGTACAAGGAGGGCCTAAGGCCGCGTACAGATGGGCCCAGCCCACTCCTTGGGAAAGCTAGGGCCACGCACCCGGCCCACAGGGGAGGCCCCGGACCTCCTTGAGGACCGAGCCTCCCCCAGCCACGCGAGGAGAGGTCCGGACCTCTCGGGCCGGAGCCCGGAGCCCGTACCTTCGGTGGCCCGGGGCCGCCTCGTGCCCACAGAGCACGGGGAGGTCCGGAGCCGGCGCCCTCGGTGGTCCGGGGCCGCCACGTGCAGAAGCGCGTGGAGGTCCGGAACCAGCGCCCTCGGTGGTCCGGGGGCGCCACGTGCCCACAGGGCAAGGGAAGGTCTCGCGTTGCCACATGCCCACAAGGCGCGTGGCGGGGCCTTCAGACGGGCGCCTCGCCCACCTGCCGCATTTATTGCGGGCAGGTGGGCGTGCCCGATGCCGCTGACACCGCCGCTGTCAGGCTGGCACGCCCCAATGCCGCTGACACCACGAGTGTCAAGCAGGCGTGCCCCCGTTGCCCGCCGCCGTTGTCAGACAGGCGTGCCCCCGTCGCCCGCCGACGTTGTCAGACAGGCGTGCCCCCGTCGCCCGCCGACGCCGCCGCTGGCAGGCGGCGGCGGCGAGGCAAGGGGGCGCGCCTTACCAAGGCGCGGCGGCGATGACAGAGCACTACAGTTGATTTCCCCAGCTACACTGGGGTCTATATTGAGAAAACAAGTACGCTGTACTCATCATGGGCCGCGCCACGCGCGGCGGCCGCGCTCAGCCTAATACTAGGCAGCGGCTCTACAACGCTGCTACGGGCGCCCTGTCCTGTCGCGCGTGCGCGTCCCCTGCCCCTCGGCCTCTGAAGCCTCTCAGCGGGTTTAGCAGCCGATGGGACAGGACGCGTGAGGCAGGACGGCGCGGCGCCGTATCCGGGCGACAAGACGGTATGGCGGATCTCCAGGCCATACCCGGTCACGACGGTGGTACAGGCACGAAGCATGGAAGCGTTGGATATCAGGCACAGAATAGAACTGTAGCATAGAGGAAATGGCCGGGACCACCTGTCGGGGCCCGGCCACCATGTACATGCCCCCCTTGGGCTATAAAATGGGAGGCATACGCAACACAAAGGACGGACTGAGACAAGCTCGAACTAGCCCACGAAATACAAGAACACACCCACAGTGGACGTAGGGTATTACGCTCCGGCGGCCCGAACCACTCTAAATCCTCTCGCCACCATCGTGCCACCACCAACTTAGCTAACAACGATTGCTCCCCCTAACTACTCCCAGTACTTAGGATCTCGGCCGGGTGCACTCCGCCACCTGACCAGGAGCACTCCCGCTCCGACAACTTGGATAACTCCTCCTTCTAAATACCACTTCAGGGGCCTCCATGTGGTATTAGGGTCTTGATGGATCTTTTGGACTCTGTTGCTTGAAGTAGTTCCCCGCACTTGCCTCTTGATCATGTATTTGCATTAAGCGTCACTATATGAATGATATGCATGATGCAAGGAATGGGATGCATTAACATCAAGCACACGTTTCAATAATCATTTCAAGGATAGGAAAAAAAGTGATCGATAAACTACTTAAAACAAAGTACTTTTGTAATTAAGGAGCAAGCATATACTTATACAATCATGCAAGCATTCATTTGGCTATCAATTATAAAGAAGGCATGTAGAGACTATCATAAAGACCTTAACAAGGAGAGGTGGTGCATTTCATTATTTTACCCGACACCCAGTTGCTTAGTTACTCAATTTCAAGATTTACCTAGAAAGTGTGTGTTACATTGTGGTATAGCAAACTAACTATACCGGGTAGCATATACACGTCAATACCGGTTTACACTTAATCAAACCTTAACTTCCTTGTTTCATTTTCTTTATTTTTAAACCTACTAAAGTGATTATACATAACCTCCTCATGAAACAGCACCCAAAATAATTGAATGAACCATATAAGCATATTTGCACAATAACACTACTATATGAATTTCGGTGGGATTTTTGGAGCACTTTAAGTAACACTTTTCTATTTATTGGTTTAAATCCCTATAGAAGTTGCCATTTTCAAATCACCTAGTAAACAACAACTAACACAAATAAAACTTATTTCTTGACTATACTGGACTAAATGTGTACAACATAATTGCTAGGGATGTGTTTGAGCACATTTCATATAGTATGTATTTTCTTATTCAATAAATATCTAAAAGTAATCCCTAGGGGTAGATCTATCATTTTCTAGTAATAACTAGGGCTACCAAAAATATGTGTGAAAATACTTGACATAAATAATACTCCGTCCAAGTTTCATAATTTTTAGAGACCATTTAGTTCACTTTTGCTAATTATCTACTAAAACAATGCATGCACAAAAGCAAGGGCAAAACAGTCATTTCACTCAGCAAGGCCTACTCCACTGCATAGATCTATTCATATGCAATCCAACAAAATAAGTTTTGTCCTTTTATGATTTTTCTACTAATTTCTAGAGAATTTCAAATTCATATGCCAAATCAGGAAGATAGTTAAATATTACCCTGCCACATGGACCTATATATAAATAGACCTATCTCCAAGGACCTGCCAGGAAGATTGTATAGACTCACTGCATAGTGATTGAAATAGGACAAAAAAATAGAGAAAAGAGCAGGGGGGTTTTGTGTAAAAGGCTGGGCCCTTATTCTACCTCTAGATACGGAAGAGGCCGCGCATGGGGAGAAGAAAGGCAGCGCTCTACCGGTGGCGTGGGGGCCGGACTTGGAGCCGAGCCACCCCAGGGACGTGTTCCCGGTGAGGGCTTCCCTTCCCCCAAGGCAGCGTCACGCGAGGAGCCCGGAGCGAGCGGGGAACGCCGGTGAACTAGACGTGGAGACGGGCGACACGGAGAACGGGGCTGCGGCTCAATCTGGTGGAGGAGTGAGGGAGCGGCGCCCCGGGGCAGCGCGCGAGCTGCGCGGTGGTGTGGCGAGTCCGGCGCAGGGGATTGGAGGTGCGGGGAGGAGCTAAACGGTGTGTCTCCACGGCGGTGTCGAGCCGTTCATGGCGGGGTGTGGTCGCGAGCTTGGCCACCGGTGATGGAGGGGCACCTAGACAATGGGATCTTGAGGGAATGGTGGGGTGGATCGAGGCGCACGCTTTGCTGGCATTGGATGGGAGCGAGAAGGCTCGGAGAGGGCGGCACGGTGAGCTTCGAGCTCGTCGGGCATGGCGGTCCACGCCCTGGGTGTGCACACGAGAGGGAGAGAGGCAGGGAGGGGCGAGTGAGGTGAGTGAGGGGTGCCGGGCGCGTCTCCACTCGAGGTCGAGGCGCCGGTCGGACAGGGCATGGGCGTCGTGGGCAGCATCGCCGGTGACCGGCAGCCGCGTGGCGTCCATGCCCTGGCCATGGCGAGCTCCCCCGGATCGATGGCCCCACCTGCAGTGAGAGAAAAAGATTGAAAAGGAAAACACATTTTTGACTGGTTTTCTTGCTCTCTGAAAATCGTATTTTTGACCGATTTAATGGCAGAATTTGGAAGACCTCAAACTAGAGGAATTGTAGTGCTCTTTGTGACCTAAAATTTTGTCAAAAGGCTCAAGGTCAAATTCTGAGTTCGAAATATGGTTTAAATTTGAATTTGTCTCAGGGTTTCAGATTTGACTTACACAGCCACTTGCAAAGAAAATTCTAAAAGTCCTATTTGTATCCTAAAATCACCTGAAATGTTTTATACCAACTTTGTTCAAAATTTCAAGACCTACAACTTTCTTAATTAGAGTTTTGTATGAAAATGATGATAGGTTAGGGAAAAAAGTGGAATTTCTAAACAATTCAGATTTTGATTGTGTTTGTATGCTGACAATAAAAGCCCTAAATCCCTAAGCAAATCTTTGTGCATGTCAAAGCTCCAATTACCAAAGTTGTTCACCATGAGATTATCTACAAGTTTGGTATATAAAGTTTCTTTAAATTTACAACAGATTTTGAAATACCAGTTCAAACATATTCAGAGATTTTGTGAGGCAGCATCTTCATTGATTGTAGAGCCTTTCTTATTTCCATCTTTTGAAGTACCAAATGAAGTCCAATTGATTTAGGGCCAGATGCAGTTGAAGGGTAATAAACCCAATTTCATTTTCTTCAAAGGAAGATTTTGAAGTTGTATAGTCAATTCAAAAGTAATTTCAGAATGAAATTTGGGAAAGAGTGTCAACTCTAGTCTTAGCAAAATTTCCTGAGTGTAGGCTAACCTGGTTTGGTTTGAACTTTTGAACCTCTTAACATCTGATTTTGAGATTGGTCAAAATAGCATATTTGAAGACGACATCTTGAACTAAAACTTTTGTATTTGATGTCTTGCATGAAAATGTATAAATGTTTAACTACTCAGCCAACCAACGCAAAGTTTTGCGTATTCAATTTGAAAATTTTTGACTTAGTGGTTTACTGGCCTATTTGTTGTCCTTCTCTTAGCACGATTAAGTCCAGATCCTTAACTAACATTAGTCTAATTGCGTGTCAAGGGTTTTGAGATGCTGGGGGCATCACACTAGATCTGCCTGGGCTGGCGGCGACGGCGTGCAACGTCGTTTTCCTCCATGGAGGCGTCGCTTTGGAGGCTCACGGTGCCATGGTGGTGATCGTCTTCCGCTCCTTGGGCTGAGGTCGTGCCTCTTTGGATCTGCTGCCTTCCTCGCGCGCACCGCTCCCCTTGGCCTGAGTTTCTCGGTCGAAGTCGGAGCTGCTCACTGTAGGGTCGGTGTAGCTGGGCAACGATGTCGTGCTATGATTCTCGGGTTTTGGAAGGTGTGGTGATCATTGTGTGTTGGTGCAGGATGCCTTGAGGTTCTGGCCAAAGCTCGCAGTAGGATCTGATCTCCCTTTGGTGATGTCTGGTTTGCTTGGAGGCGGGTGCTTCGGTGAAGTTGGAGCTGCTACGTTGTTGGGGTGCAACCTAGCTCGGCAACAACGACACTCTCTGTGCTCCTTCGGCTGTTGCTGATTTGTGGCAGATGGTGGTGGCCCGGTGGAGAAAGTCGGAGCTGCTTGCCTCGTGGCTAACCTAATGACTTGCGCCGCACTGTAGGGCCCTCCGACGTGTTTTGTGTGGGTTGTATGTGTGATGTGGCATGTGTTGAGGCCCCAATCCAACTAGCCGGTGTCGTGTGTTGTGCGGTGCGCGTTAATGACCCAATTCAACCACCCGTTGTGTAAAGATATTTTGCCCGGTTTTCCTTAAAAACTAGGTAAAACTTCTTTTTCCCTTAACTGAAAGACAGAGCTCCTGCTATTACGTTAAAAAAAATTGAAACTAAAAGACAATCTCAGCCTCAACCGGTCGAGTGGAGAGTTGAACCTAGTACCTCTACAATTGGACTATATGCCCACTGGCACTTGATAATGGTACTTGATTGCATGTAGTGTGTAGGGTGTCGGATAATCCTATTATAAGGCTGACTCCAAAGGGATTCTCTAAAAAGGAACCAAAACACTGTAGCCGTATTGTTTGATACTGTTTTGGACTATAGCTGATGTAACGTACAGAATGTGATGTGATTAGAAGAATTACTGATGAGAAATGCTGTTAGAGTCAGCCTAATCGCCGTAAATCCATCATGAATTATCGGACAATGCTTGTCCTACTTCGCATCCGTATGTTGACTGGATTCTTATCATCCATATCCGGATAGACAACTCTTCCATGCAATATGCGAATTGCGAAAAAAGGTGGCCGCCGTAATCGTCGTCTCGTCATTTGCCTAGGGCCTATATATATGGAGGCTGTTGATATATGCTCAGCTGCCGGCGACTACTCTGTCCACCCGCCAAAATAAAAGAAAAAAGAATTCATTCTGGGAGTTTGACCAAGTTTGCATACAAAGAGTGTCAATGTTTATGACACCAGATTTCATTAAAACATATTCCATGATGAATCTAACTTATTCGGTACCATAAATAAATACTTGGTCCTTTTTTATTTGTACTACGTAGTCAAACTTAATGTAGTTGCACTTAGAACTAAGCTAGAATGACTTTCGTTTTGGGATGGAGGAAATTATAAAAGAACTGATGCAGTAGTAGGTAGATGAAGCAGGAACTCAATCATCTATGTTTCTCTGTTCTTTTTTTTTCCTTTTACCTTACTGCCCGTACTAATTTTCTCTCCCTGTGAATTATTGGTTGACTCAGGGCATTGAGTATGCGCATGCTCCTGGGCGGGTCACCCAGCATTTCCGTTTTCACAATGGCATGTGCTGGACTCATGGCAACTTCGTGGCTCGTCGGAAGCGTTCTGGTTTCTTCTCCTTCCTTCCTGGTCCACGGACTCTCTTCTTCTTTGAGCTCGCTTACAGAAATGGTTCCAATGGAATTGTCACATGCACCCCCTTAGGTATGATCTGCTTCTTGTGCCTGTCCATACTTCTATCCCGACACAACAGGGTGCCACCACCTCGCACGTCACTCCCCACCCTGTCTCTCCCTGCACTCCTGCAGGGCTTGTTTAGTAGTTCCACGCCTAAAACCCTGTCTCTTCAACTTCTTGCATTAACCAGCGTCTAGAATTATAGGATGACATGTTCCTAATTATGCATTATGTGCAGTTTAATTCATGTGGGGAGCAATTGCATGAATGGCATTTGACTACTATGGATTGTTAATTAATAGTCGCATGGGCATATTAGGTGGTATCTAGGTGGTGACCCTCCGCCTAGAGCCTAGACGAGCCTAGGCGTTTAGCCCAAATTGTACTGTGTAGTATGTAAACGTATGTAATTAACATTGGCCAACAAATTATATAGCATTTGCCCTCTGGAAACTGAGAAATGAACTCAATGCTGAAAAAAAGGCTGTGCTGCTCCTGCAATGCATTGCAATGGGCAGAGACATACCTGATACCTTCATGTCTCGACTTTCCTAGCACAACTGAGCAATTCTTGACTTGTTGATATCACTTGTTCCACAATGCCAGAGATATTGTGAGACATAAAACTCAGTACGTACAGATTGACAGTAAGGAATTCAAAACTAGGAACTATAAAATAGAAACTTCTTGATCATTCAGGATATGGCTCTTTGAGGTACTGAATGTGTTCTGGAGATGAATAGATATTATTTGTTGGAATTTCATTAGCTTTTGTTCAAACAAGTTAAACACTTTGTTAAACCTTTTTCCCCCTTTTCTGGACTCCATCCTATCTTGGAGCTAAATAAAAGGTTAATTGTGAACTTTATGGTTTCTAAGCATCGCAACTCATGTGGTCTTGGATTGCAGATTCAATATTAGCTAAGCAAATACAATTTTCTTCGATAATTGTTTGACAACAACAGCTATAACATGAGTCCAGCTCATCAACATCATTTATTTCTTTATGTTTGTGGAGCGCAGTTGAACAAGGCAATGTGTAATATGCTTGCTATCATATTAGATTGTGAGACAGAAATGCAAATGATGCTTCTGGACTGCCTTCTCTCGTCAAAACACCACTTACGTGGGATGCATGATTTGTCTGCTTTAAACTGATTCAGTTTCATCAGCTATGTTAGTATGTTTGCAAACAATACTATGGCGTGGAATTCAGAAAATTCAATTGAACTAGTAAATGTCTGTGTCTAGGTTGATTATTAGGAGATTGATAGTTGCAGCTAATTTCTTTTCTGGGACATGGAGCAATAGACCATTGGACCGAAGGTAGAATAGAAATATACTTGCAAGCAGCTTCTTGTACTTAGGATTGCATTCCCTCTGATCTTCCAGAGGCAGTGTCTCACTCATTTCCTCACACCCAACACTACTCACAGCCAGCCTGTTGCCCCTGGCGCGGAAGTTCAATTGTGGAGGAGCACACTATCTTTGCTACTCGAATTGTTGCTATAATTGCGATATGTTTGCACTTGTTTATATATAAACAAACTTGATTGGTGCTTTTTGGCAGAAATTAATTTTTGCCTTTTGTTTCCAGATGAACCAGTTACTGAAGCCTACAGTGTCTTGGGTTTCCCTCTTTGGTGGTCTACTCGGTGTAATGGCAAAACTATGACTCTCCCCCCTCCCCTCCACTCCACTTTATTCTCCTATTTTATCCCTGGCCTCCTGTGATTCTGCAGTGGACCTTCATTTGCGAGACATGTCGCCGTCGCTTTGATGTTCCACGTCATGGCAGACAGGAGGTATTTGCATGTGGACATAGCAACGTGGATAAAGTCTGTGAAATGTGCTACCTTTGCTCCGAAGTGCTGCATCCATACCCAGGTGACTTTGCGTTTGGCTATCATGAACCGTACCGGAGCTACTACTGAGAACTACGGCTATCGAGCACTGAGAAGCGGCGTCTTAGAGACATGTTTAAGAACTGCTGTGTTTCCTTTTAGTCGATATATTAAATGCGATCTGTGAAATGTGCTACCTTCGCTTAGGAGAATTCTCGTTTGGCTATCATGATCTGAACCACAGCTACTGAGAACTACTGCTACCGATCACTAAGAACCGTCTTCTTAGAGACATGTTTAAAAGCTGCTGTGTTTTCCGTTTAGTCAATATGTAAAGAAAAATGTGGAGATTTTGATTTTGGGTCACCTACTCTTGACAACTTTGACGATCGTACCTGTTTCTTTTTTTTAGATTCTGAAAATCAACTTATAATAGACGGTAGATTGTGTGGAAAAAGAGGGTGCAGATGTGATCTGATTTGTTGTAAACGCTTGAAGAGTTAACTGTCTGCTATATTAATTGCCAAGTAGAGTACGAGTGTATAACATGCAGCTTGGTCCGACAAAATAAATGGCATTTAGTCTTGTTTCCAAAAGAAAATAGGGCGCTGGTTCAGAGTTTAACGGCGTCAAGATTTAAAATCAGAGGCGATGAAATTGGTTTGGTGGGGTATTAGGGACAGCCAAAGGGCTGTTTAGATTAAGCACTGTCAAAATGGGCGCCCCATCTTTGGCAGATTAAGGCGGGAAAATGAACTGGAGCGATGTCTGAACTCTGAAGTTTGTGGCATGCCGGAGATTTTTGGAGTACGGAACCAAACAAACGCTGACATCCATGCCGCATCAGAGGCGCGGCAGTTGGGGCCTAGTCCAAACAGCTAGCCCCTTTTGTCAGCAAGATTATGACTAATCCACATTTCATTGGGCAATGCAGGGAGCATATTAGGGTAAAAAAGAGTCTTAAGCACATTCGTTCAGTGCGTAGCCACGTGCTCGATCCGATCGCTCGCTTCGCTGCCTAGCTTAAGCGCCGCTAGATGCACGCTTGATTGATTATATACTTAATAAAGGTGGGTAACATAATAAAGCTGCGACCGCGACCGCCGTGTGCTAATCATCGCGCCCACGCCGGCCTGCCTGCCTGCGTTGCTGCATGTCGTCCCATGGCTACCCTGAGCTCCGACCGCACGGCCACCACAAGGACTCGTTGTCAGCGAACACAACACCTGGCACCTGCATGCATGCATCGGTGCTCCGATGCTGCGCAGGAGAAGATCGGATGCTTATTGGTGGATTATTGATTTTGAGAATCCAGTTGCCAATACCTCCAAAGCATTGGATTATCTCCAAAAGGCTATTAATCCCATTATCTCCAAAAGGATCCTTTGGGGATTCTAGAGAAAGAATCTCTAGCTAGATTCTGAAGATCCCGTACTCCGTAGCATTCAAACGGCACCCTAAATCTTCACTGCGTACAACCCGGCCTAGAGATAGTAGATAGTACCACTGACTATGCGAACAGCTTCGTTTCCCGGAGCTGCAGTCACCTGATGACGCATCTGGCCTGGCCCACTGTCAGCCAGAAAGCAAAACGAGCGCCCAAGTACTTGTCCCCTGTACTAGCACGAGATCACACCAGCGAGGACACTGCTGAGGGTACGTATCACATCGAATGTTCCGACGATAATGAAAAGTATTAAATATAGTTTAATTAATAAAACTAATTACATAGACACAGACTATGACTAAATAGCGAAACGAATTTATTAAACCTAATTAATCCAGAATTAGCGACTAGTTACTGTAATATCACATTTGCTAATTAATTTTAATCATAAATTAATTAAACTTAATAAATTCGTCACGCCATTTAGTTCTCATCTGTGTAATTGGTTTTATAATTAGACTATATTTAATACTTCTAACCAGCGTCCAGACATCTGATGTGACGATGACTAAATTTTTAGTCAGGGATCCAAACACCCCTAAGTCAGCATGTAGTGACAGTATACCAACAGCGAGACAGAGAACAGTGATTTCTGATGCTTTAAAAAAAAAAAACTGATCCAACAGCGATACAGTGGTGCCAACTCTAATCCAAGTAAACTAATAGTCCAACACAAGAATTAATAAGGATGCCTAAGATGCACACAAACTGTAACTACACACACTCGGGCAAAGGTGTTACAAAACCTTAGGTAGGGGATATGGTAGATCACTAACGTCGCACGGCTACAGCAAATGCAGTTAGACTCTCCTGCCTCATCATTAAACCTAGCGCGAGATCTGAAGACAAACATCTTGTACAAGTCAGGAACAAATGAACCCATCCATCCATCCATCCATTTTTTTTCCACCGCAATTTTCAGCAGACAACTCCACTCCTGGTCAGCTTATGGCTCCGGCTGGATTCCAAGCTCATGATCCAGAGGCCGTCATCTTCAGATCACCTGATGGCGTCCTGGACGCCTCGCCCATCGGCTGAGCAGGGGGCGCCCAGCTCTGGTCCGCGCTGTACGCTGAGGTTACGATGTTCGTCGTTGCTCTCTGGGGTGCGGAGCTGTGCTGCCCTTGCTCGCTGCTGTGGGTGTCTGTGCTTGAGATCGGAACGGCAGGAGGGGTCTGGGGGAGGGTGGGTGCAGCATCCACTCGCGGCTTCTTGTTCTTCTGCTCCATCTGATAGCTTGGCAGGAAGCTCCCGACTACAATCTGGCAAACAGACACAGCTGTCAATATCACAGTTTGAGCAGAATGTATAAGGAAGATCATCTGGTTCCCTAAAGTTCCAAGGATAAATGGATTCAGATCCTAGACCAAGCATGGTGTGCAGTTCACTAGTTCAGCTGTCGGCATTCAGATCTCGAAATGGTCAAGCAAATGCATACCTGAACAGGACTTGCTGCCACCAGGAGGCCGGCAACTCCACCACCGACAACACGACCGTCTGGGCTGGCAAGAGACACGCTCATCCCTCCAGATCGACTCCGTGTCCCACTATTTTCAGTTGGCATAAAGGACCCAGACAAGGACAGCAACTCAAAGCGTCCCTACAACCAAATAGGACCCCAGATGAGGTTAAGGAGGACCACTCAGAATCATCTCTTTGTATCCACACAGCCATATGAAACCATGCCCACAGTAAGTAGTTTTGTGTGCCAAGCCGTGAAGTAAAAGAGTTGTGTGGGGCTAACCTCATAAGTCAACGTGCCACCAGAGGAATCAGGCTGACGAAGCGTAACGTTCGATATCACACCATTTGCAGAGAGGATACAGATGGCGCGTGGTCCTTGTTGAGAAAATGATATAACCTTCTTTGTCACATCCTGAATCAACAGGAAAAACACAGATCAGTGTTTCACACAAAAGACAAGGGTCACTTCAAGAAAAGGAATAGTATATCTGTAAAGTGATTAAAAAGGCAAAAATAAAGATGGAATCCATTTTAATCTTTGTCAAATACTATCCGTGGATCTCTCCTTATCCAAATAAATGAATAAATGGAAGACATACTGAAATAAGAGAGTTTCGAGACTATGTCTTGCTGTGGTAAATCACAGTAAAAGCAAAGCATAAAAAGTTGAGTGTACAGCATGATTTTTGATTGGTGAGCTCATGACATTACTTCTGTGAGTGATTATATAAAACAAAGCGTGTGTGTATGCAAAACAAATCTGTATAACCGAAGATCCATAACAATGATATATCAGGAATTCAGGATAACAGAGATGATGAAGGTACATATATTGTGAATTCAGAACACTTGAGCAAAAATCACCAGATGGAATCAAGTGTAGACAGCCGGTTGAAAACATAAAAGACAACACCTAGATCCATACCTCACCAGGTGCGACGGTAATTATGTGTGGAGTGAAATTTGCACCAGCAGAACATGCCACCATGTCACCTGCAAACACATTGCGCCATTAAAGAAAATGACGGCAGGTTACAGCAAAACAAACTGAGAGATCAGCAGGAAACGACCTAACGAAAGGACTGCAAGTTTGCTAGCAAAGACATTTACGCTACTATGACAGTGATACCCATCAGTAAATCAGGTTTGCCGCCATCACGAGAAAGATGAATATCTGAAGGCTGAAGCTACACCAATACACCGTCAAGATATGATTCCTGCAACTACTAGTATCCCGAAAATGTTTATTCACTACGCATCTTCAGTCCAACCATTCTAACTTTCACGGCCATGTCCTATACAGCACCCGTTCACCAACTGCCTTGAAAACACACGTCTGCACAATATCCATCTGCCCTCTTGGCGGCGACACCTGTCTAGACCGCATGACCAAAAGCACCATGGTAGATCCTAACCAGGACCAGGATGATCTTCGTATGGTGGCCGCAAGCACGGCAGCAGCACCATGGCATCCCCACAACGGCACAAGAACCCCGCCACAGAACACCAAGAGGCCTTGAGAGGAACCAACAAATTGGGGGTCGGATTCAGGCAGGATATGCCTCCATCTGGCCCCCCACTTTGCTCCGACGAATCTTGGAGCACACCAACCCGCCGCCTGGGCCTGAGGTCCCTGACCATGAGAACCATCTGATCATGCAGATGCAGCACGGGCTGCGTAGGAGCGGAGGAGACAAGAAATATTCGGATAAGAGAGGGACAGACACGGACAGTGCCATGACAAGGAGTGAGCCAGCTGGTGACGCCGCCACCCAGACCCAGTTGCTACACCTGCCACTGGCCTCCCCCGCCGCCCATCCATTCTCTAATCGAGTGAATTCTCAAGAGAGAGAGAGAGAAAAAAGCGAGCGAGAAAAAACCCAATCTTTTTTCTCTGGAATAGCATGTGGATTATCCCCCGAAAAAGTTAGTAGATTCTTGGGAGTTCAATTAATCTAGTCTAGGGAAAACATGCGAGATCGAGTGAGCGCGAGATCGGGGGCTGGATTGTCACCTAGCGTGTCGAAGTGGAAGCCGAAGGGCTGCTGCTGGTGGTGATGGTGGTGGAAGTGCTGCTGCTTGCCCGCCGCGGCGGCGGCGGCGGCGAAGTCGAGCGGGCGGCCCCTCCCGCGCTTCATGGCGGCGCCCACCGCCGAGGCGGGCGTGTACTGCCCCGCGGCCACGGCGGCCGCCATCGGCGCCGACGCGGAGATCGGCGTGGCGTTGAGCGGCCGGATCAGGCTCCCGTCCGGCCCGTACTTGCGCGGCCGCCCGCGCTTCTTCGGCACCTTCATCACCACCGGCGCCAGCGCCAGCGCGCCCCCTCCCGCCGCCGCCGCCGTAGGCGCAGGCCCGGCAGCAGGAGGCGGCACCAGCGCGCCGCTCGAGGAACCCTTCTCCGCCGCGGCGGGCGCAGCCGGAGCCGCAGCCGCCGGCGGCGGAGGCTGGAAGCTGCTCGCCGTCGCCTCCGGCGCCGCCGCCATAGGCGCGGCAGCGGCACTCGCTTCGCCCGTGTTGACCTCCATGCACGCAGCGCCCCGCACGCGCCCGTCTGCTCGTAGCCTTCCTGCTAGTCGCCCTAGGCTTGCCGCCACGAGCACTCGCCATTGGAGCTCACACACACTACCCCCATCTCCCACCTCCCTTACGCCTTAACCCCCTTCCGAGGAAAATACAAATTTTCTCCACCAAAAAAATCGCCGAAAATAATAAACCCCCAGAAAAAAACCCGCGCTCGAGCCACACAAAAAAAAGAGGGAAAAAAAATCCCAGGCCCGCGGTGGCGTCGAGAGGAGGACGAAGCGCGGAGGGGCGCGGGGCGAGGCGGGGGTGCGAGAGCTTGGCAAAAGGGGGGCAGGGCGGCGGAAATGGGGGAGGCGAAATAAAGAGCCGAAAAAACTAAAAGCAAAAAAGGAAGGCCGCGGCGGGGAGGGGCGAATTTACGGAATTAAAAAACGAAATAAATTAGGTTATCGCGCGCGGGCCGAATAAAGAAACGGGGTGCCGAAATTGTCGCGGTTTCAAGCAAGCGGGCCGCGGGGGGCGGGGCCCACGCCGCGGGGCGCGCCCTTAATTAATGCGGGAACCGGGGAATGCCCGTTGCCTGGCGCCGTGGTGGGCGGGCGGGGCAGAACCGGGAATTTACGGTTAATTAAGCGCTGCTAATTACAGTAAGGGCGTGGCTGTGGGGGGAATTTACCGTCCTGCCACTGGGGTAGTGGGGTGGGGCGCGGGTTGACTGGTCGTCGGCTTTGTCGCATGCGGGGTTGTCAAAGCGAGCGGTGGCACGCAGGGGCAGCACTGGTGGAATGGAAACAGCTCGGCGGACCCAGCGGGGGGAAAAAAATTCAACGGGTAGTCATAGTGTGAAATGAGAATAATGACAGCTTGTGTTTTCGTTTTTTTTTTTTTTTAGGTTTTGTTTTGGCCAACCGGCTGCTGCTTTTCTGGTTGGACCAACTTCTTCTTCTTCTTCTTCACTTGTCGAAATCCATAAATAGTCACTTGCAGTACTAGTATGACGGAGTATATGAACCACACGATAACACATTATTCTCGTGCTTTTCCCATGCTTGGTGGGTAGCTGCTTCAAATGTTTTTTTTTCTTTCTAGAAACGAAGGATTTTATTTCTGTAACAGTGGGATGTCTAAGAAGTGCATCATTTTTGTCGGATGACGACAAAGATATCTGCACAATATACTCTTCACTTCTGAAATAAACTAAGAAAAACACAAAGAACTAATGTCACAACTGCCTTGATGTGTTAGGCGCAAATTCAGCAGATGGAACCACCACGTACCTTTTTATATATTTTTTATACTAAATAAAGGTATTTGTGACCCTAGCTTTCGTCCTCCAGCTGATCAATACTCTCCGGAGGGGACTCCAGGAGGCCAGGGCATGTCCTAGACACACAAAAAAAAAAAGGAATATAAAATGAAACGCCGGCATGCGCAAATGAAAACTAGTTGATGGCAACTGTTGATCCGCGGGCTGGGATCTGAAACAAACAAACAAACAAAGCCGCGGGGAATATAAATCGCCATCATTATCTCTCACCAAACGGGGCCGAATTATGCATCGACCACGCTGCTCTCGATCCGTCTGAATCCGGGTAGGATCGGCGCAAATCGATTTTATTTTTATTTTGCAGCGATAAATCAAGCGGGGTTTCTTTTCTAGTACTAGCTTTTTTTTTTCTCTCTCGCATCTTTTTAAAATCTCTGCCCTTGTTTTTGCTCGTCGGGGGGAGGGGACTAGCGTGAGCTGGAGCGCGGTAGCTTCGGCGTTTTGTTTTGTGCGTTGGGAACGTGTCCCGGTAAAGCCGAGCAGTGGCGCGCCGCACATGCCCTCTCTCCGTCCCCGTCTGCGTGCGCGTGCCTGCATGCATGCACGCACCGTCTAGTAGTTATACAGTACGTGCTGGATCGTCTACGCCGTCTGGTGCCGCGGCCTACCCGTGGGGCGCACGGCACGGCACCGCACTGCGTGCGTGCGTGTGGAGGCGTAGCAGGAGAGGCTACGTACGTACTGGACGGCAGCGGCAGCGCAGAGAGTCGGTGGTCAAAAGGCTGTGGGTGGGATAGGATTCAGAGACAGACGACAGCCACATGATTGATCGCACCATGACATGTGTGTAAAGTGTCTGGGTGTAGTAGACGTGTAGTCAACGGTGTTGGGTGGCCCTCTGTCCTGTCCTGTGTGCGCGAGCGAGCGTCCAAAGTCGAGACGCATGGAACGGAACGGAACGGAAGCCTGTTGGGCAGGCAACGTGACGTTGGACAGCAACGGACCTGTCCCGTCCCGACATCGCGGCCGATCCGTGTCAGTGCCGCGCTCCTGCGGCTGACGGGTGGGCCCCGTTTGAGGTCTGGACTCTGGAGCTGGCAGCATCTCGGTCGCCTGTCCACTGTACTAGTGACATGCTTTGCATAGATTCTCGTCGTACGGGTACGGCGGGCCGATGATGCTTTCCGTACCGTACCAGTACCACCCACTCTCTTTCTATCTGTCTCTGCCCTGCTGCTTGGGAGCCTCGATGATGTCGATCTCGATCTGCAACATCGGCGGTGGGTGTAGCTGGCAGACAGTCGTCCGGTCTGACAGGAAGACGACGGACGAACCACGTATGCCAGCGCTGACGTGGCACGCCCCTGCCCTTGCCGGTGTCCTGCGGCCTGCGTGCATGCGTGGAAGTCGGCGGTGCATCATGCTCTTGGATTGGAATCGGATGCGCTGCACTTGTGCCTGCCCACCTCCGAGAAAATACAGCAATTCATCGAAAAGAAACCCCCAAGGAAATACAGGAATTGATTTCTGAAAAACGGCGAGATTTAGTCTGAAAACATGCTGTGGCGGAACCGCCGATTTACTCCGGGCTAAGCACACCTGCCACCTCTGGCTTGCAGTGCGATTAGACCGAACTAAACCTGGTCGTCCGTCGAGAGTCATTCGACTCCCGATATTACCTTTTCACAGAGGAACCGACATCATACACATCCAGCCCACAGTGGAGCCACAACAGATACATCATCTCAGCCAGTTAAATATAGTATATATACACTTGTTTTACAAACCAATTCGAAATAAGTTATAGGTTTTAACATAATGCCATACCATAGGCAGGTTTGAATCAGATAGCGGAAGCGAATTTCGAAAACATCTCACCGCGGAAACAAAATACTTTAGTAGACTTCATGCATCAATGATCGAAGCGAGCAGCACCGAGCCCACCGGTACTACCCTCCTCCAAGCAGTTGTCCAGATGTCGCCGGTACCTGTTCTCAAAAGGTGGGGCAAACCCTAGTACTAATTACTCAGTAGGACTTAATGGATTGGCTTACGGCTGACGCAAAGCTTGCTTACTAGCACGTGGATCCTTAGCCATTGATTTTAAACAGTGGTATATCAATATAGAGTATCAAGATTCATCTTTTGCATATAACTCCAATATAGTAACTTGCAGAAATGTAACCAATACAATATAAACATGTAGTATTTGAAACCATGAGTAACGGATATAATATATTCAAGTAGTTACTACGTTGTCCGTGTGCATTATCAGCATTCCCACACCTGGTGGGTATCAGCGATTCGAATCGATTTTAATTCCCGGGAATAACTATCATGCCAGGGGTATATGCTTACTAGCCATCGCGTTCCCACATATAGCCCCCATCTCCACCTGTCTTGTCCCAAGATTCAAAGCGCCCCCACCTAACCCCCGGGTTGTGCCCCCTCAGGAGCGATACCACGGCCGCACCGGGTCAGCCCTCCCTTAGGAGCGATACCACGGCCGCACCGGGTCAGCCCTCCCTCGAGTAAAAGCGCCCCCGGGCCCATCGGCCTCCAGCAAGTGGATGGGCGGAGCCTCGAAAACTCCGGACAAACCCAGGTAAGACTTCACCGGTCCCATTTTCCGGTTAAGCACTTTAGCAATGTTACGCCGAACAGCAGGCGAACAGCGAACGGGCCTTAAACGACTCGGGCGGAGTCCATTGCAGCACATCATAAACGGTAAATAACTCATAAAATCTCCGCCCGGTCTCCATTTAAATCACAAGTATAAATAACATGTTCACTTTAATAATTTGATATTTTGAAATCACCTATACGACGAGTGACTCCATTTCACTCGTGTCTACTCGCACCTAGCATTTCTAGGCATACTCGTCCTACGAACTCTATTATAGGTGCTAGGGCCAGGGCGGCCAGAGATCTAATGCAATTGTTTTCAATCAACTGCTAATGCGGATGCGTAATGAAACAATCAATTATCATATTAGCTGGGAGAAATCATGGTCCTGCCTACCTTTGCTTATTCTTATCAAAACCAACAAACTAAACTATGTTAGTTTGCCGGGTTGTGGGGCTTTGCCCCAGGCAACCCCTTGAATCACGGACAGATTTAATCAGCGACACACCGTCTTCATCTTGATGGAGAAACCAAACTCCTGCTCGAGAGGTTACCGTAGTTAGAAATCCTATATGCATGATCGAGTGCACAATGGATGCCACGAATGCTCATGATGCTGGGGAATTATGAAAAACAGTGCACCACATGTTAATAAGTCGAAACATGCGACATCCATTTTCCAAAATATTCATTTTAACATATTCCTCATTTAACTTGATATGGTAACAATTAATTCCATAGCAATACTTTCCGGAACCTAAACTTAACCATTAATTACCATGATTCTTTTCGGGATTTATTTCGCACAATAAAGTCACTTGCTCATATTATTCATTTTAACATGCAATTATTTGTCTTTTTCAAATCAGCAACCAAAACTTACATGCAGAACTTGAGACTTTAAGAATGGAATAAATATGCAACATAGAGCACCTACAAATTTCAGGAGAATATTTGGAGTGCTTTTTATGTAGCAAGTATTTCTATTTTTGTAAAATGCACAAAATACATTCATGAGGGTAAAATGGTAAACTGACAGCATCTTCTAGGGTTACCAAAAATCACATAAACCGTAAATAACATTATAAAGCTACCGACCAAGTTTCATGATTTTTGGAGTCCATTTATATCGGTTTTGGCATTTGTTTTGTTTTCACATGCATGCAAGATCTAGGGGCAAAACTGTCTTTTCCCACTCAACCATCATACTCATTATGTAGATCTAGTAATTAGGAACACAATGAAGCTTAGTTTGCATTTTTATCGTTTTTCTTTGATTTACTGTGGATTTTCAAAGTTTTCAGCTCATGGGAAAATCAATAACTCGAAAATCCTCACAGCCAGGGACCTGTACATAATTAACCCGTAGATGCAGGGGCTAGCACGTAAGAATATCGTGACTCATTGAGCAGTACTTGGACGAAAACGCGAAAAGGAAACACCGCAGGGGCTAAGTCGCAAAGCGAGCATCTTCAACCTCTGTTCTTCTTCCTCCTACCGACAGGGAGGGGAAAAATGGAGGAGGCGCGCGGAACCTGGCCATGCAGGGCCCGAAGCTCGACTCCGGCGACCAGGAGAGGGAAGGGAGGATGGGAAACGCTTACCCCCCTACCTGATTCGTGGGGAAAATGACGGATGGGGCCGGCGACGGAGCTTTGGACGCATGTAACTTCGGCGGCGAACTGCGTCGCGGAGGAGTGGAATCGGCGGCCTAGGCTCGGGGAATCGGCGGAGCCGAGGTAGGTGAGGGCCGGCGCGGCGATAGGGAGGAGCGGGACGGCCGGAATTTGTGCGACTTCGAGCTCCCTGCTTGCTCCAATGGCGGACGGCGTGGAACGAAAGGAAAACAGAAGGTAGAGTGAGAGGAGAGGTCACTCGGCCTCGCCTTTTGGCCAGGCGCGGGCAGGGCGCCAGGACGCGTGGCCGGCAGGGCGACGCGGCGTGCGGTTGGACGCCGGCGGCCGCGTGGCAGCCCTGCTTCGCCCGCCGTGTGGGCACGTCGCGCGCCGGGTGGAGGGAGGAGAGAGGAGGAAGAAGGAGCTGCAGGCGCGGTGGATCGGGTCCATGGACCAACGGTCAGTGACAGGTGGGTCCGGCGGAGAAACTGTACCTCTATTTGATGGACCGGTTTCATGGACGCCGGTCAGCGGGCCCCACGAGCGGAAGTCAACATCCGACCGCAGGCGGGTACCCGACATGTGGGTCCCACATGTCATAGACTCAGGGGATGAAAAGAAAAAGCGGAAAAAGAAAAACTCTGTTTGACTGCTGAGACATGTTTTAGAAATTGCGGTTTTTGAACATCCTAAAGGCCGAATTTGACAAAACCCAAAATACAAAAGTTGTTCTACTCTTCCAGCTCTACAACTTTGTCAAAAGTCTTGGTACTAGGTTCTATTCAATTTTTGTGAGTTTGAAAGAATTCAATTCTGGAGCTCTAGTTTGACCAACTATTTCTTAAATCTTTAAAATTCTGTCAAGCCTATTTATGGGCATTTTCATAAAGAGTGAGCTATACCAATGTTACTTAGAATCTCATGAACTACAACTTTGGTATTCAAGTTATGGTAAGATTTTGACTTTTGTTTCACAAAATGTTGAATTTACTAATCAGGTCTAAGTTTGGCACAATTCACAGTTTCACATAAAATGACCTAAAACTATGTTTAGACCTTTATGCATGTCATGACACAAAATACCAAAGTTATTCCTCATGAAATTGTCTACAAGTTTGGTATGTAAAGTTTTATAAAATTCACAACAGTATTAAAGTTACAACAGCAAATGCAAATACAGTTTTTCCGCAAACCGAGTTTAATTGCTTCAATTTACCTATCCTATGCATGCTCTCAAGATAAACTGCTCTTGAAATGATGTCATTAAGCTAATGATGTCGGTATAATGCACTTGAGATGCCAGGGGCATCACACATGCCAGCACAGGAGAACTTGAACCTGGATAGTTAAATCCAGGTCGCCACCTCACTAGTTGAGTTAGACTCACTTCCTTGTTCCAGATAAAGATTGCTATATTTTCTTGAAGGCAACATCTTTGCCTCGAAAGATTAAGGACATGTTTGGTTTAACGTCAAAAAATTTTGATAATTTTGATCGCGTTTGAATCTAGATAAAATTTTAGTCAAACAATAAAATTTTCATTTTGATGGAATGTTTGGGCCACAAATAACTCATTTGAATGAGAAATTTGTTGTCTGGTCAAATTTTAGTCTAGATTCAAACGCGGTCAAAATTACCAAAATTTTGGCATGCCAAAGACCAAGCGTGCCCTAAATTTTTCAGGTCTACCACTGTAAAATTTCAGTTGATAATATATAGGCGGTAAAAGTCTCAGTCCGTATTATACTCCTACAGTAGTACAGTAGCTAGGAGTGTGGCCTAAAGCTCTTTGTTTCCGGGAAATAGATAAGCTACGACTAGCTACTGGTTACGATTTATTAGGCTCTTGATTTCGTGAGGCAGGCATGCACATATATAATTATAATGCATGCTTCTGGACTGATGATCATGTTGAAATTTTGAGTGCAGCCCAAGGGAGCCACGCCACGCTAATGAAGGCCGAAAGTAGAGCAGTTGAGACTAAAAAAGAAAAACAAAGTGCCGCGGCGGCCGGGGGGCAAAACAGTTTATTGCTCCTACGTTGTGACCTTAATTCAACAGCCACACCGATTATATACCCACACTAGCTCGCATACATCCAGAAAATAAAGGCCACGCTGCCACGGACAGCTCATCGGTCCCAACACAATATTTTTTTGCTTCCTGCTAGCTTTTTATTTTGCACCCCCACCCCCCAAAAAAATATAACATGTATATGTATAATATTAAACCTTTCATTTTCTTACAAGGCAAGTATGGGCGAAGAAATAAATTTCGTGGGACTGGATTAGGACGGCAAGCATATTTCTAATGGCTATGGAATGGTGGCAATCAAGCAACATCCAGTGAGGAGTCAATGACCAACAGTGGATGAAAGCGCAACAAATTATAAGATAATATCCGGATGAGTTGATAATTAAGACAATCCTAATAACAAAGCTTTACCCCAACAGTCCAACCTAAGCTAGCAGGTCCCCCCTCTAATCCATCTACCATCTATCTAATTAATTAGTGATGAGAAACATAAAGGAGAGACGATAGATGCATATATGTAGGAGGGATCATGGGCACTCCACCACCCGTATGCATCATCATATATAAATGCATAATGAATCCATGAAATGTTTAGCTGTGGGAGAACATGCAAAGCAAGCAAGCAAAACCTAAAAAGCAAGCTAGGGCATGCTGTACTTAAAGGATGTGATGGGCAAGTGGATATCTTACCCACTTTTTCTCTGCATCAGTCAATTAGGAAAAACTGATGGGAAGAAATGGATTGTAGTTAAGCACCAACTTGATTAGCTAGCGGTCACGAGTTTAGGTGCACGAAAACGTAATGCTCCCTAGCTAACTCATCTCTGAGGGCCCCTCCCATCTCAGGGAAATTAATAGTAATTAAACAACTGGCATATTATCACGCACAAAACAGCTACTAGCTTGGTAATAAAGATGCTCTGGTAGCTAGCTCGATCTTCAGCAACAATAATGCGACAAGTAAGGGAGCTAGAGAAGCCCATTAGCAATTTTGTTGGCTTGCACAGCGGCTTCAGAGGCAAGTGTACGCTCACATGCACGCGTGCGTGGATGGGATAAGCTCCTCTCGTCTGCTCTTTTTGTTGTCACGCTCACACGCGCGCGCGTACTGCCTTTTTGGGTTCGATGTGTGCTTTGCGTTTGCGAGATGATGCATGACAGCGCGGGCAACAACGACAGAGCACGTCTTGAATATATATACTACAGAGTTGAAGCCAGAACAGTATGTAGTCCAAAGTGGAGGGACTTGAAGAATGAAAGAGTGATTGGGCAAGGGCAAGGACAAGGCAGACACGTGGCGCTGTGCCAGTAGTAAGGAGGGTCAAGTATCAAGTACGCTACGTCGGTCTACGTGGACTCGATTTTTTTTTTTTTTTTGCGAGGAGAGATCGGTCGAGATTCATGTGTAGGTTTTTCCCTGGAATATGAACCGGGTTTCTTTGAATTTTAAACTTTTAAAGCAGATTTTATAGGCTGTCGCATGGCCTGCTGGCTCCCACCGGCTCTGGACACTGCGCTGGCTGCACTAGACAGCTAGCTGTGGTCCAAGGCTCCAAGCTAGCTAGTAGTACGAGTATCTTGCTAATTAAAAAAATATCACGTCCAGTGCTGCTACTGATGATTAAGCTGCTAGCAGGCTGCAAGCAAGTACGTGTACGTGTGCCACCAGGATCGGACGGACGTACTTGACATGCTGCAGCAGCATATGGACGGGACGGAGATGGGCATATTCCGCTGCATGCTGCCACGAGCACGCGCGTGTGATGCCCAGCAAAAGAGAATAATAAAGACAGTACTCGAGATCGCATTAGACTATACCACTT
Source organism: Paspalum vaginatum (assembly GCA_030272315.1). Taxonomy (NCBI): domain Eukaryota; kingdom Viridiplantae; phylum Streptophyta; class Magnoliopsida; order Poales; family Poaceae; genus Paspalum; species Paspalum vaginatum. Next base: position 2,189,208 of record CM059018.1, on the reverse strand, counting down.
ATAATAATCGGTAGTGTTATTAGTGGCCTGCAAATCATCGAGTTCGGCTTCCAGCAGGCGGTACGCGGGCGCGCTGATTAGTATGGTGCCAGCGGCATATTATCTCAGTTGTCGAGTTCAGTTCAGGGCCTTCCGTTCGTTCTTAATGAGGCCACTTTCTGGCTGATTAATATGATGGCAGCGGCATATTATCTCAGCAGATGAGGTCGATGCTGATCGAGGAAATAAAGGCCCACCCATCTTTTCTTTTCTTTTTTCTTTTTTTGAAGATGTTTCATATATACACATGCATTTTCATCGATTCAATATGCATGCATGGCTTCCAGCTAGTTGCTCGAATAGATGCTCGAAACGCGCCGTAGACACAACGGAGCTTGACATTTGAGATTGCCTTACGTGTGTTGCATCGGCTGAGTGCACCTATTGCAGGGTGCACATAGATACCGTCTTCAACTCACACCGCGGTACTAGTTATTCGCTTGCGCATGTGCAGAGCTGCAGAGCGGCTGCTGAATAAAAGCAAGCAGCTGAGCCGAGCTGTGCTGGGCCGGCGCCATGGATGCTTCTGCCCTTTTTCCAACCCCTGCTTTGCTTTTTCAGCTGCATTTTTGACTGAATATTGCTCAGAGGGATGTATGGAGGATCGGAGCTACTGTACTAGCTGCCGGCCGGCGAATCCACCGTCCCAGCTTTTTAACCTGGTCGCTCGCTCCGCCGAAAGCATAATTGCAGCCATGATCGACCTAGCTAGCCTGCGGGTCGTCTGCGGAGATCGATGGCAACAGACAAAAAAGACCTAGGCCAGCCGGTACGCTTTGGCCTCCTGTTTTGTTGTTCAGCCGTTGCTGTCCGTGGGAGGCAATTACGCTAAATCCAGCGGTTTCTCACGTTGTTTCTGCGAAATTAAATACTGCATTGTTATGTACCGTAGATAGAAAAATGGGTAGTTGAAATAGTGATGGAAGATGGGGGATGAATGAGCTGTTGGGTGAGCCAGCGGTTCCTCCATATTGGTTCTGCAAAATTAAATGATGCACTGTTACTGCACTATAGACAAAGAGATGAGTAGTTGAAATAGTGATGGGGGAGAGGATAGAGGAAGGAGATGGAGGAAGCGTTGGAGTCAGCCTTAGCTTAGATTGAGTTCAGTAGATCGTGTAAACGGTTGTGTATAGTGCAAAATGACAATGTAGCAATACCGTTCTGTCCCCGTTTTGTTGTCCGGCCGCTGCTGTTCGTGGCCAGGCAATTTAGCTTAGCATGCATGCTGGACAGAGAGGGGCAGGAGAGGAAGCAATAACCAGAATTTAAGCGTGGGAGCCCATTATTACATAGAAGTTCAGGGCTTATTTAGGAGTATAGTATTTTTGTAACACTATGGTACTGACAAAAATATCACGGTATTCAGGCCAAGAAAGTGTTTTGCAATTCATTAAAAAACTCGGTTTCGAAAACCATGGTTTTACCAGTACTGCGGTATTTGCTGAAACAATGGTATTGCCATGATCATTGCATACCATGTCATTTTTAAACTATCATGTCTCCAAACAGAGCCCACTGAGGATGGCTGCTGGATAAAGATTTTTATTGCTAAAACCTCGAATTAATAAGCTATATAAATGCAATAGGTTGAACAGGTGCACTCTTTTTCATAAATAATTTTTTGCGAGAATTAGATGCACTTTCTTTTCTTTGCGAAACGCAGTCTGATTTGGGCCGCATGGATCCTCAGCGTAGTGGGCCTCCGCATGTGCGATTTGGGTCGCCCCCATCGGTGGACGTGGACCTGTCCCAAAGCAACATCTGGGCCATGCAGGCCGTGCCGTTAACCCACAGACAGTGGAACCGGTCCGCCGCGTTCTGGAACCCTCTCACCGCCCACCGCCAGCACACCAGGACGGAGGCCGTTTTCTCCTGCCCCGCCTCGTCGCCGCCTCCTCGGAGCTCCGCTCGCTTCCGGTCCGGTCAGATACTTCCTTCCGGCCGCCGTGCGCCCAGATCCCCTCGGGGTTTCAGGTCTGCTGCTTCAATTCAATTGCTCCCACACCGCCTTTGCGATTCGCGCCACCCCTGATTTGGGCCGGGCGTTCTCGGTTCCTGCCGCTTGTTCGTGCGCGTCTCGGCGATTTGGTTCAAGGTTCGTCAGCTTATTATCGTACGGCTCGCTCGATCCATTTCGAGGCCCGGGGTAGGGTTGGATTGGAGGGAGAGGGACGCCCTTCTCCGCGGGCGGGGATGAGCGGGGGCTCCGTTCCCCCGTTTCGTGCTCTGGGGTTCGCTATGGCTTGTGAGCTTCGTCTATGCAGGGGTTGTGCTGCGTGGGGGCAGAGGTCGATCGTGACATAACCATTCCTTGTCGTTAGTTCGTTGCACGGTTTAGGTCTCGTGCCACGGTTTCCCGTGATGAGCCAAAGTACTGCAACCCTGTAAAATATTAGCGCCGAGTTTAATGCCACTAATAAAAGCATCAAAGCGCCATCAGGCTGCATGTGGTTTTCGTGTTTCTGTGACGCCACCGCATTGAGCAAGGGAGGGGCTTTTTTCGCCTATACCCTTCCGTCTGGTGCATTTTGGTACTGTTTTAGTGGGGAAGTCTCTGCCGCTAGAATGGGTCTTGGTGGACCACTGTTGATGTAAGGCTGCAAATGCCATTTGGCTCCCAAACGCAACGTTCAATCGTCGATTTGATGTTACTTCTAACAGTTCAGTCTTTGGGTAAATATAAGAGCTTCTGGACTCCGCAGGATTCTACGATGTTGCGAGTTCCAGTTACATTACGGTTCCTTATATGTGTACTTTGGTGTTTATTTACCTCCGAACTATGCTGTCACTTCTTCATGTATATTTGTGATTCTAGACTACAGTCCATGGTGGAGCTATGTGTCTTCAATATGCTCGCTGGCTATGTGACACACATCCATTTACGTTTTTCCCTGTCTTTCAACCAGGTAAAGGCACTGTAGCAGAAGAAGATGCAAGGGGGGAGAGGTGGGAGGAATGGCCTGTTCGGTTTTGGGGACCCTTTTGCTGGCTTTGGGCAACCTCCCAGCTTCATGTCCAGCTTCTTTGGTGGCACAAACCCCTTTGATGACCCTTTCTTCGCAAACCCTTTTGGTGGCATGATGCAACCGGGCTTCGGGACCCCTTTTGGGAGCATGATGCAACCTAGCCTGCCAAGCCCATTCAGTAGCATGATGCAACCTGGCTTGCTTGCACCGAGCTTGTTTGGGCCCCATGCCAATCTCAATGGAGGTGTGTTTAGACCCCAGACTGATCTCAATCAAGGCATGCGCAACGCCAGTGGTTTCAGTCAGCAAGCTCCTGAACCAAGCAGGCATAAAGGGGGGCCAATTATCAAGGAGCTATCCTCAGACGACGAAGATGATGCAGACGACAATAGAGAAGATGAGAAGAAGAAAGGTAACTCTAAGAAGCATACGAGAGCAAGCAAAGAGCCGTATGTGGAGCACCCTGATGAAGAAGCACAAGGTAAGTTTGCTTTGCGGTTTACACCTCTTTCATTTGCCTCTTGTACCATGCGACTGATCCGTGTTTGTGTTAGACAATCATTGGAACGCAGACAATCATTGGAACTGCGTCAGCTGATTGGATCTGGAACCCTGACTGCTCTTTTGTGTCCTTTTGTAACTCAGGATGATCTTATTATTAGAAAATACATCCAGTAATTAATATTTTTAGACTCAGCAATTATGCATTTATACTTGAACTTGCTGGGGGCTGGGTTTAAACTTTTAAGTGACTAGTCATTGTTCGTCAAAAAAGGTTATTTCTACCACATAGGTTCAGTATGATATCATATGATGGTATTGCTAGGCAGCACGCAGAATTGATATTCAGTCATTCAGTTGACAGTCGACATTAAACTGATATTTCCTTTTATTTAGCAGAATATTTCTTTGAATATCACCATAATGTATGTTGTATATGAGTCACATTACAAGTAGAGGCTATTAATGCATACATGTTCTTTGTCAGATAAGAAAAGACCTAAGCAAAGACACTTTGGGAGGGAGTTCAGCAGAGCTAGCACATCACATCCACAGCCACAGACATTTATGTTTCAGAGCTCGACTGTTTCATATGGTTCATATGGTGGTCCAAGTGGAGCCTGCTATACATCTTCAACAACTAGGAGGACTGGTGCAGATGGAGTAAGTGTTCTCATGAATGCTTTTTTCTCCATCTGTGCATTTTGTTTTTGTGTAGGGTTCAAGTTACAGTGGTGATTATTTGCTGTCACAATTAGATTACATTGGAAGAAAGTAAGGAGGCTGACACAACTACTGGCAAAGCTACTCACAGGATTTCACGTGGCATTGGCTGTAAGGTACTTGGTATACCTTGCAGTTTTCTTGCTTTCCATCCTCGAATCAAACTGATGTTATGATTAGAGCTACTGATTCTCTTTTGTTGGCTTGCTGAAGGGTCACTCCTTAACAAGAAATCTGAATTCTGATGGACATGTTAACACCCTTCAAACTTTACACAATTTGAATGAAGGTTTTGTGTTTTTTTAATTCCATGTGCCCTGTTTTTTTTTTTTTTTTGTCAAACTGATTCCGATGCCATCTATCCTTTCCATTCAGATGAGCTTGCTGGATTTGAGGAGTCCTGGCAAAGAAATTCTGGGGATAATTTGCCAGGCTGGGATCCAAGAATGAACACGCTTGGCAACGGTACAGCACCCATCCCCTCTCTCGTGTGTGCATGCACTCACAGACGTTTGTCTTTGTCCCACAATAGAAAAGAGATGAATGGTATAGAGCCAGATTTCTCTTTTACAAAATTAATAAGGGTTTGACCATAGCATCTTTTCCCTTGTACTGGTGATGTTATCTTGATGGAAATGATTTACTGCGGTACTCCAATTTGGCAATCCCTTACTCTGATGTCAGATTTGCTACCAATGTTGATGGGGAGTGATTACTGGCTTAGCTAGTGGTTTAGATTGATATCCCATGGAAATGGTGATTTTTACGGCAATAATTTCGTACAAAGTTGTGTCTTATTAGATAAGGTCTCTGGATTGTTGAATTTTTTTTGACAATAAATAAAATGTAAGGGTATTAGGGGAACCACTTGTTCATGTGGTCAATATGTCTCACGTCACACAATTTGCATTAAAATCCTGTGCCATTTGTTTTCATATGTTCTCCACCAATCCATAGTCACAATTCACAAAGTTCCTTGGCGGATGGGGTCGAGGAACGGGGCACGCTACTTGCGAGAGGTTTTTCCAAGACAGCTATGAAAATGTCCCCGTGCTCCTGGGTCGAGGGTTGCTGCCATTGACCCTGTTTCTTGTGACTATGCGCCCCCCTCCCCTATTCCGTGATTTAACACACATCTATAGTGTAGGTAGTACATGTGGCCACATGTACAAATGGCATGACTGCTCACCACAACCATCGTTTGACAATCACAGAAACCCCCTGCACAATTGTAATGTTGTTTGTCCCCAGATCATCTCATTTTGAGTGTATAGCCTCAGGTTGCTTTCAAGATATTGCCAGTATTGATGCTAGCTGCACTATCATCTCACGTCCTTCCATTAGTAACTTTGCCGTGCTTGACTGGTTTGTTTATTCAAGCTTGATTTCCTAGAGTTCTGAGATCTTGCTCATTGCGACATATGCAGGAAATGTTCACCCTGGCTTCCGAGAGGCGAATCAAATGCCTGCACTTCCGGCGCCTAATCATGGCCGTACCACCAATTCCTCAAGGAACACCCAGAATGGCTCTTCGATGGGTCGTGCACGCCGCGCATGAGTTCCTCTCTGTAGTATATGCAGGATCACAATGCCAGATCGCACTGATTTGCAGAGAAGAAGAAGAAAAATGTTGTAACTCGAGAGTTCACGTTGGAAGACTGACAGTGCTATGCCACGTGCGCAGTCGCTGTAGTTTACATGCGTGCTGCCTGAGACAGGTATGGTGCTTCTGGTAGAGAACGACGGCTAAAAACCAAGTAGACTGACGCCTAGTGCCACGCAGTAATCTGGAGTACTTGTGGCTTAAACGAAACTAGCGCACTTTCCCGCTTCAGTGCGCTATGTATACTCCACGTCGCCCGATACTCTTTTACTCACGGCGTGCTCAGCTGCGCCTGTATACTCTTTTACTCTTTTACAAAACAGTTTAATAAGAATGCAATGGCCACAGCAAGGATCATCGAGATGTATGCTCGCCTGTTGTGGTTCTTTTATACTCTACTTATCATATACTAGTATATTGCTGAACGATCATCGTGGCCTGTGGTTTGTAGTCGTCACTCGTGCTCTTGTTGTTCCAGCAAGTGCGATTGTGGAGTCTTGTATAAATACATTCGCGTTCTTAAATCGCGCATGTTTCGAAATGGCCTATTCGTCTCGCCGGCTATGCGGCAGCTGGTCAGCCGATGGCGGTCTTCTGTTGCCGGCGTCGGCGGCCACCGGAGCTGCGGTCTGTGGAGGCTGTAGCACCGGTCGAGGCGACCAGTATGCTGTGGACTCGTGGTGAAGCGTGGAGAAAGCTTTCCGTCTCCCTCTTTCTCTCCTTCCCATGTTCACGTGTCCGTCTCCGGGCTCTCCGTTCCCGCAGGCAGCACCGGACCGGCGCTCACCACCTGCTCGACGGAGTGCACAAGAATGGCGGGCCAGGACCAGGAACGCATCGGCCGCCGCAGGCGCTTTCCTCTCTGCCCGTGTGGGCCCACCCGCCTGCAGACGATGGAAGACATGGCCCGACAGAGGAGTTTCTCAACGTTTTCACGGCAGCACTGTCCGTCAGTTTGTGCGATGGAATGCATCATGCCTGGGTGGTCTTTTTTCAGGAATAAGAAAAACGGTCGTGCTTGTTAGTGCCAGCAAGAAAACGGCCTCAATGATCGATCCGCGTCTCTCGTGATCGTGATCCAGCAAACCTTGTGATCCAGTACAAACTATCGTCGACTAGTACCAGCGAGAGGACAGGGGAGTGATTTTGTCGTGTTTGTGTTTTTCAGGTCCCCACCCATGATCATGGCAGGATTATCAACTTTTCCGAGTTTTCCAGGAAGCTTCGCTTTGGCTTTGCCTTACTTTATTATTACTGACTAGACCTTTGATCGGCAGGGAAGTCTCCCTTCGTTCCAAGAAAGTCACAGGGACGCAAGTGGCTGTCAATCATTGCCACTGGAGCGGAGCTACCAAGGGCGCTGCAATCTCTCTGCCACGTCTTGCCAATTAGGGGGCTAATTAGGGGTGTTTGGGTCCGAGCCTAAAATTTAATCAACGTCACGTCGAATAGTTTAGAGAACAGTTAGAAGTATTAAATATAGTTTAATTAAAAAATTAATTACACGGACAAAAACTAAACGACGAGATGAATTTACTAAACCTAATGAATCCATGATTAACGAATGGTTACGGTAGCGTCGCATTTGCTAATCATAGATTAATTAGGCTTAATAAATTTATTTTCTTGTTTAGCCCTCATCCGTGTAATTAGTTTAGACTATATTTAATATTTCTAACTAGCGTCCAAATATCCTTCCGATGTGATGGAGACTAAATTTCAAACACCCCCTTAGCTGCGGAACCTACCTTCTGCAGCTCTGTGTTCCCCGCAACCTGAGCACATAAGATCTGGGCTTTCTAGAGCGTGAAACGCAGTGCCGCATTTGGAGTTGCGAAGCAGGAGAAACAAACTGATACGAGCTGAAAGTCAAGGTATACTACCTCCTTTGATCTAGCACGTCACTGTCTGATGAATGCTTCTGCAGACCTCTCTTCCTCTTTCTCCCCTGGTTTGCTCGGTACCCAATAAGTCTGCTTTTCTGCTGAATCTTCTCGGCGGCCTGTGCTGCACATACTCAAGTCTTCATCTGTTGCTCTGGTACTCTGCGGCCTTCGGTATCCTTCTCTTTCCCTGTATTCTCAGTCGCATATATGCTTCCCATGGTCCATGACCATGTCATGTGATATTGTTCTACAAGGAACTATACTGTACGAGGGACATCACCAATGATTCCCTGAAAAGAGGGATATCACTGATATTATTATCCATTGAATTTGTGTATACGAAGCATGATATTAAGATAGCTTTTACATAGCTTTGTTCTCAAGCTGAAAATTAATGTATGTACATTTTTTTTTGAGAGGGTTTTTTTTTATAATTTTTTTTGAGAGGTAATGTATGTACATTAGCAGTCCCACCGAATCACTTGGCTCGTAAAACTTGACATGACTGTTCATTGCAATTTCATCCACAGGGATTTGACGAGAGAAGTTTTGAAATATGGCTGGGCTAGAGGCTGCTTTAGTATCTGGGATGCTAAAAGTCGCAGGCAACAAATTAGTTCCACTGATTGCCAGCGAATTTTCCTCCATAATGGGTGTAACAAAAGACCTCTCCGAGCTCCAGGATATTCTTGCGGAGGTTACAAGCTGGCTATCCACAGTTTGTGACAGATCAATAGAGAGAGAGTCATCTTGCGGATGGGTTGTAAAATTGAAAAATATTGCTTATGATATTGATGATTTACTATATGAAGTTTTCATAGAGGCTGAGAAACACAAGATTGGCACCAATGGCGATAAGCGTTCTATAGCTGATTGTTTTTGTGCAAAACCAAAGTCGTTTCTGTTCCGATGCAAGATAGCCCATAAGATCAAGTCAATCAACCTGAGATTATCTGCAATTGTGAAGAAAAGAAACGATATCAGTACTATAGTGAATAGTTTGCCTTCTTATCAACATGTTGGTAGTAGAAAGAGGTCAAACGGGGAGCTGTCCTTGTTGAGCAACGTTGAACAATCAAAGATACCCATAAGGAATCTGGAGAAGGATATCATCATATCTAAGCTTATAGAATCTAATGAAGGAGAGAACGAACGGATTGTTTCTATTGTCGGGCTAGGCGGGTCTGGCAAAACTACACTAGCCAAACACATCTGCCACGATGACCAGATAAAGCAGCACTTCAAAGCAGCAATATTTTGGGTCCATGTGTCTCAAGAGTTTAATGTGGAAGAGCTTATCGGCAAGCTTTTTCGAAGCTGTTCTTCAGCGGAAGGCAGATCTCCAAGCCCCACAGTACATGGTCCATGCAATTTCAAGCAGATTGAGTGGCAAGAAATTCCTTCTTGTCCTAGATGATGCTTGGCATGATGACCGTCTTGACTGGGAACAATTCATGGTGCATGTAAACTGTGGAGCACTTGGAAGCAAGATTTTGCTAACTACCTGTGATCGAAAGGTTGCAGAAGCAGCAAAATCTGGGACCTATATTCAACTTGGCATTCCTATCAGAGGTCGAAAGTTGGAGCTTGTTTCTAGATAATTCTGGGTTGGTGGAGGAAGATTTGGGCTTTGATTTTTTGCAGATTGGAAAAGAGATTGTGAAGAAGTGTGGTGGGGTGCCACTAGCAATCAAAACTCTAGGAGGTATCCTCCTATGACAAGAGGGAAATAAATACTTGGAGGGCCATAAGAGAAAGTAACTTATGGAATGTTGACAATATAAAAGACAGAGTGTTTGCATCCTTGAAATTGAGCTACTTTCACATGCCAGAAGGCAGATCACCTGAAGCAATGCTTTACCTTTTTGCTCTATATTTCCAAAAGGCTATGAAATCACAAAAGATCACTTGATTTCCCAATGGATAGCAAATAGACTAATCGATCCAATGAATGAAGATATGGCAGAGGATATTGGAAGTGATTACTTTGAATCTCTTCATGAAACTCTGCTTCCTTCAATATGCATCAAGAAATATCTATACCTTGTCAATTAGTATACAAGATGCACGACCTGATCCATGATCTGACTCGACAAATTTTACAGCATGAGATGGTGACGTCTCTACAGAAGAATATGGTACCAAATAATCTTCTCAGATGTCGATATGTATCTTTGGCTTCAGCTACTGAGAAGGTTTGCTGGAACTTGTTTGACAAGGTCCATGCTCTCTTTGTCTCTGGTGGTAACCCATCTTTTGACAAACCGATTAAGAAGTGTTGCAATGTCCGTAGTGTTGTTCTGGATTATACAATTGAGACACCATTTCCGTTATTCATACTGAATTTTAAATCTCTTGGTTACCTAAGAATATGTAATGTTAGTTGCACAGAAATTCCAGAAGCTATGTCAGGATGTTGGAATTTACAGGGACTTCATATTATGGACTGCAAAGGTTTTACAACATTACCTGAGTCTATTGGGAAGCTTAAGAAACTGAGAGCTCTAGAGTTGTTCACGGTTACTGACCTTAAGGGTCTACCTCATTCTATTGGTGACTGTCATGATCTCCGATCCTTGAAGCTATATTTCTGTGGCAGCATGTTCATTGAGATACCCAAGTCCATAGGTAGGATTGAAAAGTTGAATGTGCTTGATATTGTCGGTTGTGCATGTTTGCACCGTCAGCTGGACGAATCTATTGGGCAGCTTAGAAACCTAGAGACAATTAATTTATCTGGTTGCAGCAATCTCCTAGGTCTTCCAAGAACATTTTCTTGTCGTACATTGCGCACTCTGGATCTTTCCAGAACAAAAATTACCTTACTACCTCAATGGGTCACATTGATTGGTACTCTAGAATGTATAAGGCTTGAATATTGCTGGAACCTAGTGGAGTTACCTAAAGATATAGCAAACTTAAGAGGGCTCGAAATTCTGTACCTAGAAGGTTGTTCGAACCTTCGTTCCATACCATCAGGGTTTGGACGTTTGACTCGTTTAAGATGGTTGGGCCTGTTTGTTGTAGGGTGTGGTGGAGATGATGCGACGATATTAGAACTTGAAAATCTCGATATGATTAGTGGTTGGTTGAGGATTCATAACCTCAAATATGTAAAGGATCAAGGTGATGCCAAAAAGGCTTGCCTGAAGAAGAAGAACATGCATTCATTGACATTAAACTGGTCTCGATGTGAAATGGAGGAAGAATCAATGTCAGATATTGAACAAGACCTGAGTGTGCTAGACTCTCTTGAGCCATCATCAGGAATTAAAATGTTACAAATTATTGGTTATCAATGCCCCCATTTACCATGCTGGATGATGAAGCAACATGATTCTTCTTGTTTGGAACTACCGCAATTCCTTTGGCTATCTGAACTATCGCTAGAACAGTTACCAAACATGAAGCGTCTGCAAGGACTTGCAGAGTTGCCTTCGTTAAAGAGCTTAATGTTGACTGGAATGCCTAATTTGGAAGAGCTGTGGATTACAAGTGGTTTGGGAATTGGGAATGAACAAGTGGGAGTGCAGCATTGTTTCCCTGTGCTGAACGATCTAACTGTAAGGGGCTGCCCTAATTTGTATGTGAAACCCCTACTTGCCACCATGTTTGGAGAAATTGAGTTTGGAAAGAAGTAACGAGCACCTGCTGTCCGCAGGTAGTTTGTTCTCCTGTCCACTTCAACCTCATGTCGACAAATCCTTACTCTCCAGCAGCGCTCCTGTCGCGGTTCCTCATTTCAAAGAGTTGAGACTACGCGGAGTGACGAGCTCATCATCGGTTTGGGAAGTTTTGCAGCACTTCACTGGACTGGAGCACTTGGGAATTCATGACTGCACTGATATGAGGCAATTGCCAGAGAGCATTGGCAGCCTCACCGCCATTCAAAAGCTCGTATTGTCAAAATGTGATGCACTGACTATGATGCCAGACTGGATCGGACAACTGTCCGCACTTCAATCACTTAGTATCGGCGAATGCTCTGCCCTTGAATCCCTGCCCCCATCTATACAATGTCTTACAGCTCTCCAGGAATTGGACATTTATGAGTGCCGTGGTTTGACCAGGCGTTATGAGGAAGAAGTGGGTGACGACAGGAACCTTATCTCCCATATTCCTCATGTGCGTGTAATTGATATGGAGTTGTTATATCGGAGGAGTACCACTTGAGTTAGGTTCTATGGGTAATTTCCTAGCATCATGTCTCAGCAACTTCTACTTTATACCTTTGCACCAATTAATAAGTACTAAGGTGATTAAAAGTTATTTAATTTTGTTATTAAAATATAGTTGGCATTAATAGAAAATCTTAACAGTGTTGTCATGCATTCAGCCTAGTGCATATACTAACTCATTCATCTCGTGTGGTTTGACCTCAGCTCAAATCAATGTTTATGTTTTCAAATATTAGGACACATGATGTGCTATCGTTCTGGATCAATGCCTTTTGAACTATTAGAATGTTAATCGTGTTTTTATGAAAGCGATATGCATATTTTTTTCCTACTCTAGCCGCATACCTGGTGCAGTTCTTCAGATTCTTTTGATTTGTTTCCTTCAACTACTGATGCATCCTTAGAAGATAATATCTGAGGCCCAAAATATTTGTTATACTTTATCTAAAAAGAAGGAATTCTCCTACTACTAGCAGTCTTCTTTTCTCCTCACTAGTTGAATGCTCTTGAGTTGCTGCAAGTTGAATAAAAATTCTTATATTCCTAAATTCACTTAAACAAACTAGGGCATCGGGTTGATATTGTATAAAAGTAAGGGGACACATTGAATATATCATAATAGTTTTCTATAAAATCTGAAAACTGATCTGAGTGTTATAATGAAATTGTTTTAGTTTTCAATGCCTTTTCTTATTAAGCTTTTGGGTATCTAGTGTCTAGATTATAGAAACTTGCTGAAAGTTTCAACGTTTTGAAAATCCATATCAAAATATATGTTTATCTATTGACACGGATTTAGAGATCTCACAATCTCTACTTGTTGCTGCTCTTGTGACTCCCAATTACTAGATCAAAGTTATTATACATAGTTTAAGAAAAACAATTATAATATACAGGCCTAATTTTCCTGAAGGCTTGCCGTTACTCAGGAATCCATGACTTCCTCACTTTCTCTTCCAGTTTTTGTTTCTTGTTCTCGGGGCACAGAACTAACCAGTTCTGGACCATCTCCACTATCTGCCAGAAAAGGGTTTCTATGATTGCCCAACCTGTATTCTGAAAGCATAAAGAATTCCTAAGTTTCCACAAACCCCAAATAGCTGCTGCACAAACTATGTTAGGTACTAAACACTTTTTATTACCCCATCACTTCTGCCCAATTGAAACAAAGTGATCATCTATATTCACATCCAGCACCTCTGACAAAACTAACCACAGTTGCCTAGCAACTACAGAGTCAAAAAAACAGACGGTGAGCCTGATTCTTTTTCATAGCAAAAGAGTCAATAATCGTCACTAACCCCTCTTCTCTTAGCCAAATTATCTCTAGTTGAAGTTTTATTCTGTGACAACAGTCAAAACAGCCATAGGAAGAAGTGAACTCTAGAAGGAACTTCCAAAGACCACACAGCTGGACTTCACTGGGAAAACTCCCCTGAAATTAATCACTCTGTATGAAGACTGGGAAGAATAAACACCATTGGAGTTAAAATGCCAAATCAGAGAGTCATCCACAAACACAGTAGTGGAAGTTAGCTGTATAACCTCTTCCCAGACCCTCACCAAGGGTCCATCAAAGATCCTTCTGAAAGTGATTTTCCATACAGTTTCTGATGAAGAAATTTATTTTGAAGTTTCTCTTATTTGGTCCTTAGTCCTTACACTTCTTCCTGCATTTCATGTTTGCCTAAATCCTTGGCTCCACGCACTAATGGAAAACGATTTCACATGCAAAGCACCATCATCGGCTCATCTAATATGTTCTTTCTGTTGGATCCCATTTTCTACAAATGTGAAATGCCGGATGTCTAAAAGGCTAGCCATATTTTGTCCGACATTGTTAGGTGGTGGATACCATGCAAAGCAAAAAAAAAAAGTGTCTATGCATTGGACTATAGGTTCCAAGACGTTTTTTTTTTCCTCCCTGATCATTTGGTAAACACTAAATCGCAGGGGAAAATGGTTTGCCAAGAAAGGCAAGGTTACCGAAGGAAAAAGGAAACTAGATAAATGTGTTGATCCGTCATCATTATCCTCAACGCCTGCTTTCTATTGAACACTCTCAAGCCGAAGACTTGTGAACAAGTGATATACTGCTATATATTCACATTGCATATCCACTACCGAAGAAGTTCACTGTTCACATGTCATTTAGAAGAAAAGGAGCATCAAACGAGAACAGAAGCCATTTCAGTGGCCAAGATGAATTTGTGCACGAATAATCATGCCACTAATTTTATGTATCTTGCATCAATGTAAGTATGCAAGCATGGCGCCTGCTGCATGGGGCTCCTTTCAGCGTGTGAGCATCCTGATTTGCAATGTGGTCATAGAGAATTAACAGATCACTGGAGAAGCTTCTGCCTGTTTGGTCTTAAGTCTTGGATGACTCCATTCTTTGCGTTCATTTGCCCTGAAGAAAGAATTCCGGGTTCTGTTTATTAGTATGAATCAATCATGATTACTTGATTAGACTAGCAAGATCTTGCAATGAGATGAATTATATATATTCCTATAGTCATTTAGTCAAACAATCAAGGCCGCCCCGTTTCTTTCCGCTTATCTGGCTTTAGTGACAGATTTTTTTTTTTTAAAGCAAAGAATCTCGCTGAATGGTCCGTGTCAGGAGTCAGGAGCGTGTTATCTTTCCGCACTGCGCGGCAGCTGAAACAACACGTGAAAACCCTCAGTTTCTCAGGACGCAACAATTCGATATTCCCCTAATCCTTATGAAAACCCTTTTGTTTTGCTCGAGAGATTGCCAACTCTCTTCGTGGTCTCAATGTCGCCGATCAGCCGTATAGCTCCGTACAAAGTACGGTACTTATGCAGGTGAGCTCGATGACAGGATCGTTGTCGGAGGTGGCCGCCCTCACCGCCCGGCTCCAGCCACGGTCCTCGTCGAAGATGAAATCGCCGGCGTGCCTCGCCACGGCACCGTTTGCTTCCGCTTCCGCCACCGTTCGATGCCGCGCCTCCACCATCCCGTGCTGCTGCGGGTGCGGGGCGTTGTATAATGTAATTGTACGACAGCAACAAGAACACAAGATTTGTAGAGGGGGCATGCCAGCAATGGTCGCGCCCTGTTTGCAAACAAATTATTCAAAATTTTCTAGCTACATTTTCTATCGCATGGCCAGCGAAGGCAAACAAAAATCAACACCCTGCTTTCAAAAAAAAAAAAAAAAAAGCGGGAAGGAAGCTTGCAGATCAGACACAGCTTATTAGCAAAACGTACGTTTCACCAGACAAAGGCCTCTTCTCATATCTAAAGGCTAGCATGGTTGGAATTTTCTCAATTGCAGCGCCTATATCCTCCTGATCTTAACCTTCAGAGTCCACTGTAGCTTGCCTTCTGGGCGTGGTATGTCCCGAGGCAAGAGGAGGGGCACCTCAAATTCACCCAGGGACGCCAGAGGTGACTGCAGCCGCAGATTGTCGGGGTGGATGTTGACGTTGAGTTGCCTTGCCACCTGTAGGTAAAGCAAACAAGCCGTGGGAAAACTGAAACGCTGGGATAATGCAAGTGCGAACTTTAGAGCTTGAAAATACCTCGGAAACAATTTCATCTTTCGTTACAGGAGCGCGCAGCTCGTTTCCAGTCGAGATGAACCGCCTCAGCACCTAACAAAATAACGGTGATGAACAAAACTGCCATGGTCCAAAGTTCACAGTAACTGGAACATGCAAATGCTCCCTACACGAAAACATAATGCTTCTAATGATGCAATGCCGCAGGATTAATGCTTCTAATGGGATCATACTAACCAAGAGTGCATTATCTAGCCGCTTCGCTGCTGTTTGGTACTGCTTCAGTCTCTCTTCCAGTAGCTGTTGAAATGATGATCAAGTAAATGAGTACCGATAGCATCAGAAAACAACAGGATAAATGGCAGTGAAGAAACACAAAATATCAGCATTTCAGCAGAACTAAAAAGTGGCACTACAAATTTTCAGTTTTTTATCTTATACTCTCACTACTCTTTTTATATGGCATTAATTAGTTTAAAATGGAACTGAATCAATGTCATACAGAAAATACTCAGCAAATAATGTGCTGTTCAATAGCTAGCAAAGGGGCTTCTGTATACAGCACAGAAGCATGCACATTGCATTCTTAAGAGCCAGAAAGAAGCAGCTGACTTCTGTTAGGCAGTGTCAGAACAGTGCTGGTTACATGTTTAAAGAAATAGTAACAAATTATGCAGCACTATCTATATACAGAGACAAACAGGTAGAGAAAAAGGAGTTACTTTGCAGGGCAAGTACTCTGATTTTTGTATATTGGATCAGTTCAATATGGAAACAAATTGAGCCCATGATAAAAAGAAAACACAGCGCCAATGCCAAGGGGAGGGATGCCCCATTGATTTTGTCCTTAAAAAATTGGCAAATGAACCTATGATCATAACCATATTTTCCCAATAAACAAACATCCAAAATATTACTTTCAGAAAACAGAATACCGACAGCACAATCCTATGTTGAATCTCTGCTGCACAATGATACAAAGATTTGCGAGCCCACTCTGCCTTAATGCAGTAGACAACATCAAAATGAACTGTAAACCCAAACAGGAAAATCAAAAACCAATCATGGACTTGGACATACATTAGCTCGTAGCTGGCTTGCTGAAAACACTAAACAATGGAGTACTAGATTAAATTAAGCTGTTTACTAAGAATATTCATCAAAAAGGCAGGTCAGAAAATATTTGTCTATTCTGAGCTGCGCAACCTACCCGAGCATCATCATCCTCCTTTGTGACTTCTTTCACCACTTCCTCCTCTTCACGTTGGTAGAGCTGATTAAAAAGAAGAATAACATCTAGTAAGGTTGCAGTCTTGCAGATGAACTGAATTTAAATAGAAGACTTGAGTAGGAATGGATTAGACTACAAAATATCGCTAAGTTTTCTAGGCTATTGATCAAATTGCCATAGGAAACAAATGTGGCCAGGAATGTTGCATGATTAGTGGAGTGTGTAGTCCACAGTGCAATACATATTCGTATAGATGGACAAATTTTATCAAACACTTAAGCTCACGTTTCGTAGCTACTACCCTAGCAAACATGCCTGCGGAATTCAAGGACCAGAAGGAAAGAAAATACCTTGCGCTGCTCTCGGATGAGTATGGAGAATTTGTCCATGTTTGGAACAGCGAGCATCTTGGGCATAAGGTGGTTGCGGAAGTGGCCAGGCGCCACCTTCACCACCTCCCCTGCTTTTCCCAGCTTATCAATAGTCTGCAGCACAGCAAGAAGGCCAAACGATTTATTTCTCCGGATATCTAATTATCACAACGGAATTTGTCCTGCGGCACTTGCTGGCCATTCTGTCGAGCGGGTGCCGGGCGTGGGCAACGGCGCCTTTGCAAGCTAGGTCAGGCGGAATGAACAGGTAGGTGGAGCAATTACCGTGGTGAGGATGACCTCGAGCCTGCGATAGCGTAGTCCATGGCCGGAGAAGAGGTATGGGTTGGCTGCGGCGGCGCCGAGGCTACTGGCGCCGCAGGAGGAGGGCGGTGCGGGCGGAGGCCATGACTCCTGCCTGGTAATGTGTGCGTGGGGAGAAGATGAAGTCTTCCGTGCGAAAAGGCTGGAGATCGAACAGCCCAGCCCACATTTGGACGAGGTTGTCCTACATGTTTTTAATTTGCCTTTTTTTTTGTTTTATTTATTCTCCTTTCCTCTGATTCTTGTGGTCGTTTAGTTTATTATTTTTGTGCGTTAAATATTAAAATACTTACATATTGTATTATAATTATTACAGTATTCTAAAAATTTAGGTTGAGCAAGTTCAACATTTGCATAAAAAAGTTTACATAGTATAGAAAAGGTTAAAAATCTATTTTTAGCTATTCCACTATCATTAGGATTTGTTTTTTTTTACAATAAAATAACCAGAATAAGAAATATTTGGCAATTAAACTATTGACACCGTTTGTGTTGGCCATTTAGCTATTTTCAAAGATGATTTCCCATTTCCTATAAATTATAAAATTTGATTGTATCTCAAAAAAACATAAGAAATTTGTTTCAGCTGAAAAAAGAAAACCAATAATACTTTTGTAAAAAATAAATATGTATATATTTATACTTCATTTGGATTTATTCTTTCTCGTTCCTAACATTGATTGCCTGATATTATTTATATTGCAGTTTTACACTATATATATTAATTGCATTTGTCAGTTGATGGTTAAATGATATTTGAGTTCTGCTTTGTGTTTGCAGCATATGAGCTAATCAAACAATCGACATAGAGTAAAGCACTATCCATGCAATTCCAAAATAGGATCTCCATGCAGTGGAGCTAGGCATCGTCTATAAGGTTTTTTTTAATGAATAAATCATTTTCCTTATGTCCTAATCAAGCAATCGACATATATAGCGTAAATAACTATATATCCATGCAATTTATGATTTAAAATATTTTCCTTGTGAATTTTTTTGAGACTAAATCGGGGTTTTATTGCTTGTCCAGTAACAAAATCCCTAGTACCACTTTTGGTGATTTAACCTGTTAAACTTAATAATTTGATGAATGTGACCCATGCATCTGCGGATTAAAATTGTGTGCCACGGTGTTGCATGTGGGTCGTAACTCGTAGCATGTCTCTACGTCGTCGTATAATGTTTTTTCTTTCAAAGTGCATTCTGCTGCTAGCTGCCAAGAAGCTACACACGACAGTAAGTATACATGGATTACGTACGGTTACAACATCTAGAGAGAAGCTAAACAAATTAGTTCCATAATGCTAATTGTGGTCAAACGTGGCCATCAGTTTCGGAAGGTCCCTGTTCCGCGTTCTTCTCCGCCGCGGACCCGCTGACCTCGCCGGCGGCTGCCCTGGTCTGCTGCTGCACCACCAACGTTGACACCCGGCACCCGAAGTCCGTGGACGTGAGCAGATCCCCGAGGACGCCGAGCTCCAGGTGCTCGCTCCAGTCCGATATGCCGACCGTCAGCGGTGACTGGGGGCTGTCCGCTCGCCGGCCGACGACCAGCAGGTCTGCCGCCGGGCTGGTCTTCCGGATGACAGCCACCATCTCGTCGGAGCCGCTGACCAGGTTCTCGCTGTACACGACGCGGTTCTCGTCGACCCACCGGCTGACGTACTCCTGCACCGCCTCCTCGTCGAGCCGGTCCTCCTCGGGGTTCGCCGCCCCGGCGCCACTCCGGCGGCGGCACGAACCGGTACACGGCGAGGGCGATGGGCGCGTCCTCGGCCATGTACGTCGCCAGGGCGAGCGCCTCGCGGTCGTCGGGCCCGCCGAGGAAGTAGAGCGCGACGCGGTGCGGGAAGGCTTCGGCGTCGGCGGCGGCGGAGGCCGGGCACGACGGAGAGGCTGCCCCGGTCGACGAGGATGGCGACGGAGCAGGGCGAGTAGTGGAGCACGTTGACGTTTGCGGCCTGCACGGCGCCGGCGCTGGGCGTGGTGTTCTCGACGGAGCCGTCGATGGCGAGGCGCTTGTGGAAGGGCACGACGATGAGCGTGGCGCGCTTCTCGAGCGCGACGGCGCACACGTCGTCGTGCATGGTGGCGTAGGGCGCGATGCAGACGTAGGGGAGCAGCGACGACGACCCCAGCTGGCGCTGCTGCACGAAGAACTGGAACGCGTTGACGATGCGCTCCGAGTCGGCGCCCCCCGACGGGACGCAGTTGCGGTCGCCGTGCTTGAAGGGGCGGAGCACGGAGTTGGTGAGCCCGGCGAGCGGCGCCAGGTGGAGGAGGTAGACGGAGATGGGCGACACCGGCGAGGGGCTGGAGGCGTCCAGCAGCCCCAGCATGGGGGCCACGTCCGCCAGCGTGTGCACGCACGCCAGCACGCGCAGCTCCTCGCCCAGCTTCTTGTGCTGCACCGTGCGCCGCCGGTACGCCACGTACTTCTCCTCCGGGTGGTACATGTGCTTCACCGCCGACGCCGTCGCCGCGCCCACCACCAGCACGGTGAGCATGAACGTCGTGTACACCTGGTCGTCGAAGATCTTGCCGTCCACGAACGCCGAGGCGTAGACCACGTCGGTGATGCCCTTGAAGTTCATCATGAGGCCGATGATGGCGGCCTCCCGGAGCGACATCCCGCAGTAGAGGCAGGGCAGCACGCAGGACACGAACTTGGCGGCGACGCCGACGGCGAGGAAGAGCTCGAGGAGGAGGCACGTGGAGGCGTCGGCCATCTGGGTGACGTCCAGCCTCATGCCGCCCTGCGCGAACAGCAGCGGCATGAGCACCCCGGCGACGAGGCGGTCGAGGCTGCTCCCCGAGGGTGACCCCGAGCGGGGCGCCGCCGGGGAGCATGAGGCCCAGCATGAAGGGCCCGTAGGTGGCGTGCAGGCCCAGGATCTCGCCGGCGAAGCTGCAGACGAGGGTGATGAGCAGCACGGCCACGAGGCGCGCCTCGCAGAGCAGCGCGCCCTCGGGCACGTCGCGCATGAGGCGCAGCACGGCGGGGCGCGCCACGAAGGCCATGAAGCCGATGAAGATGGCGAAGGTGAGGAGGGAGAGGAAGCCGATCCGCTGGATCTTCTCCGAGGGGTTGGACGCCAGCAGGTAGGAGGTGACGCCGGCGATGCAGAAGGTGTTGGCGAAGTCGCCGATGAGCGCCGCGGACATGGCGAGGCGGCCGAGCTTGGAGGACAGCAGGTTGAGGTCGGCCAGCGTGCAGCACACCACGATGAACGCCGAGAGCGACCACCACGAGTTGAGGTAGGTGAGCATGAGGGTGGCCTTCCAGCCCTCCGGAACGCGCGCCGCGAACGCGGCCCCGGCGGCGTACATGGCCACGTTCGGCGCCACGGTGCCGCACACCGCGATGGCCACGGCCTTCTTGCCCGACTTGACGATCATGCCCAGGTCCGTCTTCACGCCGATGACGAAGATCTGCAGCATGAAGGCGTAGCCCCCCACCGTGTTGATCTGCACCCACCCCTCCGGCGTGGCGAAGAG
Organism: Paspalum vaginatum; assembly: GCA_030272315.1. Taxonomy (NCBI): domain Eukaryota; kingdom Viridiplantae; phylum Streptophyta; class Magnoliopsida; order Poales; family Poaceae; genus Paspalum; species Paspalum vaginatum. The sequence goes on along the minus strand of CM059018.1, from coordinate 2,168,354 downwards.
CTCGCCGGCGTGCGGGAGCACCCGGCCGAGGAGCGACGGCCCCAGCAGCGCGCCGGCCTACGAATGATATATATACACACCGTACCTCTGTGCATCAGTTACCTAGTTGATGATGGATCAATCAAACACGAGATCGAGATGCACCAACCGTACCCACCACGATCTGGGAGATGACGAGGGGCACGTTGGCGCGGCGGAGCACGGCGTGGACGGCGCGGGAGAGCGCGAAGACGGTGCAGACATGGTAGAGGAGGAGCGGGAAGTAGAACTTGAGCGGGTCGTCGCCGGCGAAGACGCCGGCGGAGGTGGCGACGGCGTTGGGCGGGAAGCAGAAGAGGCTCTTGTTGACGGTGACCTGGTGCGCGCCGGGCGACGCCCCCAGCGACATGGGCGGCCGGCCGGGGAACGACGACGACAGGGGCGAGAGGAACAGTGGAGCGCCGGGAGGAATGGGGGATGGTTTCCCATGGCGCGCGACGGATGCGTCATCTTTGCATGCGACACGGCACGTACGCCAAGGATCGATCGGACGACTAGCACGAGGCCGGGACGACGGCTACGCGATAAACGTGGGCCGCCGGCCACACTCTGCATGGCGTGCATGTCAAATAATGGCGCTTGACACTTCTTCCGTGGTACTAGTCAGTAGTCACTCCAGATTCAACGTACATTTAATTTCTTCGCCAAGCTGACCCATGCATGTGTAGGAATCCTTGAGACATTGATTCAAGAAAACTAGGTGAATTCTCCGCGCGTTGCTGTGGGATTTTATGGTCAATTTAGATGAGATTAGATGAAGGACAAAGTATATCGCAGATCATATATGGGTATGGAAAGGTATGCAGTATGGGGAATAGTCGTGAGCCTAACATTTTTTTCATGAAATCTAAACAACGAAGCCTATAGAAGAAGAATGGGTGGACCATGCAAATGTCGAAGCATCCAAAAAATGTATTGTTGACTCTAAAATGACATTTTTTTTAGCAAAGAAAGCTTTCTAACTTCACTCATGCCAAATTCAGAAATCATCGGAAGGGTTGTGTCGAGAAGCTTAGCATCACTCCCCAATTTGAATTGATCATAAATTCCAATATGTAAACTGGAATCCAAATATGATAATCCAATGCCGAGCAATAGCTGGAGAGTACAACAATGTTGTCGTCCCTGTCTCGCGCGCACTCCACACATCGATCACTCTCGTGTGTCTGTCCATCATTAGGCGCCATGGCTCTCCATCGAGGGAGCTCGGTCGAGTGTGTTACACCCTCAGCAAGAGCAAGTCACACCGTTCATCCCCTCTCCTCGGCGTGTCGACTGAAGCCTGCAGAGACAAATCGATTGAGGCATCAGGGCAAGAGCGGAGGCAAGAGAAGAAATTTGTCAATGTGGGCATGAGTCTCAAAATTAGATCGGGTCTATGATAGATTTATGTAAAAGATAAGAGATACTTTCCTATCAGAGCCGACAAAGATAATGTGCGGAGAGATATAAGAGAGATTTATCAACAGGCAAACAGAAAAGGCAGTGGTCAATCTGATTAAGGGTCTGTTTGGTTGGTGCTGTCAACGCGCCAACGCATGCCACGCCACAGTCGCGGCTTCTGCGGCTGGTGTTTGGTTGACGTCCGTCGCTTAGGCACGCCAGAAACCCGACGTAAGAAGCTAGTTCAATTGTGCGCCAAAATGTGTCTAAATTGTGGCGCCTGTTTCGTTCGCCGCAAGTCTGGCGCGGCCACCGGTTCGGCTTAGCGCGTTCACAGCACCATCCAAACAGACCCTAATACTTCCATGAAATATTTACGTAATTATCATGGAAAGAAATGCAAGTACCGCTATAACCGTAAAGCTTGCCTTAGGAGTTAGGAACCTTGCTTGGACATCTAGTTCTACATGCTGAAAAAACCTATTCAGTTCTGCAAATAAATGGGAGTAAGGAATAATCAGTAACAATCTAAACAAACCGGAAATAGAGGATAGAAAATACCGGCACATGCATGTGAAGGATACCGAGACATGGCTGACCTTGTGGTCGTTGCTGCGCCTTAGCACTGCCTTCCCTTGCTATATACCGGAAGAAACAATAGATGCAATAATATAAGACGTGGCATAGTGAAGGAAAAGGTCTATTTTTGACCATACAACTATCGCCAAAGTCCGGATTTAGTCATCGAACTCTAAAACCGGGTATATCCGACCATCTAACTATTGAAAACCGGACATATTTGATCCCCCGGGTGGTTTCAGGGGCAATTTTCATTTTTAAAAACAATAAAAATTATATTTAATCTTAATTTTTTCATAAAAAATTCATTTTAAATCGAAAAAAATATGAAACTAGTACCAAAATGTTTGTAAAAATGTAATCTATCCAATAGTACTCTATTAGAGTTATATGGATCTCATTTATTATCCCTCCTACTATTTTATTGTTCATATCCACATCTAATATTTATATGTATTATTATTTTGCACTATATTAAATTAGGAGATGACCCAAAAGATTATATTTTTAGAAATTTGCTACTAGTTTCATATTTTTCTGATTTAAAATGAATTAGTTGTGAGTTTTTGAAGAGTAAATAAATTTGTTTTATCTTTTAATCTTCAAAAATTCATAACTATTTCATTTTAGTTCATAAAAATATGAAATTAGTACCAAAATGTTTCTAAAAATGTAATATTTTGAGTTATCTCCTAATTTAATATAGTGCAAAACAATAATACGTATAAATATTAGACGTTGATATGAACAATAAAACACTAGAAGGGGTAATAAATGAGATCCATATAACTATAAGGAGAGCACTGATGGATAGATTACATTTTTAGAAACATTTTGGTACTAGTTTCATATTTTTTTGATTTAAAATGAATTTGATATGAATTTTTTAATATTAAATATAATTTTTATTGTTTTTAAAAATAAAAATCGCCCCTGAAACCACCTGGGGGACCAAATATGTCTGGTTTTCAATAGTTGGATGGTCGAATATACCCGGTTTTAGAGTTCGACGACTAAATCCGAACTTTGGCAATAGTTTGATGGTCAAAAATGGATTTTTTTTCCCCATAGTAAACGGTTCATCTTTCCCCTTAATTGCACAGAGGTGGCAGCCATACCTAGATATGGCAGATTCCTCTTAATTTGCATCCTCCGTTTCATTTCTTATGGTGCCGGACTGCCGGTGGGTTGGTTCCCGTGGGGGGTTGGTTCCCGTGGGCTTGATTAATGCCGGCAGCTCAGTTGCTTGGGTGCTCTAGGTGAGGAGCACTAGGGCAGGCGGAGGGGTAACGTCAGCAGCTTCTTGGCTGCGTCCGCGGCAAACGCGAAGGGCAGGGCCTGAACCTGGGCCAGTAGTTGCTCAAGGTGAGCGGCGGGCGGATGGAAGGCGAATGGGCGGCGACGGTTCTGTTGCTGGCAAGCTATAGGTGGAGGGAAGGCGAGGAGCGATGGCTTGCCTCTAGGACCAGACAGGCAGCGGGTGGGATTCATTGGCTTGCGTCCAGGTGGAGCGGCTGTGCGGGGATGACTGGGGTTTCATTGACCGTTGGAATGGCCGATGACGTGGATGATTCTGCATGTCAAGAGAAATAGAGTTAACGAGATACAGTGGATTTCATTTATATATGTTATATAGATTCGGTGGGCAATCGGCAACAATGATTAGCGGATGCAGATTGGCATGAGAATGCAAACAGTTCCTGACTATGCGAGCCCACCAAAGAGCGCCCCTACCCCCCATGGGGCCCATCACATGCAGACTTGCTATTACCTTTTCTTTTTTAAAAATTAGTAGCCACATTAAAACAACTAGACGACACCCCACACGTTGCAGCGGAAATTGGCAAAATTAATTCGAAGTTGGCGAAATTTAGTTCTCTTTGTGAAAGACAAACCTATTTTGAACAAATTTGGAGCATCAGACCTTGAGCATGTAGAATAGGTTTGCTACTGAAGCGCAAAAGGTAGTTTTTGGGATTGTTGGAGAAGACAATAGGCACTACAATGACCGGGAGCAGTGCTCAAAAAATACCACATCTAAATAGGAAAACGATGCCATTCTATTGATGGACAAATAGTCAGATATCAAAAGAGTGTATGAAACAAAGAAAAAGATCACAAAGAGGAGGATCGTCACCTGCACCCATGGTTGGAGACGATTAAATCTATGTTGCAATGCAAGATATTGGATGCTCTCACCAGTCGAATGTGTGTAAAGACAATGCTTGAGTACAGCTAACAATATATTTCCGCCATACTTCATGGGATGCTAGCCCACCCGCGGACACTGTCCACACACGCCATCTACTACCACACGACATAGCAGTGACCGCACTCGTCTCCTCCCTTGAGGCTGTGGTGCCGTGTGTGACACCATAGCCAACACAAAGATAGATCAAACGTCCGTGGTTTCTGTACAGCTCCTCTAGCGCGGTCCAGTCTAACGCCATCTTCATTGCGCGGGCGCCCCTACTTGGCGTGGCACAGGAATTGCAGGAGATCCATGATCCACACAGACAGGCGGACAGCGGCACAGCATCTACGCTGTCCTCGCTCTCCTTGGCCCTCTCTGCCTTCCAGGAACATTGCTCCGCCTGTTATGAATACCCGCCGATCGATCGATGCCAAACACCAGGGCAGAGGTGACATAGCCCGACTCCTTGGCCATATCTCCTCGGGACCCTCGCGCCAAGACAGGGGACGGGTACTGGGGCAACGCATCATAGGCCAAGGTGTTTGCTGAGTTGCGAGGCTGAATGAGATTGTGGAACGCGCGGAACACCAACTCTGACCTGAAGAACTGAACGGGATTGGTCTGCCCGTGCTGATGGTTCCTGACTTCATGTGTTCCACATCGCTCCATTAATTAATATAGGAAATTTGGGAATGAGAAGCGAAACGTTGGGTCTGGAGAAACCAACGAAGACAGAACGTTTCACTTCCGCGGCTTCCGTGATTCCTCCCGTTCGGGCTAACGTGAAGTGGGTTGTAGATCGTTTACGTGAGCAAGGAAGAGAGACAGATAGGTGGGGAGGCGCTGCACTGTTGGTGCGGACGGCTGCTGCGGGGCTGGGCTAGGTGGACGAACGTCCCAGACGGCTGTTGGGCTGGCCGAAGACTAAGAGGTTTGCTATGAGCATTAAATCACAGTGGAGAATCATCGTGATGATCATTAAAGCACAGTGGAGAAAAGATGATGACGTGGATAGGCTGAGCTCCAAAAAAATTGAAGTAAATGACCAGTGGGTTTTACTTATATAGAGTTTATAGATTTAAAGAAATAGACTCTTGTACACAGTTAAAATGACATGATTTACATTTTTACAATTTAGCTGGCAGAATCTCCATTGCCACAAATTTGATTGGTGCGTAGCGCATCTAAGAATACAACCTCTAAATACAAGTTCAGATGAAGATAAATTGCTGAGGCGAAACATGTACGTCAAACCTGGTCTAGGCTTTTATGGGCCTTAAATTGCTGCATGGTTCCAGTTTTGGGCTGGGCCTACGCAAGAACGTGCTCACGAGGGTGTTAGTTCTCAGCCTTCTGTTACATTAGTCCCAAATCGGTCGCCTCATGCAGCTAACCACAAGCTGTTGAGTTAATTCACACAGCTGTGTGGTGAGCACAAAGCGAACTATTCTTTCGCCTTTTACTAAAGAATACCGTGTGCTCACCACGATTATCAGCATACCTTATACCTTAATTTTTTGAGGGTGCCCCTTCCTTTGGAAGGATGCCCAACAATTTAAATCTAACTTTGGAAGGATGCCCAACAATTTAAATCTAATAAAACATGGAAATGGATTAGTAAATTAGTTTATTTTTTTATGGTGCAAGAATGCGCTCAGCAAATATGTTAAAAAATTACAGTGCTTGATGAGATTTACCACGTGAAGACATGTGTTGTTATAATCGATAATCCGATACAATCTTTATAGGTATATTTAAAGTATTTAACATTATATCGATTGTTTAGGTACCAAGGTTGTTTTTAACCAAAATGTTACTACTACCTTTGTTTTTTAATATTTGTAGTTTGCTAGTTTATTTTTGAACTCAACAAATACAAAAGAACGAGGGAGCATCTTTTATTTGAATTCTTTCTTTGCTCGAGCGCATAAATAAAAGTTATAGTTTTTTTAAAGATATGCTTTGTAGAAAAGGTGATTCCTCGAGTTCAATTGATAGTAAAAGAAATTTCCACCAACCGTAAGAATTTGTGAAAGAGGTGCATTTCTGTCTGCAAATAGACATAGTATTTTTCTATCCGACCTATGTACCTGTATTTGATGAAGGAAGAAGTCCACATTATCCCCCTCATCTTTTTCCGTAGTCCGAGTTTCAACCTCAAACTCTAAATCCGTTCAACTCACGCCCCCAATTCTTGAAACCGGTCAAATTACCCCCCCCCCTCAAGCGGTTTTACATGGCGTTTTTCTCCTGACATGTGGGTCCTACCTTTACCTTACCTCGCTGACAGGTGGGTCCCACCTCTCTCCCTCGCACGGACATGGGTAGGCAAGCTCGACCCGACCTCCGGCGGCACGGGGAGCGGCCCCGGGAGGAGGGCCTCTGGCGCGGGGCGCGGCCCGCGGGTCCTTTCCTCCAAGATCCTAGGCTTCTTCATCGCCTTCAACCATCCCACCGATGAGAGAGTCGTGCGCCGCCTCCACGCACCAACGCCTCTGTGGAGGCGCGTCCGGTAGCGCGAGGTGCGGCCACGGGAGGAGGAGCCGCCGGCGCGAAGCACGCCCATGGGAGGTGTGTCTGGCGGCACGGGGCACGGCCTCTCCACCCAACTAGCAAGAGCACCAGACCCGCCGCCCTCTCCGCACGGCTTCCCCCCGCCGGCTCCCCGCGCAACGGCGAGCAGGCTCGGCGCTGCTGGCTCCCGGCGCTACAGTGAGCGGGCGCGGCACTGCCGGCTCCCAGCGCTACAGGTTCTCCGCTGCCACCACCACCTCCCTCTTCTTCCCGTCGAGCGCACGAGGAAAGGCCGGCAGTTCAGGCCCATGGAGGCAGAGAAGGCCGTCAATCCTCGCGTAAGCCGGCGTCGGTGAGGAGGTAGAGAAGGAGCAGGAGCAGCTGGGAGGAGAGGAGGCTGCCGGAGCTCACGGGCGCAGAGTGGGTGCAGGGGCGGCTGGGATGCAGTGAGGAGAGGGGGGAGGGAGGAAGAAGAAGAGGTGGAGGTGGGACCCACCTGTCAGCGAGGTAAGTAAAAGTGGGACCCACATGTCAGGAGAAAACCGCCCTATGAAACCACTCGAGGGGGGGGTAATTTGACCGGTTTCAAGAGTTAGGGGGGTGTGAATTGAACGGTTTTAGAGTTTGGGGTTGAAACTCGGACTACGGGAAGAGATGAGGGGGGTAGTGTGGACTTCTTCCTTTGAGGAACCAGGATACACCCTTCTCCAATTGAAGCTGCATTTAAAGATAAGGATTTTTTTTATGGTATCTTCAATAGGGGTAATTTTAACCAAAATAATTTAGCTAAAAGAAATTGAGTGTTGTTCCTATGATTGTAATGAACAATTAAGCATCTCTTTTTTATTGCCATCATGCCAAGTTGGGAGTTGGTTAATGGGCATAGAGGAGGAAAGGAATTTAATCTTTTTGGGATTGCCGCTCTTATTTGGGCTATTTGTTCTATGTGTAACAAAATTGTTTTTGGGAAAAAACGCTACACTTCTTTTGTACAGGCTACTTTTAGGAGAGAATATAGACTGCGTACTTGGGCCCTATTGAAGCGTAATGACACAAGGGAGACCATCAGTTTAGTGAGCAAGACGATGGAGATTATTGCCTTAGACATATTTGCTAAGAATGATTGGAGAAGGTTTATGATATTGTTTTTCTCTGTATTTTATCTTTCCTTATCAGAGAAGCATATTAGTTGAAAACTTTGTTTGGTGCGTAGAGCATGTAAAAAATGGAACTTATAAATACGAGGTCAAATGAAGATAAAATTAAATGGTGCTGAAGTGAAACGTATACATCCAATCCAACCTGGTCTAGGCTTTCATGGGCCTTATGTTGATGCATGGTTCCAATTTTGGGCTGGGACTACGCAAGAACGTGAGGAGGGAGGTGTAAGTCATCACAAGCTTCTGTTCCATTAGTCCCAAATCGCTCGCTTAACATAGCTGATCACAAACCAGTGTGCTCTTATAGGCAAGCAGCTATGGAGTTGACTCAAGCAGCTGTGTGGTGAGCACAAAGCGAACTATTCTTTCGCCTTTTACTAAAGAATACCGTGTGCTCGCCACAATTATAAGCATACACTAATTTTTTGAGGGCCACTCTCCTTTGAGAGTGTACCCAACAATTTAAATTAAAAATAAATTAATAAATCAAGTTTTAATTTTGGAGGGTGATCTATCTTGAATGTGCATACCAGTTTCCAAACGAAAAAAATTGTTCTAAAATTGGAGATTTACCACTTGAAGAAGACATCTTGGGGCTGTCGTAATCGATACAATCTTGATATCTGCATTTAACAGTATATCGATCGATTAGGTACCGAGATTGCTTCAAACCAAAAGGTTACTGCCTTTTTTTTTAATTCTTTCTTTGCCGGAATACATAGAAAGTTACAATTTTTATAGAAAGGTAAATTCTCGAGTTCAATCGACGGTAAATAAAGGAATTTCCGCCAACTGAACTGGTGGAATTTTAACCCCACCGTATAAATCGGTGAGAGAGGTACATTTCTGTTCTGTCTGCAAATGGCGGCACACGCAGGCAGACTGCCGGCGTCTGAACCGCCGTGGAATTTAGGGTCGGCGGCGGTGGCGGCGGCGGCAAGGTACGGCCATGCCCGGCCGACATGTCTGGTCCTCTCTTGCAGAATTCAAATTCGCCGTGGTGCGCGTTCAATGCCGGACCTGAACCACCCCGGCAGACCTGCACTGCATCGCATGGAACTCCATTCCATTTCCGTTCCTCCATGGACCACCGGCTCCGCCGCGCGCGACGGCAGCCAGTCATGGCACCAACCACCAGGTCGCCACCTCCTAAATGCCCAGCACGCGCCAAGCATTCAAAATCCATCAGCATGCATTCAGGAGTACGGCCACCAGGACCAACTGTCTCAGATTCTGGACCTGCACCTTCTTCACGGTTTCGTTTCACCCATGCCAGGTCGACTTCTTCTCAATGTCAGGGCACACAGGGAACTCTGCCTCTGTTTGGAATTCAGCCCAAAAAAGAGAGAAGGAAAAATCGCTGAACACATGATAATTGATGAACTGTACTTTTTTTTCTTAATGAACTGACGAACTGTGTCTGAAACTCGTCGAGCGTACACTGACAGATGATATATAGATTCACACCACTGATTAGAGGGCATCACACAGCATCAGTGACATGAGGTGGTGGCAGCCAACTACTCCTTAACAACTTCTACCACGACAGATGATGCATCGCACTTGATGACGCCAACCCGCTACTACAACCGAGCTCCTGAGGAAGGAACTGGGACTGGAACAAGAAACGACCATGGCAGCTACCGAGCTGGTAGCAGATCACTAGCTGTGTTAAATGTTAACTAACAGCAGCATCAAGCAGCCGCCAGTCACCAGCGAACTCCGCCCCACTGCAGGGCCGCAGCCGGTCACTGGCTGGTGCCAAGCTGCTGCAGCACGGCCGCCATGGCGGGGCGCTGCGCGGGGGCGTCGGCGGTGCACAGCAGCGCGATGCCGGCGAGCTTGGCGGCCTCGGGGCGCGAGAACCGCCCGCCGAGGCGCGGGTCCACGAGGTCGTCCAGCCGCCCGGACTCCGCGCCCAGCCGGAGGTGCGACGACACGGCCCGCCGCCCCGTCAGCACCTGCAGCACCACCACGCCGAACGCGTACACGTCGCTCTTGTCCGTGAACCGACCCGTCGTGGTGTACTCCGGGGAGAGGTACCCCATCGCCGCGCTGTCCTTGAGCGTCGAGAACACCACGTCGTCCGCCAGGAGCTTGTGCAGGCCCGCGCCGGAGAGGTGCGGGGCGAAGACGTGGTCGATCAGAACCTTGTCTGCGGAGATGCTCTGGTGGACGAGGGAGGGCTTGTTGGGCTTGCTGCTGTGGAGGTAGTCAATGCCTGAAAATTTTCAAAATTTACGAAGGCAATTAGAGCAAAAACATGGCATCGTTAGGCAGTACAGCCCAAACTTGTGACACTGTCAGAACACATAAGCATCTCTATTCATGCATCAGCACTCAGCAGGATATAAAATGAAAAAGGCTGAAATTATTACCTTTGGCAATGCCTTTGATGATTGAGACCCGTGTATCCCAGTCGAGGACAGTGGCATCCACATCGCCTTCCTTGACGTCAAGATACCTAGAAAGGCTCCCGTTCGCCATGAATTCATATACAAGGAAACACTCCCCCCTCGCCCGGGACCGGCAGAAGCCCCTGAGACCGACAAGGTTCTCATGCCGCAGCGATGTCAGCATCCGGAGGCCTTTCAAAAAGTCGGCCTCCTCTGACTTGCAGCTGCTCTTGTTGATGCTCTTGACAGCAACAACCGAGCCATCCCGCATGATCCCCTTGTACGTCGCTGCGAAATTGCTCTTGCCGAGCAGGTTCACGTCCGAGAAGTACTGCGTCGCGCATTCCACCTCTTCGAGATTGAACCTCACGCTTGGGGAGCCCTCTGACGACAGCCTCACTCCTTGCTGTGACCCCTCAGATGAAGTGTCCCAGCCACTAGAATACTCAACATTGATCAGTGAGGAGGCACTTCTCTGGTATGCGTCCTTGGGCTGGTCAAGGCTAAGCCGGCCTTCCAAATGCTCAACAGAAGAACTGCCAACCTTCTGTTTCTGGCGACGGCGCCATGAGAACACAGAGATGCCACATGCAGCTGCTCCGGCTACAATGATGACTGTTCCAGCAATAACAGCCCCTGCAGAGAGCGTTGAAGGTCTAGAGCAGCCTCCATTGTCACAATTTCTGTTCAGCTCAGTTGTCTTTTGGATTTGTTGGGGCTTGACAGAGGTTGACTCAGGTTTACGGGGCATCATGCCATCGTCATTGCCGTCGTTAGGGCAAGCTTTCAGAGAATCAAACTGAGCTCCACATAGCTCTGAATTGTTCTCATACCGAAACCCCTCGTGCAACTTCTTCAGACCTACACCATCAGAGAACATGTTTTCAGGTAACAAAGAGAGTGAGCAGCAACATGAAGTAATGGACATTGCTGAGTCCTATCAATTACCAGATGGAACGCTTCCTGAAAGTGTGTTGTTCCGGAGGTCTAGTGTTCCAAGATGAGGGATCTCAGCAAGCTTGGAAGGGATGGAGCCGAAGAGTTGGTTGGAGCTCAAGTCCAGCCGTGTCAGAGCCGGCAAGTCCCCGAGAGATGCCGGAATGGCGCCCGTGAGCTGGTTCGACTGAAGGGCAAGAACGGTGAGCTTATTCAGCTGACCCAACTGAGTTGGAATGCTCCCCGAGAGCTGGTTGTAGCCTAGCTGCAGCACTGCACATAGAGGAACAAACTTCTTAAGCTATCTGCCATGCATTAGAGAAGGAGAAGGGCAAATGGACAATGACCGCTGCAGATTTAAATTCCGGTAGGTTGATCTACTCGATTTTGGCCAGGCTAGTTTAATCCTGAGCTAGACAGACGAGTAATGGCAATTATGGCAGAGAACAACAGGAGGAAAGCTGTGTAGGCACAGATGGATGAGAGACATGAAACCAATTGCACTCCTTGAGCAGAGTTCAAACTTCTTTTGTGTCCGTAATCAACTTTACTCGGTACAAAAGGCCAAATCGTACTGAGAAAACCCAAAATCCTGTCATTGCAGAGAGACAGCTGTTGCTGAAGAACCAACTTTCGGTAGGTTGCTCTAATCAATTCTGGTTGTAGACACTAGACAGAGAAGTAATGCCAATTACGAGCTGTAGAAGAACAGAAGGAAAGCTGTAGGAACAGAGCAAATCGTCAGGGCAGGGATGAAACAAAACCCAACTCATTAACGGAATCCATTGAGCAGAATGCCAGAATCCAAGGTTCTTTTGTGTCGGTGACCAACTTTAGGCCTCAACAGTAGACACAGAAGGCAAAGAATAAAAAGGTGGAGTGCATCAAAGTAGCCGTACAATCAACTCCACAAGCGCCAAAAACAGTCATTGTGTCGTTTCATTCATGTGCTATGCTGCCGTCCGTCCCATGTTGTCTATCCTCTAGGTAGGCAATCACCTGCGCACAGGACGAAGGAAAGGACTTGTCCTGGCGGGTGGCTACGTGAAAGAACAGGAATTCACAAACGGACGGACGGTGAAATAGGATTCGAAATTTCCCAGCATTCGAAACTAACTACGTGCTCTACTGGACTTAAATCCCAGCGTCATCATACTCTACTAGAATTAAAATTCTAGCGTTAATCGTCCAACGCAAATTAAACAAAAAAGAGAGAGAGAGAGAGAGACGGGCTCCAATCCAAGAAGTAACCTTGGAGGCTGCGGAGCCGTCCGAGCGCGGCGGGGATGGTCCCGGAGAGGTTGTTGACGCCGAGGTAGAGCTCGGCGAGGTCGGGGAGCCCCCCGAGCTCGCTCGGGATCTCGCCTCCCAGCTCGTTGTAGTGGAGGTAGAGTCCCGTGAGCGCCGGGAGCATGGCGAGCGCGGGCGGGACGGTGCCCCGGAGCCCCTTGCCCTGGAGCGAGATGGCGGCGACCCTGCCGCGCGCGTCGCAGGACACGCCCTCGAAGTAGTCCCCGCGGGGGCCGCAGGGGTCCCCGCCGCGCGCCCACGACGCCAGCGCGCGCCCCGCCGGGTCCAGCGCCGCCTTGAGCTCCATCAGCGCGTCCAGCTCGGCGCCGCGCGAGGGCGCGGAGGAGGACGACGGCGCGGCGGCGGCGGCGGCGGAGAGGAGCGGGGCGAGGAGGAGGAGGAGGAGGAGGAGGGGGAGAGAGGCCGTGGGCGCCATGGTGGTGGGGGATGGCGGAGCGCCGGGCAGCGTGGCACTGTGGTGGCGCCGATGCCGGGTGAGCTGAGCTGAACAGAGGCGAGCTGTCGGGGGGCGCGGTGTGCGGGGGTGCGGGAATTCGGGGGTTTATAGGGGGGTTTGCGGTAAAAAGCGGAGGAGTCAAAAGTTGGAAAACTCAAAAGGCGCTTGGATTGGATAGTAAAAGGTGAGAAAAAGGAAGGGGCTTTACCGGGATTGTAACATGGTCTGACATGTGTGGGTACACGAGTACTCGTATCTCTGCATGACTAGTGTCTCGTGTGCTGTGTGTGGTCTACGACAACGGGCAACGGAGCAGTAGCTGCTGCTGTATCTGATTGAAGTACACTGCTCAAGACCAGTGGCAGTGGTAGATTCAATTTCTTGGATGCGGTCCATGTACAGTACGTATAGAATAGCACACATGACTATGCTATTCTATGACTATGTTGGACTACCCTCGAGGGAAAGTTGCTAGACTCCACTCCACCGACAGCGCAATAATAGCTGAAAAAAATAGCCATAGTTATACCATAAATCAAAATACACTAAGACCAAGTTCTATATTCAAACCAGCACACACCGTGTCTACGGTCCTCACCGACTATCGGACTGGCTACTGCGTATATTGACCGACGCCGCGGGACAGGTGGTAGTCTGTTTGGTTGAAAACACACAAAACACAGATCAACGCACAGACCGCTGCTGCGGTAACTAATTCAAACCGACGCGATCCACGCCTGATGTGATCCGCACGTACGGTACGGCGATCTCGTTCTCAGATGTCACGCCGCCGCCGCCGCCGCCGCCGCCACCTTTCCTTTTCCGCGTCGCGACCCTGGTCTGATCTGCATTTCCATTGGTGGTAAAACGTGACGCGACCGTGGTGCTACAGTGCCGACAAGGCATAGGCACGAATCTTGACGCGGCCTCCGTTCGAAATTTGAATCCGGAGGAGGAGCGGAGCGTCTCGGCGCGGCGTGAGCGCATTAATTAATTAAATCAAGCGGGTCGCTGGTGGACCGGCGTGAATGCGCGCACCGGCCGGCCCAAGGCTTCGGGTGGCCGACAAAGGGTGTGGATGTGGGCCCTCGCCTCGAGCGGAGGGTCGGTTCGTTATTAAGGCGGGCGGCGGGCCAGGGCGTGGTCGAGCCACAGCCCGCTTTCGAATCCACTTCCCCTCTGGGCCACAGCCCGCTCTGGCCATTCCCTCCGCCTTTGGCCCAGCCAGCCTGGGATGGGAAGGCGACCTAATATTTATCGCACTGCACTGTTGGTTTTTAAGAGCGTCAGCATTTTTTTTTCGTTGCCTCGACAGCCTTGCGGTTTTCCTTCATCTCGCTTCCTGAGATTGTTTTGTTGGCCATCAATTTTTTTTCCTTCGGTAACGCTCTCGTCCGGGCGTCCTGATCCCTCTGATCCATCGTCGGACGCCTCCTCTCAAATATTGAGATAGTTATTTGAAATTGTTGCGTTAGTTATGTTACGATGTTTTCAACAGGACTTTCTAAATGTTTCGTCCGGATTTTTTATTTTTCTCACCAGATTTCGTGGACCCGAAATTTTCATTCAATTCAGTTAATTCATACATGCTGATGTTGCAATAGTATATTTTTAATGTTTTATCAGTTGTCCGTTTTTTCTTTTGTCGTCAGCACAACAATATATGCATATCTCGTTTGCCTGTAGCGTGTCTGTTACCCATCATTTGATAAGCTACCGAATCAATGACTAATGTGCAATGCGATTATTGGAGCGTTTGTTTTTTCAGTGTCCGATCGATGCCATCCTCCATGACGATGTCCAATGTAATCCGCGGACTAACTCGCAGTGAGGTCGTTGGAGCTGTAGCAAATTTCAAAGCCAATGTCTAATCCCGTACGTCGTCGTCAACTTTCCAGCAGATGGAGTACTTAACCGTGACGCCCGACTTAATAATTAATAAAACAATGGTGCGCGGGTAGTAGTGTTTGCATAGTACTGAAATTTTGCATTGAGTTGTTCTTTTTTTTTTTCATTTATCGTGTTTAGTTAAAAAAAAAACTAGCCGTCAACAAATTAAATATTTGATAAGGGAAGCAGTAGTAAATTAATATGGTCTATGGTTGTTGTTAGTTTCAGGTCCGAAGGAACAACCTGCAGAAACTGATGGTACGTACGGTACATGCCAGCAGCTGCAGCCTGATGAATAACATGCTCGTCATGTCGTACGTTCAAACACAACATGTTACGACGACGACTCGAAGAATCATGCATATATAGAGATCAAATCAAATCAAACAACGCGGTGACAATTTGAAAGTGGACATATCAGATAGACCTTTATTTATCATATATATTGTTGGAAGCAAATATAGCACTGGCGCAGTACATCACTGAAACACAATGCATGCATGGTTAATTAGCCGCCGCCTGTAGTAGTACGCCAGGCATTACGCATGTATGTATGCTTTTATTATATAATCATTGGAACGGAAATAAAAGTTGCTTGCAGCCCTCTTCTCTTGGTACACGTTTTGTATGGTCCGTGGAGTGAGTCATATAAAAATGTGACTCCATTGCTGACGCACCCACATACGTACGTACTACCTGGGTGGTGGGCCACATCTTAACCACCTCCATTTTCTTTAATGGGCCGTTCGGCGAGCATGCACACTACAAGAGCAGCAGCTGCTGCTCAATCCAAGCATCCTTCTCCTCGCCATCGCCTCAGAGACATCCCGCTGCAAGTCCAACTGAGAAATCCATCAAAGAAAAAAAGGTCCAACTGAGAAGCCGGAGAGGCGGTAAGCAGAGCAGTTCTTCTTCTTCCCTACCCCCTGCATCGTATCGTCTTCAATTTGCTTGTCTCCCTCCACCGAAAGAAAAGCATTTGTTTGATTAGGAGAGACGCACCGACAGGGACGGTAGTGGATCATCGCACAGATGTTTATTCACAATCCAAATGAGTCATTGGTGATTTTTAGTTAGAAAATGAACAGCACTACAATCCAATCCGTTTTAGGTCCAATTTTCGAATATCTGGACAAAAATTGAGGGCACTTTACCACCCTACCACCCCTACGTACTGACGGACGTGTTTTAAATTATGCACTACTAGAATAATTTTATCCGTCCTCCCCCACTGCTAACTGATAGTGATAAGCTCTTTCACTATCTATAACATGAACCGATATATGGCGATACATGTCTTTCGTATTTTCTGGAGAAACAGTAGTTCTAATAGCTATGGTGGTTCCTATATCGCAGGTTGGTCCCGTCAACCATATCCTGATTTACCATGGATGCTAATAAGTCTGAGGGTGGCAACTGTGACGCTTGGGCAGCAACAGGCCCTGATGGAATCCTCTCCCCTCACAAAATTTCCCGCAGGTGATCGCTGTCACAATTTTATTGCAGGCCATCCATTGCAGAAGTATGTAATCCATCTATTCTAATTATACTTCGGCTTAGCTTGTCCAAAATCAAATATATCTAACTTTAACCGAGTCTACAGAAGGTTTCATTGAGTCGAGGTACTGTTGTTTCACTCAATTATATTTCATCTTGTAAATGATACAGCAAATGTGAACCAGCTTCTAGTTCTCGGTCCATTATTCTTACTTTTTTTACATGGAGTACCTGCAATACCAACTGTGCCAGAAAACTAAAACACCTGTGGATAAGTTATAGTGGTTCAAATATGTTACCTGCGCTGAAGCAAATTTCTATGCTCATTTGTTCCAGAGCTGTACGAAGCGATGATGTTTCTCTGAGGATCACACACTGTGGAGTCTGTTATGCCGATGTTATTTGGACACAGAACAAGCACAATGATTCTATATACCCTGTAGTTCCAGGGTAAGTTTCTGCCGATTAGTAAGTTGCATATTTATACTAGGATGCAGCTAATTAAGGCTGGACAGTAAATGGATCTTCTTCTTTTTTTCTAAATTTTTACTTATTACATATATATGTACATGGTATTTTGGCAGGCATGAGATAGTTGGACAAGTAACCGAGGTTGGATCAGAAGTCAAGGGCTTCAACACTGGTGACTATGTAGGTGTTGGAATCTATGTGAACTCATGCAGGGGATTGTGAGAACTGCAACAGCTTCGAGGAGATCCACTGCCCAAAAATGGTTGTCACTTTCAACGGCGTCGAAGCGGATGGCACTGTGACAATGGGAGGATACTCCCGTCACATTGTAGTCAAAGAAAGGTGCGCTTATATCATTATATGATTTGATGAAATTGTATAAACCTGCAAAGAGAAGGGCTGAAAGTTTTAACTTGTCAAAGAGACAACTTGGAAGTGTTTATCCTACATGAAAGAAATTGGATATAAGTTAGTTCATTGGCATTTCAGGTTCTGCTTCAAAATACCTGATGGTTGGCAAAGGCAGCACCTCTGCTATGTGCTGGAATCACTGTCTACACTCCTATGATTCGGCACAACATGAACCAGCCTGGGAAATCCCTTGGTGTGATAGGATTGGGTGGATTGGGGCACATGGCGGTGAAATTTGGGAAGGCTTTTGGGCTAAAGGTCACTGTTTTTAGTACAAGTGAATCGAAGAGAAAAGAGGCCATCGATCTCCTTGGTGCAGATAATTTTGTGATATCATCTGACAAGCAACAGATGGAGGTATAACACATCGTTGTATTTTTATAAAATGAACTAAAAATACATTGATGAGCTAACAACTGGGCACAATGAGTCTTATAGTTGCTAACAAACAATTCGATCTGCTGTGTTTTCTAGTCCTTGAAAAGCTCCCTCCACTTCATTGTTGATACTGCTGCGGGTGACCACCAATTCGATCCCTATCTATCCCTCCTCAAGGCTGGTGGTGTAATGGCGCTTGTTGGCTTCCCAAGTGAGATCAGAGTGCATCCTGGAAGCCTTATTTTAGGTACGGTAGTTAAACAAATTTCGGCAGCCCATTAATTAATTATTGGTGCAATGAAGTTGGGAAGGAAAATATACTTTATCTTATCACCATAATGAAAAATATACATATCTGCAGGTGCACGGACCCTTTCTGGCAGTGGCGCTGGAGGAACCAAGGGCATCCAGGAAATGTTGAACTTCTGTGCAGCGAACAGAATATACCCAGAGATTGAAGTCATCAATGTGAACTATATCAACGAGGCTCTCGAGAGGCTTGAAAATCGGGATGTGAAATACCGCTTTGTCATCGACATCGAGAAATCTTTCGGCTAGTACTACCATGTTCATAGAAAGAACCCTTGTGTTTGCTTCTCTCTAGCGAATAAAGTTATCTGAGTTTGCGTCCATTTCCTTTTTTTTAAATACACAATATAAATGTAGGCATTCATCCATGTGTGTACCCCCTACCCTGGGAGCGTATTCGAGAGACTGAAACGACAAATCTCAAGATTGACGAAGTCATCATAGTCATCAGCATTTGCAGCATGGTATATGTATGAATGAGTTTAAAAAAATTTGAAGTATTTAAACATGTTCATGAGGCTTTTCATGTTTCTTATTTGGATGCATGTCTTCTTATTTCAATGTCTAGCCTCGTGTTTCTTATTTGGATGCATGTCTTCTTATTTCAATGTCTCTACTAGCATTATCATATCTAACCATGGTGCGTAAATCACATTGCATTCATGTTGAGTCACATGAATTGTGACTTGGGACGTTTGGTTTTGGCCTATATTGGCCAAATCGAACTTTGATTACGGCTAAACCAAAGTGAATGACCAATGACCTTATCTTGCCGGAGTTTGGCTGTCATTTTTTGACACAAACCATACGTGCTATAATTCACTAGCCAAAATCTCTTATATAAAGGGGATGTAGACTAGATATATAGGAGAGGTAATGCTAGATATATTCTCTCAAGAATTACAAACATTCGTTGGCTCCATCAAGAAAAGGTCAATCATCTGAGAATAATAGTTGCGTACAGATGGACTCTATATTGAGTTCTTGACAATTGGTTAACAGTTACCACAGAATGGAGCACAATAGTAAAAGGGTTAAAGGGCTGTGGCGAGATAGAAATCTACATAAAGCTGACGAATCAAACAGACGCCTTCATTTGTTAACCGGTTACGTTAACGGCAACCAAAAGGTCTACCAGACAACTCATCTATGTAACGATTGTTATATTGCTCAATTATGGTAATAAAAAAACTCGCTTACGACTCTTGCTCATTGGTGACCAAACAGTTTCTTTGAGACTGACGCAGGTACATAAGCATCCAAACGCGTGGATATCAGGGCCGGAAACAAACTATTTAAGCTTCCAATTCAACGAGAAAACAAATCAAGACGAGCACAAATGGTAGAAGAATCCGGTAATCATAAACCCCTTCTCATACGATAGCTCACCAAACAAATTAAAAAGGGAACCAAAGAAATATCATGGAGTAAAAATAGCAACAGAACACACTACTGCTGATTTGGCAATCAACGACCCTAGATGCAGTAGACAGGAACTGTAGGAGGCAAAACACGGATGCATGTTACGTTTAACAGACAGGATTGCAAAACCAAAAATGGTTTATGGGTTTGTCCGAGTAAACATAAACAAAGTTGAGGTTCCTTATCCATCTAACCCGCGGCAGACGATTAAGCATTACATAAACTCATATCTAGAGCAAGCCAATATCAAAGAGGCTAATGGCCACAGCCACCTGAAGAGAACACTTAGGCCACCAGAGTGCTGGCCGTGGTTGACTCACTGCACAAAACAAAAAACATTACAGGTCAGCAATAGGCAATGAGTTTCAACACAGTTGGAGTTCACAAAGATCACAAATGACCATGCAGTACGATAATAAATCAATAATCCGTAGGAACTACAGAGTTGGATAACTGAATCAATCACATTGAAACGTAATATATCCGGCACAAGCAGAAACTACATAGGAATTAACAGGTCATGGCAATACAATTTCTTAGCAAATAAGAGTAGAGCAAAAAACATGCCCCTGAATTTTGCTTAACTAGAAGACCAATACAATTCTAAGCTACAGGACAAATGCTGCTCGACAACTTGAGTAATAATTATTCAATTCTCAATGACTGTATTCATAACAGTAAGACTAGCACACCTCCGCATAAACACATTTATAAGAAGGTCAAATCTGTATTTTGTCAATGTTACAAGTATCCAGAACGATTACCAACCCGGATAAACAGAAGTGGCTAAATCTTCACTGACACAAAAGCATAAAAAGGTATGACAAGCCAAATTTAAAAATCAAATTGTATTACCTTTTAGTATTCAGCAGCCTACAACTGTTGCCTAAATCTTCACTTTTCAGTTATATAAGCACACAAAATATGCTAGCTGGATTAACTACTTAAATGTGTTAGAATAAGGCAGTATAGCATTTACAGCACCACAAGTCACTAGCACATCCAAGAACAACATATATTTAACCAAGTTGAAACCATAAAGCTCACAAGTAACTAACAATAAAAACTTTACAAGATAATTTGCTACTATGAAAATACAAATTTCAAGTACAGGTACAACTAATGGGTTCGAGTGACTTACTACTTCCAGGTGGGCGGGAGCTTCTTGGTGCGCTTGTAGTAGCGGGCAAGGCGGTGGATCCTGCTCTCAACAAGAATGAGCCTGAATTTGGAGTCCTTGTCCTTCCTGTTCCTCTCCAGATGCTTCCTAATCGCCACCGCCTTCTTGATAAGGAAGTAGAGGTCCTCGGGGATCTCGGGGGCCAGACCTACACGGGCACATCCTAGCATCAACACACCACACCACGCACCACAAATCACAGAAAATGAAATTCTTAAGAGAGCCCAAGCTCTCACCATGGGCCTTGAGGATCCGGAGGATCTTGCTTCCAGTGACGCTCTTGACGAGCGGGATACCGTGCTGGTCACGGAGCAGGACGCCGATCTGCGACGGCATCTGGCCCTTCTTCGCAGCCTTGGTGATCATCTCCTCCACCTGCCAACCAGCATCGAGCGCACCCGTGTCAGTAAATCGCATCGAACACGGAGGCAAGTGGCGCCCAAACCGGGACCAGGAATGAGAAGACGGAGCACTCACATCGGAGGCGGCCGTCTTGAGCCAGGTCGGGGGAGTCCTCTTGTACGGCAGCGCCGACGACGAGATACCCTTCCTGCGCCGCGGAGCCACGCATCCGCCATTAGCACACGCAGAATTCACTAGGACAGAGAGCAAGGGACCGTACGAGTGGAGGGAGGGATCCTTACCCGCGGCTGTGCATACGCCCCATGGCGGCGGCTGGGTTTGTGCCTCCGGCGACGGCGAGCGAGGGACTGCTGCAGCGGCAGAGGCAGCGGCGGCGGCGGCGGCGGCGCAAGAGCAGGCGCGAGCGGCGTTAGGAGAGGGGTGCGCTCTAGGGTTTGGCGGAGCTACTTATAGTGAGCGGCGGCGCTAAGGGTTGCTGCTAGGGCTGCACCCTTTTGGGCTGCTCATAGAATGGGCTCCGTCCATATACCCGACAGGTTTCGGCCCAGTTAACGTAACCAGAAATTTCGATCAAATTTCAAGCTCTTTCATGGTAACCATGATAGAGCTATCCAACCTCCTATAGTCTTCTGATAGTTTTAAAAACAACAATCAACGACAGTTACTTTAACATCTACTATAATCCATCCAGATACTAGTAATGATTTTACTCAAAAATATCATATGTTAATGGGAAGAACAGAGGAGGTAGTATTTCGTAGCATCCTAGTCACTCTCCCTACTACTCCCTCCGTTTTAATTTATAGGTGGTTTGATTTTTTTTGGCATCAAGTTTGACCGACTTCGTCTTATTTAAAAAGTTTGCGAAAATATAGAAAATTTTAAATTGCAGTTGAAGTATATTATATGCAAAATTAAATCACAATGAAAACAAATGATAATTCTGAAATTTTTTGAATAAGACGAGCTAGTCAAACTTGGTGCCAAAAAAATCAAACGACCTATAAATTGAAACGGAGGGAGTACTTAAATTGGAGTTATCTGAAATCCTCCCCATACAATTTTGTAGAAAAAGATATATAGTCAATATGTTTTTTTATGGTTCATATTAATCGTATGAGAAAAGAGTAGAATAAATTTAGGGAGACTTAGGTAGATGCTCTTAGGGTTTTCGGTTGATGAATTGGTTTGTTTCAGCTTCACTTTTTTTTTACAGGCGATACACATTAAGGTTAGAATTTATAGAATTGTTTTCGCAGAAGTTGTAAATCATTACCACCTACGATTGACGTGGACAAATCTGGAGTTGGCTTTCACCCTATTGTTTAGGATCTCCATGGGTGTGAGATACTGCAATTTGTAAGGGCTAGGTTGCTCCGGAAGTCACAAACTTCCAGCAAAATGACGCATGATCTTCTGGTCGGAGCCTCGGAGGTCTTATGGTTATGGAGGTGCTAGACATTGGATAGGCTTCACAACACAGAATTCATGCTATAGTGCTTGTGCCCTCCGTGCACTGGAGACCTAAATCATCTCTTGGCTGGTTCCGGTAGAAGTTAGGCTATTTCCAATTGTTTCTTATCATCCGTTTCTCATTTCAAATTCCACTCTGTTTACGGTGTCAGAACAGTGCCAAACCCAGATTCCTCAAAATAGGGTGACCGTTGGCACCTACCCAATTGTTGTTTTGTGGGTCGCAAGCAGCTCAATGAAGCTACTCCAAAAGGGAAGCGAGAATTGAGACATTCAGCTTATTTGCTTGTAAAAAAAAGTCACATGTTAATGTGAAAAGGGTACTCCCTCAGTTTCCCCTCAGTTTCAATTTATGGGTCGTTTGATTTTTTTGACATCAAGTTTGACCGGTTTGTCTTATTCAAAAAAAATTGTGAAAATATAGAAAATTTTAAGTTGCAGTTGAAGTATATTATATGCAAAACTAAATCACAATGAAAACACACGATAATTCTGAATTTTTTTTAATAAGATGAGCCGGTCAAACTTGGTACCAAAAAAGTCAAACGACCTATAAATTGAAACGGAGGGAGTAGTATATAAAGAATACACTGGTCGAGTTTCTTGCAGGCTGCAGCTCCAATTCAGAGTGAGTGGCTTTGGCGTGGGAGCGACCTTGCGAGCCAAGTTCAGGGATTGAAGGGGAATATATCATTCACTAGTCAAATTTAAATAGAAACGGATTTAATCCCTCTCAATCCTCTTAAATTTGGCGTGGGAGCGACCTTGAGAGCCAAGTTCAGGGATTGAAGGGGAATATATCATTCACTAGTCAAATTTAAATAGAAAGGGATTTAATCCCTCTCAATCATCTTAAACCGAACAAGCTTGGACGTCTTTTTCTTTACACCAATCGAGTCTCTTGTAGCTCCAATTTACAGTAAGCGGTGCCTGGTTGTGTGCTTGGTTTCTCTTTTTATTTCTTCAGTCTTTCTCTCGAGGCTTTACCTTCCCCTCTTCCGTGTGTGTGTGTGAAAAACGTGCTTAGCATTATTTCCAAAATAAAGAGCTTGAAACTACAATCCTGAAGGGAACGCGGTGAACAGAGCCAGAAATTGCATTTGTCCAGTCCAGCAGCGTCCACAACGTTCATTTCATCATCTGGCCCTGAGCTGAACATCTCAGCTCTCAACTGAATGTCCTGAGACATTTCCCGAAATGCATCTTGTAGCCTACCTGATCCTGGCATCCCGCAACACAGGAATATGCACTACCTCACGGACCGAAATAGCGAGTGAGAAGGTGACGGTGAAGCATCAAGGTACCTAGAGGAACAGATTAACTGCCCAGTATCCACCCTGGTAAGACTGGTTGGAAACTTATCCACCCTGCGACTGGATGGAATTGGAAACTTGGCATGCTATGCACCGAGTGCAGCTCCACCATCAAGCTCGTGTAGGATAGCAAGCACATCGTGTTGCAGGTAGATATCATTCATGGTTCCGCTAGCTTTCAGCATTCGGAAGCAAAGGAAAGAGTCCACAATTCCTGAAATACTTCGAAGAAGCATCAGCTTGTTTATTGAAAACCTTACAGAGCTGAAGGATCATACGACAAATATACTTATTACAGATTAAAGTCTCAACTCGAGGGTACCAGGTTACCAGCACGGAAGCAAATTCCTCTTCATGAGCAAATCAACGGCATACAAGTATACAACATAGGATCAATGTAAGCAACAGCATATTGCCATATTGCGTTTGCAAAAGACCAATGTATTAGTTAACCGCATATCCAAAATCACAATAAGAATTTGATGTAAAGCTTTACCTAAATCAGATGAAAATGGATGTGGAAACAATTTGCCTTTTATTTCAATTTCACTGGGTTGCTCGTAACATTTTTTTTCATGAGGATGCACAGAAGCTTTCAAGTAATGTATAAAATTTTCTGTTCAGTTTTGTTAAGCAAAGTGAAACTCAATCATTTGACTATAGTGATACAAGAAAAGTGTCAATAGTGGTAACTTTGCTGAGCACAGAGAAACGATATACCATTCATTAACTTTCCATGTTTCAACCAGCAAGATGATAGCAGCAGACGGGGGAAAACGCTCAACCCCTGGGGAAACGACCTACCCAAGGCATGTCACTAAGGGAATTCTCAATCTGCAGGGTGGAGAAAAGGCCCGAAAGCCTGCTGCATCATGCATTCTATAAGCCAGTATCTCGGGGAGGGACCTTTTTATGGTGACACCCCTGGTTCGAACTATGGTTTGTAGCCTCAAAACTGGAGGGCCGACCACCACCCTACAAACATGTGGAGGGCAACAGAAACACTTCCTAAAATTTGGGAGAGCATGAAGAAGGCCACAACCATATGCTACAAAACATAACGTATTTGTAAATTAACACTATATAGTGTTATAGCAATGAGACAGAACATAGGTTTTCTTGAGGGCATCTTAATCCATGAATCAGGAAGCAAACTGCGGTTATGTCAATAAAATGCATAAAGATGTGGGTGCAATGTTTAAATGCAGGTAATAAAGGAGAGGTGGTGCTTCATAACAAGCTTAACAAGCATGAAAAGGCTTGGGAAGAACTAAGTAAATCATGGGATTATTTTAATATGGAACATAATGGCAAATAGTGGTATGGGACCAGATCACTTATAACCGGACATTAGAAAACTCATCCAATATATTTGATATGGTTACTGCTATCACTTACTATCAGACTACTGTTTTCTCCATCTGTGATGTTGTATAAAGCTAGATCAATGTATTAGCATAGCTTTTACCAGAGGCTCGTTCCAATCCATGCATCAAGAATATGAAACAGATCACCTTTTAGCCAAGTTCATTGAGGTTGTTCAAGATTATCCCTGAGAATGCACAAGCTTTTAAGATTTATGATTTTATCTGAAACTTCTCTTTCAACTTTGTTGAGGGGAAACCCAATTGTCTACTACAGAGATAAAAGAGGATTCATGGTAACCTTAGCAAGGATGCATATGCAAAAGCTTTGACATATAAAAACCTTGTAACTATGTTGAGAGCAGGGAAATCCTGCCATTCATGAATTTCTTGTTTCACTAGCAAGACATTTGCAATAAAAGACTTCCCGAAACATAGGAGAACATATAAAACAGCACATAGGATTTATCCATCTGTAAAATAACATTGTACAATGTCCGATCAATGGCAAAACATAGGTTACCTAGAGAGCATTTCAATCCATGGACCGAGAAAATGAAGTGATCTCATATAAATCAATACAGAGTACACAGACATGAAGGCATTGTTTTAATTGAAGGTAATTGAGGACTTGAGGCGGTGCTTCATGGGCTCATGGCAAGTTGACAACAAGGAAAATCTTGGACTTGGAGAGAAGACCTAACACAAATGGTGAAACTTCCATCCAGGTACATGGAAGAATCCAGTTACTATTCATGTTCTGAAACGAAGCATCTTAGCGACAATAGTGGCATGGGGCCAAATCTTATTATCAGAATGCTTAGCTCAATGTAAATAAACAAAGAGTGCACGACGATATGATTACAATTGAAGATAATGTTAGCTTTGAGATACTGTTCACGTGAACCTTGACAAATATGAAAAGTTTTTGAGTAAAACCAAAACATATGATCGTAATATCAGTGTATGGACGCCTACATCTATCAGCAACATGTTTTGGAAAGGGGAAAAAATACTAGTAATTGTTCTTTTTGATTAATCAATTTACTAGTAATAGTAGCATGCGACCAAAAGAACAAGAAGGAATTGGAAAGTCCACCAAGTAGATGCAACACGATTATGGCTAGGTTACGAACTACAAAGTGCTAGACTCATCTATTTCATTAAGTTACTTTAGCTAAATAAGGAACGACTCAATATCACTACTAAACCACAAATGAATATTACTGGGCAGTTGGGTTAGTTCATTAGTTGCTTGATTAAACCTCAGCACATTTAATACAATGGTGTTGAAAATCCCATCACATGAATTAATCAAATGAAAGAGCGCCAATCAACACAGATGGGCAATTTCCAGATTACAGTGCAATCGGTGACCAGAACAGTATGATCCAAACAAAAAGTAGCACTAAATCAGGATCAAGACACAAAACGGTGCAGATCATTGCATTGATTTGGTATTAAGCAAGCCAAGGGTGATGAAGGAAGCAGATCCACACTTTACATTGCAGTAGTAGTATTAAATTACATTACAGAGGTAGCTAAGCAAAAGCATCATCAGACAGATCCATTAATTAATCAGTCGATCGATAATCAGCACACCATTATCCATTTATCCAAACCCTAGGCAGCAGTTCCGAAATGGGAGGAGAGAAGAAGAAGAGAAGAGATGGCCGAATTCAATTCAAATGAGACGGGATGAGATCATAAGAAACCAGATCAAATCAAATCACGGGACGGGAGGACGAAGTCATTACAAACGAAGCGCGCGCGGGGGAAGGGGCAGCGGATCATTTGGCGACGATGCGGAGGATGAAGTCCTCGTAGCGGATGGTGCCGTCGGGCGCGACGTCGACCTCGCGGATCCACTCGTCGAACTCGTGCGCCTCGAGCTTCTCGCCGATGGAGGTGAGGACGTGGCGGAGGTCGGCGACGGAGACGGTGCCGGAGCCGTCCTTGTCGAGGACGCGGAAGGCGTCGCGGAGCGGGCGGTCGAAGGGCTCGGGCTTGAGGTGGGCGCGCATGAGGTCGAGGAAGCGCGGGAAGTCGAAGGGCGCCGTGAGCTTCTCCTGCGCCGCGATGTCGCGGAGCTGCGCCTGCGTGGGGTTCCCGCCGAGCGAGCGCATGAGGACGCCCAGCTCCGAGGGGGCGATGCGGCCGT
Organism: Paspalum vaginatum; assembly: GCA_030272315.1. Classification (NCBI taxonomy): domain Eukaryota; kingdom Viridiplantae; phylum Streptophyta; class Magnoliopsida; order Poales; family Poaceae; genus Paspalum; species Paspalum vaginatum. The sequence continues at coordinate 2,141,174 of CM059018.1, read as the reverse complement.
CGCCATCCGTGTCGAAGAGCGAGAAGGCCTCGCGCATCGAGGCGATCTGGTCCTCGGTCAGATCCTTGCCGCCCATCGCCGCGCCGCCGGGGTGGGGAGGGAGGGAGGGGGAGGGTCGTCGGAACGGGGCGGAGATCGGGGATCTCGGTTTTGCGTGTGTGGGTGTGTTGCTCGCGGCTGCGCGTGCGAATGGTTGGGCGGTCGCGGTGGTATGGTACGTGCGGTGGTGGACAAACAGCGAGGGCGAGGATAATCGGAATCACGCGGCCTGGGCTCGCTTCCGGTTCCCCGTTTGGATCGCTGGATAAATTTTAGCTCCGCGACGCTGGTAATAAATATAAGTAGAATTAAAACATTCGATGTGACGTGTTCTTAATTTTAGTTTTCAGATCTAAACACCCCGACTCAAGCATATAGTATCATGCTCTTTTATTTATTATTTTAACTAATTTCTTTCTGTGAACAGTGTCGTTTTGTACTATACACGAGCGTTTACGCGATCTGCTGGACTCAGTCGTAGATGTATGTAATACTCCGTAATTTTCTAAATACTTAAGTGCATTTGCAATTGATCCTAATTTTTCTCAAAATTTTGATTCAAATTTAAATTTGAGGCCTTTTTAAAAATTTGGAGTTTTTCAAGGGCAAAAATGTGAAAGGGTAGTTAAAATTAAGCCCTTCCACTTTTGTATTTGGACCCCTGTCAAAATATGTCAAAATCTAGGGTTAAAAATGAAAAGGGTAAAATTAAAAGAAAAAAAAAGAAAAGGGGGCGAAGCCCCGCGGGCCAGCTGGCCAGCCCGCGGCCACGCGCCCGCTGGGCGAGGCCCAGCCGGGGGCGGCGGCCCGCGTGGCGGCCAGCCCGCTCGCCACCCGCGGCCCTGTCAGTCGGCGCTGACAGGTGGGACTGCGGGGGGGAGGCGGGGTCTTCTTCCCCGCGCGAGCGGCCGCGCCAGCGCTCGTCAGAGCTCCGCGCCGCACCGTTCCCCCGCCCGCGCCCCGCGCCGTCGCCGCCGTCACCGCCACGCCAATGCACCGGTAAGCACGCCCCCACCCCACTCCTTTCCTCTGCGCCACGTCGGGCGCCGGCCCGAGCTCGAGCTCGGAGCCCGCATGGCGCCGCGGCCACCGCGGCGTCGCCGTCGCGGTCCCCGCGCGTGGGAGCCCCTAGGGTCCCCATCGGCACGCGCATCGGGTGCGCCGCGACAGCGCGCACCCCGCGCCGTAGAAAGTAGGTCGCCGCGGGCACCACCGCCGCTGCGAGGGCCGGGCCGAGCCGAAAGGCGCGGCTGGGCCGCGCTTGAGCGCAGGCAGGCCGCCGGCCCATTTTGGGCCGGGCCAGGCCGAAAGGGAAGCTCAGGCAATTTTTAGAGGGGTAAATTAGAACTTTTTGCTTTCTTCTTTTTTTGTGGGCTAGGCCGAATTTCAACAGTATTTTTGTTTTTCTTTTTCCTTTAATTTAATTTGTTTATCTATTTTATTTTAATGTAATATGTTTAATTTAATTAGAAAAATTGTTTATTAATTTATATAAATAAGGTGGTTATTCCAAAAAGAAAGTAAATTAGAGTTTATATATTTTAAAAATACAGAAAAATTCATAAAGTGCATTAAAACTAGAAAATTAATTCAAAAATCCATTTTAATTATTCAAAATTCCTAGAAAATTCATTTAAGCTTTAAAAATTATTTAAAAATATTAAAAATATCTGGTAATTCATTTAAAACTTAGGACAATCTTTTGCATTCGAAAAATATCCATATTTAACCCCAACCACCCTTTTTCTTTAGAAAATAGTACATTTTACTTTTTCAACATGTTGATCATCCTCATATTTTAAAAACTCCTGCATGTCATCAACTTAGGCGCGTTGGTCCCACCGCTCCCAGTTGAAGGGTCTTCCACTGCAACGGAAAATCCGGAAGCCGATGCGACTGAAGCATCCTTCACACCTGCAGGAGGAGACTCCGAGTCACCGACAGAGGCCGATCCTGTGACTCAAGGCAAGCCCCGGTGCATTACCCAGTTTTTTTAAATTCTTAATTTAAATCAGAGTTATGCTTGTGCATTAGAATTAGGAATTGATTGAAACCCTAAAGCATGATGATTCATTACCCAGCATATAATCCTATGCTCAGTAGATGGCTTAGGTGGTAAAGGCATCGGAAAGGAATCTTTTACAGCAAATTTTGGTCGAGAATAAGAAGATGGATAATAAATTGACAGGCATGCGGCGGGATCAGTTTCGCTTTTATACCTTACATGTTATGATTAATTGCTATGGACCCTGATCCTATCTGTGTCGCATAAGGCCGTCCGATGTGTGGCCTGGTTGGGCCGAACGCGCCTCATTCACTTACCGTCCTTAACGGGCTCCAGTAAACCTTTCGTCCTGTTGTACCTAAGCGCGGAACTAGACGAGACCAACTGGAAGGAGGAGGTTATGCTGGTGTCGAAGGACTGACACCCGGGTTCGGTGAGGATGGTTCCGGCTAGGTGGCACTGGATGTTGGGTTGTCGTATGTGGGGTCGGTGTACACACATATGACGAGTGTTTGGGTATCCCTCTCGAGAGGTGGAAAAACCGATTCGAATCGTCTGTGGCTTGCCGGTTGTAAGCTGCCTGATCGCGACCAACATCGTAGTAAGAGAATTGATCTTGTTAATAATAAATGTTTGACAACATGTTTGTCTTGATGAATCCTGGTGGGGTAGTAGAATAGAATATAACTTAGTATGATCAGGTAATAACTAAAAGGGTGAACTAAATTCTAAAGCTAAGGAATTACTATTAGGCCTGCCGCAGTGTGAGTCGACCTAACCACCCCGGCCTTGAATTAGGAAGTGGGTTTCAACCCAGTGGTCAGGTAAGTCTTGCTGAGTAATTAGTACTCAGGCTTCTTGCCTATGCTTTTTCAGGTGCAGAATCCACTTGGTTTGAATGGGACCCTTATCTCAATCCTCCTTTCTTCTAATCTAAGCTTGGCTACAACTGAAGAAGTTAGATGTGTGCGTGTGTTGAAGGAACTTGAGAACAATGCTACTTTTGTTTAATGGCTGAGGAACTTATCAGCCGGAAATGTAATAAGTATCAAAACTTATGTGTAATATTTTAAATTATGTAATAAATGTGATGTGTATGTTGTAACCTGCGGACTCCTTCGAGAGTTGCCCCAAAAATCAAGCTCGATCCGGATGGGAAGGCCAAGTCAGGATAACTACATCCTGAAGGACTACCGAGGTTAGTCCGGATCTGGTGATTAAGCACTAAATCCGGATTAATCTAGGCGGTTCTGCCACAATGTACATCCACGTGTCTACGTGGTGGGCTCATTAGGCCGCGCTCCGCTCCGTGCTTCCGCGCAGCCTCGCGCCGCCGGCCCGCTCTTGCGCCTCGCGCTTGTTCCTCTCTGTCCTCACCACGCAGCTTGCCACCGACGTACTTCTCGCCGACCACTAAGGTTAGTGTCACCAGAGGGTGGAAAAAGATGTAGAAAAACACTGTTTGTGCACTGTACGTATAGTGAAAAAACACGGTGTGCGAACTGTAGACAGTACAAATGCATTTCTTGGTGACACTAGCCTAAGCTCTGCTGCTCCCTGCCTCCACACCACCTCGTGTCGCTGACCCGTCGCTCCTCTCGCCTCCGTGTAGCCACACGCCGCCGGCTCGCGGCTCCCTATCCTCCTGCGAGCGCCATGCAACTATGGTGACTGTCGCCCACCGCCTGAGACTAAGTCCAGCAGCTAGGCTTACCATTCTTCTATTCACTATTCCAACTACCCATCTCTGTGAACAGTTGTACTATCCACGACCGTTTGCCTAATCTGTTGCACTCAGCCTGATGCATGCGGGGGCACGCAAGAGCATGGGCGCCTTTGTCGGGAAAAGGGCTATTTCTTATCATTATTACGAATGACCACCATTTAATTGTCACTTTTATGGGTGCATCTACATTTTTGCCATCGCAAAAGAAAGATACTTACATATTTGCCATTTTTGTTCACGTGACACGACACCTAGGCAACTTTTGTTGACGTGGCATGCCACGTAGGCCTACCAGGCTTAGGCACACAAAATGACAAATTTGCCTATGTTTTCATCTCTTTTTCCCTTTGTTGTCTCACTTGTGCGTGGGGTCCACATATCATCACCAACCTTCAGCTCCTCTCCCCGACGTCCCGCTCTTCCCGAGGCCGTCCTAGCTTGCCTGCAACCTCTCCGGCCGCCCTCGCCGGCCCCGCACCAATCCTGACGCACTGCTGCCACTCCGTGACATCTACCAGATCCATTACTTTGATTTCAATGCAAAAAGCTTTCCTTTCCGATCCATTGGTGTGCTGGTTAAAGCTGACCGACTCACGTTCTCGAGAAGAAGGGGTTGGCTCCTGTTTTACAAGAAGGACCGGGCGATCCTGTGCCAGGATTGCGACGTGTCCGCCGCACCCGTGTATTTTGGACATGTGCTAAGTTCCCATCTATAGATAAAAATTTCAGGGTCAAATTCGTCATACTTCACTGTTTGTCAGAAAAAATGTCTTTTTTTAACCGCTAGAGTAAGACGAATTTGACTTTGAAATTTTATATATATATGAGGTAGACTGAGATGTACATTATTGATTTTTTTAGAATTTTTTAAAATTTTTAGTATGATTACATGGTGGTTGCATCAAAACATTAATCGTATTGGATATGTTCCCATTTATAATGGCACCGTCCAATTACCCAAAACCCTAATCCGTCCCTGCCTTCTCGCACTAGCGCCCCTGTCGCCCTTCGCGCCGCCGCCGGAAGCACCCGCCCACCGTCGCCCGAGTCAGACACCCGAACGCCGCCATGGGTCGTATGCACAGCCGCGGGTACCCCTCACCTCCTCACAGCCTCTTGCTATCGATCTAGTCTCGTGAATCTGTGTGCGCTAATGGCGGCTGCGTGGCTCCATCCATGACGCAGGAAAGGTATCTCGTCGTCGGCGCTGCCGTACAAGAGGACTCCGCCGACCTGGCTCAAGACCGCCGCCTCCGATGTGAGAGCATTCCCTCCTCCCCCCATTCAATTCCATTCGGGCGACTTCTGCTTCCGTTATTAGTGGGGCGATTACTGATTTGTGATGGTTCTCCTCTGCTAGGTAGAGGAGATGATCACTAAGGCGGCGAAGAAAGGTCAGATGCCGTCGCAGATCGGCGTCCTGCTCCGTGACCAGCACGGCATCCCGCTCGTCAAGAGCGTCACGGGCAGCAAGATCCTCCGCATCCTCAAGGCCCATGGTGAGGATTAGATCCCCGTCGTTCGATTTACTCGTTGGTATTTTGTGATTTGTGGTGCATTCATGTTTTCGTGTGCTTGTGTAGGGCTGGCGCCAGAAATCCCGGAGGACCTCTACTTCCTTATCAAGAAGGCAGTGGCGATTAGGAAGCATCTTGAGAGGAACAGGAAGGACAAGGACTCCAAATTCAGGCTTATTCTTGTTGAGAGCAGGATCCATCGCCTTGCCCGTTACTACAAGCGCACCAAGAAGCTTCCACCCACCTGGAAGTAGTATGTCACTCGAACCCAAGTGGCCATGCTAGCTGCATTGTTGTTTGTTGGTTGTTTGTAGCATTACTCTTTAATATGCGGTATTAGGCATTAGCATTTACTAAGTTAACTTGGTAGTTGCTAACCTGTTGTATATCTGCTAATTGAAATAATTTCCTTATGTGAGAGTAACCAACCGGTTGCTACTTTAACATGTAGTTGTGATGTAGATGATTATAGATGATTCTGCTTTGTGTTTCTATCAATTGTGAAGCAGCTAGGACTGTGTAGTGTTTGTTAAGGATCATTCCTGTCCAAATGCATCTATGAGCTATAATTCTTGTATTATTGTTCCATGTAGCTAGCTGTAGCATGTTCATCTGATGCATTTTCATGGAGCATGTAGATTCGTGGATTTATTGGCATTTTAGGACTCTGTTTGGCAGAGCTCCAACACCAGGTCCACGAATTTGTGGACTTCGTGTGCTGAGGGTGTTTGGGTGTGCCATGTTGGTTCCATTTTGAACTAAAAATAGAGATTTAAACCCCTTACTTTGTCCTGCATACTACATTTATGACGTGCAGCTGAAAGCTGCAGACTAGCCAAACGTAGAATTAGTGTTTACTGCTGAGTTCCGTCACCTTGAGATGACGATCATGGTTTTAAAGTCATCGCCTAGGCGATCAGGCGCTTGCAACTTCCTGGCGTCTGCGTTGCCTTACCAAAATCAGTGAGAGAAGTCAGGGAGGAAGGGGGAGGAGAAGAAGAATGGGACCGGAATGGGAGACCTAGCTGCAACGGGCCTCCCCTTCTCTGGCAGGAATGGTGCTGGGGACTGCCAGCTGGACACCTTCTGCCTTTCAGCTGCTGCTGCAGGTAGATCTCGACGGAGGTGGGTGATCTGATGGCGCAGCAAGGTAGGAAGCAACAGGGAGGTGGGGTGATGTGCTGGTCTGACGGTGCAATGAGGAGAGAGGGAGAGAGAGCTGTACCTTGGACAGGCGGTGCAACTGGGAGGGAGAGTGTTGCACCTTGAATGGTTATGGACAGGGAGAGGGGATGCACTCCATACTCTGGTGGATGGATAAAGGATGCCAAGTACTCAAGTAGTATTGGCTGGGCCAGGCCTCTGTCCTTCCTCGTCCTCTTTTTTCTTTTTTCTGCCTTCCCCTTCTCTCTTTTCTTTTTATCCCTCCATCCTGCTGCAATTTTCTTGCCTCACATGCTGATAAAGTGTCGCCTTGCCTACGCCTAGGTGTAAGTCTGTGGAATGTCACACCTTGCCTTACCACCTTAAGAACCATGATGACAATGCTAAGTATTAGGCACTCAAATTTTGACTTGTGTTGCTAAATGAATTGCCATCTACATGTGTTTCTCCTAGTCCCCAATGTTCTTTTGTTGTGTTTATTTCTGTTACATGCCATGCTATTTGGACACTGTCGCTGACAATTCTTTCTGTACTACAGCGAGTCAACCACTGCAAGCACCCTGGTGGCCTAAGTGAGGAGCCCAACATCAGATGCGCTCTGAGGTGTTTAAAGCTGGGGCTGTTCTTGGAATCATTTATATGTACTGCTTTATGAGTTTGGAGCCAACTAGAAGTCATGAATGAGAATGTTGTAAACCCATTTTGGTTCCGTGGAACTACTTGTTGTTGACTTTTGCTTCTCTGCATCAAGATTTTGTCAGCTAAAATGATCATTTATATTACATGGTTTGCCCCTACCTGTTTGCAGTCCACCTTTCTTTCACATGCTCTGTTGTATGACTATTGATGTGAAACGGGTTTGTAATGCTTGCGATGACATCGTTGGTGATGAATTGGGTGTGAGGTGACTGAATAGCGTCCTGTTCGTTCTTGCTCATCAGCCGTTTTGTGTGGCTATCTCGATAGCGTTGCTTCAGCTAATTACAAGTAGAACCACTTAATTAGTATCAATCGTTGGAAGAAAAATGAACGTGTGGCGTAAGGTGGGGCTTCAATAAAATCTGTTTTTTCTTATAACGTCATTCGTCTGCAATACAATTTGAGGTTGAAATGCAAAACATCATCTGAAGCTGTCATGGCGAAGGCTGAATGGCTGATGAGCGCAACCAGTCTTCACTCCGGTTCAGCCTTGATCAAATAATATTGGCCATCCTAATTCCTATCAGCATTTTTATGTCAAAAACACACTCATTTCGTACAAGGGGTCAGGTTAGAAAAAAATAGGTCAAAGTTACCTAGATGTTATAAAAAACGGGCATTGTGAAAAAGTGGGAGCATGCGCTTTTTTAAAGTTACAAACTGGAGCATGAGTTACGACTATAATATAAGCTCAGTTCATCCTAGAATTTCTCACACGGCCAAATGATGGTGTTGACAAAATTACGCTACCAATCTTTGAGATGAACAGGGTACTCAATTGCTTCTTACACACACAAGGGGTTATGTTTGTTAGCTGTGTGCCTGTGTGGCCTGTGCCTGGAGGGTGAACTTAATCAGTCAATAAGCCACAGACAAAAATGCAGTTCTCAAGGGTAACCCTCAGCTGCTCAGCGCCAGCGCGTTCTGACGCTCTACATGAGCTTCCTTGACGACGATATCCCGTCCAAAAAAGACCTGTTGCAGAAGCGAGAGTTGATATAAGCCAAGATGCTTGTAAACACAGGAGCATTGGGCATTAAAAATTGACAGGCAAAATAGTATGGTAAGACTAGCAGCAGGTGATCAGATCAGAGAATTAAATTGGAACTTGGGGCTGCTAAATAGGATTGGTTTTTTAATATAAACCACCACAAACAGCCATTAATCTTCTAGTTCTGAGGGCAAAACAATCCATCCTTTATCTAGAATATTGGCAGGGCTGAAGTCAGAACTGGGCCATGTTTAAAGTTTACAAATGTAAGGATTACAAAGGAATCAGTACAAGTCTTCCAAAATTCATATTAAGTCCCCTCAATCCCTCTATTATTCAGAACAACCTTAGGCAAGCTAGATTAAGGTAATTAGAGTTGCGGATAAAATCCAAGAAGGAATTTATAACGCTCATTTTGTAAAAGCGAGCGACTGGAACGACTCAAATAAGTAATGAAACATAAAACTTGAGTCTTACCGTTCTGTCAAGCTTTAACGCAGCCTGAAGCTCTTCAGCTGAAGAAAATGAAACGAACCCATAGACTCGGTTTCTCCCTCCTTTACGATCTGACAGCAGCCTTGCACTAACAACGGTTCCGCACTGAGTAAAGAGTTCTCTCAAGTCTTGGGGCTGAACAGACCATGCAAGATTGCCAATGTAGATCTTGTGTGGGCTCTCAAAGATGTGGTCCTTCACAGGTGTAATGTGGGCCAGGTTCACATTTTTCCTATTGGAAATGACATCTGATGCTAGTTTAACAAAAATCTCACGCCCATCCAAGTCCTACAAGAGAGAAACAGATGACACCACAAGTTAGAGACTCAAAAGGATTGAGATATGTAAAAATTTCTTATATCAACAGTGGAGGAAGGGGTAGTATTAATTTCCATTTTAGATGATGTGGAAAAGAAACTGCACAGAAATTGAAGATGAGGTGTGGCGATGACTCACAAATCCGTCCAAAGCATTGATGGCAGCTCGAGCTTCTTTTAAAGAACGCATTGTAACAGAAGCAGTTCCTCGACTAATTCCAGTCACAGCATCGCGTGAAATCTGCTAGGTGTAAACAACTTGAGGCGTTAGCTGTTAGCATCAAAGTACAGCCTAAAAGGTTCGGGTAAAAGAGGAATGATATATGATCCAAAGATTTAACATCATCATATGTGTGCAGGCAAGCAGCTTCTACTCACAATGGACCTAGCCCATTAAAGAGAAACATCCTGCATCAAGTTCAGCCGATTGCCCCAGCTAGTATGGTGACAGTGTCATCAGAGATATGTTAAGGCATGGTTTCATTGAAAGTTCAGGGTTATCAAGTACAAGACGGTCAGCTATTTTTTTTTTTTTTTGGAGCTGACAGAGCAAACATTCAGAAGCATCAGCCTTGTTCATGGTACAAGCACCTGCTTCGACTAGCTAGTAGCGTGTCTGCGTGTGGAAGCATGTTGTCCGTTGGTTCACAGCAAACATCGGATAAGCATAAGCTCAACTTTAGCGCATCATACCTCGACGGAGAGGACGGTGCCGTGGGGCCTGAAGAGGTCGAGCAGGTCGTCGGCGTCGCATCGGCGCGGGAGGTTGCACACGAAGAGCTCCCGCGGGCGCGGCCACTGCCGCGCCCACCCGCTGAGGTCGTCGTCGCCGGCGTCCGCGCCCAGGTCCTCCCCGCGCGCCGCGCCGTTGCCGCCCGCCCACTCCTGCTCGTCCTCCGCCTCGTCACTGAACCCCGCCTCCGCGTCCGACCACCCGCGCTCGTCCTCTCCCTCACCCACCACCTCCTCCTCCTCTTCCGCGGTTTCGAAAAATGGCGGCGGCCCGGAACTTGCTCTCGCCCTCAGGCCGGGGCGGGCGGCCCCCAGCCCGACTGCCGCGGCTCTGGCTCCGCGGGTGACGACGCGGGCGGCGAGGGAGAGCTCGACCCGGCGCGCGGGGAGAGGCGGGAGCCGGCGGAAGTGGGTGGGCCTCGGGAGGTGGAGAAGGGCGTTGCAATGGCAGGTGGTGGTGGCGTTGGCCATGTTGGGCTGTTGGCGGTGGTGGTGGATAGGGAGGGAGGAGGGATTGGGGGAGGCGCCAAGCGGCCAAGCGGGTCGGCGAGCTTCCCTGCCAGTGAGGAGATGGACGGCTGGATGTTGAGCCGCGTGGGCAACCTGCTGAGAGGACGAACCGATGAACGCTCCAGAGCAAAGCGCCAAAGCCGAATTCAAGCAAAGGATTACATGCAAATTCGCAATTTTCATCGCCGGAGCTACACAGAACAGAACTGACCCGAAAAGTGACTTTGACATTTCCAGCGCAAAAGTTTCACATGACAAACGTGATAGTCATATCAACCAGTATGGCAGTATTTTCACGGCATTTCACGGACTGATCATCCATGCAGCATACCAGTATTTGAATTGCAAGTATACTACTGATCTGGTCTTTCGAAAAAAAAAAGTATGCTACCGATCTACTGTACTACCAGTACCACCATGGTCCATGATCTGCAGCGTACGGCGTGGTTCGTTTCCTAGTTTCCTCACATGACCTGCCGGGATTCACACAGCACATCGCACACCGGCTCCCGTCGTTAGTCTGGTACGAATCCGAAGGGCCGCAGGAGGGCTGCCGGCACGAAATCAAGCAGGGCACGGCTCCGCGCAGCTCCAGCGGCTGCAGCACTAAGCTGGGCCTGAGCGGCAATCTCCAGCGCAGCTTCGAGGTCGCGCCTTAGCTTTTCGTTCTCATCAGTGAGCTGAGACGAGAAGCCAGAGTTAGAACCTTGTTGTCTGGAAAGCCTGATTAAGACAAGGCGGGGGCAGCTTGCTCGAGAGCAGCAATGATGGACAGAACGGAGGTTCGGTCATGTTGACGCTAACCTCTTGCACGGTTTCCTTGAGCTCTCCCACGGCTTGCATCAGCAGCGAGATCTCCTCGCTTGCAGTGTCCTGGCACACCGAGTCAATGTCCGCGATAGAATTGGGGTCAAAGATGATGCCTTCCTGTAGGAACAGCTCCTCCAGCAAATCCACATCCTCCTCCTTCAGGCTCAACCGTAGCTGAACACACACGGGTTCAGTTCAGAGTAAGGAAGATGCTGGTAATGGAAAACATAAGCTGAAGGCTTGATGTCAATCGACTCGGGTTGATTGGTACATACCTTGCTCAGTATCCTGTCACGCAGATCGTCCTGATCGTGATTCTCGATGATGGGTTTCTTTATGTTATCCACCACCTCAGGGATCGATTTAGGAGAAGCCTTGATGTGCTTCGTCCTGAAAGGGTGTTTTGTTATTTACCATAGATAACAGTGAATTAAGAACATCACAGTACAGGTGTGTAACTGAGCGACTGATATGCCATGTTCTGGGACATGCCTGGTTCCAAAGCGAAGCGTAGACAGACTCTCCGGTGCATTTGATGGGCTGGGAGAACAGCAGCATAGCAATGCCGCTCTTGAATTGCCACCCTGCAAGCAAGCAGTAGTGTTTAGACAGGGTACATGATATTGAAAATCCAGTATATAGTTCTTTTCCAAAAAAAAAAAACATGCTGGAGAAACTTTTCACTAACCAATGAATCTTGAAGAATGCGTGTAAGCTTTGAGTCACGGTAAGGCACATGGTTCTGTTTACCTGAAGATTAAAGAACATGACAGGTAAAACTAATCACAAACACATGGTGAGGTAACTTGAGTTTGTTCCTTCCACAAAAGATCCTTTTGTCCTAACCAGTTGTTAAGGCATTGATAACATTTCCTAGAGCTGAGAGGGACTTGTTAATTGTTTTTGCCTCGTCAAGAACCCGTCCTTCAGCACCAGTTTTCTCAACTTTCTCAGAGCCAGCCAAGTCAACAAGTATAATCTTCCCTGTTGTTGCCCTGTAAGGGTAAAAGGTAATTATCAACTGCAGAAAATAGCATAATTTTCTTCATAATTGCAGTACACATAAGTCTAGCAAGCTATGTTTGCTTCGCAACATCAGAGTAAACCAAGAGATAAATCTAACATTTGGAGAGTATTATCAATCTGCAGCAAGAAAGGATAACTGCATTTGCACAGAAATCGCTGCTACTTAGCAAGAACGGAGACTTGCTTAACGCAGTCCTGATTAACAGCATATGAAATCCAATTATTCAAGGTTACAAATGGTCTTACAGATATCATGATAAAGGAATCAACTTGAACACCTATCTAATGTTGCAAAGAATGTGAACAGTCTGTGAGAACCACCTCACCATGACGCAGAACATCCGTTTTCCTGATTTACAGACATAGATACATGTAATGCTGGTGTTTGGCATACCTCTCGTCTGATGTGGATCCGAATTGTACCGAGAAAATGTATATGCAGTGACTTCTGCTGCTGGCCAGGTTCATTTCTTTTTACATTAAGGATGGCATACCACATCACATTTATAATAAATGTTTCAGGACTCTAGCTTGACAAATAGAGGATACGTGTTTCCCCAACAGCTCTGTTCGCAATTCCTTGCTGTAATTTAGACAAGTAAATAAAGCTGAATTTGTATCTTTATATATAAAGGCATTCCAAGTAACGCACAAGAAAACTTACTGAAAGGTTCTCTAATGCCTCTGAACTGTTCAGGATCGATATCTGCAGGGATAATTGTACAGATGCCAGATATCAAAGGGAAAGCATGGAGGTCCTGATGCCAAGTACTTTCTGAATATCACAGAATAAATAGAATGGAAGGAAGGTGCCATGTAATTCGATCTGACCTCTGTTGCTCCAGAAATGTAAATCCCCTGGGTTTTACTTTCCTTGATCTGCAAGTTGTCCTTGGACAAGTCAAGAAGGTCCCTGAGATATGAAGAAATAAAGGTGATCCTCTCCATAGAAGCACTTCAAAAACATTGTCTAGAGAGGAAGCATGAGAAAGGAGAAATATCTACCAAATACTCACCTCACTTTTTCCAAATATATCTCCACCTGACAAATGGTAAATCAACTTATTTTACTAAATCAGCCAACCTAACAACGTAAGGGAAAAAAATCTAGTCTAGCAACATGAATTCTATATCAGATGAGGCTGGTATGTTACCATTGACAACTTCACAGTCCATGTGCTTCCTGATGATCCTAAACATACAAAGAGCTCATCCACAACTCGTTGTACTAGTCCAGTTTTCTGCTCATTGCAATGCAGGATGCTTGGTCCCTATATTAGGTTCCAAATCAAATAAATTACCAGGTCAAAGATGAAGCTACACCATCAACATTATCCCATAAACTAAAGCTCAAGAGCATTTTAATTTACCTCCATGCTATACGTCTTTCCAGCCCCAGTCTAGGCACAAGCAAATTTGAAGTAAACGTCAGTATGGTCAAAAGTGGTCACTAAGACACAGGTAACAGGTGTACTGCAAATTATGACTGTTAAAAGTAATTAGAAAGTTGTAATACGGCAGGCACTGCTTTAAGGAAAAAAAATGTTGTTTCACACAAACATCCTGTGCAGTAAAACTGGTCAATCAGCATACAGGGTGAGGGTGTGTGCATGAAACAATGTGTACCTGACCATAAGTAATTATAGTCCCATTTATTCCATTGATGGCATCTGTTTCCAGAATATAAACAATGACTATTAAAAAATCGAGCCATGATAAGAGTGTAGTAATAAGGAACAGCTGTGACTATCTTAAAGAACAAATCTAGAAGGACACAGGAAAAACAAACCTGAAACAATGGGAACAGCAAGAAAGTTGTAGACATCAGACTGTTGCGCATCTTCATAGAACACCTTGTCGAAACTGAATATGACATTTTCTTCTCTCTCATCCTAATTCAGGTGTTTGCCAGAACATTAGAAGCGGAAAAAAAAACTCAACATGAGGAGACTGGAAAGTCAAATCAACAAGACCACAGGGATGGTGATGATAAATGAATCTAGCGTAGAACAAACAGAGTTCATGTTAGATCCTCAATTCACTAGTTCCTGATTTCACTGTTGCTCACAGTACCTACAACATAATTGTGTAGGCCTATGCTTAAGCAGGATCAATGTTCTGAAGGTCATGATCATGAGGATTGTCAAGCAATTTTCAGTAAACTGATCTAGCATTCTGGTGTATATAATATAAGAACAGAACGGCGAACCCTACAAAGCAACACTGAAACAGCGCATGAACATTCACAGTATGCATTCGTCTTCCAAAAGCTAAAGAGGAAGCAGCAGACTGAAGCGGGTCTCCAAACCTTGAAAACAAAAGACTCCGAGTCCAGTCTCTTGAGGCAGACCCTATCGCCATTAGCCTTCCTCTCCTTGTGGCTCAGCGGCCTGAACCGCACGCACACAGTCACGTTGGACATCCTGCCAGATCAAGTGATCAACAGCGTGTTAGACTCAAACTAGAAGAGAGTTCCCGCATCACCTTGGACATGCTGTCAGTCCAGCAGCGAGGTAACAGTTTCCGCATAACAGTCTGATGGGGAGCGGACGCAGGGTCGCAGGGAGGCGGGAGGCTGTGGCTGGTACCGGGGAGCGGACGCAGGGAGGCGGGCGGCCGGAAATGCAAGGGGAGCCGGGTAGCGGGCGCAGGCGCTACGGCGCCACGGCGGTCGAGGTGCTCAGGCGGCGTCGGGCTTTGGACTTCGGGGACGACGATGTCAATTTTTGTGAATCCACGTTTCTAAAGTCCCCGATAGAAACTCCTCGTCCATTTTACCGATAGATATACATATAGATGAACGGCCTATTAAAAAATAATCTAAGATGCTTCTAGATTTACTAACTTCTCGTATCATATCAACAACTACAGAGGAGCCAGTCTCTCACACAATTCCATAAATTGTCGTTATCAACATAGCCTCTTCCTTCTTATTGTTTTTCCCCTTTCCATTCCTTTTTACCTTTTGGTTTCTCATATTTATCTATATTTTATTTTATTTTCTATATGTTTATTTATATATTTAGGGGGTGTTTGATCACCGAGCTAAATTTTAGCTCCCGTCAGTATCGGATGTTTGGACTGCTAGTTAGAAGTATTAAATATAGTCTAATTATAAAATAAATTCACACAGACTGTGGACTAAACGACGAGACGAATTTATTAAGTATAATTAATCTATGATTAGCAAATGCTGATGCTACAGTAACGAATCAGTTAATTATGGATTAATTAGGCTTAATAAATTCGTCTCGTCGTTTAGTTCTCGTCTGTGTAATTAGTTTTATAATTAGACCATATTTAATACTTCTAACTAGCGTCCAAACATCATATGTGACGTATGACTAAAAGTTTAGTCCCTAGGATCCAAACACCCCTTAGATGGCTAGTTTTAGAGTTACAATGGCAAGCCGGCGAATACACCATATTTTGCCAGATCAATCGCTGGTTACCTCCAGCAAACACTCGTTGATTAGCTATGCTGACGGTCTTAGTGGAATGTTTTTTTAATGAGTAAATAGTTTGATTATACGATGTACTTGGTTAACACACCAGAATGGACTAATGTTTTCCACTTGATATATGATGGAAGGTGTTGCATCATTTTGTGTATCAAAATCCGACGAACCATGCCGGTCTGGACAATTTGAGTATCAACTCTCGCGTCTACGTGATCGCCTTCTAAATACTGAGCTCGAGCGCATCGATTCTTCTTCGTGTGGCTTGAGGAGTAATGCGATCTTTCTGAATCTTTATCGATGTCGCCAACGACTACTGAACCTAGCTTGCTACGAGTAAATCCTCTTTGAGAACAACTGCTTGTGACTCAGAATTTATGACTAGATTAAGGCAAAAGGCCTTTTCCTTAACCTCATAATTCTTAAAAGTTCTATGTGAAAGTAAAGAACTAGAATCTTAATCTTGTATTTCTTATGCTTTGAATCCATTTAGCTCAATAAATTCACATAATCTATTATTTTTTTATGAAATAGATGTAAAACCTAAAAAATTTCATGGAAATTTTCTCCAAAACTTTCTCAAAATCAAAATATAGTTTTCAAATCTATTTTTGAAAACTTTTATTTTTTTTGTGTTGAGTGAACTCAATAATTTTCATAAAATCTTCTACAAATTCCCCGACGCCTTTCCCTAAAAGTGCCTTGTTTTTCCTCCCTTATTTTTGCTCTCTCTTCTTCCTCTTTTCTTTTCCTTTTCTTTTATTCGCCCTTCGCTTTCTTGACATGACACTAGACCCACTAGGTCCAATCATCTTCCCCCTATTATCTTCTATTACCCCAGGCTTAGGCACACTCCTTCTCACGACACATCCTCTCTCTCTTCGAAAAGACTTGCAACGTGAGTTTTAATTCTATAATCTACTTTATCAAGCTAAACACGAAAAGTAACTGCACAATTGCAATAATGTGTCATAAAATATAAAAAGGATAGTAGAAATCCAAACTCCTGATAACAAACAGTGACTCTTAATGGCCCTCTAAAGGGCCTTGCTTCCTTGATCATCACAAAGATCGAGAACAAAAGTTTGTCATGCGCAAAGGCCAAACTCTCACGTGGGTAACTCTATACGTAGTCTTAGATTAGCCTCACATGCAGGACTCCGGTAATCTCTCAAGCATGCTCTCCCATACTGCCTCCACTATGGCGAGCAGTCACGTTATTCGGTGATGTATTTGGACATATATGTAGATATATCCTAAGATAATGGGAATCTCATACAATGGTTAGTTTAGGGTGCTCTTAGATTAAAATATTTTAAAAATTTATGATGGATTTAAATTTATGGCAGATTAAAATTTCTACACAATCTTTCTCAATTCATCCCAAAATTCCAATCCCTCTCAATCCAAAAGTATTCAAATGCTGCCCTTTTTCTTTGGTGAGGAATGGATGGATTCATGCGTCACCCAATACATGTGTTCCTCAATTCCTGCATTAGTACTAATCCGTTTGTGTCCTCAAGTGTTGTTCAGTTAGTAGGGATTCTCAAGGGTCGTGGACGCCACATTCCTATGTTTTCACTGGGAGGCGAAAAGTGAAAACAGTCGGCCTTACAAAGTTGCCAAGGACACCACAAGCATGACCTAATCTTCAAGTTTCTTTTTTTTCTTTCGTGCAGGCAAAAGAGAAGATGTTGCAGTTAGGTGCAGCATTTTCTCTGCCAACAACTACTGAACTCATGGGCTAAAAAAAGGGGCGCGACAATCATCAGCAATCATGCCATCACCGGGCGTCGTCACATGCCCATGTGCAAATGCAGTGCATCAGCTTCCCCAGCGCACAGAAGGGTATCACAATGCAAGCAGGGCTAACATTGAAAAATGATCATGCGGCCATGCGGGCAACTAATGAACCTTTACCTATCATTGTACTGTGTATCCTTTCGGTGAGACAAAAGCGAGCGTCCTTTATCTCATCCTTTTTCTTTAGAGAGAGGACAATGCTTTGCTTCGCACTACTGCTACCGTAAAAACAACTACTGCTCTTGCTAGCTCATCATTTCTAGAATGCTATCCGGTTCAGTTAGTTACCATGCCGAGCCAATAAAGATCACTTACCTTGGTTGATATGGGCATATGGCCACATGACCAACTGGTTTGGGTTTTTCTAGAATGTTTACCAGTGTACCCAGGTCGCTTTGGAACACGTTTTATTTTCCGTGCCCTACGTTCCTGCTGTTTTTCTATAGAAATTCCATCACATTTTTATGAGATTTCTATAATTCCAAAAGAGGCCTAAATTAGCATACAACAAACCCCCTTATTCTGATGCTTGTTCTTTCAGAATATCTACTTGACAGAGAAACGCTTACGCTGCTAATCCCACTTAAGTCGAATCTTCTAAATGACAATGCGATCACTCTATGCCGGTTGAGAGTAAGTCTGCAAGTGTACTGCGGGTCTGCTTGGTTCCGTGACAAAGCTTTGGCATGCCAAAATTTTGACTATGTTTGAATCTAGACTAAAATTTAACCAAATAACAATTTTTTCATTCGAACGAGTTATTTAGGACTTAAACAACCCATTCAAAACGAAAAGCTTATTGTTTCACTAAATTTTTAGTTATATTTAAACGCGGTCAAAATTGTCAAAATTTTGTCATGCCAAAGATTTGGCATCGAACTAAGCGGACCCTACCCCCGATTGAGGAGTATAAACAGAGCTTGCTGCAGCTATGTAGCACTACGCTAATGACTGCATTCCGTATAACCAATATTCCAATAAGCAAGCAATGAAGTTGGGCAAAACACGCAGTTTTGTGGAGGTTGCAAAACACGCACTAGCAAACAGCCATCAATGACAGTGGGGGCCCGCGACGGGCGCCCTTTTACACTGGCCGTATGCGGTGGGCGGCGCTGGCCTTGGCCCGCGCTGATTGGTGGTGCCGTACGACGGCGACGACCTTTTTCCCCCCGTTCCACCACCACCCGTGGACGGTGGACCAGCAACGGCCGCGCTCAGCGGTGGCAGCTTGTGTTGTGTGGGTTGTGGACTTGCGGACGGTGGCCTCTCTGTTGGCTGGCTCCTGCGGATCGAGACATTACGGTGGCCTGTGGGCGTTCCAAGACCGGGTCCAGAAGCAGAGTCGGTGCAGCAGCCAGCCAGCCAGCCACATAGGAGGTGCCCGCTTTGTGGTGCGCACCGCGTACAAACACGCAGGACGGCTAGTCGGCTACAGCTCGGATTAATGCTCGCCCCCCCGTCTGTTGGTGGTCCTACCAACCGTGTTTCGTCTCCGCAAGCCGCGAGACGAGGTACCGTTCCGTTCCGTTCCAATCTTGGCTCGCAGGTTTCCTCTTGCTTTGCTTGTGCGGCTTTGCATTAAAAAGCGCATTTCTTGGTTAAAACGACGGGGGGAAAAACCGAAAGATGGCACGGAGGACGTACTGGGGTGGGAGACGGGGGGAGGGTGGGAGCGCGGGACACATCAGACATGTCATGTCACGATGTTTGCCCATGCTCTGGCATAGCTCGTCGTGGGATCGTTCAGTCTTTCTGTTTTACGCAGCTAAAGCAAACATAGTAATGAACCGCGGTACATCGCATGGCGCCTCGTAGCTAAGATCCGGCATCATTCCAATTAAATTAAATACTCCATATGTATATCGGTTCAAAATTATAGATCAACGTGAGCTTTGACCTACTATTCTGATTAAAAATTTACAATTATTATCTATTTTTTATTACGATTTAACTTAACATATAGTATACTTATAGTTTAATTCTAACCTAAACTTTTTTATATATTTATATATTTTTTAAATAAGGTGAGAGGGACGAATGGTCGTACTTCATCTTAAAAGAATTAAACAATCTATAGTTTGTAAGGGCAATTTCAATGTGTAATTTAGCAAGAGGTGCTAAGAATTGACACACCACGAGTTGCTAAGATAGAAAAAACATATTCTAATGTGTAGCTCTATAGTCCATGCTATAATGAGACCCATTTGATTTAATATATAATCTTTCCTACTAGCAACATTGATGGTGGGTGAAGAGAAAATGAGAAGAAAATATTGTTTTTAATCTTAGCATCAGGTGCTAACTGCTAAGCTAGCACCCCGCTCCAATGTATAGCATCTCATTTTTCTTTTTCTCTCTTGTCATAGCACCCTTAGATTATACATTGGAGGTGCTCTGATGGGTTTGAAAGGAGAGGAACGGCTCTTAGAAAAAAAACATAGAAAGTGTATCATCCAACAAACATAAAAATTGCTCCACGGCGCCACGCCGCCGCCCCCAAAACGACATAAAAAGGGGCGAAAAAGTGAGTAAAGCTTGAAGACCACGGAGGAGCAGGGGATATAAAGATGGACCGAGTCCACGTAGCTCTTCAAGCTCCCCTTCCGTTGGCAGCGTGTGCAGCTAGCTAGCAAGCACTGTCCAGCAGGCGAGACTCGAGAGGCGAAGGCGACGGGCAGGGAGCTCTCACGCGGACTCGACTCCGCAGCCGCGCTGCCGCGACCCTTTCCCTCTCCAGCTCTTCTCCCGGTTTCGAACGAGGGAGGCATCAGGTGGCGGCCAACCGCAGGCGGCCACGCCCACCGCGACGATGGCCGCGGCGGCGCTGCGGCCGCACAAGGCCCCGCCGGCGCGCGTGCCCACGCGCTGCGCGGCCGCGCTCTGCGCCGCGTGCTTCCTCCTCGGCGTCGGCGTCGTCAACAGGTCCGTCAGTCGGCCCGCCCCCCCGAATCCGCCGTGCTTTCAGCCGGACTCCCCGCCCGCCTCCACTTCCTCGCCCTCCCCTCTGCTGCCGCCTGCCGCAGCCTGTCCTGTGCGCCGCGAATTGAGGCAATGCTCGCCGATTTCCCACATTGGTTGGTGCGCTTTTGTTCTGCAGGTACTGGGCAGTTCCTGACGAGCGCCCCGGTTGCCCGGACAAGGTAACGCGAGTTTTTTCTCTCACAGATTCTCCCCCCTCTTGCTTTCGTGTTCTTACCGTCATACACATTTCCGCCCTCCAATGTTCCAGGGAAGCTCCTCCGACCACTCGAGGGCCGCGCTGAGCCAAGTGTCACAGACTCGCGAAGTCATCATGTAATGCCACGGGCTCCCTCCAGTTCTGCTGGGCTCCCGGGTCCCGGCCCTGGACTTGCTCTGTCCTGAATTTATCTGATCAACACATGGACTTGTTATGGTGTGCTGGTGCTTTCGACCGCAGGGCCTTGGATAAGACGATATCTGACATCGAGACGCGCCTGGCTGCGGCTAGAGCCGCCCAGGCGATGAGCCAGGGCATGTCGCCGAGCGATTCCGAGGGCGACCATGGAAGCGCGCGGCACAGGATGTCGCTTGTCATGGGCGTTTTCACCACGTTTACGAACCGCAAGCGGAGGGAATCGATAAGGCAGACATGGATGCCGCAAGGTAGATGCCCTTTTCCTTCCATCTTGTGCCCTGGACTGTGGAGCCTATGTTTCCTGTGTGAAATGTTGAGCGTTCTCAGTGTTTTATGGCTTTCAAGAAAAAGCAGGGAAACCTTCTTCTAAAAGGAATTGAGCGTTTGTAGGTGATCAGCTGCGAAGATTGGAAGAGAAGGGCGTCGTTGTCCGCTTTGTTATTGGACGCAGGTATGGCCTTGTTTGCAGTTGGGAATGAAAAAACAGACAGCGACGCATTGTTCCTGTGCTGTGCGTTCCTCAAAGCTGGGATTCCTTCCTGCAGTGCAAATCCGAATCCAGACGACGAGGTGGACCGTGCAATTGATGTGGAAAATGAAGAATACAGTGATATCTTGAGACTTGTATGTTCAGTTGATTGCTTTCAGCTTTTCTTTTCCTTTTAAACCAATGATAGCCGGTCAGCCACCACTGATGCGTTTGCAACGTTAATCGCCCTTTACAGAATCACGTGGAAGGCGATGGAGGGCTCCCTATGAAGATCCAAATGTTTCTTTCAACTGCTCTTACCATGTGGGATGCTGATTTCTATGTAAAAGCTGACGATAATGTTCATGTCAACATTGGTATGCAAACACATGCACTTTCAAGTTTCAGTTTGATCAATCAAGTGTACCACTGGTGCATCACACTGAGATCGGGGCTCTCTTTCAATGCAGGTATCACCAGGTCAATTTTGTCGCGGCACAGGATGAAACCTCGGGTGTACATTGGCTGCATGAAATCCGGGCCTGTTGTTGCTAAAAAGTAATGCCCCATATTTGCTGACTTCTTTCCACGTTTTATGGATTTGACAAACATGGTTCATTTCTATGTCTATTGAACAATCAAGACCACAGTTCCACATTTACTTATTATAAGGACTATTCTTACCAGAAAATCCCTAACACATTGTTTTGTCTTACCAACATTTGTTCTGGCAAATGACATTATAAAGTGCCTGTTTAATGTTAACAGTGACTCCAAGTATTATGAACCAGATCACTGGAAGTTTGGGACTGCGGGTAACAACTACTTTAGGCATGCGACACGGCAGCTGTATGCTGTAACAAGGGATTTAGCAACTTACATATCAGCAAACCGGTGAGTTGTAATGATGGTGTGCAATGCTACATACCAGATTGATTAGCTGTATTGTCTCATTTTTTTTACACCACTTTCAGGCATATCCTGCACAAGTATTCAAATGAAGATGTATCATTTGGCTCTTGGTTGATTGGGTTGGAAGTCGAGCATGTTGATGAGAGAAGCCTTTGCTGTGGTACTCCCCCAGGTTGGCATGCCCATTTACACTCAATTTTTCATGTTTATGTGTCATTTACCCCTGTAGCATCTAGCTAATTATTGATGCTCGTTGGGATACTGGCAGGATTTTGCTTAACCTTGAAGTTAGTTGCTTTATTGTACTATTTGGTTGAGCTAAATTTTGAATTCTTTTAGTAAGAAAAGTATGATATGAATGTGCAACAACTACACCACCGGCTAGCATCCATGTTCATTAGTCAAAACTTGCTTTCTCCAGCTTTCTGTCCTCCGCTTACCAGCAGTGGCCCCCATACTTGACCAAACATGGTCATAGGCTCATAGCTGATGAATTGGTGTTCAAAACTCAACAGTAATCACACCAATACATTCCAAGACCCCTGATCATTTGTTTCTACCCTTGGCGCTAAGGCGGCGGCACACCAGTGCCTAGCACCTGAGGTGATTAGGCAGGCTAGGCGGGATGGTAGCGCCTAGCACCTAATCGATGCCTGAAATTTGTATTTTCATTTATTTGAACGCAACCAGCAGTGAGCAGTAGATGATTACTTTTGAACAAACTAAAAATATAACGATGTTAATGCCATGTGGAAAATTTCCTGCCATTTTGTGCAAGTGTACTCCTTGTTGGCCTTCTCCTGAAGCAATGAGCTTCTTGCCTGTCAGATTCTTCGTGGCATGGTTCTGTCTTTTCATGTTCAATGTTGCTGCAATTGGTGCTATTCTTCTTATTTGGGAATTGGGAATGAATGTGTTCCCCATACGGTGTAGCTGACCAATCATTACTGCCGGCTCCGATCATGATAGGCATGCTTTCAGATGCAACTAAAGGGAATCTTACCTGCTTTCAGATGCAACTAAAGGGAATCTTACCTAATCTTAATCTGGTGTGCCATCTTTGATGATCTTGCAGACTGCGAATGGAAAGCACAAGCTGGGAACCCATGCGCGGCATCCTTCGACTGGAACTGCACTGGCATCTGCAATCCGGTGGAGAGGATGACAGAGGTGCACCGGCGATGTTGGGAAGGCCGTGGAGCCGAAGGGGGCACTCACAGTTTTGAGAGCCAATAGTTGGCGTTGCATCATTTTTTCCCCGCTATGTAGGTCCCTGTAAGTAGTATGTTGAGATGAGCTTGTATGCGATGGCTCAGTTTTTCAGGATGTGCAGCAATGCCATCTTTTCCTGGCCAGTTTGCGTGCGGAAACTGGGGGTAGAAGATGAGGAGTACAGCCCGCAATTGTTTCTAAAAACTGAAAAATACCTCACTGGATGCTTGTCCCGAATTGGTTGATTGGTAACTGGTTGATCCCTGAAGATTCTCTATGGGGGTTCTCTTGATTTGTCTATATGACACTGAATTACTGAGCGTGGAGGATCTGGTTCCTTTTCTTGGAAAGAAGAGCAGGTGAAAGCTTCGTACCGGAATTCAGAGCTGACATGTAATAAATTGTAAACTCCAACGATCTATCTTCACATCATAGCAATCACGCATAAATAACAAATTTACCCCCAAATTTAACATCGTTTTTTTGTTGCTTTTTGCTCAAGTACGAGTATACCGAGTTGGTCAGATACAGATGTGCGCAGAAAACTGCGGACACAGGCCTTAAACATTTCTTTGCTGACGGCTGAGTACCGAGTACATGTGCAGCAACAAAGATATACATCGAAATACACAAATACGAATACACGGATACATGTTGTGTACTCTATCCCCATCTATTCCAATTTATAAGCCGTTTAATCATTTCCACACCAAATTTGATCAATTCATCTTATTAAAAAATTGTGAAAATATGGGGGGAAAAATCAAGTCATAGTTAAATTACATTATACACTAAACTAAATCATAATTAAAATAAATATGATTATGATTTTTTTTGAAAAAGATGAGTAAATCAAATTTGATGTCAGAAAAATCAAATAATTGGAACGAAGAGAGTACTCATATATTCTTTTCGTCTCAATTATAGGTCGTTTGATTTTTTTGGCATAAAATTTGATCAACTTATTTTATTAAAAAATTGCGAAAATACATAAAATTCAAATTATATTTAAAGTATATTATATATTGTAAAATAAATCACAATAAAAATAAATAAACGATAATTGTGTTTTTAATACAATGAGTAAGTTAAATTTAATATATAAAAAAGTTAAACGTCCTATGGATTGGATGAATTCGGACACAGGAGTACGTGGCAGCGTGGCACTACGAACTCGTCCACGGAGCCCAAGCAGCAGAGGCCAGGGGCGACACGAATCGCCGTCGCCTTCGCCTTCGCCGCCCACCTCCTCCTCCAAGCAAACGGAGCTGAAAAAGCCCAGCCGCGACGCCACCCCACCACCGAGTACCTCTCCATCCGCCCCTCGCCTCCTCCTCCTTCTTCCGGCTCCTCGTCACCCTCCGCTCCGCTCCACGCCCCCCCCCCCCCGTCTCCTCCCGCTACATGGGAGCGCGGGCTCCGTAGGGTGTCGCCGCCGCCGCCGCCATGTTCGAGTGGCTGGTGAGCCAGGTGCTCGACGGCCTCCTCCGCCGCTACGTCAGGAGCATCCAGAAGCAGCAGCTTAGGATCGAAATTTGGAAAGGTCAGTCCTCGATCCCCTCCCCTCCTTAACTCCTTTCTAGCGCCGCTTCTCCCAATCGCGCGCAAACTAGCGGCAACTCCGCTGCGCTGTCATTCGTGCGTGTCCTGTTGCCGCAGCATTAGTTCTGGAGTGGAATCCTGTGACTGCGTGCGGTGTTTCGCTCTTCTGGGCTTTCATCACAGTGTAGTACTCCTGCCTCTTCAGTGTATAGTTTGATCGGACTTCGGGGTTTTATCTGCAGTTTGTGCATTGTTCAGTATTTCATTTGTTTGCGTTCCATCTCTACTGGATTTTAAGATATGATGAGTTGCTAAGTAATTCATTCTTCCTGGTGTTGATCGTGATTTTGTCTTTTTATGATCCCGTGATACTCCAGAGGAATTACTGCTGGAAAATGTAGAGCTGATTCTGGAAGCCTTCGACTACCTGCAGTTGCCGTTCGCGCTGAAGAATGGTAGTGATTTTTCAACTCAATTGTAGTGTTTTCCTATGTGCTAACCGTTGCATAGTTGTAAAATTATAGTTCTACTCCACTGCTTTACAGGACGAATTGGGAAGCTAAGTATCAGGATTCCATGGAAAAAGCTTGGATGGGACCCGATCATTATTGTCATAGAAGATGTCTTTGTTTGCGCAGGCCCACGGGAGGATTCTGAGGCATGTCATTGAGTTTGTTCATAGTGCACTGCTCAATTTACATGTCAAATGTGTTTCAACCCTTTTGAGTTTTGACCAAATAGATTCTTCGGTTCTTTATCAGTGGAAATCAGATTCCTTGGATAAGAGAGAACTAGCCGGAAAGTTGGCGAAACTTAATGCCATCGAGCTTGCTAAATTTTCTAGAAGAGTTACAGGTCAGCCTTCATACCCATGTTTCTTATAGGCTGTTTGGATTTAGGGATAGGGTTTTAGGATTGGGATCAGGATATGTCAGTCGAGTAGTTCTAATTTTGTATCCTGGTCCTTGTGCCACCTCTGTATCCCCAAATCCAAGTACCCTTTTGTTGGTTTAGTAATTTTGAAGGTAATTTTATCTTCATAATTTACTTCACCGTTAGCTTAGCTTGACAACTTCGATCGTGTATTCTATTGGTAGCTTTAGGTTTTGTTCTGTCACCATTTGTGTTTATTTTTCTACAGCATGCCCTTTCTATTCTATTGAATATAAAACTTCACTGAACTGTGATGTAGACAAAGCCTCACAATTTTTCATGTCTTGTATACTAAGCATGTGTGCAAGATATGTTCACCAAAGAACCTTCATGGAAAATATTTGAAGATCTCCCATAGTAAACTCTTTGCAATCACGTGCTAATGTGTTTCCTGTACTTAAAAGTTATCACAACGTTAACATAATTGCTTTCATGTGTATTGAGAAATGCAGTTTACACTATTCATGGCCTTTCCTTTCTTTTGACCTCTAGATAACCAAACGGGGCAGTCATTTTTGTCCTATATATCAGCAAAGGTAACCAACCTGTATTATTTCATTTGAACATCACAATTTTTTGAAGGCTGTGCTGAAATATTGGTTATTTTTTCGCTTTTGTTTGACTCATGATGGCAGATACTGGACAGCATCCAAGTTTCTATACGAAATGTTCATATTGTATACATGGATACCCAAGCCAGTCAAGTATGTCTGCTCTATCTGTTTTTTTTAATAAAAAAATCTGTTGGCCACTGTTGTGCGTGGTTTTGTTTCAGTTGACATCCAAGTTTGGCTATCTTGTTTCCTAAATTAGGTCTGAACCTTTTTCTAAAAAAATCCCATAAAGATGGTCAGAAAATATATTCAAACGCTGAATCTAATTGCATTACCTTAGCCTATTAGGGGCCCTTTTGAATCCCCCTCCCCCTTCTCTGATCTTAACTGTTATCTTTTCTTGATCGTGAATCTCTCAGCTATTCTGATATATGCCTCTTTTTTTGGTGATATGTCGATAGGGGAACTTTGTATTTGGTTTGGAATTCTCAAGTCTCTCAGTACAAACAGATACCCAGAAGCAAAGTTTTACCATGTGAGTTGTCTAATCATTTCATTCCTTTTTATTCTAGAAAAACAGTAATGAAGCAATATATCGAGAACGAACTCTTCCACTATGCTAGTTAACTTCATTCTTATCCTTATACAACTTATTGTCAGTATTTGTCACTTTAAGATTAGGATTAGGACATGTTTTGTTTAGGAAATATAATATTGGAACATATGGAACTGAGGCGCAGTTACTAGATAGATCCCCTGGCTGGTCAGGAGGAATCCTGCTGAAATCAGGAATCTCAAGTGCTTGGTTAAGCAAATATAGAGCACCATAGGAAACTCAAAGATAGAGCCTTACAGCAAAAACTCAAAAGTAAACTATTCTGGTTCAGTTTTGAGCTCCTTCAAGGGCTGAGGCATTCATGCCTAGTGGTAGTTTCTATAGTATGCTTCAATGTTAAGCTGGCAATATTCCCAATGCAATGCGGCACTAAGGTATTTCCACATAATCGCAAGCATTTCTCGTTTTCCCAGGTGGCCTCCTTGATGGGAGGCTCTATCAACCGACCTATCGCTCAGATGCAATTACTAAGAAATAATGGAGAACATAAATGCTTTCCTGCAGTATACAGTGAAAACCATTAGAAACTTTCCACAAAGCCATTAACATAAAAAATGAATGGTTATAGAATATGGACAAATTGTGGAAACATTGTTGCCATGTACTTTATAGTCTCATAGACATGATTCAGTTTTATATTTTCATTTCAATGCAAAATATTCATGGTCATTGATTCTATGCAGGTCATTGATGGGTAGGTCAAGACAAGATGAAGTAAATAAGATAATAGAGATATCAGATGTTGGAATTTACTGTCATCAGCTAGAAGAACAGCAGGACCTATGCCATGTTGATGCTCTTGGAAATGGTCACTCAAGGGATGATTACCTTGTAAATC
Organism: Paspalum vaginatum; assembly: GCA_030272315.1. Lineage (NCBI taxonomy): Eukaryota > Viridiplantae > Streptophyta > Magnoliopsida > Poales > Poaceae > Paspalum > Paspalum vaginatum. The sequence continues at coordinate 2,113,430 of CM059018.1, read as the reverse complement.
CATTTTGCGTGACTGTTTCTGTGCTTGTAAGCGTGTTGTTCCCTTAACATGTTTCCATCAATGTTTATACTGTCATCAGTCTTCTTTTTCCAAAATGCTTCCAAAGCTTTCTGACTGCTCTAGTTACCTAGTTACCTTTTCACTCAATATGACCAGCCTGATCTAATGCCACCGTCCCTTCTTTGTAGGCTAATAAAGCTGCAAAGCTTGATGCTGCCCCTCAGTATGACATGACTATAGAGCTAACTGCATTGGTTTGTTTTACAATTATTTTTCTACATGTCCAGTTTTATAAGTAGCTCCACGTGTCATCTGTGAAGAACTTTAGGACTGATCTGAGCGTCACATGCTCATATTTTCATATTGTCTCTGTAGGCCCTATCGGCTGATGAAATCCAGCTCCAGCAAATCTTAAATCTTTGTGACTACTTCACTATCTGTGGTTTGCGAACAAAGTAAGCTATTCTAATTTAACAGCTAAAAACACCTTGTTATTCTATTGTCAAAATCTATTATTATTCGTTTTTATATGGAAACCATGAGTTTCTTTTGTTGTTTTTTCATAAAAGATTTTGTTCTTGGTTTAAAGTTATTGTCTGTTCCACTTGCCCTTGATCCTTCTACCTTCGAATGCATAATGCTGTAATTTCATGCACGATAGAACTGCCACAGTAAAGCCACCAAAGGAGGTTATGCGATTGTTAGCACATATTTGTTCCCTTCTAAGTGCGAGGAAAGAGTGTAGAGGAATAGAGGAACGCCACACACTCTAACATCTATATAGCTAATATGACTTGGTCTTTTGTCCTAGTCAGTCTATACAGTCTTTAGCACTTGCCCGCAGTCAAGCGGGAGGATCTTGGAGGGAAAGACTTGACCTAAAATCAGTAAACAACTTTGGTCATGTTGTTCGTGAACTGATGCGAAGACGGGGCATGGAGCACACAGATCTGCCCTAAAGCAACCTTCTCGCGAACAAAGAGTGTGTCGATCTCAATGTACTTTGTGCGACGATGATGAACTGGATTAGCTGTCATGTAGAGAGCACTTACGTTGTCGCAATAAACGGCAGTCGCCGAAGGGATCGAGATGTGGAGCTCCTGAAGCAGCAGCGTGGTCTCGATTCGATGTTCATTATAGGGTCTTGGATGTCGTGGAAACACAAACCTTTGTGTTTTGATGGTTCTTCTCCTAGCATTGCAGCAGTTTTGATCGCGGCTAAGGAAGCTGCTTGTGGTATATGGCAGGGGCTGAAGGAATTTCCTTCAAGCATGCCCTAGGGGTGGCAGAGTTATTGTTTATGGTTCTGGTCACGGGTTGTTTTCTTTCTTTAGCAGGCGTGTATGTTAAGCTACAAGCCAGGTGTGCGCGTGTTCGAGTGAGTTGAGTTAATGGTGATCCTGTGTTCTTTATCCCCCAAACTTTCTTAATACAATGATACACAGCTTTCCTGTTTGAAAAAAAAAATCTTCCCCGTCTGAGGAGCCATCCAAGAAACGGCTCATGGCAACAATATTTTTACAATGTAATTCTCGTGCTTGAATATATGGAACTCATTGGATTTACTGGTTTGTTGAATGTGAACAATGGATGCTAGATTTTGAGTTACCCATAATTGCTGATGCAGAAAACAAACTGTAACAACATTTGTGTGACTTTACAGATATGGTCGTTACCGTCCATCTCAAAGCTCTTTATCTAAGAGACATAAAGGATGGCAGAGGATGTGGTGGCAGTATGCTCAGAATTCTGTATTAGCAGATGTTCACAGAAGACTGAAGAAAACTTCATGGCGTTATTTGGAGCAGCGACTGTAAGTTTGACTTTCCTTGTTCAATTTGATCGTGAGATTTGAAATGAGAAATACTATGCTAATTGAACAGCACAATGTAGCCATGGTGAATTTGAAATTTCTTGAAAGTTGTTCTTTACAACAATAAAGAAACATGTTTGATTTGATTGTCTTCTTTTGCGTCAAGGTTAGGTTGTCAATCACAGCACATGCACTAAATGGTTTCATGAATGCATTTCAGTTCCCTTCAGGGAGCTCAGCTAAAACAAAGCATGGAACAGGCAGGATTATCAAATCATTTTTTTTGTTTTTTTTGTGGTTTCCTGTTGTAACCATTGAAACACCACTCTTGATTTGAGTCCAAGCAGAAGGCTAGACCTTAAAAATAAGCATGCGGCTTATTCACTACCACTGTGAGAACACTTTCAATTTTATGATTCATGTTCACTTGTCTGTACCGCCTCGTTTCGATCATTTTCCTTGTTTTAATCTACCATTTTCCTTGTTATTGGTTTATAAAACGTGATCCAACCTAAGAGGAACTAGGTGGGTCTTCATTAAGAGGAAGAAATAGGCACCCAAACTCGAGCCGGAGAGGACTCGATTTGGTGGTTGGATGCTTGGCCTCATTTCTTACCCAACCAGCTGAGCTAGGCTTACTTTCTATGTTGCTATCGGATTATTAATACACATGTAAATATGACAGCCTTTAATTATGCCTTTTCTATACATCTGACAGAAATCACCTCCTAAGATATGTCAAATTGTACCGAATGAAATTGGAGCTTTTGCAGAAAGGGCAGGTATGTATTTCTTTGTAAAGTTTCATCTTTCATGTTTCTGAAGTACACTCAATGAACACCTATTATGGTTTAGTGCAAGGCTGGGTAGCTGTAATTTTGCTTACTGATTCCCACCTTTCTAAAGTTTACACATAAATCATATGGTTTGAGCTTGTCATTTGCCACTGCCGTGTTTGGCAGAAAGGCCTCACACTGAGCTCACCTCACCTATATTTAGAATGTAGTCACACTGTATAGCCCCTTCTCGAGTTGTTGACTCTTCATCATACTGTATTTTATGGATATAATTTCTCTTCAAATAAATTTGTGAATTAGAATTTGGATTTTATATATATCAGGAGATTGTTTCTTCATTCATATACATATTGTTTCTTCACGTCATTCTTTTCACGGATTTACGTTCAATGCTTCTTTTTTTTTCAGATTGTTAGTGAAGACACTCTACAAGAGCTGGAAAACATGGACAAAGAATGTGATATAAATGAAATACTCAACTACAGAACGATTGCAGAGCAACAACTGCAGGTTATTGATGATTTTATTAAGAATGTGTGATGGTTATTCTGAATTACACTTTGTTCACTTTAGGCATTGCGTATTTTGTGTTGGATTTCTGGTCATACAAAAATGGGCGAAGTCCAAAATGACAATATATGTGATAGGCTAGGGCTAGCACCAATTGAAAAAAATCTTGTCCAACACCAGTTGAGATGGTTTGGACATGTCCAATGGAGGCCTCCAGAGGCACCAGTGCATAGTGGAATCATAAGGAGTGACCTTAATGTGAGGAGGTGTAGGGGGCGGCAGAATGTGACATGGGATGAGGCAATTAAAAAGAAAGATGATGGAATATACTTGGAGTCTTAGACTTGGATAGGTGTGGATGGAAAGCAGCTATTCACATGCCTGAACCATAGTTCACCCTGTTTTCCTTTCCCTCTCCCTCTACTTGATTGGGACTAAAAGGCTTTGTGGTTCTTGTTAGCCATTATAATTGAAAATATCTTTACCTAAACATTTTGACCACTGTAATTGAATTTGCATTTACCTACATTTCAATATAGCATCCACTGTTCATGGTTGGTGCACCACTTGGTCTGGCCATTTAAAATGGTTTGATGATGTTTGAACTATTGTTAGACTGGCCGCAATGGCCTCCTGGTTTGGCTGCAACACGGTCCGGTATTGTGTCCATGAAAGCTAAGGAGGAGGTCAGCGCCCTGCAAATTCGGAGGGCCTCTCCCGTCCTGTATTGCTCGCACCTGTCACTCTGCTTGCCAAGGTCATGGTCCAGCGGCACCAGGCTGCAGCAGTGGAGGTGGCTTGGAGAGAAGGAGCGCAGTGGCGGCCATGGATGGGGCGGTGGTGGCCGTGGACCGGGGGGGGGGGGCGCATGGAGCAAGGGATTTTGGTGAAAGTGAGCATGCATCATGGAGGGCAGAATGTTGGTGTGGGGAGGAGGAAGAAGATAGGTAGTATGATATTGGATGGGGATGATATAGAGATTGTAGTGGAAGGAGATATAGAGGACAGTCTCTTTCAGAAGAAGCTGGGAATATTCCTTTAGAGGAAATATAGAAGACATGCTTGCGAATACTTAGCCTTGAAACCTAAGCAAATATTGGCTCTTGGCTCTCCAAGGCTTACACACTGGGCTCTAGTTTCTTGTCGGTGCATATCTGTTTGTGCATCATATCTGAAGTGTTAGCAACTGAGGGGTGACTTGACACCACAATGATGTCCAGGTCCTTGTATTCATGCATCGCTTGGCACATCAAATACCAGCTGCCAAAAACGAAATTGTTTGAAGGCAATTTCTATGAGCCGCTGGGAAAAAAACCCTATTTGAAGGCATTTGCTGTGAAGGACCCAATTGCATGTCATGTATAAGTTTCTTTGAACTGGGACTGAACCAGGGGTATTATAGCATTTCTTTTGGGTAGAAAGTAATTTTGATTCATTATCCAATACTGGAAGGATAACATCATGTTTGTCTAATGCATGCAATATTGGAAGTTATATATCTTTAGTTGAGCATTCTTCTCATTTTTCAGCAAAACTATGATAACATAGTCCTAATTCTTGTTTAAAAATGTATTTTCCTTGTTTTTTTGGCATTATCTATGGTAACACAGTAACACTTCACTTATCATTGGTAGGAATCGTTGGTTAAATCTACCAAAGATAATTCTAGTCCAGGAAGTCCTCGAACCGACGGACAGTCGACAGGGGCAAGCCAGGGATGGCTAAACTGGCTCTCTCTTGGAATGCTTGGTGCTGGTGGAACAGCTGACAGTAGCTCATTTGCAGGTGTTATTTCTGAAGACATTATCAAGGTCATGATTTATAGCCCTTGACTTATATTCTGCTTATGTGGTTAGCCAGTTTTATTGAACTCAGTTTTTAGGAGCAGGCAGTTATAAGATCTTTGTTTCTGATTTCAGGATATATACGAGGGAACAGAATTTCATCCTGTATCTTCTGCTGAAAATTGTTTGACTAAAGAAAACTACTATTCTTTGTTTGTTAGATTATCTGTTTCTCAGATAGTCGCAACTGTCACATCCAGGCAAGTGTTGCAATTTTGTCTTTTCTGGCCCTTACATAACTAGTACTTCCTCCTCCATTGAACTTAAAAACGTCATATGTTAATGACCTGAGGGAGTATAATACATTTAGTGAATATGACATTGCCATGTTCTTCAAAAGCATTGATTAAAGTTAATTACTCAATGTTTTTGACAACTCCAGTAACTATTTCTGTTATGGCTCTAAATCTGTGGTTACCACTTAGGCCCTTTTTGGCACAGCCCAGAGTCCAACTCCACGATGGAGACAGTTTGTAGACTGAATTAGATTTGTTCACAAAATTATTTTAATCTAATCCAGGAACAAAATTATTCATCTAATTGTCTGTACATAGTCACAGCTCCAGCTCCATAAATTTCTAGAGCTAGTGATGACCAGCTCACTCCAGAAAATTTCTAGAGCTTGAGCTGTCCCAAACAGGTAGTTAGTCTTTATAGGAGTTCTAACAACTCACAAGGGAGGAAAATACATATACTTAATACACATCACTGTGGCAATTGAACTCTTAATTATTATGTTCTGAATGTTCGCAAATATTAGCAGCTTTGTGAAATACTGAAGTATCAGATGCTGTAGGATTCTGTGTGGCCTTATTGAGAGTCCCAACCACTCACATTAAAAAGTGGCCCTACCGGTTGTTGCCCCCCCCCCCCCCCCGCGACCTGATGTGCGATCTTTCTCCGCGGTGTTCGGCAGTCAGCAAAGTACCTAAGGAGGCAAGGAAAGGGCTTAATTCTCTTATCATTCTTGTCGCTTGGATTTTGTGGAAACATAGGAACGCGTGTGTGTTCGAGGGTTTATTCCTTGTATTTCCCTTGTCTGCCAGGAAGTGGAGAAGGAGAGCAGGCTCTGGAGTCTAGCTGGAAACACAGCGCTTCATGAGCTGCTCGGCAGGGCATGGTGACCCAACACTTAGTGGTTGTTTTTTACCTTGTGTGTGGCATGTCTGTAATCTAGAGTATTGGTGTGGAGGGGGGAACCACCTCTTTTGTTCTGTCTCTTCTATCTTAGTGAAATGACACACAACTCTCCTACGTCGTTCGAGAAAAAAAAGCCCAGCTGTCCACGTACCGGATAACTCAGGCTGTGTTTGGTTATTTTGTAAGAGTTGCCCAAAATGCTGCTTATCCTGAACTTAACGAAAAGTCACATGAATAAATGCATTGGTGGTGCTTTGAAACCCAACAAGAGCCACATGAACCAAAATAAGACAGTAATGTAATAGTAACAAGAATGCAACATGAATAAATGCAGTTTTACAAAGCCATTCAATTAATAATCAATTCTTCATAAGTCCTGCCAGTTATTTTGTTCCTTTTCTCATGCACATATAGCACTAGCAACTCAAAACTTCAATAAAGTTCAGTTGTTTGCAGCCAATGGTCACGTTTTCTTTTGCTGCCTAAATGGTTTAACTTAGAGGGGGTGTGAGGCCCCTGGTTATCGACTGACTTTTCTCCGTATTGATGGTTTAGGAGGTTCGGCATGAAGCTTGTCAATGCAGTGTTTGCTGGACTCGGTATGGAATGTAAAATATGGGATGATTCAGCAACTATTCTTGCCTGGCTTGATTCTCTTCAGGTTATCAACCCGTTAAATGAAATGGAAATGTTTCTGGCTGAAAAGGTACACTGATTTAATCCTCAGATCTTGTTGTTCCTTTTTGTGGGCTGCTTATTTCTTAAATTGATTTATATTTTAGTGTAGTAGCAGTGATGGTCTCGGGGCACCTGCTATCACTGTCCAAGTTGACTTTCCGAAGTCAGACCAAAGATCAGAAGCTTCAACAAGAGTACTTATGTTCTTTTCTATCGATTTAGATATAAAGTTATTGCATTTATGGTATTCATGCTTGCTGATTCTAGGTATGTTGTCATGTTCCATTTCAGGTTGTTGTCCAGGAATTCAGTGGCATCTATGAACCAGAATTCTTTCTTAATGTCCTACACATCTATGATCTCTTTTCCTCCTTCCAGTTTCAGCATGAGAGGGTAAGTATTATTGTTGCACATCCACATTCTATTGTAATCTGTTTTGTAGCTTCTTCCTGTATTACTTTTACTGAGTTTTTCTCATACTACTGTTATTGAGTTCTTATGCACAAATTTACTTACCATAGCTGAGTTTGGTAATGAAGAAAGAGATGGTTGCAGTAGCCAATAGTGCAACGGGTTTCTCAAACGAGACTTTTTGAGAATGTTTAGTAGAATAGAAGTTAGAATTCTTGATGTTGTAACTACAGTCCACTATATAAATATTTTTGCTACTTTCCAATAATGCAAAGCCAGTTCTTCTCTACTCGTACAAGATTATCTGATTTTTCCAGCATTTCTCATGGATCAGCTGCTTTGGGATTCCTGCCTTTAGGAATATAATGTTTTTTGTTTCCTTGGGCCTTTTCTTTCTTTCTTAGGGCGGATGCCCTGGACCTGGCATTAGCTCATTTTGTCAGTTCCTTGTTGGGCCGTCGAAGTACTTAATTATACTGTAAATGCTGGGCGGAGAGGCCTTGCATATTTCATGCAATTATCCTGTAAGAAATGTTACTGATAGTTATTCTGATTAATGCAGGTGCTTTCCTCTCTAAATCGGTTCGATAATTTGGGAGCAAGGCTTGTCTCGAAACTAAAGTATCTCCCCATCTCACCCTTTACTGTTCACACTGTACTATGATTGTATAACTGGAGTAATGTTTTGAAATAATTCAAGGTACACGTCTACTAATCATAAAAGGCTTATTTGGGATTTGAGGATTCACCACTTTGCCATTAGGCTACCATCACAGAATTGTGAAAGGAAAGAACTTACCATGGTACGTGCTAATGCTAAATAACATTGTCTTACATATTGTTGAAGGGATATGTTGATACCATGGTATTTATGTGAGCATAATTTCTGCATATTAGGTTCCCGAATTCATGTTGGGAACTGGTGGATGCAAGTTTCCTCTTGACCCAATCAAAATTTGATAAGCTGGCCTTGTTAAATCTAATAATCTATCTCAAGTTTGAAATGTAATTTGACATTTGATATCTTTGTAAATAAATAATGCAAGTAAGAAAATTTAGAGGATGCAAGCATCTATGGTCCTGTTGATAGTATAAGGCCCCATTGGCCTGTGGTGTTGTTTCTAGATATGAGGCTCATGAGATCTGAAGATGCACTAGCTTTATGTTGTCAGAAGGAAAGATTATTTTTATGGTTCTTAATTGGGATATTCTCTCTATTTTTAGCTTTGATTGGTTATTCAATAGTTCTTTTTTTATCACTGAGCAATTATTGTAACCACAGGTTGTTGAGGCTGGAGATGCATTCATTCAGTCCAAAGATATTATTGACGGTGTTTCTCAGACACAAGAAAACAATTCCTTTCTTGATCACATATCAAAAAGTCTTCCGAGTAATTTTTCTGATGATCTGCTACTTGGTATCCAGTTGGATGAGCTCTATAACCATTTTGTGGTTGGCTTTACTGGGTTTCAGGTCAGATATGGTGCATAATTTACTGTTCTGATTTTTGTTATTCAGTACCTATATGAAACAATAATAAATGAATGCTTGCAGGTGATGGTATTGCTGCCTGAGGGACAGAATGTTTCCTCCACTCTGGTTAAACTTGATGCTTCCATTGCACTTCGATTTTGTGTAATCTCAGACGAACCAGTGCTAAGACAATTGGAGGTTAGATTTTGACAGATGGCCACTTATTATGTCTTTATTGACCTGTTTTCTGGCATAATTATACAAGTGTATGTAAAGTTCGGTCATACATGGTTTGTGCAATGTGTTAGTCTGCTTAAGTTATTCTCCGTCAATTTCAGTTTCTGCAAACAGAGTTTTCTAAACTATTGTTTTTGCAGGTCGATTTTTTTGTGCCATTTTTTGACATGCACCTCTCTCAGACAATGTACAGTGCTATTGTTAATTTCCCTAGAGTGAAAGAAACTAACCATATCAGGAATCATATGTTTGATGATGCCAAGACACATGGACCCAAGAAATCAGCCTTAAATATGTCTGTTTCTCTCAAGCTAGCCAAGTTGGGTTTACAGGTTGACCTTGATGGTAATTATGAGGAAAGTTCAGGAGTCATTATTGACGTTGAAGGCATTGATATCAGGTTAATAATTTGGCTACTAATTTTGCAATCTAGAATTCTGGGCTGTTTTTTGTTTTCTATGTGTGAGTTGCTGTTGTAATTTGCAGGTATGCTATCTGCGAATTGTCGTACCTCTCCCTTGCCATGAGGATGGTCAATGTTACTTCCAATTATCAGAAGGATGAATCGGAGTCGCTTGTGCTATGTTTATCAGGAAACTCAACACAAAGTCCTAAAAATTTTATTGAAACTTGCTTGAATCTGCATTACAGAACCCACAAGCATGATAATCAAATTCATCATGTGTACCAACTGAATTTGTGTGATGTTGATATGCATGTTAACCCATCTGTTATTGGTCAAATTCGAATGTTCTTGAGAAATCTTGATTCAGGAGCTTCAGTTGGCAGTGATGTTGAATCAGCAATGACTGGCCAGAATTCCATGAAATCTGGAGCAGCTAATGGCATACTTCCTAAGTTTTCTTTGTCAAATTTATGCAGTGCAGATGGCACATTATTTGCAGGAGTTTCTGTAGACCACTTTCCCTTTTTAGACGCAGATTACACATATGAATATAATTTTGGATGCCTAGGAACTCAAGATGTTCAAGCACAACAAAGTTTATATTCAAAGAGTGAGCAATGTGTGGATGCTTCAGGTTTGAATGGTTATCTTGCATCAGATCTTGCGAGCAACTCACTGTGTAAAACCCAGCATTCAAAATGTTCATCCACCTCATCAAATAACCCCAAGAATGTCAGCAGAACTGTTCTGGATCTATCACTTGTTTCGGTTAGAGTACATTTCCCTGAATCATGTGGTACTTTAGCAACACTTACCGCTCCTGAATCTATAGCAACACTCAATTATTTAGATGCAAGCTCATGGGACCTACTGTTGTCTGCTAACAATTTGACTCTTGCTTCACCATGGACTCCACCAAATATCCATGAGCTACTCTGGGGCACATCGTCCCATCATGATGCTAGTGTACTCAATGTCCGAGTTAAAAAGAATTATGCATTGTCAACCGAAGTATGTGTTGGAATTCAAAACGTTTGCTGTGTATTACCATCGAAGTTATTGGCTATGTTTGTTGGATTCTTTTTGCTGGATGACTGGAATCCTATAGCAGAACTGGAACACCCTGTGGCAGGTAACAATCTTGAGTGCTTGGGAGAATCACATGACTCTATAGTATACAAATTTGAGATCTGTGATTGTGCTGTAATTTTTCCTGTGGAAGAGCAAGATTTCTTTTGTCTAAAGCTGGAGGTTCCACAATTTTTCTGTGAGTTCATTGCAACCGAAAGTTCTGCAGAATTTGCAAAACGCATTCCCAAAGAGTTCTTCAGTTTGGAGTGCATAGTTTCCAGTAGAGTTGATATCATCTGCATATATGCAAGGAATGCATCCATATCACTTCTATTCGTAGATGACCAGACAAATTTTATGCTGAAGCTTGATGAGAACATTCCTAAGGAAATCCGTTCCCTTATTGAAAAACTTGATGCTGGCATATGGATCCAGGTTCCTTGCACAGCAATATCGTGCTCCCAGGAGCCTACTTTGGCTACATCAATTATGAGCAAAATATCAGAATGCAACTTGGTTGCTGAAGGTACCAGATCATAGAACTTTCTTTTCAACTTGAAATGTCTTTATGTAATACTTGCTTTAACTTTGTGAAATCTTATACAGATCTCTATTTTACAAATGGAATGGAGGCAGTTATTGGTGTTATTGACCAGTTAGTTTCTATCGGCAAAGAAAGTAAAATGTACAAAGGCAATGTCCTGCAGTTTTTAGAATATAGAAGTTTCAATGAGGGCAACCCTGACCCTAATGAGCGTATCAATATCACTGTTTCAATCAAGGATCTGATGATTCTCTTGGGACGCTCGAGAGATAAAGGTTTGACACTGAAGAGGATTGCCACTGCAAACCTGGAGTTTGGTATTTCTGCTGTACTAGTTAGTGAAAAACCAGAGCGCATGGAATTTGATGTTGTTTCTTTGGCCCTGCAGTCACCCAGTGGTTACACTCTCGTTTATGTTGCTTCTGACGGGATGCTATCTCCTGTTTTCATCAAGTTTACAAAGAACCATGCTGGACAAGATGAGATATCACTAAGTGTACCCCTTTTTGAGGTCTGGTTATATTTAGAGGAATGGAGTATGATTATCAATCATTTCCATTCATATGCAAAGGAAAAAGTAAATAATTTGGTTGTGGAACATTCATCTGCTTTGTCTCAATTTCCAGAAACTGCATCACCATCTTTTGTTGCTTCAGAATTTGGTTCAGTAGATGATTCCAGCATAGTGATTACATGTGAAACTATTGCTGGTGTAGTTCATATTCCTATCTGGGAGAAAGAAGAAAATCACGCAAGCAATTTCATGGGCGAGACTCCTTTTTCAGTGCAAGTGAGTACTCATCATGAGGCAGATGCTATTCAATACCATGAACCAAAAGCTTGCAAGTTTGTCACCGTAACTTTCGAGAGTAAGCATTTTTTGGTGATGTCAGGTGATAGGTGCTTGAATTTTAAATGTGATTTAGAGAGGATGAAGATAATGCTGGAAATGATTCAAGAGAACAAGCGTACCTCTGTTCCATTTGTTAATATATCTAAGGTTAAAACTTCTGGTTATATTGATCAATCAGAAAGGAATTTGGAACATCTTTCTATTGATGTACAAGCTGAACACATGGATGTTAGTTTTTCACACCAAATATTTAGCTTTTGGCGCAATGTGGAGCTCAAATTTCCTGCTACATCGTCTGCATCCTCCTTTTATTCCGTGACATTCAAGGCAGGATTAAGGAAAGGTTCTCTTCTGCTGAATGATGGAAGGGTAAGTTCTGCTACGTTTTTGCTTGTTCCTGCACTAAATATTAAACTAGATGCTTATGAAATTTTGGCAATGTTTGGTTGAGGTATGTGAATTAATAGTTATAATTTTACCTGATGCCCTTTTCTGATACATTTGGAAGATAAAAATCAATCTAATTATATTGACTTTGAGAAAAGAGCATGAAATGTGTGAGTTTTGTAATACTGGAAAATAACAGTAACTAGTTAAAAATTCACAGATCAGTATATAATTTGGTATTAGCCGATAGAGCAGTGTCATACAGAGATGTTTTCATCCAAAGAAGAATTTGTTTCATTATTTGGTTGTATAAGATAAGGTGGGACAGGTTTGGATATCATTTTAGAATTCAGTAAACAAAATAGATTTGTATAGATGTTTTTATTAGTCAACGCCAGATGACATTATGTTCCATTCTACCTCTAACATTCGACTCTTTATTTTCATGGTAATGCTTTTGACAGTGGAGCAGTCATGGACCTGTAATAGAGACCTTACTGAAGAATTTAACTGTGCAATTTAGTCAAATGAAGGATCAGACAGAAGTTTCTGCTTTTGTTGACCTTTTAGTAAATTACAACAACATTGACAAGGTAAACTAATACTTTATTCCTGCCTCTCAAATTTTGGCTATGATAGTGCTGGAATAACTTACTCTATTTTTGTAGGTTATGTGGGAACCTTTTATAGAACCCTCAAGATTTCATTTACATATGCTTAGAAAATATGCTGATTGTGCACTGGATATATCACCCAGTACTGATGTGTGTTTAAGTTCAAGCAAGCAGCTTAATTTGAATGTATCAGAACCCTTAATAGAGGTATGTGAATGTGATCCTTGTATACTGTAGTATTTTTTTATCTCCCCCCAAAGCAAATGTATCATTAAAACTTTTACTATCAATAATTTCCAGTTTAACTGCTGTTAAAAAATATTTTGATTCAAGAATCAGGATAGTATACTGCAACGGATATTTGGTACGAAAAGCATCTCATTTGGCTTATATTCCCTCCATCCCAAATTGTAAGGGATTCTAGGCCTCTACTAGATTCATTCGTTACTCCATATATGTGTGTTCAATATGTGTCTAGAATCTAGATTTATCAACATCTATATGGATGTGGACGGATAAAAGGAGGGCTAGAACTTTTATAATTTGGGATGAGGGAGTATGTAATATATCTGTTTTGAAAGAAAATGAGAGGACATTTGGCCTATATCTGTTTTCAAGGAAAATAAGATGTCGATGCAAAATTTGGGTTTTTGGGGATCTGGATCACTTCTAATAGTAAAATCTTGAACATTAATTGAGGAACACTATATTGTACTCCCTCCACCCACGAAAGATTCCGTTCCTGGTGTTTGAAATTTGTCCATGATTCCATGAAAGAATGCAATTCTAGGCCTTGACCACATGACAAGGCAATGCGATTAAATATCCATAACTGTCCAATTGATAAAACAATGTCATTTCTGTTGTGCATGCATGCAACATTAATTATCTCAGGAACAAACTGTCTTGCCCGACCGTGGGCAGAGGCCCTCGGCCGGCATTCCTGCCCCCACCAATCCCCTCTTCAATCCCTCACCTACCCAACCACCATAACACAAACCATCCGTTGGGAGGATATGAGAGTAGAGGCTTATGTTTAACTTCCCTGTCGACTAATCTGTCTTAAAAACTCAGGATTGCATTCTAGTGGACACAGGGAGTAGAACTTATCTATGAGGCCCAATTCTCAAATTTACTGTTTTGACCTCTTTATTTGCATATGTAGGCTATCCTCAGACTTAGCCAGATGATTACAGATTCTCTTGATCCAAGTAATGGTGGTGATCTTCGAGAAGACCCTGGAATCTTAAGATTAAGCCATGATGATGTGCGTACCAGAAGATACGCACCGTACATTCTCTCAAATGACACATCGCTGCCCTTTAGGTTCAAGGTGTACCGTGGTGCTGTTAATTCAGATGATATCGACAGCTTCTCTGTCATAGATGAAAACTCTGTGCCAGCAGGGCATGCTGTTCCAATATACGTCGAAGAAACTCTTGATGAATTCTTCTTCCAACACAGAGAAGCACGATCATCTGAACATCTCATTGAGAAACGGATGAGTACTGTATCACACTATATGATCTCCATTGAGTTTGATGGAACGTCAGGGCCTTCAAAGCCAATGTCGATGGACCTCGTGGGCATTTGCTTCTTTGAAGTAAACTTCTCTACAAGTAAAAAGCCAAGTCACGGTGAAGAAAATTTAGGAGCATTTTCATCTAATAGAAAAGGCATTGATGGGTTAATTGTGCCTGTGGTACTTGATGTTTCGTTACAGAATTACAGCAAGCGTATACGTGTTTACTCGACGGTATTGACTAATGCCTGTTTGAATTATCAATTGCTACACCAATATATGCATACATGTACTAATGGCCTCCTTTTCTAGGTAATTCTATACAATGCGACGTCAATGCCCCTTGAATTGAGGTTTGATATACCATTTGGTGTTTCTTCAAAGGTACATAATTTTTTATCTTTAACAATTTCAAATTATTTGATGAACTTACTAGGATAAGTCAATAGTTGCATTTCTATGTCTTCAAGATTTTCACCTCTATTCAACAGCAGCAATGCCTTTTAGCCCCAGGGCAAGTTGGGGTAGGCTAGAGTTTAAACTTTAAGCCCAATGGTTGTATCTTTCTCCTCTATTTAAGGTGAAAAAAAGAGTCAAACAGGAGATTTCTCATTAAACTGTATTCTACAGGTAATAGGGCCCATTCCTCCAAACAAAGAGATTCCACTACCAGTTCATCTGTCTGAAGCTGGCCAGATTAGGTGGCATCCTGTTGGCAGAACATACTTGTGGAGTGAAACTCACTCCTTACTGAGTTTGCTTTCACGTGAAAGCAGGGTTGGGTTCATGAAATCATATGTTTGCTACCCTTCTCACCCTAGTAATGATCCATTTCGTTGCTGTGTATCTGTTGAAGAATACAATGTCCCTTCATCTGTTAGTATCCGGAAAGGCCAGTTATGCGGTGAACGTATGAATGCACAACCAGTTCATGGGAGTTATGCTCCAAATACTTCTAGGCAAAATTTGACAAGGACACATTTTATACGGCATATCAGGCTTAATACACCGCTTCTCATAAAGAACTTTCTTCCTGTGTGCATTTCTTTGACAATAGATACTGGTGGGTCTGCACGTGTCGTTTCGCTAAAGGAGGTAACTTTCTGGTGCAATGCATTTATCTCATATCAGTTCGTTTGGTTTCCATTTCAAATTTGTGACTGAATCATATTCACAGGTAGGCAGTGCCTCTATATTTTTTGTTGACCCCTCCAATGACCTTGGAATTACAATTGATATTCAAGATTATAAGTCCTTGGCCATAAAGTTTCCACGTCCTGAATCATTCTCTGCTGCAGACAAGTCAAATGGCTTCAAGTTCTCCACAACAGAGACAATTACATTCTACTCGAATTTGTCAAATTGTATGGACTTTGGACTTTTACATTTAAAAAAAATCAATTCCACTATAATAAAGTTCTTATGTCAATTTGTCCTGCAGCTCCTCTTAATGTTGTACTGGAGAAATCAACAGAGGCTCGTTCTGGCGCAAGAGAGTTGTATCTTTCTGTTCCATTTTTGTTGTACAATTGCACAGATCTATTGCTTACAGTCACTGAAAGCAGCTATGAGAGGAGTGGATCCACCCTTGTGATCCTGCCTAGTTTTGAGTTGGATGGGCACACAAAACATTTGCTTGAAAAAAATGGTCTTTCTCTTGTTGATCCATCCATACAGTACGTGTTTTCCTTGCCTTTAGATTTACTTCCTTTTCAGTTTCTATATGTGTGTGTGTTTGTAACTCTGTATTTCTCTTACAGGCGTTTTGCAGGCAAAATGGCCCAGTTTGATTTGATGGATGGATACCGCTCTTCTTCAGAGATAAGTGGTACCAGTAACAGTGAGTCTGTAAAGAAAGAATTTGACAAAGAGGTTAAAGCTTATATGTTTGCTCCTGATGGACACACACCAGCAACTGAACTTTCAGTTAAGTTGAATGCATCTCCGTCTAATAACGGAACTGAAACAACTCGGCGAGATTGGTCAAATCCATTCCTCCTTTCCACTGCTAGTGGTTCAACAAATGTTACTATTCCTCAGTCATCTACTCCTGGTGCCTTCTTAGTTGCAGCGGCATCTATACCTGTTTCAGCTGAACTTTTTGGAAGGACAAGGGCTATCGCTTTCAGGCCAAGGTAATTGAAAGTGAAAGGTTTCCATTTTCATCTAGCGATTGGCAACACATTTGTTTTCAGTTGTCAGCATTATCTACCACAACTTTATAAAGAGTGAGAATTTCCCCTTATGAATGTTTCAGAACACTTCTTGCAGTCACTAGAAAGCAAAGCAACAAAATATGATCATGTACCGAGAGTAAATGGAACTTTAGGGCCTGTTTGTTTCCCTGCGTAACCCCCAATACAGCCTATCTGGGTGCACCCTCCTAGTGTTTGTTTCCCTGCACATGGGCCTTATGCAGGCTTGGGCAATGCAAAGAGGCCCCGTAGGCTGCATTCCTGGAAACCCAAGAATCGGCCATGCATCTTGTGCAGGCCGGCGGTGTGCAGCACTGCAGCGGCCCTGCTAACAGTGGGCGGGGTTAACTCGTGGAGCGAACCGCACTCAACCCACTTATCCACACAACATGGTGAGGATCATTTGGTTTGCTCCATGTGCCCCAATGGATAGCATGGATCGAACCATTTATTTAGTCCTCTCTGCCCTTCTGCTGCATGTTGCCTGAGTCATTGCTTCGCGAGAAAGAGTGAGGTCCAGACATCAATCACAAGCTCAAATTAGCAGAAGCAACAAAAACTGCTAGCAGCTTCTCTGGTGCCCAGTTCGATCCCCAAAATATCTGTGTTCTGAAATTTGCTGAGATTAAAAAGGACCAGGACCATAGTTCGGTCCCCAGAATGAGATCTCAGAAAGAAAAGAAAATTCAGATCGAGGGCAAAATTTTGACCAAAGACCATTGGAGCTCCAATTTGAGGAAATGCAGCGTAGATCCGTTCGTGGATTCGCCACTCTTCTCCACAACCGGATGATTCAATCCCCAAATAGAGAGAGAAATAGAAGGGGTAAAGGCGCTAAGAAATAGAGAGAGAAATAGAAGGGATAAATGCAGCAGCAGCACCAAAAGCCCCCTGCAGCAGTGCACCGGCATGCGAAGACGGATTGACATCGGGCATGGTGCCGTCATCGCCGGCGCGGGTGGCGCGGGCGTCTACTCCATGGTGTGCGAGATCGGAATCAACGACGCCGCCCCAACTCATTGCCGCCTGCCCCTCCCTGCGCGACCACTCTTCTCTCCATCCCTGGCCCTCCCGCTCCTCTGCGGCCGAGCGGCAGTCGTCATGGTGGGGCTCGCCCGCGAGGAGGGATAGGGAGGGAGAGAGGAGAGCCGGTGGGGTGGCAGCCTGCGATGGCGATTGCGGCATCAGGCGGCGGCCGGGCGTGGTGGGGAAGTGACGGATCCGGGGCGACGCGGGGCAGAGCGTCGGCGGCTTGACGGCTGGGCCAGGGTGCGGCATCGGGTTGGGGCCGGGCAAGGGCAGGGTTGGCATCGGGGGATGGATCGAACCATTCGATCCTTTGGTTTTTTGTTTTTTATTATGGGTCAAATAGCAGCCCGTTTGGATTGTATTTACGGAATGGATTATCGAACCAACAGTTCGATCCGCACCACACCCATCTATAGGCCCTGCACCCAAAATGCAACTTGCAGCACCCGCAGCGCAGGCGCTTAGGCGAATGACCTCCCGCTGGTGCTAGGGTTACCGCTCATCTCCCTCTCCCTGCCGCCTCTCCCCATTGCCTCTCCTCTCCCTTGCAGTGGTGCGACTGCCAGGACCGGCCGCGGCGACGCCATGCTTGCATGGACACGGCGGCACAGGTCCATGGTTGAGCACGGACGTCGTACCAGATTTATAAATGCGAAATGAGTACTTGCTATAAATTAACTCTGCATATTTTGTGATGATATCATAAAACAAACCACTTGAGCAAAATGTTTATTAGAGCAAACAAAAAATGGGGAATGCCTATGTTTGGATAAATAAGTTAAATACAATAACATGTTTTTAGTCCCAAGTTGTGGTAGACTAGAGATGAAACTTGGCAAAAAAAAAAAAAAAACTCAGGTAAGAGCGTAAAAAGGTAGCAGTAATAGTAATCATATTTGTAAAAGTAATAATATTTTTTTTGGGCACATGGATTGCTGATTTCCATGAGCTCCTTTAAAGCCCTTTACTGCCCTCTTCCCATATCAGGTTTGGTGTACGGCTTCCTCTTCTTACACTATTGGCATCCCTCAGGACATGCTGCTATGGGCTCGTGCTTCTGGAGGCCTTGATTGGTCAAAATCTTGATGTAGTATAAAAACTAACAAAAATTCTTGTTTTCTTTTCCATGAATGTTTTCTTTTCCATCTTTTTTTTTTCTCGTATTTACTCATCTAGCTTTGCCTTCCCTCATTCCTGGACCACGTCCTGCCCTTTATTTACTCATCTAGCTTCGCCTTTTACTTTATATAATGTGTTGTTCCATTCTATGTTCGCATGCCTAATTTGTGCTTCTGTCCTCAATTCCTACTATTTTTGCAGATATGTGATATGTAACGCATGCAGCAATGATTTGTTTTTTCGGCAAAAAGGAACAAGGTTTTCTAAGCACTTAAGTTCTGGGCAACACTCTTTCCTTCACTGGTCTGATATAACAAGGTGATTGACATCGTTTACTACCCTAAGTACATTGGCAGGCTGCTTTGTTTGAACATATGAAGTGTTTTAACACCAAAAAGAATAGATTTTTACAGTATAGACATGCATGCTGCAGGGACCTGGATTGAAATCTTAAGACAGCCCTACTTTCTCCAATGATGCGTGCATGCCATAATCGGTTGCTTACTATATACTGATTTGACTTATATTTAAAATATGGAAGGGAAATAAATATCATTCTTGACTTATATTTAAAATACAAAAGGTTACTAAATCTCATTCTTAAGAGAGTGGTGTGTTCCTATTTTTCCTCAAATACACTGGAGAGCTGCGGATCATTATAATAATAAGAGAAAAATAGTTGAAGAGGCTCTAACAAGCCCATTAGGGCTAGATATTACACCTGATACACAAACAACATGAAAAGGAACACAATAACCAGACAAGAAACTCCCCTTGTCAGGACTAATCTTGTCATAGAGATGCAGTTGAAGCCAAATTGAGTTTGGTTATTTTGCATGCATGAAGACTAGATGTTTCGGGCCTGTTTGGATGTCGATCTGGCCTAGGGGCTCTCGCCCAGGCAGGTGCATCCAGCCCCAGGCGCTCGAAATCGAACGCCTGGGAGCGATGCCTGGCCCAGGCAGCTCCTGCCAGGAAGCAACCAAACATGCCCTTCATGCATGGTGTAGAGAAAAGTAGAGGCAAAACTGGGTTTGTTCTTGAGTTGTAAAGAGTGGACAGCTAGGTACGAGTTGTGAGGTCAAGGGCGTCTACTGTAGCACGGAGGCTACTGTAGCAAACCGACCTTGACCCCTATAACAGGTCTTAGTGCCTTTGTGTGTGTAGGTGCAAGGTGAGTAAAGGATAGTGCTAGTGTGGGTGCTGGTGTGCAGCACCAAAACTTCCTTGTGTTCATTTACATCCACTGTGAGAAGCTAGCAAGTGAGTGCACCATCGTGAGGGGAAAAGAGTGAGAGCTGGGCCAACACCCCTGACCCCTATCCTGGCCATAAACTACCAAGGCCTTTGCCCCATCCTGAGAGCCACAGTTTTTCCTCTTCTCTAATATCCTGAAGTAACCTATTAGCATTTGGTGAGGCACCCTAAAAAACACAGGAAATTCTATGCTTCCAGATCATCCAAGCTACCAACACAACTAAGAACCTTTTCTGAAGATGCTTGGCAACTCCCAGATATCCATACCACCATATGACGGAATTGAGTTCAGTAGGCTATGGTACTAGCTGCTGCATACGAACCCGAGATAAGATTAGGAACCACAATGTTCTAGGGAAGACACAAGTGGTGAGAAGGTGCCTTATGTTTTCCTCTTCCCGATCACAAAGCTGGCAGCATTCAGGTGATCCAATCCTCATTGTGCTAGAAGATCAGCTGTCCAACATCGATCAAGTGAAGCCAACCACAATAAAAATAGCAGCAAGGGGGACCCCAGGATTTCCAAATATCTTTGCATGGTTCAAATTCAATAGACCCCTCAAAGGAGCGCATGTATGCTGATCTGGAATTGTCTGTTGACAACACACACACAAACTCACTTTCACACCCTAACCCACACAGGTTTATATAGCACAAATGTGCACACTCAAGTCAGCCACACACTAAATTAGCATGCATGCATGCAGAATCACCTTCACTAATTGTGCATGCAAATTTGGCAGCACACTTACAGCTCCAGACTCCACTAATTAAAGCATGCATGCTGGATCATCTCCACTAACTCCTGCATGCATTCTATGATCTGCAACCTTATTAGTACTGCATGCATTCTACAATCCACTAACTCCTGCGTGCATTCTATGATCATCTTCCAATCTTGTTACTGTTCGTATTGAACAACCTTATTTTCAGAGAGTTGCTGGTCTCCATTCGATTTGATGGGCCAGGATGGCAATGGTCAGGAAGTTTTCTCCCTGATCACCTAGGAGATGCTCAACTAAAGATGAGGAATAGTGCCTCAGGTGTATCATATATGGTTCGAGTTGAAGTGCAAAATGCTGATCTAGACATAAACAACAAGACATTTTCTGGAAGAAACAATATCAATACTGGTACAGTACTGATTCTGCTTTCTGATGACAAGACTGGTTTTGTACCTTACAGGATCGACAACTTTTCAATGGAGGTAACTAGTTTGTGCTGCCTAACTTTGTTTGAAAATTGAATGGCTTGTCATTCTTATTGCTTACTTTCAAAAAATTCAGAAATTGCGGATATATCAGCAGAGATGTGAATCTATTGAAACACTTGTCTATCCCTACACATCCTGTCAATATGCTTGGGATGAGCCTTGCTATCCTCATCGCCTTACTGTTGAGGTACATTAGTTTTTTATCAATTTAACTTGTTTCGAACAATTATGCAACATATTTTTCTCCCCCCTACTATGTACAGATTCCTGGAGAACGAAGTTTGGGTACATTCAATCTGGACATTCTCAATGATGATGTTCATGTGTCACTACCATCCACATCCGAGGTAAAAAAATGTCTTCCAATATGACTAGCATGTCACTTGATGGGTTCTAACTGAGTATATCAAAGGATAATTCGGTCTTGCTAACAACTGCTATTCCATGGAATCTGAAGTTTTTCTCGTAATGTGGCTGTTCGATTATTGATTTTTGAAATTTTAAATAAATTTGATAGCAATGCAATAAATTACTTTTCTTAAGCACCTTTTGCATTTGCAAACAGTATTTATACATAGTTAGAAAAGCAAATCTACATTTAGCTGTAGCTGAACCCATATTTCATTCTTGCTCGTGTACTTGCCAAAATGTTCTAAGAAGATTGTGTTTAAAACATCATGAAGTGCAAAAGTTAAAATAAGAGTATATTCTTTCACAGCTTTTAGTGTAGTAAGACCTCATAGGTTATGTTCTTGTTTAGCCAGGGCCAGCAAAAGTTTGTGTTGGCTTTGGCTATTCCCCTGTGCTTTGGTTTTGTTTATTGTTAGTTTTGTTTGTCTTGTTCCTTTTGGCGAATTTTACTGTTTATTCCTCTTATAATATAATAATGACCGTAGCTCCCCTGCCGGCTTGACCGCTTGAGGAAAAAAGACTGTATTACTCATAGTACACTGTCAGATGTTTGTTGTAGTGCTTACTTTGGTGTATACCGATGGGTTGAAATTACTCATAGTACACTGTCAGATGTTTGTGGCAACTTCCATAGAGTTTGGAAATCTTCTGTTACCTGTCAAATAAATTGTATTTTTAGGACTTACTTGGTTCCAGTTTCACATGAAAGCACTAGCTAATCACATCAAAGAAAGGGAGAAAGCTTGATTGGTGCTTGTATTTAAATATCGCAAGCTTCAGTTGATTTTACAGAAAGGTGATCTTGTTTCAAAGTTACATATTGCTATGTATGTCTTATGTTTATAGAAAGCTGAAAGGCAATTCTGCATCTCAGTGCATGCGGAAGGAGCGATTAAGGTTGGTTTCAGGCCCACTAACTGCACTATAATTGTTTGATCCATTTCTTTTGTCAATTGTTTTTTTGCAATTATAATATGCAGGTGCTAAGTGTTATTGATTCAAACTGTCACAATACGGAAACAGAAGAAAAGGAGTTTCTGGGATCAAAGGAACCTAAAGTTGCTGATCAAAAACTGGAGCTTGAGATGACCTTTGCTGAGGTTATCAAAATACACTTACCATTCGTCGGAATATCTTTAATAAGCTCCTCACCCCAGGTGAACTGATTTTTGAGCCCGAGATGAACTTTGCTTAAGTTATCAGATACAAGTCATTCATTGGAATATCTTTGATATCCTACTGTGAATATTTTTCGTGACTTATGAATAAGGGAAGTTTGTGTTACTATAATTTTCTTTGGCAGGAACTGTTGTTTGCTTCTGCCAAGGATATGACAATTGTTGCCATGCAGAGTTTAGATCAACAGAGGTTTACGGTTGAAATACAATCTATGCAAATCGATAATCAGTTCCCTGATAGCCCACACCCTGTCATGTTATCATTCGAGGGCAGTCAAAAGGGAAAATCCATGAATTTTTTTAAGAGTAAAGATACTAAGCTGAGATCTGCAAATGACAGTTTCAATACCACAGAACCTGTGCTGCAGTTTGGTGCAGCTAAATGGAGAACCAGAGATGTGTCATTTATTTCCTACCAATGCATCAACATAAGGTAACCCTTACTCTCTGTTGACACACCATATCTGAACTGGTGGTGACACTTTTTGTTTGTTGGCTGGCAGTGTTGCTCCTGTTCGCCTTGAACTTGAAGAAAGACTTGTCTTGAGCATGATTGAATTTTTTAGATCTGCTTCCTCTAGAATAAATCTTGGACACTTAGAGAAAAGTCTTGAGTTAAGTATTTTAGGTGGTGCTACAGATATGTTAAGAGAATATGAAAAAATCTCAAAGCACTTAACAGACAAGCCCTTGGTGCAAGACAGTGAATTGTTGCCTTCTGTTGTCCCAGTTGGGGCTCCATGGCAACAGATACACTTACTAGCAAGAAAACAGAAAAAGGTGTACATCGAATTGTTTCAGTTGACTCCTGTCAAATTGACTTTCAGGTTATCTCTTCTCTAATGTTTTATGTATGTATTATTACTATTATTACTAACTACCATTGACAGCTACGTTTTCTGATGTAGTTTTACAAGCACACCATGGCTCAATAGGAATGAAGGTGGTTCAGACCCTAGCACAGGTTTCAACAACACTACTGCAATCCAGGTGGAGATATATCCTTAACAGATAGATTCCTTTTTTATGAATTCTATTTCATAGTGTTATTTAATCCAACATCACAATTGCTTATACAACATAGCAGCTATCCTTACATGTGTTTGTGACATCATTCTGTGCTTCAGCTTCTTTACTAGAATCAAGAATGCTATTTGCAAAAGAGCGCCTTTTTTGTTTGGTTTTTTTATCTGTACTATGATAATAGTCAGCATTCCCCAAAAGAAAACGTTCTAATGTCAACTTCAGAAGCATGATGGATCCCCATCAGAAAGAGTGCCTTGAGTGAGGTCTTTCGTTTCTTTGGGACTCTGGGAAAGTGGGAGCAATGTTTTTTGTTCTATGCTCAATGTGTGACGACCAAAATTGCAAAATTGCCATAGTTGCAGGTCTTTGTTATTCCTAAAGATCTAATGTAAACAATGGCATGTTTATTGCTTCCAGTGTTATGATTTGCACTTATAAGGTTGCTTATTAATATTTTTCCAAATACAAATATAGGTAATTTTCAGTGGTAATTTTTGTGTTTTTTCCCATACACCTGTCATTAGATGATGCACAGTTTTCCTGCTTATTCGACAAAAAAAAACGAACTTGGTATTTCTTTGATCTGTTGGTACTATGTATATTTTGAGAATTTTATGTTAGGAACTTAGGATGTGTTGCATCTTTTGCCACTAATGTTGCCATTTTTGCTGCAGAGAGGTCTGATGGCACTCTTAGATGTTGAAGGAGTACCGGTTTACCTTGGAGAAATAATGGTGGAAAATCTTATGGCCAGTTGGCAATCGGTTCAGGACATTCTTGTGAGGCATTATAGCAGGCAAATCCTCCATGAACTTTATAAGGTAAATGGCAGCATCCAAAATGGACTGACTAGAAATGCAATATACTCAAGGCAAAATTATGAATACTTATCGAACAATACTGTTCCGCCAATCATAAATGCAACTCCATCTAGGTTTGTCCTAAGCCAAAATCTTACATTTGGCGACATCTAAAATTTTATATGTCGAAGTCTAACCGTAGTATATAGTATCCACATGAATTGGAAGCGAATTTATTTTGTTTGACTGTTTAACGCAGGTTTTTGGCTCTGCTGGCGTTATAGGAAATCCTATGGGTTTTGCTAGGAATGTTGGCTTTGGTCTAAAGGACTTCATATCTGCCTCAAGAAAAGGGAAATTGCAGGTTTTTAAATTTAAAGTCTTAGCAGGAATGTCCATTGTTTAACCTTCCAGCTTAAACTCAAGATCTATGGGTTGCTCTTTTTATAGAGTCCGGTTGAACTATTGAATGGTATAGCACAAGGTTCAAAAACTCTTATTGGAAGTACAGTTTATGCAGTCAGCAGCGCCACTTCCCACTTCAGTAAAACTGCTTATAAGGTGTTTAAGCTCATGGCCAGTTTGATAATGGAAAAAAAAGTTTCCTGTGATCACTGCTGAGGAACAATTCACTGTGCAGGGTCTCGTTGCCTTAACATATGATGAGCAAGCTGCTTTGAAAATGGAAGAACGGGAAAGACAGCTCGGTTTGCATGGGGAAGGAGTGCTGAATGGGTTTCTAGAGGTAAAAGTCATCTCTCGTGATTATGCATCATCTTCTGATTTTAACAAATATACAGCCAATGCCCTTTCGCACTTCAAAACTAAATCATAGATGAGCTCATCCTTGTAATAAGCATATCATTCTTTTTTGTAGTTTTTCACAATACACACCTTATTGGACCTTTTCTAAGCGTAATGTGTGCTCTGCACTGCAATGATTTTCTGCAGGGTCTGACTGGGCTCCTACAATCACCAATTAGGGGAGCTGAGAAACATGGTCTTCCTGGGGTCATCTCAGGTACAGCCATTCTACGAAGCATGTGTCTTCAATTATTAATTATTTTATTTTTATTCACATCTTTGACCACTGTGTGTTTGTTTCTACAGGTTTAGCAATGGGGACAGCTGGGCTTGTGGCGCGACCTATGGCTAGCATTCTTGAAGCCACAGGCAGAACTGCCCAGAGCATAAGAAACCGAAGCAACCCTCATGAATCCAATCGCTTGCGTGTCCGTTTCCCCAGGCCTGTTGCCAGAGATCGTCCTTTGTTTCCTTACTCCTGGGAAGAAGCCATTGGCATATCGCTGCTTGCCCAAGCTGACAGTGGTAGGCTAAAGGACGAAGCATTTGTCATGTGCAAGACACTCAAGGAGCCTGGGAAGTTCCTTGTGCTGACCGAGAAGTTGCTTCTACTAGTCTCAAGCCCATATTTAGTGGATCTAGGGTCTCCTCAGTTTGTCGGTGTTCCTCCTGACCCACGGTGGTTAATCGACACGGAGATGCACCTCAAGAGCATTGTTCATCTGGACAGATCTCATGAGGTAGTGAATATTGTTGGGAGCAACGGAGATACTTCACCGAGGGACAAAAGAGGTGGCGTGAGAAACAGGGTCATGAGCTCAGCCTTTGTCCCCCTGTTTCACCTCAGCGTCGAGCTGCCAAGTGTTGATGATGCAGAAGGCACGTTGCAGGTCCTACAGGCGCTCATCGAGAAAGGGAAGGCACGGAGGTGGGATAAGAACATCCTCCATCGAAGCAACATCGGGTGAGGTCATTATTAGTGCGAGGGAAAGACTTTCTCGGTGGTGGCACAAAGCATTGTGAGCTTGCCACTTGTACAGTTCAAGGGTCTGGGCAGATAGCTATATGCATAATCAAGGAGCTAGTGTGATTTTGTACGTAACCCAGTGTTTCATAGGTGATCCACCGTAGCGCGGCTGGACATGCTTCGGTATTTTGCAGTCTAGGTGTACACATGTAGATTTAGGAAATTTTGTCGACGGCTCTTGCAAATGGAGGGTGAGGAGCTTAGGGACGTATGTGTAGCAAAACAATAGTAAAAATTTTGTGGGTGCAAATTACACCATCCTCGCTCGTTTCTGCCTTATGAGATTGACATGTTTCTGTAGATTCATTCATGACTAGTATGCGTGCTCACTGTCTAATTCATTAACATCTATATAAATCTCAAGAAACGGATGAAATGCATGCCAATTATGCCTCATGCTGTAGCGTATCCGAAGCATGGAGTGTATGGACCAAGTCAAAGCAATGGGCTAGTATTTTTACTTACTACTTTCCACAAACATTTCTGGATGGACAAATTTACTGTCTATGTCTATAGTACAAAACGACACTACGATACTGTAACGCTATTGTAGACAGAATATAATTAGTTGGAACAGTGATAGGCAAGAAATGATAGACATCCCCCTAGAGACAGCCTAACTGCCCAGAACATCTATACGAAGATGGATACGAAGAGAAGCGGAACCTTTCACAATTTAAATTTAAACAGAAGTAGAACCTTTCACAATTTAAAAATGAGGGAGTATTCATTAATATATTAACATTGGCATTCTTGGGCTATTGAATGATCATCGAGGGGAATAGCTACTTCCAGCAGCAGTAAATCTCCGCGGGGCACGTGAGGTGCCTGCTAGCTAACCAAGCGCAAAGACCAGCTGAGGTGACTGCTCGCATCAGCTAACAAAGCAATGGAAGAGAGCGCTGCCGCATACGTACATTTTTTTTACCATTGTCACATTTTCATAGCGCCCCTAATCATAACGCAACATAAAATCAAATTATAGGCTCGACGCCAAGCTAGGCCGCATTTTTTGACGGATGGCTGCATTCCTTTTCTGATGAATAAAAGGACCAAACCATAAGGCTGAATTAAGTGGGTAACCAATCATGACAAGAACGCAAAACATCAGGTAGGGCAGTAAACGATAAAACTTGGACCTCCACTGGAACAAGAATATAGAAACAAGTTTCACTCTAAGATGGTTTCTGGTTCATCATCACATAGCCATAGCATCACATCTCAAAAACTCAAAAACTTGAGTACTTGCAACAAAGGCCTAGTAGAGAGATAACATAAGATAGTCTTGGGGAGCTTAAGCGAATTTGCTATTGGGTGGGGGCATCGGGCTCCTCAGTCGAACAGGCTGAAGCCCATGTCGTCGTCAGACTCCTCCTTGGCCTCTTCCTTCTTTTCCTCGGCAGCCGGGGCCGCTTCTGCGGCAGCACCAGCAGCAGGTGCAGCAGCAACCGGTGCAGCACCACCACCTACAAACCAATTTTGATGCAATGATGAGACCATACTAGCACAGCAAACAATACTAATCCTAGCTAGCGATACCCAGTAAACATGCAACAGAGCAATCTTTAGCGTACATATTGTTAATCAGGAGACAATTAGACAGATACATGATGAAATGCATCCTCGGCAAACATAGTTCACTAACGTGGTTAAGTTTGTCTGAAGGAACTTGCATGTACTACTCGCAGAAAAATTACACGATATGATAAGATAAATTTCAATGTCCATTTGATGGTCACTCAAATTGCACAGGGTACTACGGCAATCATCTGTCAGACAGCATTAGCACTAAACAAGTATCAGGGTTGCGTAACAAAATAACAAGTGCACATGCAAAAGATGAAACAAGTCTAGCGACATGACCAAGAAGTTATATCTACAACAATGGCCAGCAATTCACATGATCGAGAAACCATGGGCACAAACATACTAGCTCGAGAGCGAGAGCAAGGCATATACCAGATCCAACGGAGAGGATGAGGTCCTCAACGCTGCGCTTCTCCAGGAGCTTGGCGAAGAGCGCCGGCCAGTAGGACTCGACCTTGAGGTTGGACGCCTTCACGAGCGTGGCGATCTTCTCGGCCTGCCAAGAAGTCGAAAGTCACAGAATCAGCTGACGGATCAAGGAACGGGGCGCTGAAGAAGCGCGAGGGCGAAGGAGGGAGCAGAAGGACGCACGGTGATGGGGATGCCATCGTCGCTGAGGATGAGGGCGGCGTAGGTGCAGGCAAGCTCGCTGACCGACATGGCGACGGGCGAGGCTTCCTCTCACCGGACGGATCTGCGGTCTCTGCGAGGAAAAACAAACACCAGGACGAGGGTTAGCGTCCCGCGCGGAAGCGGCGGCGGCGGGGAGCGAGGAATCGAAGGAGAAGGGAGCGGCGCGTACCAGAGGAGAGAGGCGGAGGTGGAGGCGCAGGAGGCAGGGGGCTTCTAGGGTTTGGGAGGAGGCGGCGTGGGAATGAATATATAGGGAGGGGGGTGTTGCTAGGGTTTCGGCCGCGGGAGAAGTTTGGGCCGAATTCGGCCTTTCCGTGGTGGGGCTTTCCACCCTGCGTTTTGGGTTGGGCTGACTGTCAACGTTTGGTTTTGTTTAAGAGTTTTGTGAAGAGGATCAAGCAACATCTTCTATAAGCTAAAAAAAAAAGGAATCGAGCAACATCGCCGGTCAAAAACAAGAGATATGCCCCCAAATGCATATTGCTCCCCCTGAAATTTTCTCAACTGTTGGCGTAGTGTGCAGAGAGACAGTACAAGGAAACGTTGTCATTGATTTGAAGCATCACTGTGCAATCTTTACCATACGAACCCCCTGAAATCGGGCATCCAATAGCACCACGTCATCCGCTACCCGTTAACCATTGGATATTGCGAATGACAAGTTTGAGCCATCAGATGCAGGGCTATCGGGTCTCCGCCGGACCCGAACTCTCCCGAACCCTCGCCCGCCTCTTCACCATGCAAAGGCGGCCTCGCCAGGTGCCGCTTCGCTCCGCACCGACCGCCA
This sequence comes from Paspalum vaginatum, assembly GCA_030272315.1. Classification (NCBI taxonomy): domain Eukaryota; kingdom Viridiplantae; phylum Streptophyta; class Magnoliopsida; order Poales; family Poaceae; genus Paspalum; species Paspalum vaginatum. Next base: position 2,084,063 of record CM059018.1, on the reverse strand, counting down.
CCCCGAGCTCGTCCCCTCCCCGCCATTCTGCCCTGCTCCGCCCCTGACGCCACGCCGTGCCGCTCCACTCCGCCCCCGGCACTGCGCTCGCCTCCTCCCAGCGTAGAGGCAGCCCCGCCAGGTGTGTGGCAGCACGCATCGGCGCCCATGGTGGATCAGTGACTACCCTCTCCCCGGCACATCCCCCGGTGGAAAGGCAGACCATCCTCTTCAGGTCACTCCACCATGCGATTCCCGTGTTGTCCGTTGCCCATCCTCGCTTCAATCTGCTCCACACGAAGCTCTACCGTAAAGCAGTTAGGGAAGGAGCTGGCCCTGCTACGGCGGCATTATTGCCTGCTCCTCGAGATAGCTATGGCCGCCTTGGAGCTGCAGGGGTCGGCGCCCATGGACGGACTGACGGACGGAGCAAAAAAAGGCGCCGTGGGGAGGGTCGCGGTGGGAGGGCACGGAGGTGCTGCTACCGCGTTGTTGCTGCACGCCATGGAAGGAGGAGCAGAAGGGAGGAGGAGGCGGCTAGGCTACATGGACCGGCAGCGCCCTCCCGCATGCCAGAAAGGGTGTGAGGGAGATGTTGCAAGGAAGGGGATGAGAAAATTTCGACCAGAAAACCGCCCATGTTTAATTGGAAGATTAGAAAATGAAAATGAAATCTGCTGTTAGTTTTTGAGGAACTTGGTGGGATTCATCAAAAATTGGTCTACCGAAGAGGTCAATCTCAAGTGTCTGCGCTGATGTATCAGTGGATCATCCAAATATCAAGAAGTGGCAGATTGAAAACTACGGTGGGCGCGAGTATCACAAGGCCAAAGTGCATTTAAGATGTGCAGCTAGCCAGTATATTTCTGCCATCAAATTTGCAAGCTTTGGGACACCTATGGGAACTCCATGGAAATTTGCAGCAAGGAGAACCTGAGCCACGCATTGCGGATGGAGAGCTAGCGTCAGGCTGACTCCAATGGGATTTCCAGATGGGTTTCTCAAAAATACTGTAATGGTACTGTTTTGTACTGTAACTGATATTACGTAGAGAGAGAAATGTGATTTGAGAAAGTGAAACTAGGAGTGTTGTTGGAAATAGCCTCACGCACGACGTGCTCCGTCATTGGCTGGCCGTTGGCCGGCTGGCGACCAGTTCTACAACGCCGAGATCCTCGACCATGCACAATTGTGTGCCAGCAAACGATGATGCCATATAACTGATGCTGAATAACTGAATTACGACGCCATTGTCACGTGTACAATGTTGAATGTTCTACGCGTTCTATCTTGGAAAAATAAATTAATTGGGACAACTTGGTGTCCTTATATAGAAAAAACCGCTTGGTGCAGGATAGAGGAATTTTAAAAAAACTATTTTAGCTCAATTATTAACTGATGAGGTTGAGTTTCTACGTCAAGTTATCTCAATTTGGTTTCTACACCAAAATCAAATAAGGCTGGACATCAATCACAATTGTCTGGGAGTTTTTAGTTTTTCGGATTCCCTCCATATCTTTCTGGATCTAGATCCAATTTACACAATCTCGTCTAAACATATTTTCACGAACTCCAAATACTTTATTCACCACTCCTGATGACACCACCGTCGAACATGACCTTCCCCACAAACAACTCGATGAAGAAGAAGCCTGAGTACGGGAAGACAAGCGAACCTAGCATTACTGGGAAAAATATTTGGGTATTAGGGAAATATATAAAAAAATGTTGCCTCTGTTTTCAAAATATTTATGGACAGCTAGTTTATTTTTAAACTATATATAAGAAGTGTCAAATAAAAAAAACGGCAGGAACCGAACCAAACCAAACCGGCGGGCACACAGTCACCACCCACCGTCGCTGCCTGCGAGCTGATCAAGTCAAACGCGCAAACCACCTCTTCCAGCTTGCCGTCGATGAAGTAGACGCAGGTGGGTCGCAGCCCCGCGCGCACGGCCACCGACGAGCACACGGCCCAGTCGCCGAGATCCTGCACCGGCCACCTCCCAACACGCGCCCGTCTCGCACCTCACGACACCGACGCCCGCTACGCGATACCGGTTCAGTTTGCCGTCGAGGTCTTCCGCCTCCTCCTCCTCCTCCGGCAGGGGCTCGGCTTCCCAGTTCCCACGCCGCCCATATCTGGTAGCTAGAGCCTTGTCTCGTCGACGAGCACCAGGTGGCCGGTTCTCCACGTGCACGTCCATGCCTAGGGCGAAGTAGTCGACGGACTTGGCCGGTCTCGCGAAGAAGGCCGCGCTCGGAGGAGAGAGAGCACGTCGTCGTCGCCGGCGAGATCGATCTCCAGGACCTTGCCGTGGCACCGCGTGACGGCGAAGAACCACGTCGTTCACCAGGGAGACCGGGCGCCACTCCTCGTCGCGCATCGTCTTCCACGCCGTGGCGCCGGCCCTGGCGTACGACGATTGGTAGCCGCCGACCGAGCACCACGGCGAAGTACTCGCACTAATGGGGCCTCGCCGAGAACACCACCTTCCGGGCGACGATCCACGCCCGCCACGCACAGGACCTTGCCCTCTTCGGAGATGCCGCCGGCGCGCGCCGCTGACGGGGCTGTGCAGTGTGACGCCGATTATGTCGATAGATATCGGCGCCGGCGCTCAGCGCGGGGCACACGTACGGCGCGCATCCGCGGGGTGGCGGCCCGGTCGGCGATGCAGCAGTGACGTCGCAGGGCAGGTCGGCGACGCTGCGGCTCGCCGTCGTCGACATCGTGCACGGCCGACACGCACGTTCCGTACGGTTTTGTAGTATACCGTGGCGAGGTGTACGGGCATCGGAGTCTTGAGTCCAAATCCAACCGGGCTGCTTGGAAGGTTGCCATGGGCCGTGCCCGTGCCTGAGACAAGCCCATCGCGGTGGCGTCACTGTACTGTTGAGTTTCGGCCCGCTTCTCGTACGCTGGGCCATTTGTTTGCTTGCAAATGGCGTACATTCCTGCCTGGCCTGGTTGAGCTCAGTGGCGTCAGTTAGCCTTTGGGTGAGCTGGACGAGGGTCTCGACTCGACTCTTCTTTTTTCCCCAGCGCGAAATCCGTTTCCTCCGCCATTTTGCCTCAGGCGCCTCTGTCGGCGTCGGAGGAAGATAGAGCTCGGACGGATTGGCGGTTTAGGTTTACTAATAGTAGTTTAGGCTGTTCCGGTGGCCATAGCATGTAGTCTACCGGTGCTTTTGTCCCTCCGATCGAGGTACATCCCGTGACCCCAGCGACGGCGAAGCCTTCCTCGGATACTGCCTTGTGAGGTATGGTGTCCACCTACTCCTACTTGCGGGTTGGTGTTTATGTCTCCCCTTCGTGGGTTCGTTTTTCGTCGACTGGGGACGGTCAGCGAGGCAGAAGGCGTCTGATCCCAGTCTCAACGATGATGCGGCGGCAGTCAGCCGTCTGGCGATGCGTTCAACCATTCAAGCGCATGTCAAGATGCTTGATGTGCAACTGATGGCCTTTCTAAAAAGTGAAGCTTCTTCGTCGATTTGGGTTTCGGCCGTCAAGCTTCTTCCTCGATAAGCCTTCTTTGCCGCCGGTGGAGAAGTTTCGAGCAGTGTCTGTCTCGGTCGGCATTGGCGAAGACCACTGTGAGCACCTCCATAGGGCATTTTGTTTTCTTTCAGGGGTGCCCTTCCAAGGGGCTGGATGTAAGACTATCTTCGTAATATAATCCAACCCGTCTCAAAAAAAAAAAAAAAGTTAGCCTTGGGTAGTAAATCCGACTTACTTGGGAGTTGATACTCTTAGTCTTTAGATATTTACTAGGAGAGTGCCCATGCTTTGCTACGGCTTCTTCAACAAAATATATAGTCATCGTTCAAATATGATATTTCGTCGAATACGTTCTAGATTATTCTTCCATTTATCCAAGACCCAAATATGGCAGGCAGTGGTACAAGTCAAATCAATTAGCATTATCTTTTTTATTGCATAAACCATCTAAGTTGTGATTACCTGTACCAGTACATAACAAATTGCTCATCCATTGCCCTGAGTGTTCACTGGGAAGATAAGTCTCAGCATCAACGATATATATAGAAGTAATTTTAACTTAATCCTGTTAAGAGAGAATAACTGTGAATTTCAAGGTGAGAGAGAAAATCAGACCAAATACTCACTGCTTCATAGTGGTATCATCCATGCCCTTCAGATTCTATAGACGGCCTTCAACTGGAATTGGCATGTTCGAGTAGAATATGCGTATGACGATCTTGTACACTTTGTGCAACAATCATATAAAAAAAGATCCATGTTATACTAATTTCTTAAGCAACACAGTTGTTTGATTAACTCAAGTTTACATTCAGAAATCAATCATCATAATATAATATAGTTGGATATTCATCTACCAATATTGTCAGCTGCTACAACGTCACTGAAGCAGATGGTAATCAGAGGACAAAGAGAAGGCTACCATGCTAGAGTTTCACCCTGCAACTTGAAGGAGCGATAAAGAATCTAATTTAAGTCTGTCAAGACCGGCCAATTCCCTCTTAGCATTCACAGATGAAGATTGCGGTGGACTGATAGTAGCAATCTGAAAGAATGCATCACCAGCAGTAGTAGTCCTGTGTGCACTCATACTCAAAAGGTCCTCTTTGTCGATCCAGAGTCTAATATAATGCAAAATGATATTTTAATAAATAATAGGCACAAGTGTAAGCAGCAATCATAAAGGGGTGGAAATGAACAATACGATCCAAATATCTCCAAACAAAAAACACCTTTCGGCTTTTTGTAATTTAAAAGCTTTTTAACCCACATGGCACCGTACACTGCATTTGTACCGACCTCAAGTTAGTTGGTTGATGATAAATCTTGGATGATATGGATGGATCGCTTTTGCTTGAAGCCCAAGTTCTCTGGCTCCCCTCCCTGATCCCGTATGCTGCCCTACGCACGACGAGACAGGATCCGAGCTAGCCATGATCGTTTATGATGGCTGCTGCGCGGCGCCCATCCGGCAGTCGCCGTGGGAGAGCCTCGCCGGCCGGCCGGCCGGACTTGAATGGACAGGCGCTGCCGGTGGCCGCAACAGACCGGAGACAGGTGCGCCGAGCGCCCGAAAGCTGCGCACATGTTGGGATATTCTGTTGAGCTCCCTGACGGCTGACAGCAGAGGCCATGGAGCGAGCAGCAGCAGCAGCAGAGGCGAGGAGGAGGAGCAGTGGGGACGCCGGACGGCCAGGCGACGGCGAGGGGCGAGGCCCTGCCCTAGTGCCCTGCGCTCTGCGCTGCGCGCCACGTTCACGCTGGCTGTCCCCAAATGGTCAGAGGCTCAGCAACGAAAAGCTGAACTAGATAAGCAGCAGCTGTCTCTGTATGTTTAGTACAGTAACCGTATCACCACTCAAATTCTTCCTAGCCCGATTTCCTTCTTCGTATTTACTAGGTGTCGTCGTCGGTCCTGCAAATGCTAGTACTGGTGCATCCAAATATCGCCAAAAAATTCAAAATCCCGCACAAACACTCATGTTTTTCTACAAAAAAATCGAAATCCTTGCAAACAAACCAAAAAAAAAAAAGAAAATGAAAAATTGGGCGCCACGCCCACGTCCTCGTGCAGTCGTCTCGTCCAGAGTTTACCTTTTCGGTTTGAATTTGAATCCCGCCAGTCACCGGAAACGAAATTTCGCTCGAAATTTCGCAAAATCCGAGTTTTCCGAACGGAAAGCCAAATCAAATTCAAAAAAGCGAAATTTCAATTTTCCCGAGCGAAATTCCGGTAATTCCGACCGGAAAATGATGTTTTTCGACCGAAAAAAGGTGAAAACATTAGGAAAATGATGTGAACGGTCTGTATATATGGAAAAATTAGAAATTTTGGTGGAGTTTCCCCTAATTATGTGTATATTGATAGATTATAATGCATAATATATATGTGACTCAACAAGCAAAGAGAAATACGACATTAAACACATAACTCATGTCCAAAGTCCAAACTTAGTGTTTGCACACGAATATAATACAACACAATGCATAGTCCCATACTAAGTCCATGTAGCAAAGGCATAGAAACACAATCACCATGTCCATTCTAAGTCTCTGTACCAACGACATAGTCCCTGCATTGCATTTTATATAAAATGAATGGAATAAATAGAGAAAGCAATACATACAAATGAGTACTCACATACCATGAACATTCAACAAATTCTAGGATTTCAACTCACTAACCATAGGATTTCATCACTGATATTTTGCATCACTAAGATTTTGAAACTCATAAATCAACTAAGAAATCACCTACATTCTCCTAATCCATAGGATTTAAACTCATAAAACCTAGGTTTGCTACTACTAATATAACAAATCACTAGGAACAAGCATCTAGATAATAGATCGACAACAACTAAGCTCTAAATCGAAGATTGCACTGACCCTGCTTGCTTTTCCACCCTTCAGGTGGCGGATCCCGGTCGAGAAAGGTGGTTTTTCGCCCGAAAAACCTCGGCTCCCGCCGGTGCGCAGCCGCAGGGCAGCAGGGTCGGCGTCCCGCAGGGAAGCACCTTTCCCGGTCGGGATCCGGCTGCTCCCGGGTGAAATCCCGCCTCCGGCGGCGAGAAAGTGAGGTGGCGGCGGCGGTCACCGCCCAGGGAGCGTCAGGCGGGGGTGGCGTAGGGGGGGAACGAAGGGGATGGGGTCAGGGTTGGTCTGGGTGGGGCAGGTAAGTAGATAAGGTAGGGTAGGGTTTCAAAGGATAACGGGTTGGAGGGTTGTTAACGGGTCTGAAAACCAAAACGTCATTTTAACCTAGCAAATGATCTTAGATTTCAACAAGTCATAGTCCTAATGGCTTAGAAAACCACCTAGTTTTTTATCATATTTTTTACCGATTTTTTTACATTTTTTTTCAAAATTTTGAAATTCGGAACGAAATTCACCGAAAATTTTCGGAATTCCATTTCCCGTAGTCAACCGAAAACGGGAAAAATAGCGAAATTTCGCCGGTGGAAAATTAAACCGTGGTCTCGTCTCGTTCTGGGGCGGGCTTTAGGGCAAGCACGGCAAGCTATACCACCAAACTCTGCTTGCAGAGAACAAGGCGGAGGCCGGCACCATGCACGGAGGCCAAGATCGACGACCTGGCCGACCTGGAGGCGGAGGCGGAGGCGGATGCGCGCGCGCGCTTCAACCACTGCCTGGAGCATGCAGTACGGCGGCGGCGCCGCCGACCTCCTCCGCAACGCGCTCGACAACCTCAAGGCGCGCATCTACGGCAAGGCCATGGAGAGAGCTGCGAGGACGCATGGAAGGGCGCCGACAGCGGCATCCCCGTCGCCGCGCACGACAGGGAGTACGGCAGGATGACGCACATCGCCCTCGGATTCACCCACGCCGCAGCATGAGGATCACCACAGTCGAGTCATCGATCAATCTCCGATGATCCGATCCGATTCATTCTCGATCATCTGCCCATGCATGCCGTTGGCGTCCGTCGATCCCTTCAACTTTGATCAATTCGTCGTACGCCCACCGTTACCCAGCAGATCAATTAAACACACCAGCCCCCACCACCATTAACTAGTACTCCATATATATTATTATAAGCCTCGCTCCCGTCCAGGCGGCGATAGATGCTTGCACCTCATCATCAGTACTCTAATACCTAAATAAACTGTCTTACACGTTAGTTGGCGTTTACTACTACTCCTACCCTATATGGTATGGTTTTGATTAATTAATTTTGTATTCATTTTATTTCCCCGGCTACGTGTACGTGTGCTAGCTATTAGCGCTAGGTACATATATGTTGGTTGTAGGGCTTCATCATCAGATGAAGGATGATTATATATACTCAAGGGAAAACAATGAATAAAAGGTTTATCATATCTATGAATTTAATTATTCTGTTCCATTTCCATATCAGCTGTTTGATCTCAGTCCCTGAACCAGTTTTGTTTTTTAAAGATAATAATGGACTAATTAACGAGGATGCTCAGGCCGTGATGCAAATATTATCCACCGTACGTCACCAGGTGAGGCGGCATATATACATTACATACGTGGGTCACCGTGATTAATTAGTGGCAACAACGTGTACGTACTACTCAGGTGCACACCAAAATAAACATGGCAGTATTCATCAGTCGTCAGTTGCAAAAATATGAGTACGTAATCCTGAATAATTGAGGAGAAACTGCAGGTTCCTTGCAGCTGCTAATTACCTTTTGAGCGTATTGTAATAGCATGCATGCAGGTGTAGCTCTTGCACGCTTTAGATCGGCTGGTCTGTGTGGGACCGGGACCGGGAGGGACAAAGCAGCAGGCACGTGACCCTCTAGCTTACTGTATTAATTAGCTTGCTTCTCTATACACTTAATTTCTTCCTCATCAAATCAAACTGCTACCTGAACTAAATGATCACTCCTTCATCATGCATAAACAATGCACATATAGCAATGGATCATAGGATGTAATCAAACCGGTCCAAAACAACACGGCAAAAGCAAATAAGGAAAGAATTGAACTAACCTGCGGTTTTCTTTCGCTGTCACTATATATGCATGCTCACTTGTCGCACGTACTCTCTCACAGAATAAACACTCCGATCCCCAGCAAGTGACCTAGAGCTAAGCTAGAAGCTTGATTCCTAGCAGCTGCTATATATACTGCTGTACTCTCCAGCAAGCAAGCATATCTTGTATCAGCGTCACTGCAGGAACAACATGCGGCCACTCTTCTTCTTCTTCCCCTCCTTGCTAATAATCCTCCCATTACTCCTCCCACAGAAAAACCCCAGCAGCTCGCAGCCTTCGGTGATGGCCTTCACCATCCAGAATTTATATTTATCTACCGCATGATTTTCAGGTTGTCTTTTCATCCACTTTTGTATGGCTATGATTGCTCTAAGATTTGTGCACTGTGATTAGGGCTTTTGTATTTGGCCCATTTTCCTTCATTTTTTTTCTGTTTCTATTTCATTTTCATTCGCCGGTCCTCGCCTGCCGTCGTTCCGAGGGGGGCAACGAGCCAGCGACGAAGGCGCCTCCGCTTGCCAGTTCCCCGGCCTGCTGCCGGCGGCGCCGCCCTTCACCCCCTCGGGCCGGCGTGCCCCTCCCGAACTCCCGACGTCCCTTCCTCCAGTCGCAGCCCGCAGCATGCGACAGGCATCTGCCGCCCGCCGACCCTGGACGCCCCTCGCCACCCGCGCCTGCCGACCTTGGCCAGCGTCCGCGCCAGCCGACCTCATCTGCCTCCGCGCCTGCCGAGGGCCGACCCCGTCCGCCGCTCGCCGAGCCTGTCCGCCGCCCGCGACAACCGACCCCGGTCGCCTTTGTCCTCATCGTCTAACAGGAGCAGCAGCGCAATAACAGTATAATCGGCGCTGCCCATGCTAGAGATTAGTACCAGCCTGATACAAGTTCATTAAACTGCGAGATTGATCACCATAATCTCCATCTAGGAAATCGATGAGCATGGCAGAAAGCGTGTTGATGATGATGGGCGGGTTGAGTTCTGCTAGCGAGCTAGCTGTGCCTGCACCATCCTTTTCAGGCCCCATGCTGCCTGCTCAAACTGAGATTCTTCTAGCATGCATGCTCCGCGCTGAACTGCAGGTAGGCAGCGAGCGCAGAGGGGTGGGCGGGTGGTGGCCCTGTTCTACAGGAAGTGGATGATTTCTAATTACAAAATTACAAGAAGCAGATGATTTCTAATTACAAAATCTTCCGGATGTTGAGGAATCACTCCCTTCACCATCACCACCACCTCCACCATCTCCTCCGACATGGTCGCCGACAGCCTGCAAGACATGCAGCAGGAGCGACCCACAGGTGAACTACACCCTCTGTCTCTCATCTCTCTCAGGCGGACACGGAGAGCAGCCAGGCGGACCTCCATGGGCTCGCGCTCATCTCAGCCAGGCTGGTGAGGTCCGGCGCCGTGGCCATGGAGGCCCGGATGACGGAGCTGACCAGGAGGGAGAGGCCGTGGGGTCTCCCAAACGGTCCAACTTGCTGTACGACGTCGACAGCTCCATCAGGAGCCATCGAGGAGGGAAGGTATGGGGACGCCAAGACGTCCATGAGCGCCTCTGTCGACGTGCCCGTCACCTGCGACGACGAGTTCCATGAGCAGGGCTTGGAGCCTCCGCTGAAAGCAGAGAGCCAGAACCAGTTCCAACAGGCGGTGATCTCCCTGCTATGAATCGATCAATCTTATATGATGATGCGAGTGCCACATACTAGCGACATAGTGGTATAAACCATCGCGCATGATAATCGATGTGCCGTTTCATGCCGCATGTTTTAATACATACTGTATTACAGTATATATGGACCTACGGTTGCTTCTTGTGTTTACTTACTTTTCCTGTCCTAGTAGCAGCTGCTTGAGCTCCTACATGAATACATTCTACGTCTAATCCTAGAGCCGTTACATGAGCCATCGCATTCAACTCCCTGTAACAGCACCACGAATGCTAATGCAGATGCGGCCATCCTTGTACGCTAGCTGCCACAGCATCGCTCCGCCAAGATCATTGCACATCAAGCTAACTTCAATCGTGGAACAACATTCATCGATTGCAACTCCTACCAGACAACAAACGCACAAATAACATGAGGACAGACTACAATTAGATTTACCACTTGATGCTCCATCGACGTTACACTTACAACTCTGAAAATGCTGTGCATTACCTGGAACAAAAGCTTACAAGCATATGGCAGCCTCATCTTGGCCATGTTTTCCCCGTTCTTGCACATAGAACAGTACGCAGCCTTCAGTTTATGATTGTAGTACCCCAACAAGCCACATTTTCGGCAAACCTGCCCCCAACATTCAAATCCATAAAAACAAGGTCAGCAAACCACCAATGCCCAACGACATGACTGCAAGTTATGTTCCTAGCCCAATTCAAGCCTCTGCCAAAAGTTAACTCACAAACTACTTCGAAAATCACCTGGACTTGATATGGGTCACTGGATAGCATTAGGCGTTCAAAGATCAGCATGCTAGCACCATAAGCAATCAAACAATCACGCTCCATTTCACCAAGACGCAACCCTACAAAAAAGAATTATTAAACAAAGAGCAACAAGAAAGAATACTGAGGCACTCGTGTGTGTGTGTGTGTTTGTGTGTGTGTGTGGCGCACGGTGTTTGGGAGGGATCTATTTGGATCACTACCTTGCTCCTTTGTTTCTCTTGTTAATGAAATATTCATAGCAAGCAGACCTCATATGCGTTCGAGAAAAAAAAATCAAAGAATACTAGGCACAAAATATAGGCTGGCAAAACCTCCATCACGACTTCGCCCTTCAGTAGGTTGCCTGGTCAACAGCACTCGTGGTCCACTAGCTCGAGCATGCATCTTATCAAGAACCTGGAGAACCATCGTGTTAACAAAATTGTTTAAGATTCAACAGCTAATTCAACTGGAACCCCCGAGCAAGAAGAAATTGCCGCAATGGGCACCCAGTAGCTTCAGCAATCCAGGAAACAAAAAACAAAGTCAATGTTAAGCGATAATGCCTTAAAATCAAATATTAAATCATGCAGAAATGCATCAACAGGGTACCCACCCATGAATCATGTTCAAATATTAAATCAGGCAGAAATGCATCAACAGGGTAGGCTATGAACTGAGCTCAGCCCACCCAGGAATCATGTTCAAATAATTAAATCATGCAGAAATGCATCAACAGGGTAGGCTATGAATTGAGCTAAGCCCACCCATGAATCATGTTTTGTAAACTAAATTATGAACAACCTTTTTTCCATACTAAACTTTGCTACTCTTTACTGAACTATGAACCATTTAGGTATATTATCCATGAATCATGGTATTATTGTTAAGGCCCATGTGGCCCATTATGTCATCTATATATTGGAATCCACACTACTGGGTAATGGTCTTCGGTAATTGCAAGGTTAGTCACATGGAATCAGAGCAAGGATTAAGATCCCTATTTTTTTCCACGGGCCGAAGTCCGCACGTGCGGCCGTCGCCGCCCGCCCGCGGCTCCATCGGCCGTGGCCGGCTCCTCCGACCGTCGTCCGCGGTCGCGTGCCGTCCTCCGCGCGCCGTCCGCGGTCATGCGCCGTCCGCCGCGTGCCAGTCTGCCGCGCCGTCCGCCGCGAGCCGATCTGCCGCGCCGTCCGCCGCGCAATGCGCGCACCACCCGTTCGTCGTCCGCCGCACGTCACACCGCCCGTCAGCTGTGCGCGTGCTGCTGCGCCTGGATCTCCTGTTGAGGACCGGTTGTCCCTGCTCTTCGTTTCCCAGGAGCAGCTGGTCTTCCTCCACGGTTATCTGCCTCTGCCTCTGCAGTGTTATCTCAACTGTCAACTTGGTTTGCATATCTCTGCTGTTTTCATCACATTATTGTTGTGATTGCCGTACTCCTTTCAACATGTCAGTCAATACTATTGTTATCAATGTCATCGTTGATGGTCAGAACTATCCAGAGTGGGCCTTTTGTGTGAAAACTGCACTGCGGGACTATAGTTTACTTTCTCACTTGATTGCCGATAAACCTGCCCTTAATACTGATGATAGTAATTCTGCTGCTGTTAAAGATTGTGAGATTAATGATGGGAAAGTCATGGCTGCTATGGTGAACAGTACTAAACAAACCATGATCATGAGTCTTCGTAAGTTTACTACTGCAAAGGGCATATGGTAATAATTTAAAAGAGCGCTATGTTCAGGATAGCTGGTGCTCTGTTACACTCTCATGCAGCAAACTCATGTCATTGAGCAGAATGACATGACTATTGATGAGTATTATTCAGCTTTTGATCAGTCTGATGGGTGCCTTGACCTCTATGGTGCCTGATTGTACTGCTGAATCTTGTCCAGCACATCAGTTCCTTGAGAAATTTCTCACATACAGATTTGTTATGAGAGTACAGGCTGAGTATGACTCTCTTCGTACACGGCTGCTTCATAGTTCTTCTACTCTCACTATGTCACAGGCTTTGTCTGATTTGCTTGCAGAAGAGACTTCGTATTAAGTCCATGTCTATGACTCCTAATTTAGGTCCTCACAGTGTGTTGGCTACTTCTCAGCAGATCGGTACACACAAGCCTTCATCATCAGAGCCTTGTAAGCATTGTGGCAAGACCAATCATATTTCAGAGAACTGTTTCTCGCACCATCCAGATGAAGCTAGCTGATTTTCAGTGCACGTCGTGCTGCACTGTGCTGCCCGTGATGCTCGTGAACAGTGGTGCTGGGTCCACTTCTAAAGGCTCCGTATGTGCTGCTGTTGCTTCCCCTATTACTGCTTCATCATCATCATGGGTTCTTGACTCAGGGCCCTCCTTTCATGTTACATCCGACCAGTCTCAGTTAGCCTCTTACAAGGCAGTCACTGGATGGTGCTTCTGTTCAGACAGCTGACGGTACATCTTGTCACATTACTCATCAGGGTTCCCTTTGCAGTTCTCGTTTTGCTGTACCTAATGTCTCTTTTGCTACCTCAGTTATCTATGAATCTTCTCTCAGTAGGACAAGTTACAGATCACAATTTCTTTGTCGGATTTGATGACTCATCTTGTTTTGTACAACTGGCCATCGCCGTAAAGGATGCTTTGAGCCTTTATGTTCTGGACACCTTGCGTCTTCCTTCATCCGCTGTGTCTCCAGCCCATATCTCTTCTGCTGCATCCAGTCACCGCTTCGTCGTTTGCCCAGTGGCACCTATCGTCTTGGTCATATTTGTGGGTCTCGCCTTGTCCAGCTTAATAAAGTCAAGGTTGTTTAGGTCTGACATCCATTGAGTCCAGTTTTCATTGTAAGGGTTGTAAGCTTGGCAAACAAATCCAGCTTCCATATCCATCTAGTGTTTCTCATTCTACTCGACCTTTTGATCTTGTTCATTCTGATGTCTGGGGCCCTGCTCCTTTTGTTTCAAAGGGTGGTCATAAATATTATGTTATTTTATTGATGATCATTCTCGTTATACTTGGATTTATTTTATGAAACATCGCTCTTAGTTGGCCTCCATTTTACTAGTCCTTTGTTTGCATGGTTCACACTCAATTTTCTACTCCTATTAAAATTTTTCGTTCAGACTTCTAGGTGGAGAATACTTATCTGATATTTTTCGACAGTTTTGGGCCTCAGAAGGCACTCTAGCTCAGCTTTCTTGTCTTGACGCTCATGCACAGAACGGTGTTGTTGAACGCAAGCACCGTCATCTTATAGAGACTGCTCGCACCCTTTTGATATCTTCATTTGTTCCTTCTCACTTTTGGGGCGAAGCGGTTTCCACTGCGGTCTACCTCATCAATAGACAGCCATCCTCCACACTCTCAGGAAAATGTCATGGTGAAGTACTCTTTGGTACTCCTCCAAGATATGACCATCTTCGATTTTTTGGCTGTACGTGCTATGTCTTACTTGCACCTCGTGAGCGGACTAAATTGACTGCCCAATCTGTTGAGTGTGTTTTCCTCGGATATAGTCCTGAGCATAAAGGCTACAGGTGTTATGACCCCTCATCTCGTCGCATTCGTATCTCACGGGATGTGACTTCTGCTGAAAATTGTCCTTTCTTTACAACCCCTCTATACACTCTTCATATTCTCCCACAGAGTTCGCCTCTTTTATGTGTCTTCCTCCTATTTCATCATCTGATCATGATTCTTCCGTGTTACCACCATCTACTACACCACCTACCTCTTCACCCACTCCAGTTGTCCCTATTCCTATTTCACCACCTTCTCCTCAGCCGCCTCCACTTACTGCTGCACCACCTTCACATTTTTTTCTCTAAACCACCTGTCAAACAAGTCTATCTCGTCGTTCCAGCCCCTACCAATTTGGCCAGTCCTGATGCTCCCGTTGTTGATGCTTCCACTAACATTGATGAGTCACCTCATGTTTCTGCTGAGTTGCAGGTTCGGTCCGAGATACAATCTACAAGACCGTGCTACTATTAAGCCAAGCGTGTATGCTGTTATTAATGAGCCATCCAGTTATCATGAAGCTTCTACCATTCCAGAATGGCAGCTTGCCAGTGTCTGAGGAACTTGAAGCTCTTGCTCGCACAGGCACAAGTGGGTATTTAAAATCAAAACTAAGTCTGATGGGTCCATTGAGAGGTACAAGGCTTCGTCTTGTTGCCAGAAGGTTTTCAGCAGACTCAAGGACGAGACTGATGAGACATTTGTCCCTTGTTGCGCATATGACTACTGTACGTACCTTGGTTGTAGTTGCTGCCTCTTGTTCATGGACCATTACTCATATGGATGTCAAGAATGCTTTTCTTCATGGTGATCTGCATGAAAGTATATATGCATCCACCACCTGGTGTTGATGCTCCACTAGGCCATGTCTGTCGCCTGCGTCAGTGCTCTATATGGCCTTAAGCTAGGCTCCTCGTGCTTGGTTTGAGCGTTTTGTCTCTGTGATAAGGGCAGCTGGTTTTTCACCAAGTGATCATGATCCTGCTCTATTTATTCACCTATCCCCACATGGTCATCACTTTGCTTCTTTTATATGTGGATGATATGTTAATTACAGGAGATGATGTTGCAACACATTTCTCAGTGTGAAAAAGCAACTTGGTGAGCAATTTCAAATGTCTGATCTCGGTCCCCTCAGCTATTTCTTGGGCATAGAAGTGATGGCAGTCTGACAAGGGATACTATCTCTCACGGTCCAAATATATAAAAGACCTTGTTGCTCGCTCTAGGCATTACTGACTAGTCGAATGGTTGACACCCATGGAGCTTCATTTAAAGCTTCAGTGCTACAGATGGTACACCACTCGTGGATCCTTCTCGATATCGTCATATTGTGGGCAGCCTTGTTTATCTCACTGTTACTAGACCGGACATTGCTCATGCTGTCCATATTTTGAGTCAGTTTGTGAGTGCCCCCACTTCAGTCCACTACGGCATTTGCTTCGTGTGCTGCGATACCTACGGGGGACATCGTCTCAGTGTTTATTCTATGCTCGTAATAGTCCGCTTCAGCTTCATGCTTACTCGGATTCTACTTGGGCGAGTAACCCAACAGATCGTCGATCTATCACAGGATATTGCATTCTTCTTGGTTCTTCTCTATTGCATGGAAATCCAAGAAGCAGACAGCTGTATCTCGCTCTAGTACTGAGGCAGAGCTTCGAGCACTTGCCACTACCACCTCGGAGATTGTTTGGCTTCGCTGGTTGTTAGCTGACTTTGGTATTGTGTGTGATGCACCTACTTCCTCTTCATTTGTGACAATACTGGAGCCATACAGATTGCCAATGATCTGGTCAAGCATGAACTTACAAAACATATTGGTGTTGAGGTGTTGATGCATTTTTTACTTGGTCTCATTGTCATCAAAACACAATTGTCCTTCAGTATGTGCCATCAGAAATGCAAGTGGCAGACTTCTTCACTAAGGCACAAACACAAGAGCAACATCATCTTCACTTGCTCAAACTCAATGCTTCAAATCCTCCACTTCCACCTTGAGTTTGAAGGAGGGTGTTAAGGCCCATATACTATAGGCCCATGTGGCCCATTATGTCATCTATATATTGGAGTCCCCACTACTGGGCTAATGGTCTTCGGTAATTGCAAGGTTAGTCACAATTATTACAACCAATTCCACTTGGAAGAAGATTGTGCTCTCCTTTCATTCATATCTGTCAGCTCTTCGGCTGCTTCTACAGTCTGACCGTCTGCGATGCTCCAGCTACAACTGGGCGAATATATAGGAGTACAAGACTTGGGGGGCAAGGCACCCCGGATACTTAGAGGGCAAGGCACCTCGGATACATATGGCAGTCCTAGATAGATAAGATTCCTAAGACTCCTAAACAGACACGACATCTAATACTGCCAATTGTACTCTCTAATAATATCCACCTTCAACATATCTCTATCATGATCAATGCTTTCCTCATAAAATTGTTGGTCTTGACATCACCAGTCAACAGTCTCCAAAAAGCAACTCCGACACCAATTCCTCTTGTAATGTATTTATGAACTAGTATAAATTAATAATGTCATGGGAGTATTTCTCCATGGGAATACACATGAAAATTTCGTATGTAGGTCATATTATTCATGGACATGTGATAGCAAAAGTTTTAAAAGATAGACAACTGCAAAATGACACTCTTGTTGTGATAGGGCTGGGCATTCGGTCTATTTGGTCTATTCGCTTCGGTCTGTTCGGGTTATGAAAAAATCAGGTCTCAGAAAATGAAGACCGAAATAACAAAAAAAAAATTATAGGAACCGAACCCTAATAGGCCGAGAAAAATTCGGTTTGGTCTATTCAGTCCCCCAAATAGACTGAATAAAAGGGATCATGATTCATGTCACCCCTCAAAATATCTGGAATGAGTTGGAAATATTAACCTAACACAAGACACATCACGAGTATGTGGACTAGAAAATCTTGAATCAATGAGTCGATCAACAAAGGTGAATGGTTTTGCTAACTATTTGAGTAATTTTTTGGCCCTACAGGCTACAACCATAGTGCCTTCTGTGGTTGCCACAGGGTTGGGTTTGGAGAAGCAAGGTCGCCGCAGAATCGAAGCTAGACAGGAGACGGCCTGCGTCCTTCCAGGGATCCGCCGTTGCCTGTTGGAAGCCCTCAACACCAACGCACTAGGACTGTTCGCCATAGACCCGTCGTCAGTCGATCATTACTAGGAGCAACCAAGCGGGTGAGTTTCTCTTTCATATTGCGGCTGAGCAAGGGAGGATGGGAAGGGAATCTAGGGTTACCGTACTGGAAGGTGGGGAGTGGGGACGGAAGGCGAGCCTTGGGCCGAAATGTTGTTACTGGGTTGTTTTATGTTCCTAAGCCTGTAAGGATTTATTTCGGGTTTTGGGGTCTATTCGGGTTACAAAGGCCAGGAACCGAAACCAGCACCTGATGACCGAACTATTATGTTCCATGGATCGAGCCCGAGAACTGAAACCCAAATAGACCAACAATTCGGTCTAATCAGGTACGGGTCGGGGAGGGAACAGCAAACAAGAGTGGAGCATGACATAGGCCAGATGTAGAAAACAAAGCCTCAATTAAGGCCAAGCAAAAAGGAGCAATACAGATAAACTATTAACTATCCCTACCATGTGCTTCAGTTTCTGATAGTAGATTGGCCCCATGAAGATGTATGCCTCCAAAGGATGACCAAGAATGCCTGAAATGGGGGCCAAAAAAATCAGCTCTGAAGAACCATGGCATGTCCAGAAGCGAGATACTCACCATGCATAAAGAAAGTCATCTGATGTTTTAAGGAAATAGGCAATATAATGTTGCGCCAGTGAAGTTTGCATGATTACACTAATGGAAACAGCTACCAATCCGCAGGTCCCAGCATATATCTAAGTCTCCCAAGTCTATATGGCCCATATCATGGATAATGTTGTGCTTTTTATACTGTGTATGATTACAAAATATTCCCTCTGATTCAAAATAATTAATAATGTTGGTTTATAGTTCCTCATGTTAAGCTTTTTAACCTTTTCTTCTTGAAACATTTTTACCATTTTTTCTGGAACGCGCAGGAGAACCTTTTTAAACTTTGACTATCAATATATAAAGAAATACATAAGCTCGCAATATAAAGTAGATGTTTCCTTCAAAAAAATAAAACAGTATGTTACCAGATTCGCCATTTATTTTGTTCCTTTAAAGCCCATTTCCTCTCCTTTCTCTCGCTTTCTCCCTTTGTTGGTGACTCTCGTTGGGTTTCAGCTCTAGCATTGCTTGGGACTAAAAGGCTTTTTTGTTGTACTAGATTCACCATGAAAAGCATTTCAAAATATTTAATTACCTATATTGAAATGTCATATTTTCAACGAAATCATTGGTCAACATTTCACCATGCAGACCGTATAAATGTCCTAAAGGCACATTTTTTGAATTGGAGGGAGTAACAATTAGCCTCTAGTGATGTTTTCCATTAAGCGAGTGTAAATTGGTTTGCATCTAACTTATATTCATATATTGGAAGTAGCAATACGGGGCACATAGTTTCTAGGTTTGGTGGAATCTGAACATGAAATTTTAAAGCTTACTTATAGCAAGTAATTTTATAATTTGGTATTTGAGTGCACCTGAGTATAAGAAATCTTTTCCATTATAGCTGAAGCCATGCTTGATTAGAGTGTTGCTGGTATGAAAGAAAAAAAACAGTGTTAAAATAATAAATTATACAAACTTGAGTTGCTAGTGTGGCAGAAGCATACCTTATGTCTTCAACCTTATCAGCATTGCCACTTGGTTCACCAAATGCACTCCCATAATGGAATCGACCACAAGACAAACCAGCCTTTCCACCAAGAAGTTCAATCATTTTACCTATAGTCATACGACTGATGAGGCAAAAAGAAAAAGGGGGAAATGAATCAAATGGAATGGTTATGAAGAACAGTACACTAACGAACATAAAAAAGTGAACCACAAAATTCAAATTTGACTTCTTTACTTTAGGTCAAGAGTATATAAAATTCTACAGAAGATATATGATAGATGGTCGAATGAACTAGATAGCACAATGAATGTGAAGCATCGATACAACATGGTCGTTTAAGAACCACATTTTTTTATGCAAGCTAGATTACCATAACATTCGAGATCTGTCTTCTATTCATGTCAAAAGGCCCAAACTCATGGAGACTTACTTCACCATTTCATAAAATATTAAGGGCAACCAAACAGACAATGTTTAAATTACTGCCTTTTTTAGCACAAGTCATGTTGAGAACATATGTCAAACTGAATATGGTATAATCCTAAGATGCTAGGAGTCCCACAGATATCATGCACATATCTACACTTTACTAGAATATCCTGAATGAAACAAAATGAAGCAAATTGACAATACAAGTTCAATTCTAAAACGGATGTTCTCAATCAAAGAAGCGACCACAGAAGCAAACTTTATATTAAACTAGAGCGAAGCAGAGTAAGACATGAGAATGTTTCACAATTAAAATGGTTACACAAAATCCAAATATTGTATTCAAGGGCACATTAATGTTCATGGGAGAAGGAACTTTCTCATAAACAAATTACCAGATAGCAGGTTAGGAAAATCAAGAGATAAAACATGTACGCAATATAAAAAACTAATGTCAAACCTAGGAAATCCATGTGGATTCATAATTAAATCAGGGACATATTCCTCTCTCAGAGAAGGGGAAGTCCTCCTGCTGAACAATGGTACCACAAACACCTTTCTGCCCATGTCTGCTACTAAATTTATCACCGACCTGGCTTGCAAACAGAAGGGAAAATTTTAAATCCATCTTTCTATAGTTAAAAACAAGTGAACAAGGCAAATAAGCCATACCTCTGGCCTCCTTGTGTGGCGGATAATGCACTTTATAGACAGCTTCTCATTTGTATCTGAACAAAGCATTACACGATCTACAACAGTAGTCTCACCATCAATGCCTTTGTAAGTGACCGCTGCGTTGGCATAGTCCCTAGGTGGCAAATTTTAAAACAATAACACTCATTCAACAAGATCAGAACTTCTGAGCAATAAGATAGAAGTATAGGACAAAAACAAAAAAAGGAGCACATAATAGGGATCAATGCTCGCCTGTCTGCTAAGGGTGCACCAGCGAACTCTTCTGTCAGTATTCTTGGGAGTTTGCTTGTTCACATAGACATCATGATTGCGAATTATTTGGCCAGGTGCAGCAATACCATCTTCATCCAGTGCCTGTGAATAAGTCGACACGTTCAGACAATGGAAGAGACTCAGACAGAGAACAAAGAAACAGAAATGAAGCACCAAAACAATTAAGAAAACACTTTGCAGTGCTCTGTTAATTCCTTGGCCACTTTCATCACTTGTTATATTGTTATTTCCTAAAAGTTTGAACTCAAGGTGAATACCAACACTAAAGATTATAGCAAAACAAAAATGTTCTTAGATGAAGGTATATATATAAAGTCATAGGAGAACAGCTGAGCCTGAATGTAGGTGGTCTCAGGAGAAGAAGTGAAGAAAACAGCGCAGAAACCATCCTACCAAGGGGAAAAGGATTTTGTAAAATACTATGCATAATAATGGTGTTGATCGACCCTATTATTTACCCGCATATTCTGCTTCACCAAAACACCATTTTGATCTCTTTGCGGCTTAGCAATCCTATCAGACAGACCATCTCCATAATTTTCCTTTGTAACTGTGTACCTTCAAGTCAAAAACAAAAAAACAAAATAGCCACTATAGAAACCAATACAGCAGTACTAAGGATATGATCCCTAGCACTTCCTCAAAGTAAATGGAGAGGTGTCACTGGAAGTATAGAATTACTTTTTCATTGCTATGCAACGACCAAAACCTCGATCAAGGGATGATTTGTTCATTACAATTGCATCTTCAATATCATATCCACTGTAGCCCATAACAGCAACAGTGGCATTCTGCCCTGCACCAAGCTTATCGTATCCCACCTGAAAGGAATTCTAGTAAAATATCTAGCACATTTAAGTCTAAAAAGGTCTGAGTCAGAGACAAACCAACTCAATTGTTTTTGTTGTTAGCAGTGGACGTTGTGCGTACACTAGTAAGTAGAGTAGTGAATCTGCTCTGAATAACTGCAGCACATATGCATAAACATTACTTTCACCTCAAAAAAGAAAGAAGCGACAAACAACATGAAACCAGAATATCACACAGTCAAACATGTCATAAACAAAATTAATTATATTATGGACATATGCCTTTGAATGGCATAAATGCATGATGCAGCTTTGACTAGACCAACCCATGTAGCAAACATTCGAGTGCAAAAAGAAAAAATAAGAACGAAAGGAAATGCACTGTTATATGGAATCTATATAACATATATAAGTACAACCCACTAAGAGTCATTAACTCTATTTCTCTCAGGCATGCAAACTATCCACATCATCCATGAGTCTACTGAATTAGAAGCCACGTCACCATCCACTAAGGACCCTCTATTGATGTCTTCCATCAATCTTCTATGGTTAATAGTATCCATGCATGCGACTATTAGTCCTTGCGAGTACTTGCAATGAAGTTCACGCAGCATATAAACACATAGAAGATCAATCATTCACGTGATATTTCAACCCTCAAAGCTTACTTTAAAAATTAGTTTAAAAACTCCCACAGCAACGCACGGGTATCACCTAGTTCTACTAATAATCCTAACCAAAACCAAATCTGCCTAACAACCTGACTAAAACCTGAACCAAATCTGACCATAGGACCATGTGTCAGCCCTTATACCCCTGAACTCCCTGCTTACAGCACCTTGCATATGTTTGTACATGACAGATTTCTAGTTCAACTAGGACATCCGGACATGAGCATTGAATCCTACTAGGAATAGGACTCCTGCTTGTACTGAGAAGGCCTTGGAGAATCAGGAGAGGACTATATAAAAAGGTTTTAGAAGAAGGGAAAAGTGGTTCCTTACCTGATTATATGCAATATTTCCCATCGCCTGCTTACCCATTGCACACTGTAAAAGAGAAAATATCAATAGAAATTAACCCAAGAACCAATGGGGATATATATCCTCAATAATCTTCATCCTTGCCTGATAAGTATTACGTGGAGATTGGTTATGGTGCGGATAAGGAATAAGCCCAGATACAACTCCTAAGATAGACAATGGTTCGATTTCAATGTGTGTGATGCTGCTTCTTTCAACATCATCTTGATCCACATGCTCATACAATGCAATCTATTAAAATCAAATTAGAACACGTAATTAAAATATAAACAAATCAATAAACCACAAGCAAATACAAAAATATTACAATATACCAATGCATTGTTCTCTTCATTGACGTCAAGATATTCAATCAATCCATCACGCAGAAAATCGTCGAAAGAACGGATACCATCCTAGAAGGTAAATTTCACTAAAAAGGATATAAAAAATGAAATGGATCAAAAAATTATAAAACTGATATTGCTAACCCTCAATTCTTTCATGTGATGCTCTTTGACCCTTGATCTTCCCTTATCAGCAATTATAAGTGGGCGGCACACACGACCACCATCAGAAGCAATGTGAATGCAATGCTAGGAAGATAGTTACAAGGTTAGTACAATAGTACCTCCAGCATATCTTGTAAAACAATAATAGAGCTAGGAAATATCTCATAAAAATTGCAAAATAAAAACAGATGCAGACCACAAATAGTCAGTAAACAAGACCATACTTTTCCAAACATGGAGCAAACTACACCTGTATTTCTTTACCAGTTATCAGGGCAAAATCATCATTGCATTATTCTAAAAATCATTATAAGTAATAGTCCATACCTGTTTCTCGTTTACAAAAATGCTTACAAACTCTCCAATTTTGCCTGATCGACGTAAATTTCTCATATCGTTAGCAAATTTCTGAAAGTAACATGGACAAGTGGATGAAAAAAGAATGAAAACACAAATAAGTTAAACACCAATGTAAGCTCTATATGAATAAGACCTGAGGCTGCCTGTGTTTCCCCAGTATTAGTCCATTGAACATCACCAAAAATGAACCTGGTGCATGTATTTCTTCTCCGGACAGAAGCGATAAATCCTCAACGCCTAGACTTTTACACTATATTAAAGAATTAATTTTAGCAGGTAAAAAATCCACATAAATTAATAGGCACAGAGTGTTCAAGTCAAAAAGCATGAATCAGGAAAAGAAACAAACCAGGTTCATCAGTGGCCCTTCCTCTTGATCTGTTGTGACGTGAGTCAATAGAGCTAAATTTTTTGTCAACCCACAAGCTTCTCCTTCAGGAGTATCACATGGGCAAAGCATACCCCACTGTTACCGATAAAATTCATACATCATTAAGCAGTATATCATTAAAACATATTCATGTTCATAGTTTCCAGACAAATGTTTCAATATATGATGTAGAAACAGCCACTGTTTCCACCTCACCTGACTAGGTTGCAAAGCACGTGGCCCACTTGTTTTCCGGGTCTTCTCAAACTGGGGTGTTATCCGTGTCATATAGCCTAAGCGATGCCATGTATGATAACCTAGAAAGAACCTGTATAAAGCAGGAAGAAAAAGCTCAAAAGAAGGTAATATTAATAAAGAAGGGGGAACAAAAATTAGGTGCTAGAGTTGGTACCTGTGACACACCTTTCCTATGCATCCTAAACCGTTTAATATCCCAATTTCCTGTGGAAATAGCCCTCTCCAGACCAGTAGTTATGGCTTCATGCTTTATCAACTGCCAAAAAGGGCGAGAAATTTAAATAGCTAAGGTACCATGTCTGAGCATCGCAAAGCGATACAAGATTATAATCGCTCCATTTGAATTTAGAAGGCACATTACATTTCATTAGGACAAGCCTTTGACCAAAAATCATAAACATAACTATTTTACAACACAAATCTAATGATGTCGCTTTTGTATTCCAAATACCATGCATCAGTAGAGAAATTATTGGTCAAAGGCTTGTCCTAAAATGGGCTGAACAAACAAGTAGAAGACAAATTATAATAGCTGGTACTCAGTAGTCGGTGTCTTCTACTGTTTTGATCATTGGATTTGAACAAAACAAAGCTATTATAACTCCCAAGCATGTTAACATCTCTCCACAAGACCACAATAGTATGTGGAGAGCAAAATGGATAAATGTGTAGCCAAAAAGTGTAGCCACCCTCAGTACCTCCCCTACAAAGTTCTCATATGTTACTAACTGAATGAAGAATGCATTTCATCAACAGTCAAAGTTGCTGTGCCTAAATAATCAAGATGACTCTGGATGTTCTCAGATTTAGGAAATGAGAAAGAAGCTGGTTAAGCTCCGCTCCCTACTGTGGAGTAAAGGTGCTAATAAAATCAGCAAAGATACTTCTTTTTCATGCAAGTCTGCGCATCTAGGTAACATAAGCAAACGACGGCCTTTATAGAAAATTGGGTAGCACAAATAGGCATTCAAAGAAAGTGCAATAAAAATTGGGTGAACCATGTGTGACACAACAGCGATATAAATCATTTTCATTACCTGGCTAAAATCCAAGGGGCTAGAACGAGTCTTGTCGCTATTTTTGTTCATGAGCTCTACTGCTTGGGAATTCATTGTTTTGAACAAATCCTTCAAAGAAAGAAACTACAATAAGAGACATAAAATAAAACATCTAGAGAATAGTAATAGAAAATACCTCAAAAAGCAGAGACATTAGTTGGCCAGACAGCTCAAGCCTCTTATTCCCTACATAATCCTGAAATATGTTCAAAATATGTTAACAGGGTGGTAAACATGTGGTTCAAATAAATTTGCAAGTAGAAAGGAATTCATCTTGTTCCCTAACAAGCAATACTCTAGGAACAATTTCTTCATTTTAAAATTCCCATATGGATAGTAATCTCATTGCTTCTTTCAATATATTTCTATTACATGAAGCCTAAGATTGCTTGGACTATGTATATCACATAAAATAGACCCTATTACACCATATCAAGCAAATTGAAGAATATCGTTACCTGTTTCTCTAGAAGTGACAAGGATTTCTAGTTGACCGTCATTAACTGCAACATGCAGATATCTAATACCGATTCCGTATAATGGATTGGATGTATTGCATGGAGCCCTTAGGGTTGTATATATAGGAGTAAAAGACTTGGGGGGCAAGACACCTCCTCAGATACATATGGCAGTCTTAGATAGATAAGACTCCTAAGATTCCTAAAGATACACGACATCTAATACTGCCAATTGTACTCTAACAACCTCAAAGGTTGAAAACAAATGGATTGGGTTTGGATAAAACTGGAAACAGTATCAAGACAGCGGCTAAAACAGAGTAGACACTAAGTGTGTTGTCCATGTCGCCAAGCAGGCCATCATGATCAGAGCTGTGCGACCTGACGTCCAATTATAGACTCTGCACAGATTGGCAGATACTATGTGCAGTCAACTATATTTCAGTAAGGATGAAACATGTTTGGTATTCCAAAGAAAAGGGAGCACGTTAGGTTCCAATAGAAAGAAGCATGTAGCTATAGTTGACCGCAACCGCACAACGGCGCAACATACATTGGCTGTATAGCTAACAAATCTTAGAATAGCTTACATCCAAAAACATAAAATATGATCCCTTTGTTTTTATGAATATTTGCCTAACCAACCATACATGTACAAAGAGCAAATATGAGCAAAACTAATGAGCCTTTAAATGGTAGTATGTTATATGACCTCAGAGTGTATTATATTCCATTTAGCTACTTCAACCACAGCTACCTAATCTAAAGCGATGATAGCTAATTATGGATAAGCCTTATCCATGCAACCAATATCAAGGTACAATTGTGCAAACCACTTTGCCATGGGACAGCAAATCATAACAGCCAATTAACAATCTCGGCACAGCCAAACTTCTCATGGCGAACAAATCGTATCTGATAACTATGACGAAGAAAAAAATGAGTATGTGAAGGGTGGGCTGGATGCCTAAGAAAGTCCTAGCAAGCCAGCGAAGCCATGTATGTGGTCAAAACACTAGCCAATTTAAAGCTCCAAAAAATATAACATGCTAACTCACATTTAAGAGCTTGTGGTAAATCAAAGATAGTATTGCTATTGATGTTAAGTTAAACCCACACTGAATTAATAGATAGCACAGTAATGTACAGGTGAGTCTTGAGGGCTAGGAAACAGCGGGCCTGGGTTCGAGCCCTTGCTCCACAAACCTTCAAGCAAAGGCAGGGACTTCGATCCTTATTCTCAAACCACACACGCGGGCATGCACACACTGAATTTGAATGGATTTTCATTTCTCAAGCAGCCTTTGTAGAAGAAAAGAAGATGGCGACTTTTGGCACAGGTTTTTTTTTGTGAATCATTCACTTAAAGTAGTGCATAGGCTATATTTGAACTTGCCTTAGTCATCAAAGGTGTCAGCATTCAAAATTGCATCCATCATGCGCCTCAACATTACGCCAGTGTATATACATTTTTGTCGAAAGTTCCCATTCTTAACCTAGGAGACATTGACATGAATGTGAGAATAATATATTGCAAGCAAAGTTAGGTAAAAACATTTATCTCACCGGCACATGTGCAATAAACACATCACGTAGGATGGATTTTGACCGACCTTCCTGAAAGTGACAAAAGGGGGCATATCAGACTCCAGATGATTGAGTGTTAACTCATATGACCTATACTGTTTAGAACATATATTTTGTAGCATATGCCAGCTGTATTAATTTAATGTGTAATGAGAAAATAAGTGCACAGCTTGTCATGGGTCCTACTCTGGTCCAGCTTATTACCTTCTGATTTCCTGCACCAGGATACGTGACCTGAAAAAAAAAACTCGGCGTCAGGGATAAGGAGAAATGGATGCAAATACATAATGCAAATACAAACATAAAATTTGCAGCTGGATTACATCATGTTAATGAAAAAGGAAGCATGCATAACTGACAGATCTCTAAAAGATATCCAGTATAGGGCTGGTTTTTGTGGAGAAGGCCCACCCAGAAGTATCATAAGTAAAATACTTTATATAATAAGAAAAATGGAGAAAAAATCATGACTTTCTATGCTTTTTTCAGTTTGAAATCTCACCTTCTCATCCATGTACTGCAGAGCTTGCTGTTGTGTATATATTCTCTCTGAGGCACATTCCTGAGAATGCAGAAGGTATAATGTCCAGTGGGAAATAACAAGAAAGAAGTGCAAAAGAAATAGTTCAAACTTAGCATAAGTTCAACGATTCAATTATACAGTCATTGAGGAGACATCCATTTTATCACCAAAAAAAAAAGATGTTACCTGAATAGATGGGAATAGGAGGTCAGCATATCTTGGATCTCTTCCAACCATTTGTACAACCTCTTGATCACTTGTCATTCCCATAGCTTTCATGACCACTATTATTGGAATCTGTAAATTTTAAAGCTCAGAAACAAAATCATGAATTGTCAACTTACTCTTTCCATGTCACAATATAGGACCCTAATGACCTTGTGAGCGCTCAATAAGGTGTCAGGTGTGAAATTAAGAAAGTGAAGAAAATTTAGATCATGGTACTCCTATCAAATGAGAAAAGTGCACACTTGAATTTTGAAAGATTGCTTCAATACATTACAAAACTGAGTAAGTTGAGCAAATAAAATTCACATGAGATCCACAAGTGACTCCTGTGATCACTTGGAAGTGACACAATAGCGTTACTTTCCAACTCCCACATTATTTTTGATGTTATTGTGATTTTAACATCTTAAATTTTTCTAAGCAGGTATATGCATGACGTTATAGCTAGAGTCAACATAGCTAGCTGTTACAAAATTCAAAAGTAAGGCTTTCAGCCACACAGTTAAGTAGATAGGTTTTGCTAGTTTGATCATAGACGGATGTTTAGGTTCAACTCTTTAGAAAAGCACGGAAGAGACTTGTATATTAATCTCAATGGATTGTTTCCCAAGAATACAAGAGACAAATATCTGTTAGGATGCATAGCTAAGGGAAGAGAACTGAACAATCCATATGCAGTCAAATAGTCAAGGAAGTTATCCTATATACTACCAAATATAGGCAATGTGGTAACAAATTCTGCCAGCGTAAAGAAAGCAGGCAAAAACAGAATATTGCAGGCTCTTTAACGAATCAGGAGCTTTTACTTCTCAAAAACTTCTTATCTAGCTTTCTCCTTGGGTCCTTAGTCTTTACACAAGAAACAATGAAATCTCATCTCTAGTTCTCCTGTTCATCAAGAATGAGAATACAAATTGTCCTGAATTCACTAAAGAAACACACCTAATACCACGAAATAATTCATTACATAATGTAATGAAAAGGAAAAAATATTCAAGTGCAGGAAGCCTCATTAAACACAACCAAGCTAAGAAAAAATAGCAGGGCCCATAAGTAATGAAATGGAAGGAGCACTTAACAAGATAACAGGATAATGGATACCGGTTTTGTAAATTGATTGAGCTGTAGGTAGATCTTCTCCTTATCCATAGTAATCACTGTCTTGCTTTTAATTTCATGCGTGCTGCTGGTAACAGATGCAATCACCCTAATTGACAGGAAAATACAGATGACACATAAGATGTCAAATAATACCCCACTTCACAAAGGGCACTAACCTATACGGCTACACTGCTACAAGGTAGGGGTGGTAATGGATCATGATCCAAATGTTTCTTCACAATCCAAATGAGGCCTTGGTGATTTTTAGCTCAAAAATGAACAGGAATATGATCCAGCCCTTTTTGAGCCCGATCCTTATAATTTCTAGGTAAAATCTGAGGGCCCTTTACCACCCCTAGCTACAGGACCAAATAGCTAGCAATGAAATGCCACGTGCAAGAGCACATAGAAAGAACTTAATTCAGCAACAAGTGACCAGCAGAACCCAAAGGCAAATGTATTAACTATGATGGTTAGAATTAGAGTTTCCTCGCAAATTTTAACCTAGTAAGAGTCAAACTACAGTCATAACTCCTAAAGAAACTATAGTTAAGAATTGTAATGTTGCTCAGAAAAATACTCGCACATTACATGACAGCAAGTTAGACTGACAAAATCTATGTAACTTACTTATGACAATTGTAAACTAAATACTCATTTGCTGGAGAAGAATACAGAATCTAAAATAGTTGAGCAGGATTAATAAATAAATAACTCTGTATGAGTATGACCTTCCTTTACTATCGGTGTCGATAATAATACGATTCTTTGATAGCTGTTCTTGTATTAGAATGACCTGAAAGTTAACAAATGGCATTCACAAGATTATTAGTGCACACAGCAAGCATTAGAATCTCCTTATAAACAAAGCAAAAAAAAAGACATGGAAACTTGTGCTAATAAAACAAAACAAAACCAAAAGAACTTGCAGGTATGGCTTCAATAGGTTTATCAAGACAAGATGGGGGGAAAAAAGAAGATACCTTCTCAGTCCCTTTGACAATGAAGTAGCCACCAGGATCAAGAGGGCACTCGCCTATGAACAGGATGGTGAAAGCATGAGGAAAACCAATAAGATAAGACAGTAAGCATTTGAGAAATAGACTAACCGACTCTTGCTAGCTCAGCTTCATCCTTTCCATTGAGAACACATGGATAACTTCTAAGCATGATGGGCATGTAGCCAATGAGAACGTTCCTCTGAGCAGTAAATAAAAGAAGGGCAAGCAGTTATTTTTTTTCTCCCCGTCAAAGCCAAGCGTGTAAGAGGTTCTGGAATCAGACTAAATGGCCTGGGGCTACCTTCGTCTTGAGGATATACTCCTTGCCGCCTACGGTATATTCGATGTCGAACTTTTATAGGAGCAGAATATCTAAAAGGTTGGAACAATTATGAGAAGTGATAAATCAACAGGAAGCATATAACTAGGAGACATATGGTAGTAATAGCAGTCTGGGCGTGGTCAGTTAGAGAAGTGCACGAGATGGGAGGCGAAATGAGCGAGGGAGGCCTACGTGCGGTCAGTGAGGCGGCAAAAGTGCGGCGTGATCCGTTCGATTTTGTAATCCACTTGAACCGAGGGCTTTTCAACATATACGTCGGTGTACCTAGATGGAAGGAATTGCAGAAAGACAGAAACAAAAAAAAAACATATCTCATCGGGGGGGGGGGGGGGGGGGCGGCAATCTCAGCAATCCCAGAATAGCACAAGCAAGCATGCATACCTAAGGTAAATGTTTGGGTCATTGCGTGCTTCGATACGATTGTTTGCCCGGAGGATGTTCCTGATTCCCCTGGTGATGAAGTAGTTGAAGGAGTCGATGTGCTCCTTGACGAGCCCTCGGACCTTGAGGAATGCGGGGAGGAGCGCGAACTTGTCGACAGGGTTGGTGAGAGGCGCGGCCAGCGAGCGGTAGGACGGTGTTGGAAGCTCCTCCTTGGCCGCGTCGTCGCCTTGGTCGACCACCGTCATGGCCAGTGGCAGGGGCGGAGCTATAGTGACTCAACGCATCCACCAAATTTTGTATCCTGTAACCGATTTGCAGTCGCCTTCGTTAGAAGCTAAGGCCAGATGAGAGAAAAGAGATGCGAGGAGGAAGTCTGCGTTGCTCACCGTGCTCCTTGGCTCCCCGTCGAGTCAGCACCAGGGGGCCGGCCGTCGGCCGCAGAGTCGCGTAGATGAAACGGGAGCCGAGGAGGGGGCGCAGGGAGGCGGGCGGCCGGATCCGTGGGGCGGGGGCGGCCGGACGGGGAGGGGGCGCAGGGAGGCGGGCGGCCGGGGCCAGGGTGCGGTAGGGCAACGAGAAATTTGGTTTTTTTAGGACTTTCAATATTGGGCTTCGCACAATTGCCGTTGCCATCGTGGGCCTCGCCAAATTGCCACCATGCCCAATATCGTTGCCTCTTTTGGTTTTTCTGACATTTAGGATTTTTTATTCATTTTGGTATTTTCTGGGTACGGGAAAAGACTCTTCTACCCCTCTGCCCCTTTTCCCCCAACTAGTTTCGGCTGGTGAGACGCAACTTCTTCGAATGGCGGTGACCCCATCTCCCTTCTCCACCAATGGCCTGCCTACCTAGCGCCCCTATACCATTAGGCCACTGGCGTCCTCTCCTTCCTCGGCGGGGAAGGCAGAGTCGGCAGCGGCAGGCAAGTTCTCGCCGTGGGGGAGGCAGCGGCGCAGGGTCTCTCCTCGCCGTCTCGCGGATGACGAGAGAGACCGCCACAGGGTGCGGCGTCACTCTTCCTGAACTCCCGTCGGTCTCGGTCAGTCCCCTGGGTGCTGCGCGGGTCTTCCCCTCCAACGCTGGCGTGCGCCTCTCCCGTCCCATGCTGCCGGCGGCGCGGCCCCGAAGCAGCACCATGGCGTCACTCTTCCGAACTCCCAGTCGGCTGTGGCGGGCCTGATCTCTGCTCCTAGTCGCCGTTGGTGCCACAGGAGGGAACAACAAAGATGATGAGGCCCATGTCTTGAAGCTGAGGAGGACTTGCAGCCACAGAGGATTGGGCCGCTCGGGACAAAGCAAGGGGGAGTGTCGGCTTCCTTGATTTAGGAGAAGAGGTGCCACAGGTTGGGGAAGAAGACATAGGTGGCTATTGGCGGCGGCGGCACGAGGGTTCCCCAAGAGGAGATGACCGGCAGGCCATGGACGGCGGTGGCGGTGTACAGGAAGAAGAAAAAGGGTAGGCAGCGAGAGAGGAAGAAGAAGGGTAGAAGGGGTGGAAGAGTCTTTTCCTGTGCCCAGAAAATACTAAAATAAATAAAATGTCTCAAATGGCAGGAAAACCAAAATGACAACGTTGTTGGTGGCAATTTGGCGAAGCCCACGATAGCAGTGGTAATTGTGCGTAGCCCACTTTTGGAAGTCCTAAAAATCCAAATTTCTCTAGGGCAATCGCCAACCGGTGACGGTGAGAGGATGGAGCAAAATCTCAAGACGTAGGAGGATGCGGATGAGGTTGTCCGCCTAGTCTCTTTCTTTTGACGTGAAGTTATACTATCCTTTTCAAAAAAGATTCTATACTACACTATATACTAGTAGTATGTATAGGATAAATATAGATTATGCTTCTTACTGTCCACTTGAACCTCTCTCCTCTGTATTTTTTCCTTTTCTCTTATATTAATGCACTTAATTAATACACATCAATGTTTTCAACCACATGGATCCCACGATTTATGGACCCGTTTATCAATCTAGATTAAAAATAATTTCTTTCCTTCACTATAACTGTCACAATATCAAGGGTACCTCCAGGAGCCTAAGAACATTTAGGTTCCACACCAGACAACCATGGCACACGAGCCCGACGAGAGTCCACCGATGGACACCCAATTGAGTCATGACTAAGACAACTCATGGTGGCAACGGGGCAAAACGGGGCAAAACCCTGCCCCGTCCCCATCCGCATTAAGCCCGCGTTCCCCGTCGGGGACTCGTGGAGACGGAGGCAGCGGCTATGGGCGGCGACGAAGGCGCGGAGACGGCGGCGGCTACAGGGCGGCGCTCAGAGATGGAGGCGGAGGCGCGGTGACGGCGGCGCACGCCGCACGGAGACGGAGGTGGTGGCTGTGGGCGGCTGCTGGTGGAAGGAGGAGGAGTGGACTGTGAAGGACTGGAGGAGGACCGAAGGAGGAGGCCGGCCGAGGATCTCGGAGGCTGGCGGCAGCGGGTGGACGGGACGAGGACTCATCGAGGTCGGACAGGCCGCGTGACGGCGTGAGGGAGTGGCGGGCTGTGTGATGCCCCCGGCATCTCAAAAGCCTTAACACGCGATTAGATTAGCGATAATCAGGGATTGGGCTTAATCATGCTCAGAAAAGAGCAACAACTAGGCTAGTAAACCACTAAGTCAAAAAATTTCAAGTTGGATATGCCAAACTCCCCGTAGTTTGGTTGAGTAGTTGAACACTTACACATTTTCGTGCAAGACATCCAATACGAAAGTTTTAGTTCAAGATGTTGCCTTCAAATATGCTATTTTGACCATTTCCAAAATCAGGTATCAAGGGGCCCAAAAGTTCAACCAAGCCCAGTTAAACTACTCTCAGGAAATTTTGCTAAGTCTAGGATTGACACTCTTTCCCAAATTTCATTCTGAAATTACTTTCGATTTGACCATACAACTTCAAAAATATTCCTTTCTATGAAATGAAATTGAACTCATAACCTTTCATATGCACTAGAACTTGATATGATTGGACTCCATTTGATACTCCAAAGGTTGAAAATAAGAAAGACTCTACAAAAGGGAAAAGTGCTTGTTTTACCAAAACTCTGAGTATGTTTGAAATGGTATTTCAAAATCTGTGGTGAATTAGACAGAACTTTATATACCAAACTTGTAGACAACTTCATGATTAATAACTTTGGTATTTTGTGTGTTGACATGCATAAAGGTTTGCAAGGTGTTTTAGCTCATTTTCTGTCTTCTAGTGAATTCTGTCCAAATAGACCTGAATGGAAAATTCAAATTTTGAGCAAACAAAAGACATGATCATACAAAATTGTGTATATGAAAGTTGTAGGTCATGAAAATATGAACAACTTTGGTATATAAATATTCATGTGAAAGTGCACCTAGAATGGACTTATGGAATTTTCAAATTGAAAGGTGTTGTTGATCAAACTGGGGTCACAGCTTTTGAATTCAAAATTCTCTAAAAATTTGAATATAACATAGTGTCACAAATTAAAACAAAGTTGTAGATCATGAAGTTTAGATCACTTCTTGTATTTTGAGTTTCCACTAGTTCGGCCATTAAATGTTTCAAAAACTCGAAATTCAGACAAGACACATAGCAGTCAAAGGACCTTTTTCCAATTTCGAAATTTCCTTTTTCTCTTTCTCTTGAGTGTATGACATGCGGGCCCCACCTGTCGGACTTTGGATCCCCGAAGACCGGAAACCGCCATCCGCACCCGGTATTGCAAAACCTAGTTTCGCTCCACATGGACCCGGTGTATAGACCCCTCTCCCTTTCCCTTGCGTTGGACCCACCTGTCGGCCTCGCCCGGTCTACGGACCCGACCCACCGCGCCCCCTCCTTCTTCCTCCTCCCCTCCCGCTCGCCCACGAGGCAACTGGTTCCGCACGCGCTCGTCCATGGCCGCCAGCGCGCCCGGCTCGCCTTCAAGGGGAGACGAAGCCCCAGCCTCCTTCCCCGAGCTCCCACTCACGCGCCCCGCCCCATTGCTTCCCTCCGCCCAGCCCCCGCTCTGCCTCCGCTCCGCCCCTAGCTCGCGTGAGTAGAGCGCGGCCACCATAGCCGAGCTCGGCTCGAGCTCATGCCCCACCAGTCATTCGGCCTCCCTTCACCTCGCCGGCGTGTGCGCCCATTTCACCTCGTCCAGCGCTACCTATCGCGCCGCTCTCGGACCGTCTCCGGCGCCTCCTCGGCCCTCTCCACGCACCGCCCGCCATGGCCACCATGGCGAGCACGACGTAGCTGTGGGGGGACCACCACCTGGGACATCCCCACGCGTCCATGTCCTCCCCTGACGACCTCGCCTCCTCTTCGCGCAGCTGTGAGCCCGACCACAGCCCCTACCACCTCCCCGTCCGCCGGATCGACACGACGCACCTCCGCACCTCGCTGCCGCTGTTCACACCGGTTCACGGTGCGTTCCTCACTCGCTCCGACTTCCCTGCGTGACGAGATCTTGCGGGAAAGAATCTCCACGGCCGGGAACGCCTTCGCGGAGTCACTCCGGCCGCCGCGCCGCCCCCTACGCGCGAGGCCCCGCCGTCGTTCTCCTCCCTGCGCGCGGCCTCCCTCCCTGGCGCGAGGTAGAAGAAAGCCAGGGAGGAGACGGGCATTTTTGCATTTGAGCCCTCCGGTTTTCACGGATTCACGTTTAGATCCAATGCGTTATTCATTGAGTCATGCAGATCTGACGACCTAGCCCCTGAAAGTTAGGTTTATTCACGTTTAAGTCCTATATCTAGGGTTAATAAGCATATTTCAACCGATAACTTTGAAAAATCATATAAAATCGTAGAAAAATCACAAAAATGTGAACTCAGTTGCTATGAACTCCTTGTGAGTAGATCTATAGGATGGGTATGATGTGGGGATGAGCATTGACTGTTTTACCCCTGATTTTGTATATACATGTTAAACCAACATAAATGGGAAAATGTGGACTAAATGAGTTCTAAAAATCGTGAAACTTGGATAGCAGCTTTGATAGGGTATGTATGCCTGTTATGGATTTTGGTGGCCCTATCATGTACTGTATAATTACTGTTTTGCCCCTGTATATGATTTTGAGCATAAATATTAATGGAAAAATGATTGCTATATGAAACATGCTCTAAATAGCTTTCTAGATTTTATATGTGCTCCCTGTAATGTATATAACTCAATGATTAAATTAGGGGTTGTGCATGTCAAGTTTTGATGGAGATTTGAAAATGACAAATAAAAACATGTTTAACTAAATAATAGGAAAAAGTGATTCTAGCATGTTTAAATAAATTCTAAGAAAAGTGCCATTTAATAGTGCTCTTAAAAATCCCACCAAAACCCATATAGCTAGGTTATTGTATAAACATGCATGTGTGAGTCTTTCATGGGTTTTGGTTGATGCTGTATAGGGCATCCATAAGTAGTTACTTACATATAGTTGCAAGTGAAAGAAATAAAAAGGGGACGTTAATGTGCTATTGCTTGCGGTGTTACACAATTTCAAAACTCGTGAGTAAAATAACTTACTTGTTTATGTGGATCACCGTTTGACCACTAGCTACTAACTTAAACCTTCGATCCCACTTTGTCATTAAAGAACTAGATGCTATCAATTATCTCTAGAATTACTCCGAAGAGATGGTTCTTATATGTTGCGCTCTTCATGTTACATGCAAATCTGTTGCACCATATCATGCATGTCCTTCATATGACACGATGCTACACTTAGTAATAATCCTACGTAATCAATAACTTGATAAAGTACATGTATGTATAATTGTATGAGTGTGTGCTTGTTCTTGTTCACAAAAGTAATTCATATTTAAGTAGTTTATCAATCACCTTTCTGTCCTATCCATAAAATGGTTGTCCAAATGTGTGTTTGATATTCATGCATCTCACTCGCTGCAACGTGCATGGCATTCATATAGAAACGCATATTGCAGATATGTGACCAAGAAGAAAAAACGCGGGGCTCCTTCAACTAACGGTGACCAAAAGACCAACTAAGACCCAAATACCACCTGGAGGCCCCTGAAGTGGTACTTGTAAGGAGGAGTTGTCTAAGTGATCAAGGGGTTGCTTGGGGCAAAGCCTCACAATCCGGCAAACTAACCTAGTTTAGTTTGTTGGTTTCGATAAAAATAAACAAAGGTAGGCAGGACCATGATTTCTCCCAGCTAATGTGATAATTGATTGTTTTATTACGCATCCGCATTAGGAGTTGATTGAAAACAATTGCATTAGATCTTCTGGTCGTCCTGGCCCTAAGCACATATATATAGAGTTCGTAGGACGAGTTGCCTAGACCCTGCTAGGTACGAGTAGATACGAGTGAATGGAGTCACTCGTCGCGTAGGTGTTTTCAAAAAATTTCAGAAATCTTACTGTTATGAAAGTTGTTATTATGCTCAGGATTTAAATGGCGACCGGGTGGAGAATAATTTTATTTGGTGGTGTGCGTTGTTGTATCATTTGGCTCCGCCCACGTCGTTTAAGGCACATCCGCTGTTCGTCTGCTGTTCGGCATAACATTGCTAGAGTACTTAACCGGGGAATGGGACCGGTAAAGTCTTTTCCTGGGCTCGTCCGAAGCACAAAGACACGTTCCTACCCACTGGTTGAGAGGAAGGTGGCCCGGGGGAGCTTGGTACTCATGGCGGGGAGACCGAGATGTCGGCAAGCTTGTCATGGGGGCACAAACCGGGGGCTAGGCGGGAGTGAATCGAACGTGGAACGAGACAGATTAAGATCGGGGCTATATGTGGGAACGCGATGGCTAGTAAGTATATACCCCTGGACATGATAGTTATTCGTGAGAATTAAAAATCGATTCGAATCGCTGATGCCCACCAGGTGTGGGAATACCATTAACACTGTCGGGCAACGTAGTAACTACTTGAATATATCATATCGGTTACTTATGTTTTCAAATACTACATGTTTGTATTATATTGCTTACATTTCTGCAAGTTATTATTATGGAGTTATAAGCAAATGATAAAACTTGTTACTTTAAGATATTATGTCTCTGTTAAAAATCTATGGCTAATGATCCACGTGATAGTAAGTAAGCTTCGCGTCAGTCGTAAGCCATTCCATTAAGTCCTACTGAGTAATTAGTACTCAGGGTTTGCCCCCACCTTTTGAGAACAGGTACCGGCGACATCTGGACAAGTGCTTGGAGGGGTAGTATCGGTGGGCTCGATGCTGCTCGTCCTCGATCATCGTTGCATGAAGACTACTAAAGTATTTAGTTTCCGCTGTGAGATGTTTTCGAATTCGCTTCCGCTATCTGATTCAAACTTGCCTATTGTATGGCATTATGTTGAAACATATATCTTTATTTCGAACTGGTTTGTAAAATAAGTTTATATATGCTATATTCAACTGCCTGAGATGATGTATCTGTTGTGGCTCCATCGTGGGCTGGATGTGTATGATGTCGGTTCCTCTGGGAAAAGGTAATATCGGGAGCCGAATGACTCTCGACGGACAACCGGGTTTAGTTCAGCCTAATCACACTGCAAGCCATAGGTGGCAAGTGTGCTTAGCTCGGATTAAATCGGCGGTTCCGCCACAGGCTGGCGGCTAGAGTGGCCAGTGGAGTTAGGATTAGAACGAACAATAGCAAACATATATATACCGGTTGTCTTAGTTGGGCTGGGCTTCTTCGGCCTGGTATTTTCGGATCTCCATGGCCCCCACGGGGCAAAATCTCTCCCCGCCCCCACCCCGATTTTATTTCGGGGCCCCGCCTAGTATTCCCCACGGGGGAAAACTGCCCCTATCCCCGCCATTTTCGGGGCAGGTCCCCGCTCCCGGTGGCGCCGTTGCCACCCTGAAAGACAACCCGTATTGGTCAGGTGGCCAAAATAATGAGTGTGACAACAACGTGCGCGGGCCTAGCGAGGGTTCGGCCCCTCCCGAGAACACCAACGGAGTGAAATCAATTTCATCGTGCGTAATCATATCATTGGATGACTTCACAGAAGGTCTAATCCCCGTCCAGGTCTCCTAAGAGTCAAGAGTAGCTTGTGTAAGGATCGGATGCCAGAGAGGGATGGTGAATTGGGCTAATTTCAAACTCTAATCGAAAAGGTCCTTAACCTAACGAGGCTACCAATTAGCCCACTTCACCCTCTAAGCGAAAACTACACTAATCAACAAGAAATATCACGCCTACTCATGCTAGTGATAGAAACAAACCTACTCATGCTAATAATAAAAATAAACCTGCTCATGCTAGTAAGCACACATATGGTCAAAGCAAGGGAGATACTAGCCAAGAGTAAACTAAGCATGGTGACTACTATATGCAATCCATGAAAACAAGCAAGGTAGAAAAAGCATCAAGTAGAGACACAAGGGGAAGAGACAACCGAATTTTTTCCCGTGGTGTCAGAGGTTTGGCACCCTCCCTTAGTCCACATTGCGGCACACCCTACAGTGTATTGCCACCTCCCATGCTTGTGGGCGCTCACTGAGAGTCTCCGTTCGCCATCCCGGCAAGGTGGAGCTCAAGCCTTGTGCACCTTTGTTCTTTGGGCTTCCACAACTCCTTGACAAGTTCCGAGAACGCGCCCCGGTCACCAATTCCGCCTAGGTGCCGCCAAACACCAAGATTAATAAGCCTCCGGTCTTCACTTGATCTTAATCCTCACCAAGGTGGATGCATACAAATCTTGACCATGATCTTGCTCTCAAAGATGTGAATATGTGAGTGGATGAAGCAAAGAGTGAAGTATAAGTGGCTCTCTGAGTGTATACTGTTGCTGGAGTGTCAAAGAGTACCAAATGAATCGAAGTGACCCATATATATAGCCCCCAAGCTGATAGAGCCGTTGGAGAAAGGGTGGGCTGACGCAGAGTAGACCGGATGGTACGGTCTAGCCAATTAGAAAGGACCGGACCATACGGTCCCTATACTTTTCCAATGGTCACTGAAATCCCACGTCACTGTACTATTGTCTGAAACTTGGTACACTCTTGAGAGACCGTACTATACGGTCCATTGTAGATTGCTGAGAGCCTCCAAGTCCCAATCATTGAGTTTCATAGGACGGTCTATGTACGGTTTGATGAGACCATACTTTGTTTGCTGCAGTCCGAGGTTTGGGTACCCTCGGGTTACTTTGTACGGTCACTGTGCTATACGGTCAGCTCGCTTCCTTTGTTCTCGCCATAGTCCATCTTGCAATTACTTGGTACGTGAGATGGTACGTAACCATTTGACCGGACCTTCCTGTCCAACTGATTTGCATGGAGTCCAAACCGTCAAAGAAATATCTTGAAGGAAGATGGTACGCTCAGCTCACAGAGATTTAGACCGGACCATCTGGTCCATGCATTTTCTTTCTGTCTTGACTTTTCTTCAACCACTTTGATCAAACCTTGATTGTTCTTGGACTTTATACTTCTGAACCTTGCACCTTTGAAGATAATGAGTCTTTTGGCTTGTGTGTGCATCTAAGACTTGGCAAATCACTTGATCAAACTACTAACCATTGACCCCCCCCTTTTTAGTGTGGACACTAGAAAATTAAAAATCATATCTAAGCAAGGATCCTTCAACACCTTTGATCCTTGTGTCCTAGAAGAGTCCTTAGCCTTCGAGATACGGATGAAAACCATGTCCGCTTCCATGAGATAAAAACATGAGTATTTAGGGCCACCATTTAACCCAATGAGCAACTCAAAATATTTATTTAAGTAAACCTGCACTCATGAGTTTATTAGGCCACCAAAATGCTCGTCATTCAATCACCGAAACTTACTTAAGGGCCTAGATGCTTACAGCTTGGCAACACTGAAACCCTAGGGCTGCTTGTAGACAGGAGGCCCCGTCGCACCGCCATCTTACCCAACACAAGTGAAGTCAATTGCCCTGCATGCTCGTCCGTAATCATACCACCATATAGTCTTTGGAGGAAGGTCTGATCCCATCCAAATCTTCCTAAGAGTAGCTTGGCGACGCCGAAAGCCTAGAACTGGTCGGGCACCGGACCAGTTAAAGGTCACCTATAGGTGGGAGGCCTTGCCATCTCGGTCAATAGGGGGTGAAGTAACTTCCCCGCACACTCGTCCGTAATCATACTACCGGGTGATTTACACGAAGATATAATCCCTCCAATCCTCCCAGGAGTAGCCTGGCGATGTCAAAAAGATAGGACCGCCGTGCATCCTATTGGTCTGAGGCTATTTGTGGACATAGAGGTCCTGCCGCCTCAACCGATGGGTTGAAGCCACCTGTTTGTAGGGTGCCATCGTTACTAGGCTGAAGTTCCATGAGATGTAGACCAGGGTGGCACTCACGCTCTTATTCCATCAAAGGAGTAGTCCGTACAGCACGCTGAGGAAAAAGCCTGCCAGAGCAAGCTCATAAACCACTATGTCTCGCCCACACGGTGAAGAAACCCATCGTGTTTCATTTATATGTCTCATGTGGCGTGCCTCTCAGACCATATAACGAATAGGATGAACACACTGCTGGTATAGCTTTTATAACGACATCTCGCTTTTATTGGGATGATGACCAATGAAACACACGTCAAATCAATAATAATCTGATCTAATCTATGTACACGATCGAACTTAGCCTTTTAAGTGGCCGTAGGCATAACATGACTAAAGATGACTCAGGTTAAATAATAGTGCGACTACGATGCAGGAACCCAAAACTACTGGACTCAAACAAGCTTATTAAAAAAATAATCCAATCCACAACCTATCTAATCTATATTGTAACTAATGGGATTAGATAGATAACATAAGTCTTAGGGTTACGACGTAAGCACATGCAAATAGACATAGATTTAACATGAACTAGCAGGTGCCCCCGCGCTTCGCGCGGGGCAGCCTCGGTGGCGCGGAGCGGCCGTGCCGGAGGGCCAGCCGGCCATGGCGACGGAGGTCATCGGCGAGCGCTGCGCTGCCGCGAACAGGCTCGCCATGAACGCGAGCGCCGCGCGAGCGCGCTCCTGCGAGGGTCGAGTTGTCGTCGCGCGGAGAAGGGCGGGGGATGGCGTGCGGCGACGCAGTCGCCGAGGCGGCCCGCCGCGTGGAGGAGGGTGGGGTTGTGAGGCCGGCATGCGGCGACTTGGTCGCCGAGGTGGCCCGCCATGGCCACGACGCGCGGCGACGCGCTCACAGAGACGGTCCGCCGCGCGGTGACGCGCTCGCCGAGGGGGCCCGGCCGCGCGGAGAAGGGTGGGGTCGCGGCGATGGTGAGCAGTCCGCCGCGTGGAGCAGGGTGGGCCCGGGGCGACGGCGCGCGCCAATGTGCTCGCTGAAGGGGCGTGGATGCGCGGAGGACGCGGGGTCGCGGCGACGGCGCGTGGCGAGGCGCTCGCCGAGGCACGTCGGGCGGATGCGGGGGCCGGTCGGCAGCGCGTCGAGCGGGGAAGAGCCCGGCGGCGGCGCATCGGGCAGAGGAGGGGTTGGTGCGCCGCCTCCCTCCGCAGCTGCCGCCATCGGCGCCCCCTTCCGCAGCTGGCTCCATCGCTGGCTCCCTCTGCAGCGGGCACGCAGAGCTGCTGACGGGCCGGGGGCGGGGCGACGACACGGTGGCCTCGCTCGGCGGAGGAGGAGCGCAGGGCGGAGGACGAGCGTCGGCGGCGCGAGGGCATAGGGCGGGGCGGGGAGGCAGGGGAGGCCGTCGCGGGAGGGAGAAAAGGACGGGCGCTGTTTTCTCCCCTTTGGTCTCTGCCTCTGTGGACACGAAAGGATAAGGGCAAAGGCAGGCGTGGGCGTCTGGACAGAGCGCGTGGCGAGCATCGAGCGTCCCTGCGACCATCAAACGGGCATCATGCGGGAACCGCAGATCCACAGGGTTCTGAGTCTGCGGGTGGCGGGTGGCTCTGTTGATCTACAGGAACTACAGGCCAGATGCTCTACACACTTAGAGGTTTCTATAGATGTCCGGTGTGTAGTAGGCTTAGGCTACCCTACCCATACTTAAAAAAAACTCATCATAGGTCCAAGGAGTTGTATTTAAAATTTAATTCTACTCGTGGAAGATATAGAAATTACAATTATTTTTCTTATAAAAGGCGTGAACGGATTCAAATACAGAAAATATCATCACTTTACTCTTTTACTCCTTACTCCGCATTTATAGCATTATCTCTCAACAATTCCATAAAAAAATGAGTGTTTGAATAATTACAAATATATGAAGCATAAATTATAAACTAGGACGATTG
This sequence comes from Paspalum vaginatum, assembly GCA_030272315.1. Lineage (NCBI taxonomy): Eukaryota > Viridiplantae > Streptophyta > Magnoliopsida > Poales > Poaceae > Paspalum > Paspalum vaginatum. Next base: position 2,041,319 of record CM059018.1, on the reverse strand, counting down.
AAATACATTATGATTGTTTAGGTATATTTATTAGTGATGAGTCACTAACTAATTAAATTATATTGATATATGATATTGTTAACAGTAAACCCAACTTTGAAATTTTAGCTCCGCCGACCTAGGATTTGAAACTAGGGTAGTCGTGCAGAAGAAAAAATTCAACATGAAATTCGATAAAGACAATAGACAAATTGGTAACACAGATGTATAATTCTCTAACAATTGGGTAAATGGTTCTAAACATCCTCGTAACTCGATCAATCCAACAAAGAAGTTCGAAACTTGCCTAAATCAGAAATAATTCAGAAATTTTTGAATTACAATCCTCATAATGGAAGATTTTTTGAATTACAATCCTTTAATAATTCAGAAGTTCGATCAATCCTCATAATCCTAGACATATGACAGCGACAAATGAAAATAATTCAGAAAGTTTTGAATTGCAATCCTTCATGGTCATGGCTTCCTACCTGCAATCAGGAACGAGCAATCCTTGCAGGCACCGACGGCAGCGCCGGCGCCTGGGAGGCTGGGACGGTGGCAGAGCGGAGCCCCACACGGGAACCGCAATGGACGGTGGTCGGCGGTGCCTGTGCCTGTGGGGGCGGCAGGGGGTTTAGGGGAGCGGGAAGAGCGAAGCCAGCAGGCGCAGGGTGTTTCTTTTTGTTCTTTATAAATAATATTATTGGAAAACAAAATGGGAATAAAAATAGTGTCGGTTGCCTTTGGACCTTGGGCCGCTGGCTATTCCTTAATGGCCTCTTCAGCGTTAACTGCTATGGGCCTTTTGGATTCTTATGATTGAACTAGGTTGGTGCCCGTGCGTTGCTACGGGAATCAAACAATTGGCATGAAAAAACAAAAAAAAACAAAATACATTACATCAAATGATAGTATTTTTTGATTTTGTCTTAAGTGAAACAATCTTAAAATTTACTATGTTTTTAGATAAAAATATCAACATCAATTACACCAAAGAAGTAAATTCTGAAAATATAGTTCATGATGATCATTTTACATTAAAAGCATTTTTGTTCTTTTTTATAAATTTAGAATAATTTGACTTAGGATAAATTCAAAAACACTATATTTCAGGATGGATGGAGTATATCACAAGTGGCATATATCAATATATAGCAATATTGTATGGTTACATAAATGAGTAATCATATAAATCATAATCTCCAGTAGAAAATGTGACATTGAAATGGTAATGTATATGTCATTACTACTGTTGGTGAGGTCTCCGAATGGAATGCGATAACTGCTATTTTCTCCTTGTCCATCGATGATGACAAACAAACCAGTACTTGGTGTGAGAATTTTCCTCGTAAAACAACGAGAATAATGAGAAACATGCTTGCTAATTTACATTGAAGCTCATATGGTGTTTAATATTAAAAATAACTAATATATTAGCATATAGGGTAGCAAGTAAATCCATTTATAGTTAATCATATGGAATGGAACAATATGCAAAGCATATCTCTTATAAATTTATAAAGGCCCAAGTGATGCAATTTCATCCTGGCTAGAAACACATTGATGCTCAAATGAAATTAATTGACCATCCCCACAGCAGTCATAGAATCATAGCGAAAGAAAAGGGAGCATGGCTTCTGCAAGCTGCAAGATCAATCCAAGTGTTGCAGTCTCTTCTATCGACAGATATAAAGACTATAATAGGTTTGGATAGAATCAGGGAATTTTTGCGAACCGTATCAGGAGCAGAGGACATGGAAATTACCTGCAAAGGCTGATCGATCTTGTAGCTTCATTCTGAATCAGTATCATACAGGGTTGGTGCGAGATGAAAAAGAATGACACATCATGCATATGCAAGAGTCGATCAGTATGCAGAAATAAACACCAAGCGATAGAGAGGTGAAGGCAAAACCTTTTATAACAAATCATCTAAGCTTTCTACATTATGGAAGAACTAAAGGTACATACAACTTATGTTGTACAAAAACTAAAGCTACATACAAATACTAAGCTCTTTGTGTGATCCTGCACCACTCTAAGCTATTGGTCCACAGAAATAATATGAAAGATCTACAGTTACATGAGCGTACCACCTCATAGGGTCTCATAAGCCTGTGTATTGTCTGACATCAGCAAAGTTCAAACACAGAAAAATGTTGAGAGGTGAACACCAGAAATTGCACCAACAGTAGGGCTGTCAAAACGATTTTCACTCTACATCACCAAATGACATTATGTGCACTTAATAATGTAGGATAGCTAGCACGAATGAAAGTTTTATCGTATAATCAGCAAGCATATAGCACTGGCCCAGACGGCTCTTGAAAACACCGGTGGCCTACCAAAACCCTAGCCGCCGCCACCCCCTCCCTCCCTTCCCCTCCTCTCGCCGTCGCCTGAGGATGGCGATGGCAGGGTCCTTCTCTATCGATTGGTCACTGGTAACTGGATCTAGGTGGGTGGCAGCACAAGGTGTCCATAGTTTCAACAGGTTTCGCATTGGTTGGGCAGGCCAGCGTGTGAGGAACCTTCGCGCCTTCGCAAGGACGATATGATTCATTTAGGCTCCAAGTCTCAGACTACTTGTCTATATACTGAATGAAAAGATAAGTTGTCTGTAGCAGAAAGATAAACTTTGGATTCCATTTGGGAAAGTTAATGGTACCTACTAATAGGAAAAAGATCATGAAAAGAAGAAACCATGAAAAAAATGCCTAAGCATAACCGATCGGAGCTCTACAGAATACTCCATGTAAGTGCTGTAAGCATCATGATGAACCAACGCAGGATTCAACATTGTAAGCAACAGAAATCAAATCGCTGTAAGCATATTGTGTTGTGCGTGGCATAGAGACAGTTTGTTTATTGTATAATTTCTTCTAAGAAGAGAAATCATATCTCTTATATATAATTGTTTCAAACAGGAGTTTTTGTGAGTGGATTACCACTATATGTTTTAGCACCAAACATTTTATCCGACATGGCAAAGAGACGTGTTTTCAGCTTCTTTGTGGATTTATTAGGTCAATATTTAGAATCTCATTGACTGAGACAGTGATTAACGCCAAAGAAGCAATCACACAAGTATCAAGGATGTACCTTGCTGCAAGAAGCGCCTCCACAAGAAGCGACCCCTATAGCTGCAAGTAAAACCAACTAACTGTATCAGCGGGGGCACTAATCACCTCTTGAAGGAAAAACAAATAAAAAAGCCACCTCCATGATCGAAGCACGTTGAATGGTACGCTGCAGGAGAGGAGGCGAACGCAGCACTGCAGCAGCCGTTGGGCTCCTGATCGAGGCAGACGAGGATGGGGCGGACGCCGACCTCAAGCGCGAAGAATCGGAAACTGTATATCACAGCAATCATCCACCGAATCAAAACCAAGAGCATATCTCGGCGAGGGCGCGCGACGAGGACGCCGGCGCGTGGGGGCGAGACGAGGGCGAGTGTACCGCCGGGAGACGCGGAGGAGGATCTCAGTGACGGTGACGTGGAGGCGAGGAGCGAGCGCGATGACCGGCGACTCGCGGGCAGAGGAGAGTGCGCGTGGTGGCGGGCGGCGCAGAGCAGATCCCGCAACGGAATCGCGGCGTGGTGCCCTTCATCGCGAGCGACCGGGGAAAGCAATGCAGATGAGATGTGAGGGAGGGGAGTCGGTGACAGGCAGGGTCGACGTGTCGGCGCAGCACTTTGGAGGGGCGGACCGACGAGTCTCGGTTGGACGACCGGCCGGTGCGCCGCGTGGTGGCCGCGTCGGGGAGGAGGGGTGGCGTCGCGCGGGTGCCGCGGCGACGGTCCGAGTCGGTGGCGTCGTCGCGGCGCGGGCGCGGCGGCGGACCGGCGTCGGCGCGGGGCGGGGCGGGCACGCGAGGGTCGTCCTCGGGGGAGCTGAGGGCGGCTCGCGCGGGCTGAGGCGGAGCTGTAAGCGGCGCGAGGGGAGGTAGAAGTCGCGCTAGCGGGAGGGCGGAGCGAAAGCCGAGCGAGACGAAAAGTTGGACAACCCGCTTTAGAGCCTTAATAAGTTGCAGAGATTAGACGAGTTGAGGGCTTTATATAGTGCTGTTTGGTCCAGCTGCATAAAATTTTATAGATTTGGTGGAGCAGATCATTGGGAGCTATAGAAAATCATAGACATGTAATTATAACCTTTTAGAAGACATGACAGACATGTAGATAGGTCACTCTATTTTTAGCATATATTAAAAATATTTTATAAAATTATTCACATTTATATTACAAACATCAACTCCACACTAGAGCTCAATTCTAGAGCAGTGCCAAACAGTCCCATAGAGTAGATTATATAGTATATAACAATAACATAGAGCGGCTAACGTTTTTGGCTCACTATCATCGCATATATAGTCCCTCTGCCCCAGAAAGTTAGTCTAAAAGGACATGTATCTGCACAAATGGTCGTCCTGATTCATGTCATTTGGACTAGCTTTTTGGAGCAGAGGTAGTAGTGTAAAGGTTGGGAACAAGAAAGTAGAAATTAACACAGGAGAATTAAGCTTTGCAGTAAATTAAGTAGCGAAATAATAGCCAAATAAACACACAGCAACTAACCTCCCGGCCTCCTCACCAAAGAGAAGGGCCTCCAGTTCGTCAATGCAAGGATCGGAGGAGATGGCCGATCGTGCACGTACGTTGATGATTTAGTTGTTTATTGCCAATAATAGCTAGCTAGCTTAGGTGGCGCGGTCACCATGCATCTAAATTATGCCAAACTATACATTACCATAATTGCCGTACGTGCAGTGCATGCCTCTCGTTTCGTTTCCAGTACTATATATATACGTCGTCGTCGTCGTAGCTAGCTAGTGAAGAATAGTTAGAAAGACAGATAGATCGAGCGATTGAGCGTACTAAGATTGGAATGAGCAGCAGCATGCCGTCGTCGTCGTACCTGACGTGCAACGTGCAGGTGCCCCGCCGTGGTGTCGTGGTCGCCGGCGGCGGGGACGACGACGTGGATGACCCCTACTACGACGCGCCACAGCCGCAGACGGCCACCTGTTGCACGGCGCTGCAGCGGGGCGTGGCGCCTGATGGCCTGGCGCAGCCGCGGTACGCGCCGCTGCGGACGACACCAGCAGCAGCAGCCGACGACGACGACATTAGTAGTTGTTATCGTGATGATAACGATGATCGCCATTATTCGAGCAACAGCAGAAGCACCAAAGAGGAGACGACGACGACGACGAGCATCATCGTCAACAGCAGTAAGCAGCAGCAGCAGCACAATACTAACAGCGGCGGCGGCAGACTGAGGCCGCCGGCGGTGCGCAAATGCAAGTCCACGGTGGAGGACGTGCACGTCTCGCACCTCATTCAGGGCCCGCGCCTCCGCCGGAGCGGCGGCATGCGCCGGGACTGGAGCTTCGAGGACGTCCATAACGCCGCCTAGCTAGATAGATCATCGATCGGTCGTACCTGCCTGCCTGCCTACTGGATGATCCACATCCGGCATCACATCGTCCCGGCCACGCGCGGGCGCACACACACATATACCTAGCTGTGCTACACACATATATATATATACACAAGTCACTAACTAATACTACCTTATCCGTTTTCAAATATTTGTCGCTCGTTAGTTTAATTTTGAACTAAAATGTGACAAATAAAAAAGAATGAATGAAGTTGTATGGCATGCATGTCTAGCTGCAGGCAATTTTATTTTTAACATTGTCGTCGTCATCTATCGCTAAATTAATAGTTTGTACATATCACTTACCCAATGTTTTATTACTATTGTGCACTAAATTTTCTCATCGAGTGTTTTGCGGTGATGTATGAAATGAGAGCGGCAACAAATAGTCAAAACGAAAAAAAAATCTATTTTTAACTATGGAACTAACATTGTCCTTTGTCCAAGTCTAATTTTGGCATTCCATACAAGAAGGGCACAGTGGCTTCTAGTAAAACTTTGTTTCCACAGCGCTCTCTCTCTCTCCATGTGTGTGCGTGGAGTATTTCTAACTCTAGTCTAGATCATTGGTGTATGCTTATGTAAACTTGTAAAGCCATATCATGCTGGTAAGAAAACTGCAAAACTAAATGTGCACTAATTTTAAAAAATACTATAGTTTTAACAAGGTACGGGAAACCATGATATATTTATGTCAAAACCAATTATATATATACCATGGTATTCTATACTAAAAAATTAGCTATCAATCAAGGCCTAAGAGCATTACCAACAATAGTGGGCGCACAGTAGATTGGACGACCCACATTCTGAGCACTCAAATGTCACTGCTCCCTACTTGTTCACCCACCACAACAACGACCCAGGTGCAGCATTGCCTTGCTAACGGCCTGCAATAGCACGAGGAAGAAACAAACCATCAAGAAGGAGCTTGTTGTTGGGTCAGGAGAGGGGGCTTTTGGGCCTTGAGGGTTACACTCTCCCCGCGACCAATGTTCCTTGGTAAAATGTTGGGGTGGTGGGAGAGGTGGCGAGGCGGTGAGCGGAGTAGACGCACGGAGCATTACAACACCACAAAAGGTAACAGAGGGTGTGGAGCAGGAGGAGGATTGAGATAGGCGATGGGTGATGGGCATCGGTAGCCATTGCATGTGGAAAAGGGAAGGGCGATGGGCCGACGGAGGCAAGTAATCGGCGGTTGAAGCTTGGGGAGATAGAGAATAATAGTGCCAAGGACACTGAAAAAGGCCATGGCCTAGGGTTGCATGAGAAACCTATTAGGTTTGTGGGCGCAAAAGGGGCGGGCAGCATCGCAGCCAGCACCTCCAAATCGAGCAGTTTCCCAAGAGGGAAGACATCTTCAACACTCCTTGAGCCCTACGATGGATGATGGACAGGTAGATGTAGGTGTGTGCCGAAAGACAAAAAAATACATTCATACTAAAATAAAATGGACGAGTACATTTCAAATTTATCTTTGTGCACAGTAAGAGTACAGTGTTTTGCACCCTCTTTTGCATTTTTGGTGAGCTCCATGGGCGGATGCACGTTAGCGGCTCTGGGTGCGGCCGCACCCACGCCAAAACTGAAAATGCTTATAGTAATAAGAGTTTTGACCCTTTATGCACCCCCCGCTGCAATTACGTGCACCCACAGCCCAGCCCAAGTACGCCAGGTCGCCAGCCCAACAGGGCAACAGCACAGCCCACCCTGTTGGCTTTCTCTAGCGTGTTTCCTGCCTCCTTGCCGTTTCGCACGGAGCCACGACTCCCTGCCTCCTCGACTCGTCGTTTCGTCTTCCGCGCGCCTAGCCGCGGCTGCTCGTCCGTGATTCGTCTCCTTCTCCCTCTCCTTCCCATGGAACATCTTCAATCCTCAATTCCCCACTGATTCAGATGAGTTGCAGAAGGGCACGCACCCGCGGCAAGGTCGGAGGAGCCCTGGTTGCAGGCCGCGGCAACCCGTTTTCCGCTGTCCCTAACTCATCGATCACAAGGCAAGGAACACAACGATTCCCTCAATTTTTCTCATTCTATTTCCCCTGCATATGCTTGTCAAGTTAAGCATCTTAGATTATTCCGTTTTTGCCCTCTTGTCTGATTCTAGGGTTACTAGTTTAGTACATAATTTTTAATTATAATTGGGGATTTCTTTCTCTTGCAATTTGTGATTACAAGCAACTAAAATATGAATGTTATTGCAAATGATAGGTTCAGCAATCAACATGGAAAGGTTTTTCAAAAGAAAAGCACCAGAGCATGATCATGTCAATAATTCAAGGCGCATACCTGAGATTAATTTTGAAGAGGAGATTAAATATGATCCAGGCTTGAGGAAAGAAATTGATACATATCATCCTAATCAAAGAGAGAAAGTGAGAAGAAAATACTTAGAGAATGGGCCTTGCCAACCTCGCGCATGCATTTTCCCTTCTTCACAAATTGGAGAAAAAGAAAACCCAAGAAGGTTTATTCCTGAATGATTCGATGAGTTTGGCAGTTGGCTTGAATACAGTGAGTCGAAAGATAGAGCCTATTGTTTCTGTTGTTTCTTGTTTAGAGAGAAGAAGGATGCAGGATTAGAGATGGCAATGGGTACCCGAAACCCGAATACCCGACGGGTTTTACCCGATATAAAGGCGGGTATGGGATGACTTCTCCACCCGCGGGTACGTTAATGGGCGCAATCTTATACCCGTCGGGTACGCGGGTGCGGGTATGGGTGCATACTACCCATACCCGCGTACCTATGGGTAATTTATACCCGGTTCAACCATACATTTATTCTACATAATTAAGCATACATAAGTGTATATTAGGCAAAAATATGGTTAACTTGCGTGTTTCAATATCATTTATTGTTGTCTTCAATTTATTTACTCATATTTAGTGTTTTATATTTTTAATTATGCCATTTTTAATTATATTTGTGCTATTTAAATATGTGCATAGTGGGTATTTAATCGGGTATGGGTTACCCGATGGGTTTTTTTACCCACGCGGGTACGGGTACGGGTAAAAATTCATACCCGCGACCGGGTATGGGTATTGTAGCGGGTAAGTTTTTTGCTCACGGATACGGGTATGGAACTGTAATACCCGACGGGTACGTACCCGTTGCCATCCCTATGCAGGATACAAAGCATTTGTTGTTGATGGTTGGAATGGTTATCATAGAAAAGAGAGGCTAAAGCTGCATGTTGGTGATGTTGGTGGCTTACACTACAATGCAATGAAGAAGTGTGATGATTTGTTACAAAGAGACCAGCACATAGATGTTGCATTTCATAAGCTAAGTAATGCAGCTAAGAATGCCTATTTCACTCGGTTGAATGGCTCAATTGCTACTGCTAGGTTGCCGTTGAATCAAGGATTGGCTTTCCGGGGCCATGATGAGTCCAAAGAGTCATACGACAAAGGGAATTTCTTGGAGGTTTATGATTTCTTAGTAGAGCATGATCCAAATTTAAACAAGGCAATCGGTACTGCACTTAATAGTGCTTTGCTAGCTCCTGAAATACAAAGGGACATCGTTCAATGCTTTGCAAATGAAGTTCTACACTCTATTCTTGAAGAACTTGGGAATGATGTGTTTTGCTTGCTAGTTGATGAGTCAAGGGATGTCTCATGCAAAGAACAGATGGCTGTGGTGTTGAGGTATGTTGACAAACGGGGAATTGTGAAAGAGAGGTTTGTTGGCCTTGTGCATGTGATTGAGACAACTTCTTCCTACCTCAAGTCAGCTATTGATTCTCTATTTGCAAAGTTAAAGCTAAGCTTAAAGCAAGTTAGAGGACAAGGATATGACGGTGCTAGCAATATGAGAGGTGAGTTCAATGGGTTGCAATCATTGATTATGAGAGAAAGTAGTACAGCTTATTATGTTCACTGTTTTGCTCACCAACTTTAGTTAGTCATTGTGGCCATTGTGAGAAAGCATAAGGGCATTAGCGAATTTTTAACCAAGATTTCCATATTACTAAATGTGGTGGGTAGCTCGGCCAAGAGAAGGGACATGATTAGAGAGATCAATCATGAACAAGTGGCAAAGGCCTTAGGTTGTGGGCAACTTGAGAGTGGATAGGGGTTAAATCAAGAGCAATGCCTTCAAAGACCCGGGGATACTCGATGGAGTTCTCATTATAAAACATTCAAAGGTATGATTGACATGTTTTCTACAATAATTGAAGTGCTGAAAGTTGTGGGAAAGGATGATAGGGATTGGAGAAATAGAGACCAAGCATAAAATCTTCTAGTGTATTTCCAATCTTTTGATTTTGTGTTCTATTTGCATCTCATGTTGACTACATTAGCCATCACAAATACCTTGTCATTAGCATTGCAACGCAAGGATCAAGATATTGTGAATGCTATTAAATTGGTCAAAGCAACTAGACTCAGTTTGGATAATCTTAGAAGAGATGGATGGGCTAGATTATTAGATGAAGTGAATGAGTTTTGTGAGTCTCATGATATTGCTAGATTGGAAATGGAAGATGAATATGTTAACCCCCAACAATTGAGGAAAAAATCTAGAATCACAAATAAGCATCACTATGAAGTGGATTGTTTTAATGAGGTTATTGATTGGCTGGTTCAAGAGCTTGATAGTCGCTTCAATGAGACAAGCTCTAAGTTGCTTATTTGCTCAGCTGCTTTAAGTCCAAGAGACTCATTTTGTGATTTTAATGTTGAGAGTTTGATAAGCCTAGCAAAGCTATATCCCGAAGATTTCCGCTCATCTAATGATTTGAGGGATCTTAGAGCTCAACTTAACCTATACATTGCTGATGTGCAAGAAGACCATAGATTTTCTAACTTAAACACTATCGGTAAACGGTGGAGACAAAGAAAGATCGCTGCTATACATTTGTTTATCGTCTTCTAAAGCTTGTACTTGTGTTGCCTGTTGCTACTGCTACAGGAGAGAGATGCTTTTCAGCTATGAGGCTTGTGAAGACATATTTGTCCAATAAAATTGGTGATGAGCACATGAGTAATAGACTTTTTTGCTATGTGGAGAAAGAAGAGTTTAAGAAAGTTACCAATGATGCAGTGGTTCATCGTTTCATGAACATGGAAGGAAAAGAACGTAAATATGATCTTGAAAAGGTATGCCATCTGTTTTAAATTTTGCAATGGACCAATATACAATATTTTTGGTTGAAATTGACCTTTTTTTTTTCTCTTTCTATGATGCAGTAAGGATCTCAAGGTTGGATAATATATTTTGCAAATGCTGGCTGCCTTTTGTTTGTGATTGTGGGATGTAGCATGCTATCAATCGCTACATTTTGGTACGGTAACAATACATTCTTATTTATATCTTGCTGTACATGTTGCAATATTATATATATTATGTCAATCTTTTAACATTTATTTTTAGATGATAACATGTACATTTTAAATTGAGATAAGTGTCGCACCCCCCGTAAGTTTTCTCTAGCTCCGCCCTTGGTGAGCTCAGCGTAACTGTAAAAAACTGTCCCGAAGTAATGAGAACCAAAATCGCCTGGTGCTTTGCTGTTTGCTCATCTTTCTGACCAGCTCGTTTGGTTTGCCTGCATCGCTTTCCTTTTCAGTCCAAAAGCAGAACACGTTTATTACAGGTCAGCCCTCCCCCCCCCCTCTCTGTCGTTCGCGAGTGTAGTAGGTCTATGGTAGTATAGCTTGGGACACCTTTGTTCTCGTATGTGTCAGGTGACTCAAGGTCAATATTCTCATATCTTCTTCTTTTTGGTATAGCGAAATACCAGAGCACTTTTACTTGTACATGCAAAAATCACTACGAATGGAAGAGTTCCTCTATGGACGAAATATATATAGGTTTGTCTCATTTACTTTGATATACCAAACCATTTTAATATACAGTCCAATCGTGTCGCCGTGCATGGTGGCTCTATCATGATTCACCATATTAGGGCTAACCATTACTTTTATATGCATGTGATAATACATTGTGTCCGCATATAAACATTTTTATAGATAATATCCAGACACTTAAATGCATGCCATGCTACATTGTCATATCTGTTTTCTTTCGGTACAGTTATATGGTAAAAGACTTGACCGTATTACTCATACCTAGGAGAAAGATATGAGAAGAATATGAAGTGCACTTCATGTTCATATCCACCTCCATGCCATCCTAGCACATGGGAAACACGAAACATTCCCTCTTCCTCGCAAAAATAGGTTGTCCTTCTTACGTTACAACTTATAAGGAGTGTATAATAGCTTTTTCTTAATACGCTTCTTATGCTGTGTATGATTAAGTTGGCATACACATCAGATTGCTCTGCGACGACTCACTATGTTTGGAGGGAAACATTACCGCTTTCCTCGCGCAAAAGATAAGGTCACCGACGATTGTCATGAATCATTCCAACCCATTTCCATTATCCGATCCTATCTCTCATTAGGACTCAACCGCTGCCGTCTAAGGCGACGAGGCTCCCTCCCAAACATTACGCTGTGCCTTGCTAATGATGATCAGAGCAGAGCAGGCAGGGGGTTATCTAGTTTAGCAGCCAGCCATTAACATTATCCTCGAGGGGCTCCCGGCGAAACGTAGCTCCACCGTACCGGACCGGACCGGCAGGGGCAGAGCAGAGGCAGCACCCCCGCAGCGGCAGCGCCCAAAAAAAGGCAAAGTGGAAAAGCATCCACCCCCCCCCGAACGAACCCCAAGCAGCAGAGGAGAGAGAGGCGCGCACAGGCAGACCGAGGAGAGAGAGGAGAGAGAGGCGCGCACAGGCAGGCCGAGGCAGAGGCAGAGGCAGAGCATCCCCCTCCCTGTGCTCCTCCTGCTCCTGCTCTGCTCCGCCGGTTGGCTCCGCTCTGCCGCGGCTGTCCACCAACCCGCCGGGCGATCGACCATGTCGATGTGCCCCCACTAGCTTGCCCACCATTGTCTTGCCCCACCACGCGACCCTCTCCCTCCCTCCCGGTTGGCTTGCCCGGCCTCCCCCGATCCGCCTCCGCCCGCCAGCCTTCCTCGCCCTTATATATATATATACCCCCACGCACGCGCTCTGCCGCGCCCGCCTCGGCGCCTCCGACCCCTACCCAGAACCTTCCAGAACCCCTCCTGCTCCTCCACCTCCTCTTCTCCCGTCCCGGTGCTTGGAAGGTTGCTATGGGCCTGTGCCCGTGCCTGAGACAAAGCCCATCGCGGCGGCTGTCACTGTACAGTTGAGTTTCGGCCCGCTTCTTGTACGCTGGGCCATTTGTTCGCCAGCAAATAGACATTCCTTGCCCGGTTGAGCTTAAGTGGCGTCATTTATCATTGGGTAGTAAAACAGGCTTGCTTGACTGATACTCTTAGTTTGGAAGGGTAAAAGTTATCTTCAAATATTTATGAGATGTTTTCTGAATATTATTTTCCTAAAATGATAGGTAACTCATAGATCACATGTAATTCATTTTAGGGACAAAGTATACTTTTTCACCGTCGAATTATCGTTGTACAATTGTATTAACATTTTGGAGCTTGTTTTTTTCCAGCTTTAAAATACACGGTATATGTTTTTATATATATTAGCTCTGCTTTTATTTTTTTAAAAAGAAAACCACCTTTATTCGATTTCAATGGTTACATAGTCAAAGCTATTTGGTTTTGGGGTCCAAGGAATATACTTCGACGATAGTTTGATGAAAGAAAGTCATTTTCTCTCGTTTCAAATCAGAAGAACATGAAAAAACAATAAAATAATGGCATTCTAACCTATTTCTAGTATTTTTGTTTCTTTGTAGTCACGTGGTCTTAAATTTGGATTTGTGTCAAATTCAAGTTAGAAAAAACAACTATAAATCTAGCTTACAGATGACCAATTTGTTCGGGTTCAACAGTTAAGCAGGAGTAGTCTCGTATGCACTCATAGTTGAAAAAGCCCTTTTTGTCGATCCAGAGTTCCCTCCGTCACAAATTGTAACTGAACAATACGATCCATATATCTCCAAACAGTACTGACAAAAAAGAAACATGTTTCAACTGTGGGGAAAAATAATCTCGCCAGTGGCACCGTACACTGCATTTCTACGACCTCAAGGTAGTCGATGATAAATCTTGGATGATATGGATCGCCTTTGCCTGGCTCCCCTCCCTGATCCTGTATGCCTGCCCTACGCACGACGAGACGCGTCAAGAGCCGAGCTAGCCATGATCGTTTATGATGGCTGCTGCGCGGCGCCCATCCGGCAGTCGCCGTGGGAGAGCCTCGCCGGCCGGCCGGCCGGACTTGAACGGCAGGCGCTGCCGGTGGCCGCAACAGGCCGGAGACAGGTGCGCCGAGCGCCCAAAGCTGCGCACATGCTGGGATATTCTGTTGAGCTCCCTGACGGCTGACAGCAGAGGCCATGGAGCGAGCAGCAGAGGCAAGGAGGAGGAGCAGTGGGGACGCCGGACGGCCAGGCGATGGCGAGGGGCGAGGCCCTGCCCTAGTGCCCTGCGCTGCGCGCCACATTTATGCTGGCTGTCCCCAAATGGTCAGAGGCTCAGCAACAGAAAGCTGAACGAGATAAGCAGCAGCTGTCTCTGTCTGTTTAGTACAATAACCGTATCACCACTCAAGTTCTTCCCAGCCCGCCCGATTTCCTTTTTCCTATTTACTATACCAGTATTTGTTACCGTGTCGTCGTCGGTCCCACAAATGCTAGTACCGGCGCATCCAAATATCGCCAAAAAATTCAAAAACCCGCACAAACAAAAACACGCACTGATTTTTTTTTAAAAAAATCGAAATCCTTGCAAACAAAAAAAAAAGAAAACGAAAAATGGGAGGAGGAGAGACCATTCATATCCCACGTACGTACGTGTCCGCCGGGTCTACGTGGTGCGCCGGCGCGGGAGAAGAGGCCATCAAGGGGCGCCTGGCCCACGGGCGCCACGCCCACGCCTCTCCTGCATGCGGTCGCCTCGTCTCGTTCTGGGGCGGGCTTTGGGCCGCCGGGATAAGGGCGGGCCACCAAACTCGAACTCAAACTCTGCTTTCTGATTGCTGAAACGAAAAAGGAGCGAGGCAAGACGATGAGGTCAGAGCACGGAACTGGGACGAACGGGGATGGACGCAATGCAACAACCTTTGCCTCCCTCCCTCGTCATCTTCGACCGCGCCCCCTTGGAATGTTTTATTTTTGGTGCCGTGCCCCGGTGAGCATAATACTTAGGAACGAATAGGATGGCAGTAGACAAGCAGTAGTAGGTCTATGGTAGTATAGGGCTCTGTCATGACCCACCATACTAGGGCTAACTATTTGCATGGTGGCTTTGTCGTGACCCACCATATTAGGGCTCACCATTTGCTTTTAGTGCATGTGATGACACACTGCGTCCTGCATATAAACCTTTTTTTTATAGATAACTAGCAAGATGGCCCTCGCAAATAGCGCGGGTAGCTAGCATTTTCTATATATTATTTGTGCTTTGCTTCAATTTTATCTAATATGACTGTTTTTTCAGCATTATGATTGCCCTTTTTTTATTGCTTCTGAGCAATACATCTTTTTCTTGGATTTTTATTTTATCCTATTATTTTATAACATGTTTTCATTAGTTAATATTGCGGGTATGAAGCCATATTACCTTTTTAAAAAAAATTGCTAGTTGTTTATCTTTAAGTATCCTAAGAAACATTTAATAAATGTTATCCACAATGTTCTAACTCATTACCTTGGTTTTTCCTTGATATCCATATTTCTTTAATTGATTCTTTATGTTGTACTTTTGTATCAGTGTAATATTTATTTACATCTAATTTTGAATTTACACCTAAGTACCATCTAAAAAATAAAAGGTAAAATGCAAAAGCTATGCATGCTTATAGTTTGCATTATCTCATTAGGATTTATCGTGAATAATTTTCCCATTTACTTGAAGAAAAGATAGCTCTAATTTTTACAAAGAAACATCTGTTGGCATGGCTTAGATATTGTTTTTTTTCTCTTGTTGGACGCAAGCGAGAGCAGCTCGTAGTAAATAAAATTATTCATCATGACCATCACCACATGTCTTCTTGTGTCTTATTAATTTAGGATATTTTATGGTGAGAAAGTGTCACATTTAAAATGTTGTCGGTTCTCAAGCAAGCTATCTTTTTGTTGCCTACTACATTACTCGCCTCATAGTTTTTACTTATCTTTTGTCCTTGCACTCATCTATAAAACCTATATAAGTGAAGTCCATTATTTATTTCTCTCAACATGCAACTTAGCCACATCATCTCAAAATCCTACTAACTTGCATACCATGTCCGCATCCACTAAGACCTTAACTTATATCTTTCATCGATTCTTTGTGACTCCATGCATGCTAAGCTTTCATATGGCATACACATGTATAACATGTTTTTCTTATCATCATATCCAATCTGCTAACACATACACAATTCATATCCTATGGGACGCCGTCTACATTTTCAGTGCAACCATTCCCATAACCCTTCAAATAATTCTCTAAAAAATGCATATAATACATACGTGTATGCAATGACTACCGGATTGTATAAATCAAGAAGTGCCTTAATTTATATCTTTCATCGATTTTTTTTGCTCCATGCATACTAAGCTTTCATATGGCATACACATGTGTAATATTGTTCTTCTTTTTCAAACAAACTTCATGTTTCTATTTTATCATCATATACAATCTGCTAACACATATACAACTCATATCCTATGGGAAGCCGTCTATATTTTCGTACGATCATCTTCATAACCCTTCAGACGATTCTCCAAAAAATGCCATAATACATATGTGCATCCAATGACTACTGGATTGTATAAACCCGGAAGTTTGCGTAACTATAACGGGCAAATGTGTATAGGTATCACTAAGCAACAGCCACCTAGGAATAATGCTATAAATACTTCATACATAAAAGAAGAAAAATCATACCACCATGCCATCATCGGTTAAAAAGGCTCCAACGACAAAAAAACTTATTATTTACCTACTACACAAGCAATTTATATACTTAATCTAATAAGCCTCAAATTCCAATATACTTGCTACTTTGTTTCTTTCCTAATTAATCATCGAATGCTCATATGAAATTATCTTCAAATTCCCGCAGCAACGTGCGGGGAATTCACCTAGTTGTTTGTATTATTAGAGTCGCATAGCTAGTTTTATCGCATGACAATATGAGAAGCTTTTATGACTTCAGGCACTTTTTTTCTATAGCCTTGTTTGTGGCCTTCAAGGAATAATCTTGTTTGTGGCCTCAAAGAATTGATCTTATATTCTTTTATGTAACCTTGGTGCTCCAATATCTTTCTTTGCATCCATGTTACCACCACACTTATGTTTCTAATTGGCATCTTCAACCTGTGTCTCCTAGTTCTCAGCATCAAAATATTTGATCAATATTTGTACCTTTACTCGCCTACTACTCGTTGCTCGGGTAGATTGTGCTTGCATTTAGCTTGTATCCATCCAAATGACTCTCTCTTCCGTTGAACACATAGAGTTCATATAGATTAGCATTATATTTTTCTTACACTTTTTGTACTTATCAGTAGAGAAATGTCTATGGGAGCATTTTTTTTCGAAATAACTTATATGGGAGCATGATGAGGCATTTGTTGGATGTTGATAGATCAACGTAATCAATAATGATGTAGAGTCAATTGTTGTGCTCCATCATGTGTGCTTTGGTAGCTTCATTGTAATCGTTGTTTTGTCAAATTGGCTCACATAAGTTATGAATTTGTTGGTTCACAAATTAGTCTGCGACTTGGGCGGACAATCTCCATCATGTGGAGGGCATCCACGGCTTAATAGTGGACAATGACAAATAAAAAATCAATTGATATTGAGATGGTTCTTTCCAGCGCTTTCACTCCCCTAGCGCAAGGTTACCGGTACACACGTGGCCCATTGCAGTTCGATTTCAGTGTTATAGCATCGGAAGCTTCATGAAGCATTGTAGATTTGTGTTGCAGGAGCCAACTCACTAGATCAAACATATCGTTTCTCTTTTGTTTTCCTCATTGTCCATTTCTAACCTTATGCCACATTTTTTTTCTTTTATTTTAGGTACACATAGCTAATATTAACTTTGTTTTTTTAGTCATGTTTTTGGGCCATATATAGAAAAAATGAAAAAATATTTTTCTTTATTTATCATATTTCCTTTTTATATTTAAATTTTATAAAAAACGTTTTCTAGTTATAACTTGGGTAACTATATTGTAGGCATATTTTCTTTTGTTCACTGATTAGCATGGTAAATTTGTTTGTTGATACAAAGAATACTAAATTTAATAATTAACTATGGAGATTTATCTCTCTTATTTTGCAAAACTTATCATATTTATTATTTAATTATTTTTTGACACAACACTTTGCAATTTTTGCCTGTTTCAAATCTAACTAAAAATCGATGAATTGACAAATGCTTGACATAAATTTGCAAATATTTAGTAGGCGGCCTATTTAGTATATATGAACACTACCGAATCTGCGCTTGTTGGGTGTACAACGTAACCTCAACTCTCACTTTGACAAACAAACATAAGATATAAATCTAGATTGGTGGTGCTCCCAAACTTCAAAATACATTCATCGCAAATTAGAGTCTGCTCGGTTCAGGGTCTGGATGCAAAAGCAAAAGTTTTGAAAGTTTCTGGACTCTTCGCTGTCCACATCCAACGGCCCTATGTAGCCTACCGCATTGTTGATACCCGGTTTTGGCGAGGGAGACGCTGAACCGAGCAGAACTTTAGCCCACCGGCGGAGGCTACCGCAACATCCAATGTATCGATAGTAAAATTCTTTTTTTTTTGCTATTATATTTGATACGAAATATTTGGATTAATTACACCGTTGGATGGTGAAGGCAACGAAGGATGATCTTTCTCTTTTTTTTAATTAGTAGTATTTGATATTAAATCATTGGTTTTAAATTGATGGTTAGATGTTTATAAAATATAATGGTGTATATATGGTGGTGAGCTTTCTGTCTCTCTTTTATCTCTCCTTGATAGTGTGAATTTACGAAGAAATCTTTTGAGAAATATTTATTCGCAATGGATATTAGCAATCCAGTGCCAACAACCATTATTGTATTGGATATTTAGAGAAGAATTAATTTGCAATTCGAAAGAGTAAAAACATCGATCGTGTTGTATCAATGTGAAAGTAATGTGTTTCTGTACTTTGATCTAGATGCATGTATATCTTTGTGTGGCGTGAAGACAAAAAGTAGATGATGACGCATGATATTAGCCTTTGTGTGGCGTGGAGACACAAATTAGATGGTGAGGCGTTAGAAGGAGAGTGTGGGATTTGATCGGCGGCATCTTTTCTTTTACCTTATTACTAGTTTCGGTTTTGGGAGCATGTGACGGACGGATGCGTTTGAGACTTTAGTCCTGAGACTTGGAGAGTTAGGCTTTCCAATTAAGATGTCTCACGTGGAGTTAGTATGGATTTTTTCCCCTTTTACAGTTTTATATTTATATTTAATATCTGGATCAATATAGACCGTTAAATGTTCATAAAATCCAACAGTGGAGGGTTTTTCTTTTTTCCGATTAACGTGGTAATTTCTAAGCCCTCTCGGTGAACGTGGTGGCTTTTTTTAACACTGCTATAATTATATAAAGATAGATAAATAGATACCTAGAGATTTTAATGCATGCCATGTCACGTTGACGTATCTGTATTGTTCGGTACAATTACGGTAAAAGACTACCGTACTAGGAGAACGATACGAGAGGAATAGACTTCATATTCATATCCACCCCCATACCATCTAGCACACGAGAAACACGGAAAATTCTGGCTTTCTCGTTTAAAATAGGTGGTACCTTACATTATGCGACGAGTATAATAGCTTTTTTTTCTTAACAAGCCTCATATGCCGTGTACGATTAAGTTTGATATGTATTGCGAATGCTACGAATCATTTCAACCCATTTCATTATCCGATCCTATCTCTCTCTTCTCTTTAGGACTCAACCGCTGCCGTCTACGGCGATGAGGCTCCCTCCCAAACATCACGCTGTCCCGTGCTGACGATGATCATAGCTGAGCAGGCAGGGGTTATCTAGTTTAGCCGGCAGCCATTAATCGCGCGCAAGCCGCGGTTGGTGGAGCGCTGCGAGAATCGGAGGTCTCTCGAGGGGCTCCCGGCGAAACGCAGCTCCGCCGTACCGGACCGGTGTACCGGCGGGGGCAGAGCAGAGGCAGCATCCCCGCAGCAGCAGCGCCCAGAAAAGGCAAAGCGGAAAAGCATCCACCCCCGAACGAACCCCCAGCAGCAGAGAAGAGAGAGGGGGAGGCCGAGGAGAGAGGAGAGAGGCGCGCACAGGCAGGCAGAGGCGGAGGCGGAGGCAGAGCATCCCCTGCTCCTGCTCCTCCTACTCCTGCTCTGCTCCGCCGGTCGGCTCCGCTCTGCCGCGGCTGTCCACCAACCCGCCGGGCGATCGACCATGTCGATGCGCCCCCACTAGCAAATAAGCTAGCGCACCATCGTCCTGCCCCGCGACCCTCTCCCTCCCCTCCTTCCCTCCCGGTTGGCTTGCCCGCCCGTCCCCGATCCGCCTCGCCTCCGCCCGACAGCCTTCCTCGCCCTTATATATATACCCCCACTCACGCGCCCGGCCGCGCCCGCCTCGGCGCCTCCGACCCCTGCCCAGAACCTTCCAGAACCCCTCCTGCTCCACCTCCTCCTCCTCTCCCGCCCCGTCCCCGATGGCCGTCGCCGAGGCCGCCGCCGCCGACCACGCCGCGCCGCGCCAGGACGAGGCGCCGGGCGCCGCGTCCGACGCCGGGGAGCGCGAGATGCGGGATCTGGAGGACCTGCTCTCCAAGCTCAACCCCATGGCCGAGGAGTTCGTCCCGCCGTCCCTCGCCTCCCCCGCCGCCGCCGCCGCGCCGCCGCTCTCGCCCGCCGCCGCCGCCGCCTACGGCTACTACCCACCGCCCGGCGCCGCCTTCGCCGCCGTCCCCTCCCCGGCGCACCGCGGCGTCGTCGGCTTCCCCCCGGCCGCCGCGGACGGGACCGCCGCCGCCCGCGGAAGGGTAAGCGTCGTCGCCGTCGTCCGTCCCCCCCGTTCGTTTCCGGTGCTCGTGAATCGGGTGATCACGATCCGCCTGCATCCCTGCAGAAGAAGGGCGGAGCGGGAGGCTTCCCCGGCCACGGCGCCCACCCCGGCAGGCGGCGGACCAACAGCCGCACCAGCATGGCGCAGCGCGACGAGGTCATCCGCCGCACCGTCTACGTCTCCGACATAGATCACCAGGTCCGTCCGTCCCTCATCCCCCCGCGCGCGCGCGGATCCGCACCTCTGCCCCACCCCGATCCATTTCCGTGCGCGCTCACCCGCCGGCGTTTACTCGCGTCAATTGGGAATTTTTCCTCTTCCTGCTGCTGCCTACGCACGGCGATCGGGTCTGATTGATGCCAATTCGTTCCTTTTTTTTCGTCCTTCCTCCCTTTGTCGTGCTCCCTCCCCGTGATGGTTATACTCGGTTAGATTTTGGGTCTGGCCATGCGTGCTCCCGAGCAGAGGGACGAGATCAGGACGCCGGCACGGATGATGCTCTGCGATTGTTGCAGGTGGGGATGTAGCGTACGCCACCGCGTGCGCGGTAGACTGTAGACATAGGGAGGCGCTGCTGCTCCGAGTATGAGCCATCCTTTTTGCTGCTTTCGTCGAGTAGATTTGGATGCCACTTTCTGCTAGCAGTATATATTTTTGCCGTCGCTGGCTATTTGTTCCGTGCGGAATCTGGAAAGCTGTATGCTCTGTTTTGCCTTTTATGTGCTTGCAGTGAGCCTTTAGCATTGTTCTTCTCTGCTCTGGGGATGTGGTTCCTCTTTCTTGGCCTCGCTTGTCATGTGCTTCTGTCTGCGTACCCTCTCACTCACGCACGCACGCACGCAGGAGGCTTCTGGCGGGGCATCACTGGTTAGATTAGGATACGTTTTTTTTCTTCATGTTACTGGTTTTATCTAAGAACGATGCCTATGGACTGTGTCTGATCACCTACATGCATGGTGGGCAGTGTATAGCCTTGAAGGGCCCAGCTTTGATGTTCCGTTTATGGAGTGACACCGGGAAAGTATCCAGACCATGCCCTGCTCTAGAGATTGCTAGAAATATGAGGTGCCTCTGCTCCCTGAAATCTGAATTGCTTCATTTGTCTCAGGGGATTCCAAATTATCCTTGATGAGTGGAAGGCATAAGTTCTCCTGTGGAACAGCTATATGACCCATGCTTTGTTGATTCCTGTCAATGTTTGCGCACAGTGGTCTCCTTTCTTTTCATCTATGCCATGGCCCATGGGATACCTTGACTTTTAAAGCATGCGACGATGCTGCTGCTTGTTGATGTACAGTTTCTATCTATTTGACTACTTGTAGTTGGCATCGATGCTTATAGTCATAGCTTGGAGTGACATCTCTCATGTTTGAGTGTTGGAAAGGATTGCTCGCTGATATACTTAGTTGTGCATGAGAATGACCGTTGGAAAATTGGTTACCCTGTTATGGTCCTGTACTCTGTAGTGCATAGCCTTTTTCAGTTTATTTGATGTGTTTATCCTTGTAGGATTTGAATTTGGTCATTTTCCCCTCAAAAGGTGTATTTTATAGAACACTAATGCCGTCGCATTTGCAAAACAACAATGCGCCACATGCCATGGTTGCTTTTTTGTGGGAAGAAATACACACTCTTGCTCTTTTGCCATCATTGCCTTGTCAATGGAAGTCAGCAAGTGCCTTATGAAGCATTTTGTGCCCCGTTGATATATGGGTTGAGAATACAAAGTTGCAAACTGTAGCCTGCCCCAACTTGCTTGCGACTAAAAGGATTTGCTGCTGTTATTGTTGCAGCGGCCATACAAACTGTGTATTGCAGCTATGTAGTGCACTTACATTAGCAGAATAGTTGCCATGTGTTCCATACCTTGCTGAAGGGTGGTTACCATTTCAGTCTTAAATGAATTCTGTTAAGAAAAAATGTACACAGAACAAGTTTGTATACATGAATATCCTCTTTGACATCATTACCAAGTGTTGTTTCTATGTGATACTACTGGATAGATTGTTTGGTACTATGCATGCATGCAACATTCCCTATTTTTCACCAGCCTTTGTTGCCTTGTGCCGAATGGAATGAATAACTATCATGTTTTATACAGTCTATTCATATGTTTTCCTATCACAAATTTTAGTTCTCAAATGTTGTTTTTAAGTCATAGTTAAGGCCTGATAGTATTACAGGTGATGTATTTGGACAATTCTTATCTAATTGTCAGAGCATATTCTATTCTATACACTAATTCTGACTATGGAGCATATCCTATATTTTAGCTTCTGCTGTTCATTATTTATTGACTGCTGTAGTGTGTCACATAATCTTTAATTTGCTAACTGGCAATTATGTAGTTTAGTTGATGATTTATCTTTTTAAAAAAATTTAGGTCACTGAAGAAAACCTGGCAGCACTATTTATAAACTGCGGACAGGTACAATTTATGGGACAACAGAAAATCCCCTTGCACCTACTTGGCTCCCCCATTTGTTTTTGATGCCACTGTGCATAATCTTGGATATACTTTCTGAAGGTTGTGGACTGTCGCATGTGTGGGGATCCAAATTCAGTTCTTCGTTTTGCTTTCATTGAGTTCACTGATGAGGGTAATTTATCCAACCATAATTGAACTTGCTTACTTTGTGTAATTAATCAACTGTGCATTGGTTAATAAATATCCTTGTTGCAGAGGGTGCTAGGGCTGCTCTAAATCTGTCAGGAACTGTGCTTGGATATTATCCTGTCAGGGTTCTGCCATCAAAAACTGCCATTGCACCAGTCAATCCAACATTCCTGCCCAGGGTAAGCAACCTTTCAGGAATGAACATATTTATCTTGGGTTCATGGTACAGGTTTCATGCTTATACATGCATCTGATCTCTAAAAAGTTTATTTCTTTACTCCGATCTGCAGTCTGATGATGAGCGTGAAATGTGTGCAAGGACAATTTACTGCACAAACATTGACAAGAAGGTTTAGTTGCTATCCTACAATATGCTATCACTAGGTGTTCCTTTCTGTTATGATTCTATTTTAATATATGGACTTTCTGCAGGTCACTCAGGCAGATCTGAAATTGTTCTTTGAGTCTATATGTGGAGAGGTTGGTTGTTCTTTACTTGGAACTTGCTTTCCCTGCTGTCCAGTTTGTTTTGGTAAATGCCATGTAGAAATGACAATTGAAGCAGCACAATGTTCATTAGGTTATTGCTATGCCTGCTACAGGTCTATCGGCTGAGGTTGCTTGGAGATTACCATCATTCTACTCGCATAGCCTTTGTGGAGTTTGTGATGGTTAGTTAGCATTCCTTGTCTTTTTTTCATATTGTACAAAAATGACTGCGGCAGACCATAATAATATGCTTTTAGCATTATCAGGGGGGTGAGAGCACGTGAAATAGTTTCAAATACTAAAAAATGTAAAAACATCACTTGGGTAACATGCCACAACTTTGCTTGCAAAAGAATATCCTTCACTGTCCACACATCTGAAATTGGTTTCACCAGTTTTATTTTATAGTCTGGTAGTGTTTTAGCCTTGGTCGCCCAAATTACTTGAGGGGGAAACCAATGATTAACTATCCATATCTTATGTCCTAATGTTTAGCTCCCATCACCCAAATTAATTAGCTAGAGAACATTTTCAGAACTTGCCATGTTTTGATCTGGAACTGGAAAGCAATGAGTTTTTGATATTTTTGGTTCCTGCATGAAAAGTTTTACCTGTAACTGTTTTCTCCAGTTATATAGTAGTGATTCCTTAGGAATGGTTGCTGGTTTGAGTGAATTGAGTTTAGTTGGTCGGTTCTGAGTTAAAGGTCTGCTTTAAATGTCTAATTCTGCATGCTGATCTCTGCAGATTGTTTAACAATACGCCTTGAAACCTAAAGTGGTCTTAACTCCCTTATATAGCTGTTACTACTTGCGCATTGTCTTCATTTCTATTGCTCTAACTTGGTCTTATTTAGAATTGTCACCAGTATTGGATATTTTGAGTACTCACTACTATTATATTTTGAGTACTCACTACTATCTGCCCTATCCCTGTTCCTTTCCCCATCTCAGTCTTGAGCCTTTTGATGCTGTTCGTTTTGTGAAGATAAAGTCCATTGCTCCTAAATGTTTGTGAAAAGTTAGGTCCTTTTAATGTTGCTGCTTCTTGTCATATAATTGGCGTTTCCCCTAAGTTTGAAGAACTGAAACCCATCTTATGATCCATTTGTTTTTTTTTTCAGGCCGAAAGTGCTACTGCTGCTCTCAACTGCAGTGGTGTGATACTGGGTTCCTTGCCAATAAGGTAAAGCTCTGATCCTTCGAGACACTTTACAACGGCGGCATTGAGCTGGACATAGATAACACAGCAGGCCTATCGTGCTATTTTCAGGGTGAGCCCATCGAAGACTCCCGTCCGTCCTCGCGCGCCTCGCCAGCTGATGCACTAGATGTAGGTACACAGGAAGTGCTCATGGCACGGGTTATATATAATAGAGATAGACATATATGGAAGGGGGGAAATCGCAATATGTGTCTTTTCTTTTTATGAGTTATGGGCTCGGCCTTTTTTTCTTTCACTGCACCACCGTGAGTAAAGTATCTACGCTCGGAGCCTGGAGAGGGAAATTCCGGGTGGAGGTTGGGTCCTCTTTACCTTGCACATAGCGGAGAGCTTCTTAAAACGAAGCGGGTCGGTCTGATGCTCTTGTCCTTGATGCAACAAGGCGAAACTCCTGGACTTTTACCTGTGTTCAGTTGTTTGTTGTGTCTTGGTTGCTACTAAAAAAGCCTGGGGATTATGACTTTGCAGATTATGAACGCTTACAGTTATATGCCCTACCATTTTGCTTCCACGTTATGTCGCCTTTGCTGTTCTGGTCCATGCTGTCCTATTCCCTACATTCTTGTTTCCTCTTGTTCTTAGCTTTGCCTATGTGCACTTTTATCTGTGGTTGTTTGAAACCTGCTCATGTGCTGTGTCTGAACTGTTAGCACAACTTATAGGTATCAGATTTGCTTGCTGTCGGTTGCTTCGGCAGTCACTGAAATTTCGCTAAAATTTTGATTTGGAGTCGCTGGTTGCTCTAATGCTCCATTTTTTTTTGGTCTCCTCGTCGATGGTTTTTAACAACAACTAACCCCAAGCCAAGCCCCAGCTGAAGCCTCAAGGAACAAAGGCTCGTGCTCTGCTAGTAGTGCTTGGTGGGCGGAAGAAGTATATGGGTATGCATGGAATGGCAGTATATGGGTATTCAGGGTGATGCATGCGAATGCATTGGATCTCAACCCAGCCAGGTTCATGTGCACGTACGTACGCACGCCCATGCACTGCGTGTCGGCGCGCACGCCCTTGCCGGCGAGCGGCCACCAGGTCTCCTGCGGTCTGCCTGCGCCTGCCTGTCTCCGTGTACACGCTCTGTGTACACTAAGTCGTTTCACTTTTTAACACGAAATTTAACCAACACGTCTTATTAAAAAGATTATGACAAAGTGAAAAATTCAAGTCATAATTTAAAATACATTATATGTTAAACTAAATCATAATAAAATTAAACTACAGTTACGAAATTTTGAGGAGTGAATTAAATTTGATATTAAATAAAATCAAATAGCCTATAATTTAGGACGGAGATAGTAACCACCGGTCAAAATAAACACAACACTAAACTCCGTGCACGCTAGGTGCACCTGTCCCACTATTTTACTGCAACGTTTTTTGACCGTGCGCTTTCTTTTTTTTTCCTCATGCATATTGTTTTTTGAACTATATATGTACAAACCTTTTGTTTTAACAGATGGTCACATTTTCTACGGTAAGTCGCTGTTGAAAACCAACAGGTAAAACGAAAATGGAGGTCATTAGCATTTAGGCTCTTAATTTATTTATGTGGCCATCGGTACAATTTATTGTTGCTCTTGGTCCTTAAGCCGGTAAGGTGAGACGTTGACGGGTCTCCACCTTCTGATTGCCTACTAGGTGATTATAAGGCGAGGCAATACGGCACTATATCAATATAAAATACAACGCCATAAAAAAAGGGAGAAGAAAAACGGGGGGAAAAAAAGAAAAGAAGAATGAAGGACAATGGAGTAACAAGTGGGCTGCCCCAGCCCACCAGCCAGCCAAATGCTCTAACTTTTGTTTTGGGGAAATGTTCTAGTTTCTTGAGCAGTGGAACAAAAAAGTATACTGGTAGAACGAAAAAGGTACTGGTGAACAAATGTAAAAGAATACCTACAGAACAAAAAATTACACCAGTTGAAAAACCATGAAATTCGGGTACAACACAGGGTGATAACTGGTTGTTTCAATTGACCTGGTTAAAACAATATCCTATAACTCGGTGGGATAAAACTGTACAGGGAGCATGTTTTGTAAAATGAAAAAAAATCATTGAATGAAAAATGATAGAGAATAATAACCAATGAAAAAAAAACCTAAATCCACCAAAAATATACTTTATTAATGTGCTGAAAAGAAGCGTTGTATTGGCCAAATCAATAAACAGTGGGCCAAAAGGAAACAGCAAATGCAATGGTGAAATTAAGATTTAGACCCAAGAGCAGCCCAAATAAGAAAAAGGTAGAAGAAGGAGGGAGGTGGGTGGCGCAGACCTCCCTGCCGCCCAGATTGGCGTTACAATTAAAGTGAAAACCCCCAGATCCTGTTGATGAGCCCTGCGTGCACGCCGTATACGTAATGCATCGACATCTGAATACAGCCAAGACGCACGTACGTGCCCATAATCCATCCATGTATGCGTGATGCGTCGCCATACACCGACCCGGCTACAATCCCGGCAAAGCAATGTGTGGCCCATGCATGACCCATGCATGCACCCACGACGATGCACAGGTTGCTGGTTGCTTGCACACAACAGCTTGGTCGTCGAGATCTCTTGCCCCAATGCAACGCAGGCAGGCAGGCAGGGTAGGCCGTAGGCATGCATGCACGATCACGCAAATCAAATCCTGGGCGATCATCTCAGCATGTCTTCTGCTGGACGCAGCTAGCAATGTACACACCGGCCTTGCATTCACACATCACACCAAGCAAGGTTATTATTAATAAGCTCGCGTGGTCGACCATGCATGCACATGTTCCGGCTATTGTTAATTAACCTCCCTTTGCTTAATGGCTCGATCTAGTAGTAGTAGTAGTATAGCTTTATTTGACTTGACAGCACACACATACATAGTATAGATATGCCTTGCAAGCACAGAGCTTGTTTCTTGCGGTCTGCACGCACCCACACCATATCCATATGCATCTATATCTATATTATCTATCCGTGGACGGACGGACGACTCGTGACCGATGTCTTTGACGCTTGTCCAACCTCATGCAGCTGGTTGCTTGCATGCATGTGTTATTTAATTGTCGCTAGCTTTGCTTGCGCGGCCATCAGCAGCAACGATGGATCGACAAATCTTCATCCACATGCCACGCTATATATACATACACACAGTCACATAGATTAATTCATTCAAGTGTCACGTACAAGATCAAGCTTCAGCTAATTAATCTCAGTTACTTGGAGTACTGCTTCCCACAGCTTAGCTGCTGAGGTTGAGCATTATCCGATCATGGGGAGCTGCGCATCCAAGTCGTGGTCGGTCGGTGGTGGTGGTGGTGCAGGAAGCTGCTGGCGACGAGGTCGGCGGCGGCGGCGGCAGTGCACCCGTGGACGCCGCCCGCCGAGGCTGTACCCGTGCCGCCCGGCCAGCGGGTCACCGTGCGGATGCGCGCCAGCGAGTTCCGCGCGCTGGGGGCCGTCCGCAGCCCGGGCGGCGGCGACGTCGCCCGGCTCATCCTCGACGGGTGCGCGGCCGGCCACTGGGCGTGGTCGCCGGCGCCGGAGTCGTAGGTCAGTGCACCTATATATAGCATACTAGCAGATCGAGCGGCACTGATGGATAAAAACATGTACGTATACGACAGATACGACTACTACCTGTGTCTACCTAATTAATTCGTGAGAATTATATTAGAGCTATAGCTAAAGGATGATTAATTATTATCCATCCGATCGATCCGTGTATATACTATCTATGTACGTACCGTACAATCGTAACGTACGGCGACACAGTTGAGACGTCCATCCGATCGATCCACGGCTCTCATGTCTGCACCCACCCAAGCTCGCCGTCGCTGTCGGCGACGTCGACAGGGTAAGACTAACTAAACCGATCGGCTTCGTCGCCCGCAGACGGTCGATCGTCTGTCCAGGCGGTCAGGGTATAGATTCCGGTTGATCAATCGATGACCGGCTGCCGGGGTCGGAGAGGGTGGGGTCGGATTAGTTGCTGGATGGCACATGATGGTTTGACCTTCAATGGATCATCATCGATGGATGCTGAGCTGAGTGGATGGACGGAATTGAGTTAAAGCTGCTACTAGCTGCTATATAGCGTGATTGATATTGATTGATTGAACTGGGATGGATCGATCGATGGGAAAACACCCACTACGAGCTGTCGGGATTATGTGGATCATACTATCATCATCATACTCTTCCACGGCGTGCGTGCGTGCAGTGCAGTGCATGCGATCGAGGAGCCGGATGGAGCCGGCCGGGCCGGGCCGTAAAGCTACCCGTCCGATCCCGGCGGCTTTTGCTTCGCCGTCCGGCCGTCCGGCGCAGGGTTCCGCCGATGGATCGGACGGACGTACGCTGACGGCGACATGACCGGTGCCGGCGCCATGCATGGATCCACCTCCACTGCAGCAGGCGGCGGCGTGGCGCTCGATCTGCTGCCCCGGCCCGCCTGTGCATGCGTGCCCCATGCATGCATACCTGCCTGTCTGCTGGGGCGGCCGGTGTGGTGAACTGGTGACACTTGGCGCCGGCCGGCCGGAGAATCGAAAGGCGGAGGCCCGCACATGCACATGCACATGCAGAAATGTGCTCTGATTGCTTGCCTTCAGTTCCAGTGTCAGGTGGATTTCTTCCGTTCCAGAGAGAACCTGAACACGCATGCATGTGTAGCCGACTACTACCCTCCGATCCGTCTAAAATGACTTTCTTTTTATTACTCCATAGTTTATATAAATGTTGATGAATCTCTAGATACATATTAAATGCAGAGTAACGAAAGAATTTAATAGAGATTTAGAACCCTCCACAATGCACGAAAATCGACAGATAGGTCTTCGAGCTTCATCTGAATTCCACTAGCTAGCTGGCCACGAAACTAAAGCTAGTGTCATCACCAGCTACTGTCTACTAGGCGTATCTGATACTACAATCTGTCAGTACTTAGATGCATATACTCCCTCCTGAAAGAATGAAATTCTAGTTTTGTCTTAAGTTAAACTACCGTAAATTTGACCGAGTTTATATGAAAATTTAGTAATATTTATGATATCAAATATGTATGATATAAAAATATATCTCAACAAGAATATAATAATACTA
Organism: Paspalum vaginatum; assembly: GCA_030272315.1. Classification (NCBI taxonomy): domain Eukaryota; kingdom Viridiplantae; phylum Streptophyta; class Magnoliopsida; order Poales; family Poaceae; genus Paspalum; species Paspalum vaginatum. The sequence continues at coordinate 2,011,439 of CM059018.1, read as the reverse complement.
ATTTGGTAGCATAAGTTTTAATATATTTTGAAATAAGTTTGGCCAAAATTACAATGGTTTGATTTAGAACAATGCCAGAATTTCATTCCTTTCATGGACGGAGAGAGTATTATATATAGCCTGGCTTGATCCTACCATTTGCTTGCTACTTCCTACGTTCCAATTTATAGGCCGATTGATTTTTTTTGAAATCAAGTTCGACTTGCTTGTCTTATTCAAAAAATTTCCTAATTATCATTTATTTTCATTGTGATTTAGTTTAGTATATAATACACTTCGACTATAACTTGGATTTTTTTTATATTTTGCAATTTTTTTAATAAGACGAGCCGGTTAAATTTGTACAAAAAATTTAAACGACCTACCTATAGATTAGGAGGAAGGGATCACTACGTAATTACCATTTGCTAGCCAGAGAGAATTGCAAAACAAAAGCGACCGACGCTTTTGGGAAACAGCATGGCAAAAACACCACCCCAGTTGTCTCTGGGGGCGCATGCCAAGGTGGCCATGGCCCATGCCCATCATCAGTGAGCCCATGCCCCATGGTATGCCCGGCCGGCCGGCCATCCTCTGCAATTGAGATGGTGCAATTTGTACCACTGATGTGTGTGGCTTAGGTGTGAGGGGCTCATGTGCAGTGACCCATACTGCACCTGTAATGACTGCTGAGGAGCTGGTTCCCGGCCCCAGTGGATGGGCACCGTGCATGCATGCATGGCGTGGCGTACGTGGAGATCAGCTGCGTGTGGCTTGCATTGGTGCCGGCTGCCGCGCATCGACTCATCGCCATCCACGATTATATTGGTCGTCGATCCGGCTGGCCGGCTGGGGGCTGCGTTTTGTGTGCTGCGTCACCATGAACGGTCATCGTCAGACACCTGCTACGTGCCTCCGGCGGTGACAACCAGGGTTCACAATTCCGACGGAAAACTGGCGGTTTTTTAGATTTTATACCGTTTCTGGACAGCTACGGAAAATGAAAAACCGCCACTTTTCGTTATTTTCCGTTTTCAAATTTAGAAATTCAAAAAAATTGTAAAAAAATCAGAAAAAAAATCTGAAAAAATCTGATAAAAAACTAGGTGTTTTTTTTGAGCTAATAGCACTTGAAATCATTCAAATCCAAGTTGATTTGGTTGGTTAAATTGATGATTTGGGTTCGGACCCGTTAACACCCTCAAACCCGTTAGGATTGTAGACCTTATCCACTCATTCGGTCGAACGGTCCCCGCATTCCCCAGACGCCCCCGCGTTCCCCACCCCTCGGCCGTCGCCTTCCCCCGCCCGACCGCCGCCGCCGCCGCCAAATCCGCCGCGCGGAGGCGGTTTTCCGTCGGGAAGACGCCGGATCCCGAGCGGAAAGCTCGGTTTTCCGGCCGCTAGTCCTCCTCCCGCTGGCCGACCGTCCCGAGCGGAAATCCGCCGATTCCGAGCGGGAAACCGCCGTTTCCGAGCGAAAAACCGCCATTTCCGCTTGGGAAACCGACAAATCCGCCAGGGAATCAAATGTATTTAGTGATTTTGATACTTGATTGCTCAAGTGGATCTATGGTATATTGGTATTTAGTGATTATTTATCAAGAATATGGATGTGTGCAGTGACACCTCGATTTTTGGTGATTTGTTATGATGATTAGTTGAATGTTAGCAAACTTAGTAGTGATTTAAACTTAGGAATGTCATGTAACATGGTGATTGTGTTGCATGCCTTTGCTATCCGGACTTGGTATGGAGTATGCTTTGTCTTGTATTATATTCCGTGTGTAATTTGCACTATCGCTTGGATTGTAATAATTCTAATGGACTTTGGAGTTTGGACTATGTAGGACTCATTTTAATGGACTTTGGACATGAGTTATGTGCATGTGTGGACTTTGGACATGAGTTTTGTGTATGTTATGCTTTATAAACTGTCAATATGCACATAATTAAGGAAAACTCTGCCAAAATTTCCAATTTTTCCATATATACATAAATTTTCCAGAATTTTCTAGTCGTTTTTTGCATTTTCCGATTCAAATACACGAAATTCCGGCGGAAAATTTCAGAATTTCGGTCGCAATTTACCGGAATTTCGTTTTTGAATTTGATTTGCCCTTCCGTTCGAAAAATACGAATTCCGACGAAAAACCATCCGGAATTCCGTTTCCGGACGGGTCCGGGATTTGGGTTCCAAACGGAAATGTAAACCTTGGTGACAACTACGTACGGCTTACCGCCGGCACTCACGCACCGCCATATATAAGCTTGGCGCTAGCTCCTGGATCACGTGGCATCTATCTGATTGCATCCCCTTCAGGTTCAGGTACTGGGCATGTGTAGTACCGTGTACCGTGTACTTTGCTTTTCTATGTTGTTATTATCATGACGAAGCGAAATTATTGTCATGAACTCAACGACACACGATGAACTGCCTTTGCTATTTTTTAGAAAAAAAAAATGCATGGCATCGTTATTTTTTTTCACGGCGAGCGTTTTCTCATTTAGTTTATTATAAAAACTTTATACAAACATATAGCAACATGTAAGCTATGTTGAAGTACCGCTAATGGAAAAAGTGACTACAAAATATAAATGAAACAGCGTGGTTCTTTTAATAGAAGGAATATAATCAAGCGCCGGCCCAAAATTCAACGCTTCCATGTCGTGCAGTATGAGTGTTTCATCAACCATTGTCACTGAAGCTGATCTTATTAGAGACGCGATATGTAGGCGCTGTGGTACGTGCCGCGGTGGTGACGACCCATCTCTTGTCACGTGGTTGTCACAGATATCGACAGTGACAAACATTTGTCATCAATATATATAAGTAACCGGCCCTATGAAAGACATGGATTTTTTTTTGCCATCGCCATCAGAGTTTTTAATTTCTTGCAGTGCATATCACTGTGCTACTGTAAGTAAGCTACAACTGCAACAAATTTGTATACATGTGCCGTGCGTGCACGGGCCAAACGGTTGAATACACGCGTCGTACCACACCGATCGATGATGATGATATGGATCGACCAGCTTCACACAAGCACATATAGGAAGGATTGCAAAGGTGGAAACCTGAGCTTTTTTCCTCTTCAATTCCCTGTTGCAACAACCTGATGTGCAGTAGTGATCCGGTGACCACATGGATCATTATATTCACACACACGTTTCGTTCGTTCGTTCGTGCATCTGTGATCAATCAATGTGATCTTCATCATGCAAGGACTGCTTGTGCATGCATGGTGAGAGCTCAACTCTAGCTTAATTATTACCAGCTATATATAGATGGGTGGATAATAACACACTACTAGACATTAGATAGATCGGCAAATAGATAGATATATCTAGATACCGTCAACGTGCAGCGGTGCAGGTGATTTTTTCTTCAATTAGGTGACACGGCTATTTTCAGCTGTGGGGGTGATGTAATTAACAAACATGCTGCAAATTAAACTAGGGGATAAGATTATGCATTGCATGGATGGATGCATGAGGCAACGTCCCAACCACTGCGTTCCTGCAATTAAAGTCAAATCGGGTGACGTACGGGGTGAGCGAGGCCACGACCGTGCGAGTACAGCGCTACTGTGTGTCAGCTAGCGGCTTGCCAGCCTTTCACACAGCACCTCTTTCATGTAGCAGGGGGTACGGTCGGATGCTAGAAATATAATGGCCATGTGATTATATTATTATTGCATAAACACTTCTGCATGCATTCACACTTTTGCTCATGCCAGCGTTACTTTCCTTCCTTTTTTCCCACAATGATATTATTGTATGTGCTGGTCACTCCTCTCTTTTTTTTATGTAAATAAAAAGTGCTCAATTTTTGTTCATGAAACTTTCCAACCAAAGCAGTGCTTGGGAATAGTGGCTGTGTGGGCGAAATGTCACCGGCTTCTTCACCATATATAACCACCTGTCCTTTCTACCACTCTGTTTGTTCAGTTGCTTGACATTCTGCTCATCTGCTGATATCATTTGAGTCACTGCATGCCTTCTTTTATGAAGAATATATAATAATAAGAAAAACTTATGAAAAAAAGGTTCCCCATCAATTCTGTGTATATATAGTAGAAGCATCGTCATAAGCAGTTTAAAATTTCTTTGTAGAAACAAAAATGCAGATGCTTATGCACATGGTGAATACCACTACATGTGCACCTATATATGCATGGCGGCTGATTCGACAAATCCATGAGATTGACGAAGTCAGCAGCATAGACCCCTCGTTGTCAATAATGGACCCATATCGACCACCAGTGAGACACATGATATAATTTGTTTATTTTAATTTGGGTGTGGGGGTGGGGGGCGACGAAATAAGTTTACTTTATATTTGTCGGGCTTTACGGCAGCTGGCGAATATATATATTTTTGTCAGTTTGGTAGGCACACCAATATGTGCTGAATAATTTCGTTGGCAAGTCAACAAAATTTACTTGGTTCACAGAAAATTATGTATATCCTGTAATGTTGGATCTCATTGTGGTCCAGACAGGTTTCAGTCTCCTTTATACATGGACCTGACATGTACAAGCCCGTTTATCTTCTTCCTCATCCCTTTCTCTCCCTCCACCATCCATCACCTTGTTTGGACCTCTGGTCACACGTACGACAAGTTTAGGGATCAAAGATGGCATAACCCAATAAGTTTAAGGATCGGGATGTACATTTTAGGAGTTATAGACTGATATGTATGTTAGGAGTTTGAAAATAGGATGATACAACCATACAACTTTATGTACCAATAGTGCATTTTACTCATGTTATAATGTTTTTGTCAAAATATATAAATTGATTCAAAAGTAGCAACTTAAAAAATCTTATTGTATTGCAAACGTGGAGTATCAATATAATCTAAAATGCATTGCTACTGTCATTAGTATATGATTCGTTAAGGAAATAAATTCCATAATTGCTAAATCATAGAAATATATACTCGATATTGCTTATACATGCATATATATACTTGGTCGACATTGGTGGCGCACTATATGTATGATTAGATTGAGTTGGTTTTTTTAATATACTGTAATTGTTAGAGAATGGATTAATTTATAATAAATATGGGCATACTTTATAGTATTTGCTTTTTCGCAATAGTAGATGCTAGATTTAGATGAGGGGTTATTTTTAGTTTATTTTTAAATAATGTTAGATGTAGGTTAATTTATATGCATATTTATGTAGGGTAATTTATACGCATATTTAAGGGATCACTTTAGATTGTCTACCATAATGTTAGATGTGAACAATTACAGGTTGAAGGCATGTTTGGATAAAAAATTACTACATTTTCCGATAAAGGGTGTAAATCTAGCCTTTTTTATATATTAGTGTGAAGGTTAATTGACATATGTAGCCCTTAATTTCCACGGATTCTGATGCATTGAATGTTGATAGGTAGAAAATAACTACCTAAAATAGGTAATTTGACACTCTTTATTATGGATTTTTTTAGATTGACACTCTTCATGGTATAGAGGTAGTAGCTGATGGCTATTAGCTGTCTCTAACAGGCTAATACGTGCTAATAGATTGTATACCTATTAGTTGATTTATAACATTAACCCATTTGGATATCTAAGGCATCTAATTTTTATCCGTTGACAATTAGTTGAGTGCAACCAAATAGAGCCTTAATGGGGCGCTTTATGTTTTTTTTTCTAATGGCAGGGTTAGGTAACTTATAACAAAGGATACAATGGCTATTACCGCCAATGATTACTAGAGTCGACACACTTGGTGGTCGTGTGTTTCTATGTTTTATGAGTTTTCTAAGATTTAGTATCTTTTTTGTGGGGATTAAGCGAGGATTTTTCTAAAAGATGTTAGTTAGTTTTAGTAAGATTTTTTAATTATCATGTATTTTTGTAACTATTGAGACTGCCTACCTCCTAAACAAAAACCTTAGTTTGTGTAATATCACGATGTAATCAGTTTAACTAAGGAACATGTCTACCTCTAAACAAAGATCTTATAGTTGGAGAGACAATAAGTCAAATGATTCTTTATGATAAGAACTGGACCAACAAGATTAGTAGAGCGAACTGAACCAACAATTTCTTTGACAATGTGGTGTCATAATAAATATTGTGTCTTTTCATACACTATGCCGTGCACATATCTGTCTCCACTACGTCCACACTTTTCAATACGTGACATCATCCATGCATTAATTTTTAGTGTCTCTGTAGGACAATATATGCAAACTGACCATAGGCCAGCTAATTAGCTATAGGTATCTTAGGTGGAACCTGTTCATCTGGGTTCAAGTCAACTTGGCATGGGTGATCATATTTTTCCAACATTTTTCACTAGATAGGTCATTATATATCGCATTGTTAGAATTTTCTTGTGTGATCGACTTGTCATTAGATGATATGGTTATCGTCATCATGAGCAGCAGAGCATCTAGCACCTCCTTTGCGCCTTAAACTCACCTCTTGTAATAAATCCGTTGCCGCCCTAGAGACACAAGATCTGCTATTTGAAGTTCGGTCCCTCTACTAAGGAGTTCCTATGTGTCTATCGAAGATCATGTGTCTATTGAGGAGCCCACACAGAGCCAGATCTTCAACGGCACCAAGTCTCCTAGGAGTTTAAAGCTCCACAAGATAATAAACCCAAATTGTTGGGATATAATTCCTCTAATGCTCAACAAATGTAGACGTGCAAGCTCCCTTTTTTTGACCTCAAAGCCCCTCTCAATCACGATCCCAAACCCTAAACCCCACGAGTAAAACAAATGCTAACGGTTTCTCCTCATGTTAGTCAAAAGAGTTAATAGGAAGAAGGTAAAGGGGTATCCTCACTATTGTTATTGTGCATTTACGAGTAGTTCCAGATGAATCAAAAACCCATTCAATCTCCCCTTTCAATAACCCTAGCTCCGAATGACCTGGAGAACACCAGATCACCTGGTCAAACACCAAGGAGGCATATAGGATGGCTGCCTGGGCGATCCAGAAGTCTAGATCATAACTACATTTAAATTGTTTTAACAAGTTTATAAAGTTTGGTTTTAAAATTATAATAAACCTACTTAAAACAAATGTAAGGAGAGAAAGAGGGATAGAGTGCTGGAGCTAATAGAGAACAACTCTGGAAGACACGGCCACACAAAGGAATCAAACTCACTACATAACAACATGACCTCACTAGTTTGGAAAATATTAAGCACCTCAACGAACATGCTATGGGCAAAAAGAAAATGGTATAGTATATATATCCCTGAACTTTATTTCATAATTTTTTTAGCTTTCACTGATATATAGCCGACCCAGTCCTCCGTCCCTACTCATGGATTGCTGATTGAACGATGCATAAACGGTGGTGACATGTTGAAATTATACATATGTGCTATAATTACACATATGCATAGTTTTTAAAATTATACGAGTATATGCATTTTACTATGCATGAATATGCATGCATACTAGTGAAGTTTTCCCACTCTATTTCACTGACAGAAAAAAGAGCCAGGGAAAATATGCTCCACGGAATTATGGGGAAGTTGATCAATACCAATTTCCTCAACACCTTGCTTGTGTGGCACAGTACATTGACATGATTGGAAATACGTTCAACGCATGGACTTATATTTCCAAGAGTAAACCGTCTGTAAAAGGCAGATCCTTTGCGTTTCATATATACAATTTTAGAGCAGACAACATGTGTAAAGGTGCAGTTAAAGGCTAAGAGAGATCTGCTCGTGATTATTATTCTTGTATTTTACATAAAGGATATATGTAAGTGTCGTCACTGTCAGCTAGCGAGACATCGCACCATTTGCAGAAAAAGATGGTGGAACACCATCGGGTCCTTAGAGAAATCAGGGCAGGCGAAAAATAAGATGTTGCCATAAAAGAAGAATTCATCATTATGCAAACTGTACCAGCGGGGCATACATATATATTCTTCTAGATGCATGAAAACTAGGGAGGGTGGAGAAAGAGAGAGATCACTATGTTAATCTCACAGTATATTCTTCTGGCCCAAATGCTTGTTTAATTAATTTGGATTCTGGTTTCATTAATACGAACATATTAATACGAACACTCCCACTCATGATCAACATGTACTGCCGCAACAGTTTCATGTACTTGTTCGGAGGGGCGAGTGGACACCTATTGTATTTTCCCCAAAAGAGACAATATCTACCAGTTTGAATACGTACATGATAGTATGACACCATTATTAATTGAGTAAAATGCACGGGCGGTAATTAAACTTGTCAAGGTGTGTCATCCAGGTACTCAGACTTCCAAAATGCATATCCAGATGCCCGAACTTGCTAATTGTGTCATCTAAGTACCAAGTCTCATAATCATAGTTAAACATGCCTATATGGCCTCCTCCCGATCTCTCCTCTCTCTCTCTGCTTGCCTCCCGTGCCGCCGCACCCCACCCGCCGGCTGTCTCCCATCCCCCCACACCAAGTGCTTGCTTGGCGCGCACCGAGCTTGGCCGGCAGGCGACATGCGGCCCGGCTCGCACCGAGCTTGGCTCAGGGAGCGGTGCGCACGATCGGAGGTGATGGAGGTAGAGGCGATGGCGGGCTCCCGAGCGGCCGATTAGCGAGCCTGGCCACTGCCGTCTCCTCTCATCGCCGCCCAGCTGCACGCCTGCGCTTCGCCCATGGCTGCTCCACCCACGCAAGGGTGGCCACGGCGCCCCCTCCCTATGCGCGCGACTGCCGCGGCGGTGGTGAAGGAGCCGGATCCGACTGTGGCAGCAGGCCCTGCGTGGAGAACGAGCCACCTGCGGAGGCGGCGCCAGCAGTGGAGAAGGACCGCGAGGACAGGTCGCCGTGGGAGGGGGCATGGGATGCTGGCGGCCAACGCACTGGCGGAGTCCTAAGGGAGGCAGGGGAGAAGAGAGAAGCAGTGGGGAGAGAGAAAGAGTGGAGGAGTGGTTGACATGTAGGACCCATAAGTTAGGATCCACGTCAGCATGCCACGCAGACACGTTTAACCCTGATTACGAGACTTGGTACTTAGATGACATAATTAGTAAGTTCGGGTATCTGGATATGCATTTTGAAAGTCGAGTACCTAGATGACACACCTTAACAAGTTCAGTTACCGCCCGTGCATTTTACTCTTATTAATTTATCATGTGTAATTATGTACAGGTCATTTTTACAAGATGTATGTTTCCATCACAAATAATCAATCACAGGTACATGTTTTAGTGTACGATATGGTGGATTACCGAAACCATCCAGTATACTAGTACATACGTGCTAACTGCTAATCATGTACATGCGGGGGTGATTATGCTAGACTACTTGGCTCCCAAACCATCATAATAACCGTATATAGTGCCAAATTTAAAAGTGAGTAACTAAATTTAGGGCATGTACATTGGTTGATTGGTTCATGATATACATGGCGCTGTAATTTGCACGGAACATGTTATACCTTCAAGGTAAACTCGGTCTAGCAATCACTAGCCCATCAGTTCATACTCTCGCATAGTCTAGGGCCATATATAGAGAATTAGAGAAATATGTTAAAAATTGATAGATAAAATTACAATAGTATAAATATAAATTTGTTATTTTTTATAATACTATATTTTGGTAATTTAGACAGGTTTAATTGTTTTAGTTTATCTTTAGTAATGGTAGAGGTGGGTAATTTGAATATAAACTAAATGGATTATTCAAATTATCTACCGTAATAACAAATATAATATGGGTAATTTAGATATACATTTGAGGGGTTATTTGAGTCAATTATCTAATATAGTACCAAATGTTAGTAGTTTATATATACAAATTTACGGTGTTGTTTTGTATTTTCTTTCATAATGACACATGTGGTTAATTATTCATGAGAAAATAGGAATCCTACTATTACTAATTAGAGGTTCCTTTTGGAGCCTCCACGTTAATCCTCACGAAACGCATCAGAAAAAAGATAAATCCAAGAAATTCTCACAAAAATCAGAAACATCGGACCATCAATTGACAGATTAGAATATTAATAGCCCCTAGATCTGTTTTCTAAGTAATTACCCACTTCTGCCATTATGAAAGATTTTGAGTTCAATTCTCAACGAAACAAATTTCTTCTTTTTTGGCAGATTTTTTCTATCTGTTTTCTAAGTAATTACCCGCCTCTGCCATTATGAAAGGTTTTGAGTTTAATTCTCAACCAAAGCAAATTTCTTCTTTTTTGTCAGATTTTTCTATTTCCAAATTTACTCTCAGTTTTTTTTGTCAAATTTTTCCCATTTACAAATTTATACTACTAAATGATCCTGTAACTTTTTTCATAAAGATGCGAGAAACTTTTATATAAAACAGATATTTTGTGTCTAATTTTGCTATTACTAATTGGGGACTCCTTTTGGAGCTTCCTTATTAATACTCACAAGATGCGCTAAATAAAAAATAAAATCATAGAAATTCTCACAATAATCAGGAACACCTATCATCAATTGCAGATTGAAATCTTAATAGCCATTAGATCTGTTTTCTATGTAATTAACATCCTGTCATCCATCATATACCTCTAATAATATATCTGTTTTCTAAGAAAAAAATAAATCTTAAGAATTCTCACAAAAATCAGAAACATCCCGTCATCCATCATATAACTCTAATAATAGTAATCATTAGATCTATTATAGTTTCTAAAAAATTATCCACCATGACATTATGAAAGATAAAATAAAATAATCCTCTAAATTTGTATAAAAAATGACCATTATGCAATTATGAAATATGAATTAAATAATCCCTTAAATTTGCACAAAATTACCCACCATGCTATTATGAAATACAAATTAAACTAACCCCTTGAATTTTCATATAAATTACTCAACATGCCATTATAAAAGATGAATTAAAATAATCCTAAATCTACATATAAATTACCCAATATGCCATCATAAAATATAAATTAAAATAATTTCTAAGTTAGCATATGCATTAGCCACAATGATATTACAAGAGATGAATTAAAACAACCAGCTCTAATATTTTTACGGATTAAATTTATATCCCCAAACTCACGGGTTGATGGGCTAGTAAATCTAATAACTATTAAGGTTTCATCGTACCAATTGGCAACCGCTGACTGGATGCTTCTTTTTAAGAACTTATATAATTCATTTTCTACTTGACACAAGGAGGTTTCACAAGGACTCGACCTTAAGATTTTTGCAATAATAGTATGGTGACGTTGGAGACCTGCGCATGCGGGCACGTACAGCTCTGCTCATGTGGAGTTCAAACGATTCTGGTGGCCACGATTAATACTCCTATATACCTAGTATCTAGTATCGAATTAATTAACGAAGGTGCTGGACTAAGCAACCTCAAATAATTAGATCGTGGCCGAATCATAAGAAGCCGCTATAATTCTGCGCGCATTATGTTAGGTTCCATTGAAGACGGAACAGCCCAAGGTTTGTCGCAAATCGCAATCGATCGAGCTCGGCGCGGCCCAGGCCCCGGCGGCCAGGTCGTCTTGATGTGGTCGCATGCAGGACGCATGCAGGAACAGGATGCATGCAATGTATATATGGCACTGGAGTATAGTAGGCCATCACGTAGTAACACGAAACATCAAGGGCCTGCCTGTTGCGGTCCACCGTACCATTTCAGTCAGTAGAGAGAGATCTATCTAGAGATTGAGATACACTAGCTGCCAGTCCAGTCCATGGCAGTGGCAGGCAAGCAGAGTTTTAATTTGTCCTTGGTGTCCCCATCACTCCATGAGAGAGAGAGAGAGAGGCAGGCTTTGTTGCATTGCACAGGAGATGACGGGACAGGAGGCGGTGTTCTTCCACCTCAATAATGCTGAAGAGCTGCTAGTATTATTATCTCTGTCATATAACTAGCTGCTTGCATCGCCCGAACCTATCGTCGGTTATTATATTCCTTGAAACCTTATTAGGGTGGTGCGAAAGGAGTAGACGGTACGTAGGTCCATATATATTATCGGGAGCCAACGTAGCACAGGACCATGCAACATGCATGCATCGTCCATACCAACCCTTCGGCCTATCCTTGCACTGCACGTACTTCCATCTCCGGCCGGCGTATGCATCTGTACTAATCCATATTCAATTCATGATTATCCTTTATTAGCTGGAATCATTACTCTAAATTACACAGTATGTTTTTGCAAACGTCTAGGTCTCTCACAGCACGCGACCTACACCTACTATCACCAAGACAAGTCATGACATCTTCCGCAAATACAATCTTCATGGCTTAATTACCTGCACTATCAAAGTACTCAACAGTGCGCCATCTATATATTGTCTTGCATTGTTAGGTGATCTAGCTAGGGATGAGATGGGTGGTTTATTATTACCATGTCCTTTGGTCAGCTGTATGTAGGGAGGGACGGGTGGCACAACATGTGGATGGCACAGTGTACAGTGAGCGAGAGGTGACCTACACATCTTATTGTGCTCTCGTCAAGAGAAAAGCTAGCAGAGGCTGGATTAGAACTGGGTTTATTCTCTAGAAATAGAAAAGGCATAGACTTTCTAGTTTCAAAAGAAGTAGCGAGGTTGATGGCTGTACATCGGCCATGGGAGCTGGCTAGCGACGAGAGGGGATGATATACCGTAGCAGAGTAGGTGGCCTAGGTAGGTATGACGAGCGTTGGCACGGGAAGATAAAGATAGAGAGTAACACTATGTAGTACTCAAAGGTGCGTACTTAGACAGGGGTTTTCGATCAGATATGTAGTTATTAGAGTAAAATATATGTGCAGTTCTCGAACTTGGCAATGTGTGTCACCTAGATCTCTGAACTTAGGCTCTCTTCGTCGGTTTCCCCATCCCCCATCAATATTCTAGCTACCCCTCACTCTGTCTACAGTGCAGAACAGTGCTATAACAGTGATATGGGATATGGGAGCTGCAACCAACCTTAGAATACCAAGAATCTGGATCCCTAAACTTGGTTTTGGGTCCCGTCTACGTCTAGAACTGATTTTCCACTCTCTCCAAAAGTGGTTTCGGGTTTAGAGTACATACGGGGCCTATATGTAAGTTCAAGGACCGCCCATGCATTTTATTCTAGTTATTAACTTGTGAGTTATGTGGAGTAGGGCGTTAGAGGACGTATGGATGTTTTGACTGAAATGTTGGTTAGGTTGAGTTACAATAGTTTGGGGTCCATATATAGGTGTGAGAATAGATTGAAATGCATGGGTATTGTGTATTTTTTTACAGTCATAGGGAGGGGGGGGGGGACCCCACCTGAGTTTTCATTGATGAGTGGCCCAACACGGCCTGTACGATTGCAACATAGCAAAACATACACAAGAAGAGAAGCAAACAGCAATGGCCCTGCTGCGGCCCGAGAAATTACAACACAGGAAAAATGAGGATTACAAGGAGGAGAAACACAACATAGCTTCTAGAACAGCCATGATGAGGGCACGCTGTTTGTTCGCCGACCAGTGGCACCACCGAGTACCACCGAGCAACTGTAAAAGCTTTGGGAATCGACATACGACAGTTGTGGTTACGTCGCCTCAGGGGGAGGAAGCATCAGCAGAGGGAGAGCCGGTAGTAGGAGAACGAAGGTAGATCCTATAATAGAGCGTTTTTTAACTATAGGTAGCCTATTTGTGTTTAGAGTAAAATCCATCTCCGGTACCTAAACTTGTCTTAGTGTGTCAACCAGGTCCCTAAAGTTTCAAAAGTGATTATTCCGGTCCCTAAACTTGTCTTGGTGTGTCAATCCGACCCCTAAAGTCTCAAAGTGACCATCCCGGTCCCTAAACTTGTCTGGTTGTGTCAACCCGATCCCTAAACTTCTCTTTGTGTCTCAACCCGGTCTCTAAACTTGCCTCGGTTTGTCAACCCGGTCCCAGTACAAATGGTCACTTTGAGACTTTAGGAACATGGTTGATACAGCAAGACAAGTTTATGGACCGAGATGGTCACTTTGAGACTTTAGGGACCCAGTTGACACACCATGACAAGTTTAGGGACCGAGATGGTCACTTTGAATTTTTAGAGACCGGGTTGACACACCAAGACAAGTTTAGAGACCGGAGATGGATTTTACTCTTGTGTCTATGTAATGTCAACTAGCAGTTTACTCTGGGTACTAACTATTAATTAGCAGCTGATTTATGATCTTATTAAATAGGAGATGAGAATACACACTACATAACACAACTACTTGTTTCTAGGTTTAAATTATACAGCTGGGACATGCAGTATGCAATTTTTTTCCCTAGAAGAAATTAAAGTGCCAGTCGTACTAATGGTGTTATTAGCCGGCCGGTATATATTTATTTATTAGTGACTAGCTACTTCACCTATTTATATTCCATACAAAAAGGTTAGATTGACAGAATGGGGCCAGGAGATACGGTAAAATGGATCGGCCAACAGAAAGGTAGAGCGTGACGTGCACGATCGATCGAAGAAACCCCTCCACCAACTTGTGATTTATTGACTAATTAACGCCAAGTGTCAAGTCAAACGACCCAGAGAGAGAGACCTGCAGGATGGCACAATCGTCACTAGTATAGGTAGCTAAAACGGGCCGGGAGCAGCCAGCATTTTCTTGCATGCAATTAATTATCTCTCGGCGATCGCCCTAGCTTTTCGCGCGCGAACGCCGGGCGGGCTGCTGGGCCAGCACAACGACACAACTAATTGCCCTAGCTTTATTTTATGCCACTATAATTTCGCCAAATCATGCACCACCCTTTTAATTGTCGGCACATGACCTTTTTCCTGCCTTTTTCGTGCGATGTGTGTGCGTGTGGGCCATGCCCACCCCATTTCCATGCATCTCTCTCTCACGATGCACGTACCCAGCACTCCTGGTTTTTCAAAATACAATCTACCTTTTTTAAGAAACTTGTCCCATAAAAAATGTAAATTTAGTTTTTGGACGTACGTTTTTAATTATTTTTTTTCATTTTCGAGGCTTCCTTTCCAAGATATATGCACATATATATAGGTTTCATGTCATAACTAGTATGACTAAATACATATATGTAGATATTAAAAAAAATTGGGACAGAGGAAGTGTGTGTTACACATATATGCTGCAACATGGGCGGGCCCATGTTGTGGCCAGTAAGGGCTCAGGCCCTCACTCAAATGTTGATGTACAATGCTAATTATAAACTCTTTACCATATAAACTTGTTTAATTTATTTTTCATGGTTATATAGAGCATGCCCTCACTCACATTTGTGTTCCTAGGTCGATCCGCCCCTGGGCTCCATGGACTCATGCGCAGTCGCACAGAGATCGATCAGTCTTTCATATACAACTTTAAGAAAATAGTCGGAGACAAGGAAAAAGAGTAGAGAGAGACAGAAAGTGAGATCGAGATCATGGACTCTTAATTCATCAACTAATCAAGCCTAATTAATTTGGTCCCCGGTCAAATGAGAGGATGGATCGATGGAGTGAGGACGGACTAGTGGCTCTAGGGCCAATATGTGTGCATGACGATGTATCCGAATCCTCGTGTGGGACGGTGCGCGGTGTTGATTGTTGGTGAGTCGCTGTTGGAATTTTATTTATTTGGACGATAGATAGCTAAGCAAGTCACCATAATTAAGATTATTGGTCTAGTTTTCAACAGCAGCAAATATATGGTGGATCCTTTTTCACTATTTTAATTGGGGGCATGCAATTTTCAACACTTCGCGTTTCATACCGACCCAATGCAAGTGTAGTGGCTGTTGTGATCGGCCGACGACGACCATGAGTACATGGCCTATGCATATCTGCACAATGTGACCACCACCAGGACCACACACGTTCTTTAATCACTTGCTTTATCTGGTAACTAATTTTTCAGTGACACCATGTTTTGTGACCATGCAACCGGACCACATACGTTTAAGTTTTGATTTCACCATGCAGTGGAGCTCATCCATGGAAACTTGATTTGTTTGCCACTAGTATAAGGACATCAAATGGAATTAAAAGACATTTAATTGAAACCTCGTCTGGATTGCTCCAGCCTATAATAAACTGCAATAACCGGCCCGGAAGGAGCCAACCTATAGCTTTTTATAGGTTGATGAGTGGTTCGATAGAGGTAGGATGATTAGACTAAAAGTTACTATACACTGATGTGCTTGGATTAGCTAGAACATTGTTAGCATCTTTCTATATATAATCCATAGCTGAACAAAAACGTGGGGAACTTGTTTACGTTGGATCTATTGATGCCATGTAAATATCGTGTCTCGATTCAAAGAGGGCTATGATGAACGTATTACGATTGTTTCATGTACATCCACTCATAAATCATGACTATATATATACCATGGCCATATGCATGATTCAACGCCAAAACCTGATTATTAATTCCTAGTACAATTAGGATCCATATGCTATATTCTGTATACTTTGAACACATATATGCGATGGTGTGTGCGTAGAATCATAAACACACAAAACACTTCAACAATGTGATCAAGACTATTTATACAGGTTCTTTTTTGACCCAAATGAGGTTGAAAGTGCACATAACGTTTTCCCTCCAATCTAAAGGCCACTATATAGCAACCATGAAAAGGTACTTCTCATGAGGTGCCTTAACTTTCTTCCATTGATTCATATATACCCTTGATTTGGGCAATGAAAAAAAAAAAAGGAAAGCTTGAGTATGGAATGCAATGCAATCAGGTAGTCACCGGTTGAGGCGACGAATCACCCTACATCTTTCAAATGAAACATAGCATTAAATTTTTAAAAAGAAGGATTCCACACCCTCAATAGAAAGGGTTATGCTCAGTTCTTGGAAAACAATCAAAATCAAGCACCGTACCACTTCCAGAGTTACCGACTAGGAGGAAAAAAAATCCACCAGCAAAACAGAATGGAAGAATATGCGTCATCTCCAAATCACGGATTAGGATCTTGTTTTGTAATCACCGATGGATTTTTTTTATCATCAATTCGAAGTTACTTATCGAAGGAGGGGGGGGGGGGGGTATATGACACAGTCTTTCTACTCTCCATGCTTGTAGCTGCACCTATCTTCCTAGGCACAAGAACAATAGTTCAATCCACCTGCTACTGCAATGTCCTTTTGCCCAGGATTGTTGGGGCCTTCTGGGATTATCAGTTCCAGTTAATTGTTCATTGACAGAAGCCTTGGACACCTTCAAAGCAGACTTGGGTGTCCCTTTTCTCATGGAGCTGGTCATTTTTATGTCATGGAGCATCTGGCTAACTAGGAATAGCTTCATTTTTAGAGGGATTGCTCCCAGTTTGAATTCTTGTTTATTCACTTTTGTGGAGGTATTTTCTGTCAGCTTGTTGAGAGCGAAAGCGTCCTTGGTCCCAGTGCTAGGACTTTGGCTGGATAGTTTCAAGTCCCAACATGTGTTACCCGGTAGTAATGTTGGCTAGCTGGGTTAGGTCCTTCGTGTACCTCTCAATGTAAAACTCTTGTTTTTGCTGTTTTAATATATCTCGTTTGCTGTAGAGGAAACTGTCGGTGTTTTGTACCGGCAATGCACCACGGGATGCATTTGTGGGCGTCTGGATCAACACGTAGCTCGATGGTTCGCGTGGAACGCTGACATGGGACAAGATTTATACAGATTCGGAACGCTAGAACGCGTAATGCCCTACGTCCTGTTTGTGACGAATTATATTGCTTTGAAGTCTCAAGGTAACAATGATGACGTATGAGGTCGAAGGAGAATTGGAAGAGCTGTGTATCTGATGATGAGATCTCGGGGGAGGAGTCGTCCGGGGGGGGGGGGGGGGTTCCTTAGCCCGCTTTATATGGTCCGGCGTGGCTTGGGTTATAAGTCGGTTTCCTTTTATGTATCCCAGACGATTTAGATTACATAGAATTTGCGATCCATATCTTTCTTAAAGAGTCAGTTGTCTTACGCGCCAAGGTGTTCGGCACCTCGCGCCCGAGCCACTCGGTCGACCCCTAGATTGGACCCTCCGTCGGCCCATGCGCCAAATATATCGCTTGAGTGACCAGAAGATATCTATTCCCCACAGAAACCCCTCCGGATTCGTAAAAAAAGACAATGGGCAGCCCAACCCTAGTGAACAATGGGATACAATTCCCTCGGGTGGATCGATTTCCTCTATATGGACGGCAACCATATAGGAGCACATTTTTGCCCGATTGAATTCGATCAGTTGTCAGCATTTCCCCGAAAGGGAAATTAGGTTTTCCACCTAAATATATACATACGCATATATACTGATGCCCACATATGTATACTGTCCTCCGGAAATATAACACGCGCGTGCATATATGATATACATGTCGTCCGGCGACCTGGTCGGCCAGAAATGCAAACATGCATGGACGATGGATCGACGAACATATTTATCTGCAGTACAGTCCGGTTCCGGCCTCCGTAGGACAACATATACAGTAGCTTGCTGGTACGCTAGCTATAGGCTAAAGGCTATATATATATATATTCGTGTGTTACGAGGGGAAGAAAAAAATCCTTAAGTATCTATTCTTATAGAGGCCCTGCGATCGATTTTTCCGTTGTCTTTGAGTAGAATTTAGGATGGTGACAGTTTGGATAGAAATAAAATTTTTTAGCTCTTTGGCAATATATAGAACGTAGAAACCGGAGGCTGTATGCGATCTGGGCGTCCGTTTCCGCATGGGTTATTCCTACAGCTCGAATCGGGCTCACGAATAAATTCTAGGTCATAATGTCTTACAGTTCCGACTTCAAGCGAATTTTATAGTGGTGTCAATTGGGTTGAAAAGTTTATCATTTTAGCTTTCCATTAATACATAGAATGTTGAAAACGGAGTCCATATGCGATCTGGGTGTCCGTTTTCGTGTGGTCTGTTTCTGTTGTCCGAATCAGGCTCACGAAAAATTCTACGTCATATTATTTCAATGATTTCCGTTAACTATAAGTGAATTTTAGAGTGGTTTCAACTCGGTTGGAAGGTTATCATTTTAGTTTTTAATCGATACATAGAACGTTGAAAATGGATTATGTATGCAACTTGTGCGTCCGTTTTATCGTGGGCTTCTTGTGTCGTCCAAATCAGACTTGCGAATAACTTTTACGTTATATTGTTTCGACGATTTCATTGACTGCAAGTGAATTTTAGAGTAATTTCAATTCGGTTAGAAATGTTGTTATTTTAGCTTTCCATCGATACACAGGAACATTGAAAACGGAGTACTATGCAACCTGGGCGTCCGTTTTAGCGTGGGCTCCTCAGTGCCATCCGAATCAGACTCGCGAATAACTTCTACATTATATTGTTTCGATGATTTCTGTTGACCTGCCTAATGAATTTTAGAATAGTTTCAATTCGGTTGGAAAGTTTACCGATTTAGCTTTCCATCGATACATAGAATGTCGAAAACGGAGTTCGGTATGCGATCTGGGCGTCCGTTTTCGTGTGGGTTCTTCAACAGTATGAATCTGTTTCGTAAATAAATTAAATTTCAGATAAACGGGATCCACTGTGCAAAATATGTGAGGTCGAACAGCAGAATCATTCCGTTAATTATTCTATCTATGCTATAAAGAGCGATTTCGTTAAAAAAACAATTTTCTCCCAACAGATTTATACCCACCTAGACCTATAGGTCTAGATTGTCCCACAAACAGAGTGATTAGGCCCACATAACCGGTTAAAATCTGAGTTACTTTGAGCAGAACGGGAGTTCCTGCCGGTGAAAATCGCCGCCCGCACGAAATTTTCTTGAAATTTTTCTCACCAAATTTATCTACCTGCGTCTGGTCCTCACCTAGCCCGATCCGCCTAGACAAAGCCTGTTTTTAATCCCACATCGCCAATAGAAGCAAAGATATGCATACTCATACCACCAAGCGACCAAGAACAAACAATAACGGATGGATTTCATACAGACGAAGAGAGGAAGTCGCTGAAAACGAAAGATCCGGCGACGGGGGAGGGCGCCGCGGCCTAGAGCCGTCCTGGCAGCCCAGAGGTAGAGGAGATGACGGAGGCGGCGTACGACCGACCTGCCTGGCAACGGAGGGCGCCACGCGGCCGCCTAGGCGGCGAGAGCATGGCAGAGGAGGGCGCGACCTCGATCGGAGGCGGAGGGTGAGGACCCGACGGTGAGGGAGGCGCGCGGATGGGAGGCCTGGGCAGGAGGAGACAACAGAGGCAGCGCGCGACCGCCTAGTGAAGGAGGGCGCCCCAGGCCGCCCAGGCGGCGGGAGGGCGCGGATCTGACGGCGAGGGAGGCGTGAGGAGGGTGGCCTGGACGCGGTGGGGTGGAGGAGGGCGTGGACGAGAGGGGCAGAGGCGGAAGAGTGTGTGTCCGGTCCTCCAGGCTGCCGCCCACCGTCACTCCTGAATGGACGGATCACGTGGTGTCGCCTGAGTTGCTGCAATCCGGCTGCGCCGGCGTCCTCCTGAGCGAGAGCGAGAAGGACTGAATATTCTTTGGGCGCTGCAGTGTGGGAATATTCTTTGGGCGCTGCAGTGTGGGAAAAGGAGAAGTGAGTGGGGCGAGGTTTAGGGTTTAGCGGGTCTTTTATACAAAGCAGCGGCGACCGGTAATCTCATCCGACGGCCAAGATGCGCGGTAGGTTGGGCCTAAGTTGTTGGGCTGGGCCATGGGCCAGGCGTGCGCGCAACTGAATTGTTTGCACTTCAAGTTGAGATGGCACCTCATAAGTTTAATCTTTTTGAATGAATATATGAAATTTAAGTTAAAAGTTAAAAAAATAGGCTATCCATTCTCATCATTTCATCAATAAGGAGCCCAATCAATCAACAGGTTCTTATGGTGTCACATCATTAGTGTACTGAGGCTGAGTCATCCCATGGTCTATTTCAAACTTCACTCTATTTACAGTGTAGTTACAATGTCGTTTTTTTACTGAAAATGACCCTTCACATGATTTTCTAGACACGGTCTAAGTGGTATTAACAAATACTCCTTCTGCTCATAAATGAAACACAATTGATTTTTAAAGGACTTTGATCCCTTATTCTAATATGAACAGAGCGTTTATTTTATTGTCATTTGATTTATCACTGGATGTAATATGACTTGAAATTCCACATGTTTGAGCAAAATTTTTAAATAAAACAAATGATTCAAGTTTTGAAAAAAAAAGTTAACCACATCATATATTTGTGAACGGAGGGAGTGCTATCTGGTATAATATAAATTGCATGAATTTTTTTATTAGCACCTGGCATGATTTTGATTTTTTAATAAAACAACTATCCATATGTCAATGCAAATTGAGACAGGTCACTGGTCAAGTCCAAGGGAGAGCAGGGAAGGCCAAATTCAACATATCGTCAATGCAGTCGTCTATACTATAAAAATAACATTGTAACTTATACCTTAAACATAGTAGAGTTTAATTATATAAAATTTGATAGACGATCTTCTGAATTCAGCCTAAGCCACCGAGGCCGGTGGACGATGGACAACGGCATTGTGTGGGACCGAGCCAGGTGAACTGGCCGAGGCCAAGGGTCAATAGCTAAACGCGCATGAGGGTGGGAGCAGTCGAGCACCGCTGCCTCGCTAGAGAGGAGAGGCCAAGCGCCGCTGCTGCCGTGGTCAGGAGAGGGGGCACGGCATGCGGGCAGCCAGTGGGGGTGTTGCTGCCAGTGGAGGGGTGAGGAGAATACAGTGATTTAATTCTTATACAGTTATTGTTTGAAGGTGAGTTTTTCAACCAAAGTAAAAAGTGACCGCCTTCTCACTAGACTTTTGAGTTGAACAAATCGATGGGCTATCCCATATAGAACCAATATTCATTTGTTATTTCGGTTTTCTCAATGTTGGAACCGAACTTAATATCAGTTCTTTTAAATTTCGGATATTTCGGTTTCAGTTCCGATTACTTCCGTTGGTTGTTTGGGTTTCGGTTAATTATGCCCCCCCTTTGATGAAACCCATCAATTGATGTTCGATTCAATAGAAACTAAATAGTACGCATCATGTATGCGACTACACACACATGGATTTATATCGTTTTTATAATTTTTGTGAATTTTCATAACTTTTCGTTTTTTTATATATTGAATTTGTGAATTTTCATATATAACAACTAGGAAGTATAGTTAAAATTAATTAGGTTTGGAATATACATATTTATTGGAAAATAAAAATAACAACTAATGTCTTAATTCAATTTAATTTTACAATTAAAAATACTTTTGCATAAAAATATAAATTTTATTTTTAAACTTAATATTAAACAAGACTTTTTGTCACGTGCAGGACGTACGTGCATTTTTACTTAGTATTAGGTAAAAATATAGCTGGTGGAACCCGTTGGCTGGCGTGCGGCCTTGATGATTAAGATGGGCGGTCGAAAAGGCTATTAGGCTTAAGTTATGCAAAACCCCTTTTCCCTCCTGGCTCCAGGAGAACGCCAGATTTCGGCCTTCTTTTCTGGCCAGGCTCGCGGGAGCTCGCGGTGGCTCCCGTTGGCCACCCTTCCTTTCCAAGCCGCCGCACCCCCACTGCCACTGCATTCTCGCCGCTAGGCCGTCCTCATATCTTCCTCGCTGCCAGACGTCCTCCTCCCTTCCCCGCCACCGGCCATCCTTCTCCCTCCCCCGCCAGGTGTCCTGTCCCTTCTCCCCCTCCCACCGTAGATTTGCCCTGTGGAGCTCCGGCCGCCATGGATCCGCCCGCCGCCGCCGCCTGGTCGCCACGCGGGACCATCGCCTTGAGCTCATCCTCGCCATATCCAAGACCCCCCTCCTCCTCCTCCATCTCCGGCCACCGTGCAGGAACATCGCCTCAAGCTCCACCTTGTTGTCGCTTCCTCCTGCTTCGTCTCCGGCCGCCATGGATCCTCCTTCGTCGTTGTGCTCCCGCCGGCTCCACGGATCTCCTTCGCCCATCCCCGCTGCTTGTCGCGTCGCCGCCCATCCCCACTGCTCCTCCTCCGACGCGCGGAGAAGGCGGCCAGCGGTGCTGCGGAGGACGAGGAGGCGACCTCCTGCAGTGGTGTCTCCCATGGAGGCGCGAGGAGGCGGCCTTCACCCTCCGCCTCGAGTCCTTGCTGCCCTAGACCTCGTTGTCCGCTTCAGAAGCTGCTGTCGCCGCCACCTCCTCCCCTCTCCTGTGCCGGCGGTGGACATGAAAACCAAACATGAACTAGATGTGGCCAGGCTACTCAAGTCAACCAACTAAACAGACCCACAGTTCCCATTCCAGCCATGCCAAGACAGGCCTGACCAGGCGGAGCTAGCCTGGCTAAATTTGGTGGACAACCAAACAACCCCATAGGTATGTACACGAGCTGAGGGACCATCCACATGCATGCATCTATCGGCAGCCGTACTGAAGCAGCAGACGAGGAGCGGCTGATGTCACATATCACTTGTCTGATCTCTCGGTCACCCCTGGCTGTCAGCAGCAGCAGTGCAAGGAAGCAGAAATTAGGGGGTGTCTGGATCTATTTGGCTAAAATTTAGTCCCGTCACATCGGATATTTGGACACTAGTTAGAAGTATTAAATATAATTTAATTATAAAACTAATTACACAGACGAGGAACTAAACTACGATACGAATTCATTAAGCCTAATTAATCTATGATTAGCAAATGTGATGCTACAAGTAAT
Organism: Paspalum vaginatum; assembly: GCA_030272315.1. Classification (NCBI taxonomy): domain Eukaryota; kingdom Viridiplantae; phylum Streptophyta; class Magnoliopsida; order Poales; family Poaceae; genus Paspalum; species Paspalum vaginatum. The sequence goes on along the minus strand of CM059018.1, from coordinate 1,987,889 downwards.
AATTCGTTAATCATGGATCAATTAGGCTTAATAAATTCGTCTCGCCGTTTAGTCCAGCGTCTGTGTAATTAGTTTTCTAATTAAACCATATTTCATACTTATAGTTATCATCAAACATCCGATGTGACGTGGACTAAAGTTCAGCTCCCGGATGCAAACACCCCCCAAGACACACATACGTTACACACAAGGTAGGTAGCCTTGCAGCAGCAGGAGCTCTCAGTCAGCTGCCAATACTAGTATAAGTGTATGTAGGGAGTAGTGTTAGGATGAGTCCAGCGATCGTGTATCTCCATCATCTATTTGATGCATGTGAACAGGCGGCACACACTACTGGTGCACATGTACATTTGGTTAGCTACGCCTACGTACGCTAGACGCTCTACCAGCTATCTATAAGTAGATCGAGTACATGGGGTCATGCAGTGGGGCGAGTGTGGGCGCCGTGGCCGATGGACACGGCCGGCCGGCCGGCCGTGCATGAGAGCGCGCGCGATGGGTCGATCGGTCGGAGATCGATGGACGACGGGATCGATCCGGCCGGCCAGCCGGCGGTCCCCCGCCGTTATTCTTGGTCCCGGCAGCGGCAGGGCAGGGGGCGGCAGATATGAAAAAAGAGACCGTCCACTGTGCGGGCGGCCGTGGCAGGTCCATGCATGCATGCATGCGCAATTGCGTGGGCGCGCGCACGACAATGTCGTCCACGCACGTACTGTACGTACATAATGCGTGGTCCAGAGACGCGGACCGAGAGATATATACAGCGTACGTGCTTCTATATGGCACCGGCGGCAGGGACGATCGACTAGAGACAGAGAGAGAGGGACCAGCGTAGTAGCGGATTGGTATGGAGAGGGCGGAGAAGATGCGGTGAGAGAGGTGGCAACGGATGGGGTACAAAGGGAGACAGATGAGCTGTGCATTCACGGGTAAATTATTAGAGATAAACTAGTCCATCAACCACAGATTACAGTTTTACAAAAAATATGTATTAAAAGTTGATAGATTAATATTTCATAATGATATGATTGATAATTTATATGCAAATTTAATTATCATGTTTAACAGTGGCATGATGAGTAATTTATATGCAAATTTAGGGGTATTTTAATTCATTTTTTATAAAAGCATGGTGGGTAATTTATATGCAAATGTAGAGGGGTATTTTGACTCATCTTTCATAATGGCATGGTGGGTAATTTATATGCAAATTTAAGAGGGTTATCCTAATCATCTTTCATAATGGCATGGTGGGTAATTTTTTTAAAAAGAATATAATAGATCTAATGGCTATTCTTATTAGAGTTACCTGATGGACAGCCAAATGTTTGTGATTCTTTTGACAATTTTTAGGATTTATCTTTTTTTTTTTCTAGTGCATCTGGTGAAGAATAACGTGGAGGCTCTGAAAGGAGTCCTTATTTAGTAATAGTAAGAAATTGTACATCCAGATTATGTATCAATGTTGGTTGCTCTGGAACTAATTACAAGCAACTGATTAAAACGGCAATGATGGAAATACTAAATGTTTCGCTAGTAGTGCAAATTTATATAGGAGTATTTGCATGTGCATCAACCCGTTCTCAGAGACGTGTTAGGGTCTTAGGAAATATAGGTTTAATCCTTAGTAATATTAGAGGTGATTATTTTAATTCATCTTTTGTAATGTCACTGTGGGTAATTTCAAATCTAGGAATCATTTTAATTTTATATTTCATGATGGCATATTTGGTAATTTATATGCAGAATTAGGGCTTATTTTAATTCATATTTTATATGTCATGGTGAGTAAATTTTATGCAAATTTAGGGGTTATTTAATTCATATTTTATAATGGCATGGTGGTCAATTTTTATACAAATTTAGGAGGTTATTTTAATCCATATTTCATAATAACATGGTGGGTGATTTTTATATAAATTTAGGGGTTATTTTATTTTATCTTTTATAATGGCACGGTGGGTAATTTTTTAGAAAATGTAATAGATTTAATGGCTAATATTATTAAAGTTGCATCATGGACGACATGATGTTTATGATTTTTGTAAGAATTTCTAAGATTTATTTTTTCTAGCACGTCTGGCGAGGATTGATGTATAGGATTTAAAAGGAATATCCAATTAGTAATAGTATGATGCTACCATGGAAAGCTCAAGATCACTGTAAAGCTTTGTTCGGTTAGAAGAGAGTTAAAGGGGATTAAATTCATCCCTAGTCAAATTTCAGTAGGGAGGAATTATTTAATCCCCCAATCCCCTTCAACCCCTGGCCTGAATGGGTCGGGCCAGCGTTGCAAACCACATGGTGCTAGTAGTGTGTAACCTAACAAGGCAATCTCAAATAAAACAAAAAATATTTCCTAATAATATCCAGCATGCCACCACAGTGCCTTGTTCCATTGGGGACAATGGCGGATCTAGAACCAATCTATAGTTGGGGCTCACTACTTCACTTTCTCTCTTTGTTCTTTATCGTTTCCTTCTTCTACCTCCATTTCCCCCTTTCCCCCTCTTTATCCATGTCTAGACATTGTAGAAGCGGCTTAGGTATGGGCTCCATTATCCGCGCCAGGGTAGTCGGGGCTCGAGCGCTAGCCGCCTCGGTGCTAGATCCGCTGCCTCTGATTGTGGAGACCCGTGGATCAAGAGACGGATGCTATAGCTTTATGTGTAGAGGCAAGTGTAGAAAGTCCGCCGGGTTCCTCTTCCAATGTTTCTTTTTTCTAATTCTTCTATCTTTCTTCTTTCATCCTTAGAAAATAGAGAAGGGGCTATGGGGGTAGGAGGTGATAGAGGGGCTCCAGCGTCACCCGGTCAGCCCTCTGTTGGATCTACCCTGTTGACTAGCATGCATCGTCAACCTGATGCCCTTCCTTGCACCCTTTTCCCTCTAAAAAAATTCTATGGTCAGTAAACGACTAAAGAATATTTTAACATTGAAGAAGCACCTTCTAAAATTTCATTCTAGCTAGACCCGCCTAAGACACTACAGTAGCCACAGGTTTGTAAGGCTATCTCCAATAAATTCCTCAAATCACATCCTTCTCTGTATGTCATTTCATCTGCAGTGCAAAATAGTATGAAACAGTACCAAATTGTTGCAGAGAGCCTAAGTTATTGCCGTCGTGCCCGTGCATGTACAAGTACAGAAGGGCAGTATATACGTAGCACATACATACTCCATACTATATCAGGCGGTGCAGTGGCCATGCCCATGCATGCATGCATGCTACTGCGTACGTATACAGGTGAGGTGAGTGGTAGTAGTGGTACATGCATGCATGTTTGCAGGCGCGTCTGTGGGAAAAAACTGAAGGTGCGTGCGTGGAGACCAGCGGCTGGCTGCTGCCTTTGTTTGTTGGCTAGTGCGTGTGCGTATCGCACAAAAAGACGCGCACAGGCACAGGAGTGGTGGTGATGGGAACGACGAATGAGACCCTTGCCTGCTGGGCACTACGTTCTCCGGCTCCCATCCGGCAGCCTTCTTGGCTCCTCCTACCTGCTGCCAGTTGCCACACGCTCACCATAGATGCACAGGCACAGCACACACACACTCTCCACCTTTCCCTGTCGCCGATATTATGTCTGTTTCTCTGTCTACCTTTACGCGTTTCTCTCTCTAGAAACACGGGGAGGGAGGGAGGAAGGAGGAGAGGCGATGGCGACGTAGTAGAGAGGAGATAGATAGAGAGAGAATTATTGGGGGACCAAAAGGCCACTGCGACGTTACACCTCGGTACGTGCGCTGGGGACAGCCCGCTACCGATCCAAGACCCACACCACAGTTACCAGACGACCACAGAGACACACAGGACGGGGGCTTTGCCTGATGATACCTCTTGGTGAATAAGTTGAGTCACTCCGCATGGGGCATGGATCTATGTACAGTGAGGCCCGTATGACAGTGGCTCAATGTCAGGGTGGCGAACGTGGGGGCACCCTCCTCTAGGCCCCGGGCTCCTCGATAATAAATGGGCGGAAGAAGGCATTGTATAAAAGCATAGCAAACATGGACGACAAGTAGGCTGTCCCGTATTTTATTAAATATAGTTTTACTCAGATCTGGAAGTTTAATTTGGATGGGTAAAAATCATGATGATACCGAATAACATGCTTAGATATTATTCCGGCGAACTAAAATGCTGGAGATCTCGTCGAGCTTTATAGTTTTCGTCTGAATTTTATCGCAATCCGAGTTTGTATATGGATGTTATGATTTTTAAAATAAATTACATAGAGAAAAACGAATACTGACCTCCGGGTACCCATATCCACTCTCAGTATCCAAGGTTTAGGGCTACTCTTGGTTCTGGATCCACCCTGTACCCGAGAGGTACTACCCATATCCACCCTGAATGCAAATATCTTGCTACTCGCCTTAATACTTGACCCATTTTCACCCATAGATGGGGATGCCCAAAGTATTTCCAATTTTCTATAGCGGTAGTGCAGCTTCAACCATTCGTTTATAGACTTATATTGTTAGCAAACGTAGATATAAAAAATTATATATAAATTCAAGATCCACAACTACTTAAAATCATAACTCATCATTGTATAGTGCTTTACTTGTTTTTTAAAAATATATTATTAGTGCCGAAATTGGATAAATTGTAAACACGTATAGGCACATTTCATATTTATAATTTATATTAATAATTCAAATATAGTTTTGAGTGGAAATGTTTTATATTTAACAACGATAATGATGGATAGTTTCCATGCAAATTTATTAATTTTATACAATATTTCATAACTGCGTATTGGGAAATTTATATGTAAATTTAAGAGGTTACTTTAACTTATATTCTTCATAACGGCATATATGCAATTTTAGAGGTTACTTTAAATTAGCTTTTATAATGATATTTAATAGGTTACTTAGTGTGGGAGTCATATGCCCCTAGGTGCCCTATGACGACCGGTTGAACCATCCCGATGGGTGAGCTGAGTGGTTTGACCCCCAGTCCAAGGAACCGGCTGGCGTGACCTGCAAACAAGTCACTCGGATTGCTCTAGATGATGTTCGTTAAGATCTTATCATGTAAATCCGGCATGTAATCTAACAAGTCGGGCGGCCGGCGGCTCTCTAGGGACACGCCTTGTAACCCTAGCTCCTCGGCCTATATAAGGGGAGCTAGGGACCACGGGAGAGCTATCTCTCTCAATCTGTCAAACATCCAGCAATACAACTGGCAAACCCCATACAGAACGTAGGGTATTACGCGATCGAGCAGCCCGAACCTATTAGATCTTCGTGTTCCCGCGTGCTATACACCATTCACGATCTTCTTGCCATCCCAACCGATCAAAAAACCATCGCAGGATCTACCCTGTGGTGGGCTGCTGGGACTAAACTCCCACACTTAGCATCTAATTTATATGCAAATTTAATAGATTACTTTAAATCAACTTTTATACTGGTATGATCTGTTATTTATATGCAATAGGGTTACTTTTAGTGTATGTTTTAGAATGGTATAATGGATTTAAAAAAAAATAGAACCAATTGCTTTTATTATCAGAGACTATCGGATGCATGGTTGACAAAATACTTCTTGTGTATTTTGAGAGAGTTTATAATATGTATCTTTTTTAAATACTTCTTCTATGTACGTAGTGTCTTCTTTGAAACCTTCAATTGTAAAATATTTGAATTAGACAAAGCTAACAATGTTTGTTTAAAATTTTACTGACATTATTATTTAAATTTCTAGCTATTCCCTACCAAGCATCGTATTAAGGATTAGCCACTCTATTCGTATTTAAATATATGTCGCGATTGTATTTTTCCAAAACTTCAATTGTTCGTCTTATTCAAAAAATGTAGTAAATATATAAAGAAATATGTCATGCTCAAACTTTATATAAATAATAAAACAAATCAAAACTAAATAAATAATAATTTATATTTTTTAGATAAGACGAATGATTGAGTTTTGAAAAAAAATCAACCAAAACTTATATTTAAATACGGATGGAGTACTAGTTAATCCCCAGCAGGCTGACATAAGATCGTTACATTTCCCTTTTCGTCTGTCACGACAGAGATGTCTACGATCTCTACATGCGCCTCCATTAGGCACTGTGCATTGCATGACGGTCCTTTCCATGTGACTCTAACTACCTGCAAGGAGTATTAATAATGGAAGGAACAAAATAAAGGCACGTGAAACACCAGCTAGATCATATTTCGGAACCCTTACTGTTATTGGGTAGCAAGTGGTTCACGTAAATTTATTATGTAGCTAGACTCCTGACATATGTTTTAGGTATCGATTTATTTTGTATTTCTCTTTTTTGTTCTATATATAAAATCTAAGCTTTTTATACTCTAATTTTAGGAGTTGATTCAGTGCAACTCCAACGTGTGAGCTAAGGATGTGCCACCAGTAGAGAGAAATATAAAAATAAGGTGCAGTACATTTCCTACTCATTGCTTGATGTAGAAAATGATATCTCAACTCAACACAAACTGTTGGCGATCAAAGAATGGAAGCTAAAATCAAGTACTATAAGAATGTTATCCAATGAATTCTTATTGGTGATTCAAAGGGGCTTGTTGCCGAGGAACCCACGCTAACATGATCGAAGTGGTAAGCATTGGTGCCTCAACATTGAGGAACCAATAAAAAAGCTAAGGTCATGACGAGTTTCATAATAATGGTGCATTAATCTTTGTTGAATCATTATACGGCGTGCGGCCATATATGAGATCAATGTCCTCGCCTTTCACCGCCACCGCTACACGGGGTTTCCACCCGTGGAAAAGCAGTGTGGCGTGATGGTATAGCGGTGTTGGTGTGGAGGAGAGCTAGTGGGTTGTTGCTAGGAGCAACATGGTCTATCGACCACTACCGTTTCTCTCCCCTAGGGTGAATAGTGTAATTAAAACAGTTATGGTGTGAATGAAAAAACCGTGATTTCATAATGGCACTGATAAAATTTTAGCGCCAGTGGCATGGAAATGGACAATTTGAATATTGCAATTTCTGCATTCTGAAAAGTGCCTTGTCCATGAAGCACGTATTGTGGAAAAAGATATTGTAAAAATATGGAGGTCTAAGAGCTGGTAGTTGTTTCACAGCCTTGATTCTAACTTATGGCATTTTTTTTTCTGATACTCACATGCATGTGAGCCAACCTTTTACCCTCTTCTTCCACCCACCCACACCTACAGAAGGCAACCATATGGTAGACCGTCATGCCCTCTCCCTATGGTATTTGCCATACCTAGAGAACGAAAAAAGTGATCCTCCATGATCTCCTCCTGGCCTCCCTCTTATTTCCGGTCCTTTCATTAAATCATTCATTTCTTACACATACGACCATATCTCTTTCCCCCCGCTTCTTCATGGTTGGATGTTCTTGACCCTCCATGTCCATGCAGTCTCGGCCTAATCCAAGTGCAAAAAAGGATTCCCCATGATTTCCTCCCGTTCCCCTAGCTTACTTCCCCTTTTCGTTCCTTAGCTTGCATGTACGAGGAGATCAACCATGCCCGGCTTTCTATTGCCACATCCCTAGTTTAATTAGAAAATAGAGCCTAATATGTGCATGCAGCGCAAAAATAAACCAAATGGTCAGCGGACGGTCGGTCGTCGGAAGGCTATCTTTACCTCCTCTCCCACGCACGACACCACCCATGTGTGAGTATAGTCCTATGACCAACCTGGGTGCCAAGATCTCTCTACTATTAACTCTCCATTTGCCTTCCACGCACAAGCTTAATTTCAGATGAAAACAGCAAACAGTAAATATAAAAAAAACACGACAAATAATGGAAAACAGTTGATTACTTCCTCTATTTCAAATTATGAGTCGTTTAATCTTTTTGACACTAAATTTGACCTATTAATTAACAAAATATGTAAAAATTCAAGTCGTACTTGAGTATATATATTATACATTAAACTAAAATTATAGCGAAAAACAAACAATAATTATGAAATATTTGAATAAGAAGAGATGGGCGCCGATTTCGTGTGAAAAAGGCCAAATGAACAGTAGTTTAGAAGGGAGGGAGTATTAGTTAGCTTATCGGTGAAAATAGTGAGCCTGTCTACCCATCATTCTGGTGTTGGATGCCTTCCCAACACCTGAAACCGGACGCTCAAGCGCACTGCCCGCCGAAACCTGCCCCTCTAACCCTAACATGCGCCTCCTGTTAGCGCAAGCCTCCCCCGCACTGTGCACCACCTCTTCCTTGCCGCCGCCTCTCCACGCCGGGAACCTCGCCCCCGCCTCCACCGCTGGATCCGCCGCCGCCGCCATGCCTCATCGCCCTCGCGGCCATCTTCTTCCCTGGCTCCGGCGTTGTCCCCACCGCCTCCGCCACCGCCCTTCACCGCCGCCACAAGAACTGAGGTGGCATCGACGTCCCTGCCACTGGCACTGCATAGACCGCCATCCTCTGCCACCTATGTCCGGCAGCGCCCTGCCGCCTCGCCACCCCGCCGACTTGATCCACCACTAGCTCTGGCCTCCCGGACACCTCATCTAAGGCCCGAGACAACATAGGTAACCCCATCCAACCTTGAATCCTAACCCTCACCCAAAACCATAACCTTGCCGGCCGGCCGGAGTTGAGGAAAAGGAGTAGCGTAGCTTTCTTGGACTAGCTCAAAAATTTAGATGATGGATCTTGCAAAACACTCGATTGATGTATAATTTGAGGCACGAGGCATGTACCTCGATGCACCATGGTACCTCGGAGAAATGCACGGACACGGGGAGAAATCATGTAGAGGTCGATGTATATAAAATGCATGTACTGTACGTACTGGATCCATGCATGATGCAAGGAATGGAATGAAACAACCAAACCAATAGTCAATATAGTATAGATACAACTTACAACCTACACCTTTTTGTGGATGTTAAATTAAACAAAGGAGATGCCCATGTAGTAGCACCTACTATATATATACTACGTACACACCATGAACACACGCATAGTATGCACCCATCTTACACTGGTATCTGGAGTGGAGAGCAAATGAGCAATGCCTATAGCAAATTACTAAAACACCCTCTGTCTGCTTGTCTCACTCTCCTCTTCTCTAATTGAAATGAACAATTAATAACAGTACGTACAGTGATAGATGCAGTATCAATATCAATATATCTAGTCATAAGTAGTAGTAACACCTGCTAGTAATGCCGTGATTATAACAGTAATCGTGGGGGGCGGGGTTAATTAAACAGTGTGTTGTTGAGATCGATCGAGAAGGAGAGGCGCGCGTTTGACAGTGCCACCCCAACTTACTGCCACCTTTAATCAATCGGCCATTACTTTCTGTTCAGCTAGCTCCTTTCCCTCTCTCTCATCACTCTAATCACCTTTGAAATCACTCTCTCACTCTCTCTCTAGAGATCTCTTTCCTTTAATTTATTTCTCTCTCTCTCTCCTGTTGTTGTTGGTGTCTGTTTACTGTACGGCCGGAGCATGCAGCTCATCACCATGCCACGTAGGGGCTTACGTAGTACTCGTAGAGTCGTAGTAGGGCGACGTACGGGCGGCCGCAGGAGCTACAGTGACACGTGGCTGAGCCTCTCCGTGGACGACGACGTGGCCGCCGCCGACCGCGCGAAGCTCCACAGGTCGTCGTCGCTGCCGGAGCCGGAGCCGCCGCCGAGCAGGCGCGAGGCGGCGGCGGAGTAGAAGGCGAGGCCGCAGTCCGCCGCGTCCTCGGCGCCGTCGTCGAAGCAGAGCTGGTGGTCGTCGGCCGGCGCCACGCCGCCGTCGGGCTGCCCGTTCAGGTGCGACGCCACCAGCCGGTCCATCATGGCCCAGTCCGTGATCCCGCTGCCGCTGCCGCCGCGGAGGTGGGCGGCGTCGCCGCCCGCCGAGGAGCGCGGCGTCGTGTCCGTGAGCGCCGCCGCCGACGGGCTCTCGAGCGGGGGCAGCTTCATGAACCCGTGGCCGCCCAGCACGGTGTCGATGGGCCGCAGGTACCTCGACGCCGCCGCCCTCCCGCTCCCCGCGGCGCCCTGCGGCGGCGAGAGGAGCTCGTGCTCCTGCTTGCAAGACCTGCCCATGTACTGCAGGATCTGGTCCAGCGCGTCGTCGCTGGAGGAGTAATGGAGGCCCTGCTGCGCCGCCGCCGCTGCCTTGCCGCTGTGCCCGTGCTCGCCGCCGCCGCCGTGCTTGCCGCCCCCTCCCCCTCCTCCTCCTGACTCCTTGTGTTGGTGCTTCTTCTTGAACACCCTGCACACCACCCAGCCGTCCTCCTGGCCGGTGGCGTCCGACGACGCAGCAGCAGCAGCAGCAGCAGCGGTGACCTGTTGTAGTCCGTCGCCGCCGCCGACGAGGCAAAATTAAATAAAGCTCCCCGGCGTTAATCATTGCTACCTTTTGGGGCACATGAAGCACATGGAAAAGTTTAATAATTACTGGCCTCCCTCCACTACGCACTTGTTTATTTCTCTCACTACCACTGTGCTCTGCTCAAGAGGAGAAGGGGAGAAAATGGAGAGCTGGAGGCTGGAGCTGGATCAAATCAAGGCGGGTGCCCGTACTCCTATCATTGCACCACCACCACACCACCACCGCCATATATATAATTGGTTTCAATTCTTACGGCCGGCCGGAATTAATGGCGGCGTACGTGAATTGGTGCAGGGATTAGACGATGTTGTTTAATTAGCGCGGTAGCTAGGGGTGGACGAAGCAGAATTGGAAGAAGCTTATGCATGCACGATCGTCTTATCTCGTCCATGGGTTCAGGGTTCCTCGTGCGTGCCGTGCGTACGTGGGAATGCATGCAGCAGGAAAAATTAAAGGCTATAGCTTACCGCGGCAGGGTCGGCGGCGGAGGAGGCGTCCTCGAGGCGGTACTCGTGCATGATCCAGTCGGACTTCTGGCCGTGGGGCGCGCGGCCCTTGTAGAAGACGAGCGTCTTGCGCATGCCGATGCGCTTGACGGCGTTGTAGATGGCCTTGTCGCGGCCGGTGGCCTTCCAGAAGCCGGCGGCGGTGGCGCGGTTCGTGCGCGTCCCCGTCGGGTACTTCTTGTCCTTGTGGCTGAAGAAGTACCAGTCGTTCTGGGGGCCGGAGCCGATCTTACATTTCTCTGGACGACGGAGCAAATCAAAATTAAGGACGATCAATCGGTGTACGTACGTACGCAGATGATCGAATTCATGAATTCTAGTTCTAGCTGCTGTAATATAATTACGAAAAAGCCTACTACTACTATGTACTAGCAGTTACTAGATACATATAACCATTTGCATTCACCAGGTCAAGCAATTGGTACAATTATTAATTGAGCGTGCCAGTGTGTGCCTGCCTGCCTGCCTGCCTGCCTGGCCATGGCACTCCGATCTGCATGCTGCGCAGCGCAACGCCGTACCCCCCACGCACGCTGCGTACCTTGGATGTCCCATGGCTCGAGCTTGTTGAGGTCGACGTCGCGGATGACGTCGAGGTCGATCTGCTGGGAGGCCACCTTCTTGCGGAGGTAGTAGTTGAGCAGCTCCTCCTCCGTGGGGTGGAAGCGGAACCCCGGCGGCACGCACGACTGCCCGTTCACCGAGATGCTCATTGCTGCCGCTGATCCAGCTCGACGACGGTCGATGGATCGATCTCAACTCGGTCGGTCTCTCCCCTCTCGATCAGCTAATTAAGCTCCTCGATCTCCTGAGTCCAGAGTCCACACAACACCGGCCGGTCGATCGATCTCTCTAGCTCTTCTTCGATAGATCCGCCACTACACAGCTAGCCTGGGCCTGGCTGAGCTGGCGGCCGTGCAAGCACACGCAGCTAGCCGCAGCTGCTGCTAGGAGGAGGGAAGGAGAGGACCCGAGGAAGACGACGACGATGATGAGGAAAGAGAAGAAGCTGGTGGCAGGCAGCAGGGGAGGAAAGGCGCGCACTTTATATAGTGGGGGTTGGGGGTGTAGTACTTGCTTGCCGCCCGCCCAGCAAGATCGAGCAAGGCAGCTCCAGTCCAGCGCGCAGGGAATAGGGAGCGAAATTTGGGGATATGATGCGCGCGATATCACACGCCATCTCCAGCGGCCGATGTACTCCGAGGTAAATGGACGTGCTCTGACATGGTGTTATGCTAGAGATGGCCTCCCATATTATTGAGGCTGAGTCCAGCAAATCGTCTGTTCAATTGTCTACGGTATAACTACAAGATCATTTTCGTATTATAGACGACCGTATAAACGATTTGCTAAACTCGGTCTGAGATCGCGATCGCTCGCGGCGTTGTCCATGTCCATCCATGGATCGATCATATTGCCATATCATTCCATGCTGCCCCTCTCTGCGTGCTGCTCGATCTCTCTCTCTAGTATCCTGGTGGAGAGAGACACAGTACGTGGTCGTACGTACCCTGACGTCGACGATCGACAGCTTCTTCTAGTAGCTAGGAGTCAGTCGTCAGTGCACTGCAGCCCAGCGCTCGCAGTGGGGTTAGTTTTGCCACCCACCCCTGAGAGAGACGCAGGAGAGAGAAGGAGAGTGCTAGAGAGAGAGGGGGATCGAAAGGTCCATCCTTATTGCTAGTTGTACGAGCAGTAGAATTAAGAGAGAGAAACTAATGGACAGGACAAGCCAACGGTTTCCATTTTCTTCCTTGCATTATATATACTAGTCCATCAATCTGTACTCTCGCATGGGTTAGAGTTTTAGACGATATAAATTTAATCCTTAATAATATTAGAGCTTATTGTTTTAATTCATATTTTGTAATGCCATTGTGAGTAATGTATATGCAAATTTAGAAATTATTTTAATTCATATTTTATTATGTCATATTGTGTAATTTATATACAGATTTAGGTCTTATTTTAAATCTTCTATAATGGCATGTTGAAATGACTACTATTAATTATTAGAGCTACATGATGGATGACGGGATGTTTTTGATTTTTGTGAGAATTCTTAGAATTTATCTTCTTTTTAGAAAACAGATCTATTATTAGAGCTACATGATAGATGATGGGATGTTAATTACATAGAAAATAGATCTAATTGCTATTAAGATTTCAATCTGCAATTGATGATTAGATGTTTCTTGATACTTAGAAAATGGATCTAAAATATGAGAAAATCTGCCAAAAAAGAGAAAAATATTTCCGTTGAGAGTTGAACTCAAAAACTTTCATAATGGCAGTGGTGGGTAATTACTTAGAAAACAGATCTAATGGCTATTAATATTCCAATCTGCCAATTGATGGTTGAATATTTCTGATTTTTGTGAGAATTTATAGGATTTCTCTTTTTTCTGGTACGTTTCGTGAGGATTAACGTGGAGGCTCTATTTGGAGCCTCTAATTAGTAATTGTAAGATGCTACATATTCCATGTATATACGTATGTACATATGTTGGTACTATCTCTGTTCTTAAATATTTGTCACTGGGCTAGTTTATTTTAATTTGAGCTAAGAAGCAGCCTCAAATATAAAAGAACGGATAAAGTACGTAGAGTATATACAATAGAGTATATACAAACGAGGAAGCAATAGTTTTTAATTAAATACTATATGATATTACATGAATATTTACATTTATTACTTTATTTCTTGTATTGTTAACTTTGTAAGAAACCAAACTTTATTTCTCTTTTCTTTCATTTACATATTTGATCTCACTGATGATGATGGGCAGCTCTCTGCTTCCTATAATTAATTCGAGCTGAGAAGGAGAAGAAATATTGACACGCTGCGACTGATGCTAGCTTGACATGCTGCCTGTCGATCGATCTGCCCTGCTTGGAATCTTTTTGGTCTGGGGATTGTTTTGTCCCATGTGCCGATGTGCGGTGGCTTTTGCAGTTTTGCCTTTTGATTTGTACTGCAGGATCTAATCCGGCAGGTAATATTATATAAAACCTGATGGAGCTATATATATGTATACTCTTGTCCTTTTTATATATTCACCATCCATCCTCTCCATTATTTGCGTCCTTTCTGTTTCTTCACATAATTACTCCATCCTCGTCCTCCTGCCTACTCCATCTCTGCACTATTGTAAGCAGCTAGCTCTAGCCTGTTGGTACAAATTATCAGCTGATCATCAGTGACATGGTCACATGGATGGACGGAACCAACAGCTGTTTTGAGTCATCGTGTCACTCTGTCACTGCCATCGAACGAAGTACAAAGATGTATAGTGTACACAAAAGTTATGGAACTACATAAAAAAGTTAACTGTTCGTTATAGTATTTTTTTTAAAAAACAGCCGATAGAAAGTTTGCATATATAACGGGCTCCAAACCAGAAAAGAGTAATAATTCGTATCTACAAACAATTATACATGCATGCGTATGGTCTTTAAGTAGTATATATGTTTACATGTACACAGGAACAGACAAAATTAAGCACACGACAGCTTCAGGTTATCAGTTCACACTGCGCGCATGCCCCCGTTCTTTTGTCATTTGGGGTAAAGGTTGGTCAAAGTATATATCTACTACAAACTTTTGCATGCTTCAACGAGTAATAAGATGCTGTGCACGTGTGTGTGTGTGTGTGTGTGTGTAATCCAAGATCCAGCTTGTTTTCCATTTTCGACGAATACATCCAGGGCTGCAAGCTGCAGCCTCAGCTGAATGCTTTGTCGTATCTCCATTTCTATATATGTACCTGTAAAGCGCTTGCTGTACTATGCATGCATATGCATGCGGCCGATATGATCGACTGATCAAAGGAATGGTCAAATCTCAGCCATCCATCCAAATCCAATGCATGCATTATCATGCATGGACGATTGGGGAAAACAAACAAAGCAGCAAGCTATAGTTAGTGTGATGGATGCAATTACTACTACCTTTATTTGCTGTGTTCAATCAGCTTTCTTTGTTATGTCTCCCTCTAATAAGCTCTTTATAATTATCTGAGTTACCACATCATATCATCGTGGATGCCAATTGCTAATCAAGTCGATCTCTTTGATATTATTATCTGTCCAAAAAAATAATTTTGTGCTAATCAGGAATTGATAGAAGAGCCGTTGTCCATATATATGTAGTAGTGAGAGGTATCATCAGTCAGTCATCAAGGTATCTTGTTGATCCCGTGCATTATAACGAAACCTGGTAGGTAATTAGTCGCGTTTGGTTCACAATAATTAATTGTCAACAACAACACATGCATGAGCGGTCAAAATTATTAAGGCAGTAAATTGGGTGCTGTTGTTTTCACTTTAGTTTGCCCATCGATCCGATACATTTATATCACTCAGTATGGTGCATGCGTAATTTCAATCGATGTCGCACGTCACAGCACTCGCAAAAATAAAGCGATTGATCGGTCGCGGTTAACAGTAGAAAATTTGCGGTGAATTCAATTATATAGAGCTCCGATCCCTGTTTCTAATAAGTCTTCCCTGATGGATCCATCCAGTGCTACTGTGTGTATATACTCCTATCGGATCGACGATAGCTAGGTAGGTTGCTGTCAAGTTAAACTTTAACTCTAGTGTTTGGGTGATTGGCGATGCCAACAGGTCTCTGTTAATTTCTCTTATCCCAGCAGCTATAGCTGTTACCGATCGATGGATCAAGTGTCGTCATAGTCTGACTGCGAGCAGTGAAGGCCGAGCAGTAACTCGCCCGTTGAAAATCAGAGCTCATAGATAATAATAAATAAACCTAATTATTAAGTTGATTAGATTAATAATCTGTCATGCATGATATATTAATTGATGCTGATGCAGGCGATTAATTCAGGAGTGCTCTTAATTCAGTGTCGCTCACAGTTTTGCAAAAAAAAAAAAAAATCAACATCACCGCGATCTCGATCGCTCGGCGCTGCTGTACATATCACGACGAATTTGGGCAGTGCCGCATATCATGCATTACACAACACTACTGGAAATCATTGATAATCTGATGTCGCAGCAGCACGATATAATGCTTTAATGCGCAGGTTAACAGAATTTCAAAGCTACTGTTGGTGAGATCGAGTCCTCCAGGTCCAGGGGTCTGAAAGCGCTGTATACTGCTGCCGCTGTGAGCTTGGGTGGTGCGTGGTTTGGTGCCGGACGGGGACGCATGCAGGATACATGATGTGGGAAAGAAAGCACACGGTACGGTAACCCCTGTGAGGTGACGTACGGTGGTCGATCGATTACTACACGTGTTGCAGATTGCAGTGACTGGCTGGCTGGGGGTGTATATATGGATGTACATGAGTTCAATTCGTTCTGGAAACGTACTTAAATTAGTACCGGCGCAATTAGTCTTGCATCATGGGATGATTCGGTTAATCTAATCTTAGTTTGCTCAGAGAATTGATAATTGCAAATTTATTAATGGAGTAGATGGTTTGATATTTTCCATTTGTCTGTCTGTCACAGTTTTCACCGATCACTGCGGTCGTAGTAGTCGCTGTCCCCGTTGACTCAGCCCATAATAAAAGATCAGATTGACGACGTTTTCTGGTTTTGTAGTTAGAATAATTGTATTAAACCACGGGCAGACGGTTTATTATTTGTGATAGAAAAACGTGATGTCTAGCTGCATGCAAAAGAAAGTTAATTACTCTCTCCGTTCCAATTTATAGGTCGTTTGACTTCTTTAGCACCAAGTTTGACCGGTTCGTCTTATTCAAAATATTTACGAAAAAAGTAGAAAATTTCAATTCATATTAAAGTATATTATATGCTAAACCAAATCACAATGAAAATAAATGATAATTGTGAGATTTTTTAATAAGATGAGCCGGTCAAACTTGGTGCTAAAAAGTCAAACGACCTATAAATTGAGACAGAGGGAATAGTACATAGTAAGCCGGTTAGGACCTGTTTATTATAGATCTTTGATATTTTGACTCTTAGGGGGGTGGGCGGTGTCGGTCCGGAGTGGATTAGTGCATCATCTTTTCATTCTTCAAATTTTTGTTTGGTTTATGCAATGGAATAAGTGATCCATCACCATCTCATTTCTCACTCTCTGATAATCAGGTTGGCTTGATCTCAAACCAAACACATTTTTTTAGAAAAAAAAAGAATTTTTTTCATTCCGGTCTCTCCAATAGTTTTGCACTCAACAAATCTTATTACAGTTCATGAAAATGTTCTCAAAGAGCTAACTTGGATTAGTGTGGAGTAATTATTCTAAGTGATTCGATATCTAAAAGTGATTCTCTCGAAACAGAAACTAGGCAATGATTCTATGTTGAAAGTAACTCTAGGTGATCCGTCGTATGCATGGGCTGCATATATGTACTGCAGTGCAGTGATCCATGGCATCTGACCCGTTGCGCATCGCATCGGCATCGATAGTTGTGTACGTACGTACAGTGGTCGGCTGGACAAATTAAAGTTGGACCCTGGACGCACAAAGACACCAACCACCGACTATATATGTTCTCGCCAATCATTATCCCTTTTTTTAACAATGGATTTACCACATGCACACGGATGCATTATTGCGTATGGCGGTGTGGTACACTACGCAAACTAGGTACAGGTACAACAAACTAATGCACGGTTCACACCATTATATTGTTTCTCCATGACCATGCTCGTATATGTATATCCATGTCTGCCTTTGCACGCAATGGTACCCGTACGTACTGCCGTGCAACGCCATCTTAATGCTACTGATTAGGGGCTACAAACTAAGTACTATTTATGAGATGCACTATAAAAAGATAAATTATAAAAAATCTCAAAAATCCCTCTAATAATAATAGCCATTGAATCGATTACAATGGATTAAAGCAAATGGATTACAATCGATTACAAATCCCTCTAAAAATATCCACCCTACCATGCATTATGAAACATGGATTAAAGCAACTGCGAAAGATGAACTGAAGCAACATTCTAAATTTGCATATAAATTACTCATTGCCATTGTGAAAGATAATAAAGTAACTCCTAAATTTGTATATAAATTACTCAATGCCATAATGAAACAAGATTAAAGTTTCTTACAGATTTATTTACATATCTTACTATTACTAATTAGAGGCTACTCCATGTTAATCCTCACGAAATGCATCAGAAAAAAGGTAAATCCTAGAAATTCTCACAAAAATCAGAAACATCCAACCATCAATTGACATATTGAAATATTAATAGCCATTATATCTGTTTTTTAAGTAATTACCCACCTCTGCCATTATGAAAGGTTGAGTTCAACTCTCAACGAAAACAAATTTCTTCTTTTTCAGCAGATTTTTCCATATTTTAATATGTTTTCTAAGTAATTATCCACCTCTGCCCTTATGAAAGGTTTTGAGTTCAACTCTCAACGAAATCAAATTTCTTCTTTTTTGGTAGATTTTTTTCTATTATCAAATTTACTCTCAGTTTTTTGTTAAACGTTTTCCCATTTAAAAATTTACATTAATAAATGATCATGTAAGTTTTTTTCATAAAGATGCTATAAACATTTCTAAAACAGATATTTTGTGCCTAATCTTCCTATTATTTTGTGTCTAATCTTCCTATTACTAATTGGGGACTCCTTTTGGAGCCTCTTTATTAATCATCACAAGATGCGCTAAATATAAAATAAAATCATAGAAATTCTCGCAATAATTAGAAACATCCTATCATCAATTGTAGATTGAAATCTTAATAGCCATCTTACTATTACTAATTAGAGGCTCTTTTTGGAGCCTTCACGTTAATCCTCACAAAACGCACCAGAAAAAAGATAAATCCTAGAAATTCTCACAAAAATCAGAAACATCGGACCATCGATTGGCATATTAGAATATTAATAGCCATTAGATTTGTTTTCTAAGTAATTACCCACCTCTGCCATTATGAAAGGTTTTGAGTTCAACTCTCAACGAAAGCAAATTTCTTCTTTTTTGGCAGATTTTTCCTTTTTTAATTTATTTTCTAAGTATTTACCCACCTCTGCCATTATGAAAGGTTTTGAATTCAACTCTCAATGAAAGCAAATTTTTTCCTTTTTTGGATTTTTTCCATTTTCAAATTTACTCTCAATTTTTTGTTAATGTTTTCCCATTTACAAATTTAAACTACTAAATGATGCCATAACTTTTTTTTCATAAAGATGTTAGAAACATTTCTATGAAATAGATATTTTGTGACAAATCTTGCTATTACTAATTGAGACTCTTTTTGCAGCCTTCTTTTTAATCCTCACAAGATACGCTAAATAAAAGATAAATTCATAGAAATTCTCATATAATTAGAAACAACATCCTATCATCGATTGCTAAAATCTTAATAGCCATTAGATATGTTTTCCTTGTAATTAACATCCATCATCCATCATGTAGCTCTAATTATAAATCTGTTTTCTAAAAAAAGATAAATCATAAAAATTCTCACAAAATTAGAAACATCCTGTCATCCATCATGTAGCTCTAATAAAATAAAAGTAGTCATTAGATCTGTTATAGTTTCTAAACAATTACCCACCTTGACATTATGAAATACGAATTAAAATAACCCTCTAAATTTGCATATAAATTACTCAACATGCCATTATAAAAGATAAATTAAAATAAGTTCTAAATCTGCATACAAATTAAATAATATGGTATCATAAAATATGAATTAAAATAATTTCTAATTTGCATATACATTACCCACAATGGCATTATAAAATATGAATTAAAACAATCAGCTATAATATTATTACTGATTAAATCTATATCCCTAAAACTCTAACCCGTGCGAGAGCACGCACTGATGAACTAGTTAAATCTATTTTCTATGTAATTAATATCCTATCACCCATCATGTAGATTTAATAATAGTAGTCATTAGATCTATTATAGTTTCTAAAACATTAGCCACAATGACATTACGAAAGATGAAATAAAATAATCTCCTACATTTGTATAAAAATTGCCCATCATGCCATTATGAAATATGAATTAAATAACCCCTTAAATTTGCATAAAACTACCCACCATGCCATTTATAAAATACGAATTAAAATAACCCCTTAAATTTGCATAAAATTACCCACCATGCCATTATGAAATACGAATTAAAATAACCCCTTAAACTTGCATATAAATTACTCAACAAGCCATTGTAAAAGATGAATTAAAATAAGCATTAAATCTGCATATAAATTACCCAATATGCCATCGTAAAATATAAATTCAAATAATTTCTAAATTTGCTTATACATTACCCACAATGACATTACAAAAGATTAATTAAAACAATTAGCTCTAATATTATTATGGATTAAATTTATATCCCCTAAAACTCTAACCCGTGCGAGAGCACGGCTCGCACGGGTTGATAGACTTATAATTAAAATACATATTGTGCAATTGTCAAAGATAATTTGAAGATCTCTGAGTTTGTATATAAATTACTCACTTTGCCATTATAAAGTACAGTGTTAAATAAAGCATGTTGTAAATGGATAATATAAAAATTATGTATATATATATTCTATTAAAGTATGAACGTACGTAAGATATTGAATAATAGTAATTTTGATTAATTGTAGGTCTAAAGTTTATATAATATTCTCTAGCATTTATATTTCATAGCAATACTAGATTGTGCTTTGCACGGGGTTATTGGTGTACTAGTATCGTATAATAAATATATATAGTAATGTGCTGCTAGTACCAAGCTAGCTATATATATACACTAAATTATACATATATTATCTGGCCAGGAATTTAATTCCTTTTTTCAAATAAAAATAAGAGTATGTATGTATCGATTCCATTTCCTTCGGCTACATTTAATAATATAAATAAAGTGATTAATAAATTTATAGTTTTGCTCTGATTATATATGGAGCAAATATATCATGTGTCCTGAGAAAATACGGAATGACAGGAGGTGTCTCCGGCATGCATGGAGGACCGGAGGAGAGACGGAGACACGGGGCATATGCAGGTGCAGGTGCAGGAGACAGACACGGTACTCCTCATCGTACATGGCATGGACCATGCATGCGTACTGGAGTGCAACACCAACAGAGCCAGCTCGGTGGTGTCCTGTCGTCGTTTGCTGCGTGCATTGCCATGGGGTACGCAAGTACTTGGGAGCTGGTGCCCTCTGCCCCCCAACATTAATTAAGTAATTCATTCATGCATCATGATCGGTTAATTAGTTATTCATCTACATTTTGTTCACCGCTGGATTACACTGTTATCCGTTTGTCCTGTTTCCTCCATGATCTGCTCATGTGTCCTCTGCTTCTAGTGTGGCAGCTGGCTTTAGTACATTAAATTTGGCTCATGGTTTGTCTAGCACCCTCACATTGGGCTGGTGTCAGAGAGATTATTGTGCGCTGCTTGAACACTACTATTCTTCTTCACCAGTCCATCAAACCGACTAGTAATTCTAGAAGGCACATGTGTCAGCTTCCAAGATGCTTGTATATACGGCCCACACGGTGAGTCGGTGACACACACCTTACGCTTACTTTGAGTTGGTTTTTGCTATACTAAATGAAGTGAATAATTTATACTATATAGGTACTTTTGTTTGTTTATATAACGGCTGTAGATAAATTTAATGTAGGATTACATTAATTTATTTTAAAATGATGTAGAGATATTTTAGATATGAATTTAGGAGTATTAATTTTATATTGTTTTCATAATAGTATATAGATGGATATAATATACATGGAGATTGCTGGGCGCAGGAGTTATTTTAGTTGTATGTTTCAAAATGAGAGAGGTGAGTTATTCAGAAAAGATATAGATTCATTCATATGTTTGCTTAAATTAATAATAAATGTGGACAATTTTTAGTGATCTAGCTGTATTATTCTCAGTGATGATTAGATTGTGTAGTTATAACTACTTTGATGGATATATGTGTGGGTTTCTGTATTTTTTTGAGAATTTATACAATTTGTCTTTTTAGCATATTCCACGAGGATTGATGTGAATGCTTAAAAATAGGCTGCTAATTTGTAATACGAATGAGGATTTTTAGTATTTTTCTTTATATAACTCTCCATGAGGTTTAAGTGCGTATTCCAAAATCAGCTAGTTTTCTTATTGGCGATGGTAATATTGTCGGTATGGAGCATCAGCTTGATTGCTTGAGCTTGAAATTGGTTATCAATAATTAGCCTTTGCTTACGGATTGGACACTCTTTTGCTAGCAAAAGATTTCCTTCTCACGCAAGCGAGCGTTCCTTTGTGAAGCCCGTTTAATTTTTCTCTGTTACCAAACAGCATAGGTCGGGTAGCCGGCATAGTGAGCCATGATCTAGGTCACAGTTCCAATCACGTGCTTCACTGTCTCACTTTTTTTTATGGAAGAAGGCAGCTTTAAACTTGTATAAGACACACGATTTAATTCCTAATAAGTTTCTAGGAGAAGCGAAACCATCTTCTTTAGCAAATATATAAAGCTGCTGTAGTTGAGCTGTGTGCCAGTTACGGCTCGATCGTAAAGCTATTGACCGTACCAGCTCTGCACCAGCCATTTGCTCGGCTTGCTGCCACCAGGCTTAGGTTATTATTACCGCACGATGGCCCTGAAGATTTTTTTTAACACGCGCGGATTCTGATTCAAGAACCATGTCGATCGACGTCATGTCAAGATTTAAGGTACTTGCGATCGAGCTTACCTAACTGGCCTCTGTTAATAGATCAGAGTTAAACACACCTAGTTGTTACGTTGTGTTCTTGCTCTTTACGGTTAAAACTAGGATACACCATGGATAATGTACAACAGCATGTACACCGTACCATGCATCGAGAAGAATAGGCAAGCCTATAGATAATGTCCAAACAGTGCGGGCCGCCGGTTTGGCCCGTGGCTCGGCACGATTTTGGCCCGGTCCAAGCACGGCATGGCCCGGTGGCCATCGTGCCTGGGCCGGCATGTCCCGTTGGGCGTGCCATGCTTGGGCAGGAGAGGCGGCCCGCGGTGCTTGGCCCGGTGGCGGCCCATTACCCCTAGGAGTATATTAACTCCGCTTGGCCACGCCGTCTCCTGCTCTCTCCTCGCTCTCTCGATCTCACATCGCCTCCCTGCCTCCCTCCCCTCTACAGCCGCCTCCATCGCTCCCTCCCTTCCCCAGCCGCCTCCATAGGTTCCCCGACCTCCGACCGCCTCCCTAGCTCCCTGGACCAGCGGCGCCTCGGTGCGCTGCCGGGCCAGCGGCGTGGTGGCGGCTAGACCCGTGGCGGGGAGCGGCACGGCAGCGGCTTCGGCGCCCGATAGGGGAGCGGCGCGGCGACGGCTTTGGCGTGCGGCCGGGCCAGCGGCACGATGGCAGCGGCTCGCCGCGCGGCGGGGAGCGGCGCAACGCCAGCTTCGGCGCGGCTTCAGATCTCCCGGGCCGTCGTGCCGGCACGGCAAGATCTGGGGTTGTTCGTGCCATGCTTAGGTAGGGTAATCGGCACGCGGGCTGGCACGGCATGACCCGATGCAAAGATCGTGCCAGTGCTAGGTGCCTGCCGTGCTCAAGCCGTGCCCATGGCGGGCGGTCCATTTGAACATCTATATATAGGCTGGCATGCCTATTTTCATAATTCACATGTCATGGGAATGAAAAAGAATAGAACAAGATCGATATATAAGAGCTATTTTCACATTGGTATCGACCAATGCATGCGACTATGCGAGCGTTGGCGATCGAGCAGAAGTACGTATACGTACTTCGTACGTAGACAGCAGCACGTACAGTACGTACGTACGTACCGTAAAGTGCATGGCTAGTGTTCATAAAATTTTCCGTTCGCGCCGATAAACATTAAGTTGCTCAATTCATCCCGGCAAGTACGTTGTCGGATCGATCGGAGACGCGGCATGTACGTACGTACGTGTACTCCACGTACTTGTACATGCATGGGATGCGAGGGAGTTTATTATTTGCTCACTGTTGTGTCTATGTTATGTGTGCATGTACTTCTTCTCTGGCCACCAGCATTTGTACGCTGCAACTTTAGCTGCTATGCATGCATGCATTTGCACTTGATGTCCCAATTGACTTCCTCTCCATGCCAGGCATGCAGTACTTGCGGTACTATCTTGCATTGATCATGCATACACAGGCTGAGCATTAATATTATTACCAAGGTCCGTAAGCATACCTGCATGCATGCATCTATATATCCCTGATGACCATTCTTTTTGTTCTCTTTTACTTTTAGGCGCGTTTGGTAGCTTCATGTGACATGTGCATAATGTAAAAAAATGGATTATTTTTTCTATCTTTCCATAAAATGAACTAGAAGCCGGAGAAGACTTGTTTTTTCTATTTGATTCACATGCTCCTGAAAGACTAGCCGTATCTACTACTACTCCATCCGTCACAAATCATAGGGTTTTTTTGGCTTCTTTGAACACCAAGTTTGCCTAACCCGTGTTATTCAAAAGTTTACGAAAATATGAAAAATTGAGGTTATAGTAAAATATATTATGTGCTAAAGTAAATACAATAAAAATAAATAATAATTATGAAATTTTTTTAATAAAATAAGTGATCCAAACGTAGTGTCAAGGAAAAAAATCTAATGGCCCATAATCTGAAACGCAGGGAGTATAAATTGAGGAAGCTGAAGCTTAACTAGGAGTCCAGCCTAGACATGTGCAAACGTCAGGTCGGGTTGGCCCGTACACTCTTCACGGACGTGTTGGGTCAGCTTTTTTCGGGGTTGGGTCAGGTTTCTTCGCCTTGGATTAGATTTTGGGTCAAAAAAACATGGCCCGTACCTAATCTGTCGATTGTTACGGATCAAAAAATATAGTCCACATCCACACGTTGAGTCGGGTTTTTTCGGATGGATTCGGGTCGATAGGGTGGTGATCCCCAGGTCTAGTCCAGCCAAACACGACCTTAGTGTTCGAGAGAGGATCTCCAACCATCCATAATTACTTGCTAGTACTGTGTATAGCATAAACTATCCTTGGAAGTTAATTTAAAGAAAGAGTCTATAATTATGATCAGCGAGAAAGAGAGCGAACGAATCTAAAATTTAAAATTAACATGGTGGTTGCATTGTGATCGATAACGTCGTACCTAATTTTGAAGGGACCGCCATCGCTGAAACTATATATTTCTGCCTGCCTAGCTCACTGATCGAGGCTAGCTCATCAGAGATCACCTTTTCCATGGGAATACTACACATGTGCAATGGCATCTGGAGCGTTTCAGAGTGAACACTGAAGTCCTGAAGCATATGGAGAAGTAGTAGTGAAATTAAGTTCAGAACAATGCAGTTAGAGCAAGTATAATAAGGTTGACTAGACAAACTCTAAGGAGTTCCATCTTACCAAAATCTTATGTGGCAGGGTGAAAACATACAAGAGAGAAGAAAGCGGGTGTCTCATGAAGAGCCTGGCTCCAACACAGACTACGAGAGAAAAAAAACCTGCTTGCAGCCTGCTGCAGGAGTTAAGGCTGAGCTCTTTCTTTCTCCAGCCAATCCAAATGACTCACCTCTCTAAACATTAAATATTTTCAGTTTTAGTTTAATCAATCTAGAGTCAGTCTAAAAAGCAAATTTACTATATGTATTGGTTTTATTGCTGGCTCTTCGTGACTGTGGCAAGAGTATGGAGCCTTCAGTTGGCTGCTCTTGTTAGCCTTGCTCTTGATACGCAGGATCCCAGATCGGTCGGTGCATGTAATTAAAGGCAAACAATACAGATAAGATCGTCATATACATAGATGTCAAGCGTTAATTAGATGGATGCCGAGAGGCTAATACGGTGCGTACATTATTATTCTGTACTACTAGATAAATACGGCCGGCGCGGTAATTGAGTGATGTGCCACTTGATACCAACAACGAGTAACACACCGGTGCAAGTACATGTAGTACAGGCGTTTGCCTTCTGGTACCATGCTGTTGGTATACATGCATGCATTGGGCAGCAGCAGTGGCCGTACGCATAACGCATGGACGTACGTACGTACATGGTGTGCTATTAGCTCTAAGCTCTCTCCAAAGTCCTAATCTGTACCGTGATGACCTTTAAAGTTGAGTGCCCTCTTACTGTACCGCTGCACAAATTTTTGTCATGTGCTGGTACTCTATGCATGCATGCATGCATGAATAATAGCCTCATCGATCGAGATCAGATCGATCATCACTGGGTGACAGCAGGCGGATCATACCGGACACCGTACGTGCAGATTGATTGTGAAATCGATCGATCGATCCATATGCATATAGATGCCGAGCTGCCAAGGGTAACCGACGAATCAGAGATGTTGATTTTCTTAGTGGTTCGTACTACCAACTAGCTAGGATATATATCATATACAATATATTACTCCCTACGTACATCTCAAATTATATTTGATTTTTAGATGCGACATTTCACCAATTCAAAAAAAAAATATAGATACTTAAAAATATAAATCATAGTTAAAATCAAACTATAGAAAAATAAATGACATGTAGATATTTTTCATTTGAGTGCAACAAAAATCTCAAATGATTTCGTATCTAAAAATCAATAGTGATCTATAATTTGAAACGACGGAGGGAAGGAGCAGTATATATTATCACTGTATATCGCTGCTGCTGCCTGCTGGCTGATTATATATAATGGCTAGCTCTCGGTGAACGGTGATGCATGCATTAAATATATAAGCAGCGTGCAGCCGGCCGGCCGTCGCGCATGCATGCAGCCACCAGCGACCTCCGCTCTGATCCGACCATGAGAGCATCTCGACCGACAGCCACCGGCCATTTCTGCTACCTACCTTTCTTCTACGAACATATACGTCGTCGTTTTCTTTATTATACGTAAACTAACATACTCTATTTACTATTAGTGTCTATTACAATAGTAAAAAATCTTAAGAGTTCATCGACGATCGCTTCAACACGTTAGGACACATCTCAGGCCTAGATACCTCACCTGATTTCTTATTTTCTTACTTGTTATGATTTCTTTTTTGTATATAACCTGTCTTGATGTGTCTGGGCCACTATATATGGATCCGAGTAGCACAGACCATGCACTTGCGGCTTGCCCAAACCGATTGGTAATCACTCCCCACATTTTAAATTTTAGAGCATTTGAATTTTTTTTAACATCAACTATGACCAGTTATTTTATTTAAAAACACAGTTATTATTTATTTTTTACTATAATTTAGTTTAATATATATGTACTTTAAGTATGATTTGATCTTTTTTGTTAGTTTTTTTAAAATAGTAGTGTAAGAAAGTTATATGGCCTACAATTTGGAACAAAGAATGTAATATTAGCTTCAGGATCTAAACACCCACTTGTTGTTGCTCTGGTTAGGAGTAATCAGTATTTTAAAAGCAAATTAAACTCTCCTTCTTCTTTATAGAAAAAAAGCCTACTGACCATATATATTTTTCTCCATCAAACCCTAGAGAAGCCAACAACTAGTCACACCAAATGTATATATTGTACCGGCATGTCAAGTGGGAAGCCCTCTTCTTACCTTAAAAGGTGATAATAACAGGATGGAAGGTGCACGTCATCGCTGCATGCCTTTTTATTTCTTTTTGTTATTAACGTGTGCTTTTAATTTATATAAACGCGAGAGGTTATGTGATGGAATATTTTTGCTTAATCTGGATTGCTTGCAACTTTCTCCCATGAAAAAGGTGCTAGCCCAACTGTGCCAGGGTCTAAAGCGTTTGGTTCTGCACAGTATTATTAGTAACCGTACCAATGGGCCCATCTCTATCTTATTCACGTACGAATGCATATTTTGTCTGTTTTAAGTTTATATACAAGGAGAAAGAAAAAAAGTAGAGATAAATTGTTTTCTTAGAATGATATTAAGAGAGAGTAAAATGCACTGAGATCCATCAACGTATAATAAAAAAAATATATTAAGTTTATTAATTTTTAATTGCATTTTTTTTTCATACCCTTTTTAAGTTCTGTCGTCTATGTCCATACCCCTCCACGGCTCCACGCAATCACTATAGTCACGTGGTATCTTCGCCTGGCTCCTTGTTCTCTCTCCTCTGTTCCCGCTGCGCAGCTTGCCCCTGCCAGGCTGCTGGCGGTGTCACCACCTTGAGGGTTGCTGCACGCACCTCACACTCCAAGCCGTGCTACGGCTTGCACCTAGAGCAACTCACCGCAATCTTGTGAAGCGTCCTCAATTTTTTTTAAACTTAAATGTGATACAGTTTCAAAATTCTATCAATACATTTATTTCAAGCAGTACAGAGTCAGACTTAACAGTTATAAACCAAGTACAAAAATATGCAGAAAAATAAGATACAGCAGAAACAAATCGTTCGGAGCCCAGTGCCATAGGCTAGCTGGGAAGCTGGATTGCAACCTAGCCGAAGAACAACTCGAACAGCTCGTCGGAACTATCTGAAAACCATCAACATAGCAAAGGTTTGGGAGAGTTTAGCTATTACTACATGCAATGCTATACCTGGAGCTCACGTTGTTTTGCAGAATAATAGTGCGAGGTTCGTTTTAGTTGCCAAGTTTTAGTTGAAAAAACAGAGTTTTATTTCATAGGGGTTGGCGCTGGACTTGCCGGTCTACGCGGCCCTTTTCTTAACAACGATCATCAGCATTTACTGTTATCCCATAACCATAACCACAACCATTCCATCCCAAGCCAATCCACTATTTTAGTTTATGAAAACTTCTAATTGAAGAACCAAGCGTTAACCCATCCTTACCAGTGGACACGGACTATTTGAATATGTTTACTCTTATCAAAGATTATACTAATTCCCATAAGTTGGACTCAGCGCTAATTTACTATCGTAAATGCCCAAATTCCAAACCAAGCCCTTGACTTTGTTTCATCACCTAGCAGTACCTTAGGGATTCAGACCACCAAGTCACTCTAGTACTCCGCGGTACCCCCGTGACAGGCAACCCCTTCCCTAGCTCTTTGTGCGCCAACACAGCAGCCACTAGGCTATTCACTCTGGCTCGGCCCCAGCCAATGCCTCATACAGAGCGAGTGGTTATACTAAAAGAGTTCAGCAAGATAAAAATCAACTCAGTCCTTATACGACGCAGGTAGAACCAATCCCCCTTTCCATTTGCTCGACACCGCGAGCATCCACGTACCCGGCTTTCTCCACGAAGCTCGACACTGGGGTAACCGCGAGTTACTAAGTTATCCGTTCATACCCCACCCTTAGAAATGGCGTATCCCGGCCCGTGGGATCGTTTGCCGGTGTTCTGCCCCATTTTATTTTAAAATCACACCCACTTTCCCCATATCCAACAAGTTCTACAACCATAATCCAACTCAACATCAAGATTATGATAGATATAATTAAATGAACGATCCCACCTATGCGCGCTATATCTAAATATGTTTGGGGTGACTATACTACTAGGTTTTTCCTTAGCAAGCAAAATCATGCAAGTTTTTATTAGTTGAACTGGCCAAGGTGATATTTGCAAAACTAGGAATTTTATGCATCAAGTGAGGATTCGAGTGGACTTGCCATCGTCTAAGTCCTCCTTGCAGTGGAGGTTGGTACTAGGTTCGTCCCTCTCTTGTTCCGCAATGATTGCCTCCGGCTCTTGGGATTCCTCTGGGACGGCATCTAGTGTATACAAGCAAAATCATGCAATAAGTACAATCATTTATGCTCAAAACACTTTGAAATGGGTAGGGTTGGGCAGGGCGGTGGTTGTAGAATGATCAATGAGGATTTAGCATCTAATTTGGGTTTGGAGTGTCTAAGGTATGCATACTACTAGGGGGGAATTTTTCAAAAAGAAAGAAAGGGAATTAAGGAATGGCTTCATGGGCTGATTCATGGCGTGGCCCACGTCTCTGGTGAGAGCGCAGCCCAACCTTGGCCCTGTGCCCACACGGTGCAGCTGTTAGGCCGGACCAAGCCGTGGCAGGGGGGCTGCGGACGGCGGGGTAAGGTAGGCCTGCGGGCCAGAGAAGTGAGAGGGGGTGACGGCGTTAGGGGAGGTGGATGGTGGTTTGGTTTGGCTCAACTGCTCGGGTGGACCGACCGTGGGCGGGGGTGGTGGCGGCTCGCCGATGGTTCTCCGCCGGCGAGGCGGTCCTGCCGTCGAGACCAGTAACGCGAGGTGGGGGATGGCATGGCGCATCTGATGGCGTAGCTCCCAGGGCAAGCGGGTGTGGGCCTACTTTGGCGACGCACGCCGGCAAGTTATGCGGCGGAGCGGGCAGAGCGGCACCACGCTGGGGTATCTCCCGGGGCGGATTCGGTCCGATATGGATGTTTTTTAGTCACTATATGCATATGTAAAAGTTTCATGAATAATGCTTGTTGTCTTGGGGTCAAAATAAAATTTAGCATTGAAAATCCATTTACCATTTAAAGTGGTCATTTGCCTGTCAAGTAAGCTTCGTTGTGTCGATCTCATCGTCAAGACAAAGCTAACAAAATTTATTTTATAACTCTTAGACACACACACACATATATATATAGCGTGATATGTAAATTTTAATGCATACGTGGAGGGTATGGACCTCTATGATACACTTTGCAAAATTTATGGACCTGAAAAATCACTTTTCTAAGTTCACAGATCTAAGCGAAAGGCCTCAATAAGTTAATTAATGGACCTATGTGCATTTAATTATATATATATATATATATATATGTATATGTATATGTATATGTATATGTATATGTATGTGTATGTATGTATGTATGTATGTATGTATGTATGTATGTATGTATGTATGTATGTATGTATGTATGTATGTATGTATGTATGTATGTATGTATGTATGTATGTATGTATGTATGTATGGTCCCTACATATATATAGGAGTGCGCTGAATAGTTACTCAGCGCGCCGGCGGCTCTGGCGACCCCCCAGCCAAAAGCGCCTGCATACTCCCGCAATAGTAAAAAACATCCCACAGTCGTAAAAATATCCTATGCGCTAGTCGTAGTCGTAAAACACTTCATTATTCGTTTGTTGAGATACCACAATCGTAAAAATTCGACCCAGATGCGTAAAATCAATCATTTACTCTCAGTTGATCTCACGATGGACTCTTGCAATAGTAAAACCCCCGCAATCGTTAAAATAACCTATGCGCCAGCCGTAATCGTAAAATACTTCATTTTCCGTGTGGTGAGATCCTACGATCTAAAAAATGCGACCCGTAGTGCGTAAAATCATTCATTTATTGTCTCATATGTGTAAGATTCGATTACAGTCGAAGCATTGATGATTGCAGAATATTAAAATAGATGTTTTACTTGCTGGCGCTTCGCATAATCTTGATAAAAATTCACGTTGCGACCGTAATCCACTCACTACGCATTAAAATATAAAAAATACATAATTTAAATATGGTTACCGTAAAATTAATGGAGTGGACCACGAATAACGTTGGTACAGAGTGTCCTGTTTGGGTCTACTCAATGATAACAACAAAAAAAAGTTAAACGGTACCCGTTGATGTTTAATTCAGTGGTATTCAGCGCTGCCTTGGGAAACTAAACAAGACTGGAAATTTATTTCTCACGCTGGGCTGTCCAGTGAGAATTGAAAAATAAAATCCATTGATTACACATGTGTGACCGTAAATGAATGATTTTATGTATACGGGTGGCATTTTTTAGATTGTGGGATCTCACTGCACAGAAAACGAAGTATTTTACGATTACGGTTGGCGCATAGGTTATTTTTACGATTGCGGGAGGGGGGGTTTACTACTGCAAGAGTCTGTCGTGAGATCAACGGATAGTAAATGATTGATTTTACGCATCCGGGTCGAATTTTTACGATTGTGGGATCTCAACGAACAGATAATGAAGTGTTTTATGACTACGGCTAGCACACGGGATATTTTTACGATCGTGGGATGTTTTTTACTATTGCGGGAGTCTGTCGGCTCTTTTGGCTGGAGGGTCACCGGAACAGCCCTGTTTAGTGTATTTTTACGCTTGCGGGCTGTAGTATTTACGGTTGCGGGTTTGTCTGTCTCGCCAGGGGGCGGCGTTCTTCCGGCGCGTTGAATAATAATGACTGTTGAATAGCTTATATGTAAATCAAGAGTAAAACAACCATAATAGCTATCATCACATCGTTGAGGAATATTATGTAAAGCTCTGGTTCTATTTTTACTGTTAGATACTATATACATGTCATTGTAGACATTTTTTTGTTGAATTTTGGTGGATCACATTTTACTATTACTAATTGGAGGCTCATGTTAATCCCCACTAGACATGGGCTAAAAAAAACATAAATCATTCTCACAAAAATCAGAAACATCCGGTCGTCTACCATGTAGCACTAATAATAACAGCCATTAGATCTATTATATTTTCTAAAACAATACCCATTATATCATTATAAAAACTGAAATAAAATAATCTTCTTAATTTATACAAAAATTACTCATCATGCCATTATGAAATACGAATTAAAATACCCCTAAATTAGTAAATTTGCATAAAAAATACACACCATATCATTATGAAATATGAATTAAATACCACATAAATTTGCATATAAATTACTCACCATCTTACTATTACTAATTGGAGGCACGTTGATCCTCATCAGACGCGCTAGGAAAAAAAAGATAAACTCTAAAATTCTCACAAAAATCAGAAACATCTAACCGTCCATCAAGTAGTTCTAATAATAGTAGTCATTAGATCTACTAGTCCATCAACCCGTGCTCTCGCACGGGTTAAATTATTAGAAGATATATATATATATACATATTAAAAATTCATAGATAATAGTAGCAGCAGTTAATAATTTTAAAGCATATATGTGTGTCTATTTTTGCTATTTAATTTTTTAAATCAACATATTTTTGTTGTTAGAGTTCATATGTTATTTTATTTTATCTATAGAATATTAGCGCTAATTATTTAATTTCATCTTTTATAATGCCATAGTGAATTTAATTCATCTTTTATGATGACATGGTGGTAATCTATATGTAAATTCAGCGAGTTATTTAGTTCATATTTCATAATGGCATGGTGGATAGTTTATTTGTAAATTTAGGTTATTTTAATTTAATGTCTATAATGGCATGATGAGTAGTTTGTACGCAAATTCAGGATGTTATTTTAATTCATATTTGATAATGGTATGGTGGGTAATTTATATGAAAATTTAGGGGATTACTTTAATGGTCTTTCATAATAGCATGGTGGGTAATTTTTTTAAAAAATATAATAGATATAATGGTAGTATTATCTGATACTACTTGATGGAAAGCCAGATGTTTCTGATTTTTGTGGGAATTTTCAGGATTTATTTTTTTCTGGCGCTTCGCAATTCGTACTTCTTTTTTAACCTCTAATTAATAATAGTAAGATTATGTTTTTGAAAAAAATTATCCACCATGCCATTATAAAATATAAAGTAAAATAATTCCATAAATTTGCGTATAAATTACCTGTTATGCCGTTATATGAAAGATGAATTAAAATAAATCGTAAATTTATTTATAAATTAAAGATAAATTAAGATGGATTCGTGGCATAGTCGATGTGGGCGCTGCATCTACATACCGGCGTAGATGTACGATAGAGGAGACAGGAGGCGGTCGCACATGATCTGCCACAAGTTGGCAGCCATGTTGACAATGCCTACTCAGGAGGGACCGAGGGAGAACGATGCCCGAGATTCAAGCCTGTACGATGGGTCGATGGTGACGGAGCTTGATCTGTAGCGGCAACATTGCATCGATGTTATTAGAAGAACGACGTGAACAAGATGAGTTGCTCATGAGTTGCTCAGGGCCAGGTCGGCGTAATGGGAGACCCTGTACAAAATTCTAAAGCAGGCCTATATTTCTAGAAAAAAAATCAAAATATAATAATCTATGTTGTAATGTTTTGCAGAGGTATGGAAATCTATTCAACTTTTGGTTGCATAATTTTTATTTGAACAACATCATTTGTTTGTTTTCAAAGCTCCTTTCTAAGACTGAACTAGATCCTCTACTCTTTGTTTTTCTTACGCTTTTGGAAACCCAATTCATACTTAGTAGAAGACATCACTTTATCTTGAAATACCAGGTTCCTAGACAAATCGATGCACATGTATACAAATAAAAAATATGAAAAAAATGAAACAAAGTTAAATGTCTAGAAAATTATCAAATCAAAGAAAAATTAAATAATTAACAGTGTTGGCTTGCGTGGGGCTTGAATTTTGAGGACCTTTCCCACGAACCGTTGAGTTGTTGTTAACTTGTCATTTGCCAGAAAACAATAATTCAATAAAAATGTCATAAGGCCTAGCTTCGTATAGAAGCGGCACAATTTGTAATTAGAAAAAAAAGTCACAAATGTGAGGCAACATCAGCTGGCCAGATCCTACGGATGGAAACGGCAAAGCTGTGGCACTGCACCGAGGCTTTGCAATCACAACGAAGATTAGAGCCAATTGGCGATTAGGGTCGCAGGGTAGGGTGTCAAGACGATGCAATCAGAAGAATAAGAAACATCAGCAATTCTCGGACGACTTGTCTTACTAGATTAATATATCTTTAGTGGACTCTAATAAACTCTAGTTAAAGTACTAAATATTTTTTGGGGCCTCTGAGAAACAGGGCCCTGTTCCATCGTACGGGTGGCACTGGCCTGTGCTCGGGCCTGCAGTTGCTGTAGCCGTCATAAGATGACAATCCTGTTGTTCCCTTCACACTAAGCTGATGCAGGTGTTTTCTTCTTGCTTTTGTCGAATTTCGATTTGCAGCAATCTAAGATATGAATGCTGTATGCATGAGCCAAATTGCAAGTGAAAGAGTTCGGCAATGTTGGTTGGAGTAATCTTGCTATTTGCAGTTATTTTTGTTTATTGGTCATATGTACATCAACATGGTTGAAATTTTGTTTGGTATTTACAATAATGATTTAAGTTGAGCGGTTTATATGCTTGGGAAAAGACACGATGCACCAACTGTCAAGCCTAAAATTGTTGAGGGCATTGGTCTAGAGCTTATTTCCTTGGCTATCTCAAATAAGCAAGCTGCACAATAAATAAACAAATTAATAGGTTTAAGACTCTAACCCGTGCCACAGCATGGGTTGATGGACTAGTGCCATTATAAATATGAATTAAAATACCCCCTAAATATGTATACCATTATAATGCGTGGTGGGTAATTTATTTTATAAATATAATCAATCTAATGTCTATTATTATTAGAGCTATCTGATGGACGGATATTTTTTTTTATTTTTGTGAAAATTTTTAGGATTTGTCTTTTTTTTCCGGTGCGTCTAGTGAGAATTAACGTGGAGGCTCAATTAGTAATAAGCAAGATAAGATATGTAAAAAAAAGAGATACATGCAGTGTAAAGACCTTTTGTAAGCTCAACCTTACGCATGTGCTTATCTAGACGACTCTGCACGTACGTACGTACGTACGTACGTAATACTATAGCAGTAGGTCGCAATGTCGCATGTATGTGCTGCTAGTTTTGACGCCAATGTATGCATACCACGCTAAATTCATATGTAGTGTGACGTGTGTTTCAGTACGTCTTTCAAGAGAGGTCAGTCCCTGTCTGTCCGACCGT